>OY720430.1:53475235-54692622 GCA_963082735.1 Pocota personata
CCCATCTAGTTTAGTTTATTCATCTACCAGCTCAGCTTTACAGATTACAGAAATAAATAAATGTAATCTTAATTAAATTGGTACATAATAATTGGATAACAAATTCATATAACCATTAAAAAGGTAAAAGGGGAAGGCGATAATAAATTTAATTTATTAGAAAAGCTAATAAAGTGTTTCTGTATTTCGACTTCTAGTTCGGGGGCATAAATGAGCCCACGAGTAGCGTTGGAAATTATAATGGATTTTTCAATAAGAACATAACAATTTTGTATTTAAATAAAACACAGAATAATTGAAATATCGGGCTGAAATGTATTCCAGATGTAGTGCACATGTTACAAGTAAATTTCAGTATGGAATTCGATCTCAATCATATGACCACCGCGAGCACTTTAGCAGCAATCGACACATATCGGCCGGAACGTTGGCAATATTGTTTCTTAGCTCCTCTAATGTTGTTAGCTTGTTGGCATAAACGAGCGACTTAACTTAATCCCATAAAAAGAAATCAATCGGCGTTAAATCGCATGAGCGAGCTGGACATTTCTCGAGATTACACGATTACACGATGACACAGCTGTGTGGCATGTGGCACCATCGTGAACCAAATTTCACTGATGTCAAGTCCATCCAATTCTGGCCAAAAATAGTCTTCCAACATGCCACGATAGAGAACTCCATTGACCGTAACATGGCAATCATTTTCATCGACGAAAAAAATCCGGTCCAATCACACGCCTGGCATGAAATCCACACCACACGGTCACTTTTTGTGGATGCAATGGACTCTCTTGAAGCACATGTACATAGGTTGGTTGCTGTTCAATAACGCATATTTTGCTTATTTACAAAGCCATTAAGCCAAAAATGAGCTTCATCGCTGAAGATGATTTTTCAATGGAATTCAGGATTTTCTTCAAACTTTTGCAGAGCCCAATCGGAGAAGTTTCGGTGCTTCAAATGATCAAGTGGCTTCAGTTCTTGTGTTAATTTTATCTCGTAAGGGTGTAGGGCAAGATTTTTACGCAAAATTCGCCCCTGAGAGATTCCCAATTCCTGTGAATGGCTTGGAATCGACTGATTTGGCTCATTTTGAACTGAACAGGGTGTGTTTGTATTAAAATACAGAATTGTTATGTCCCTATTGGAAAACCCTTTATCTAGCATTGGAAGATTGTTCAACTGGTAGTTATTGTCATCTTGAAAAACGCAAGTAAAAAAAAAAACATTATAACTAATCCACGTGAATTAGACCAAAAAAGACAAAGAAAAGAAAAAATTATACGTACATACTCGTAGGTGATATGTTCTTGATAGGGGAGAGATAAACATCCCAAAAATTCCTTCCTGTCAGGTTTTTGGAGGTAAAATCTACCAGGAGTAGACATCAGTGCTGGTTTTTCGATCCTATCTTCTGAACAATTTATACTATGACAAATTTCTGGGGTATTATCATGTATTTGCCACTATTTGGTGTGTAATCGGAGAGTAAGCCAGGGGTGGTTTTAATCGCTCCAAGGTAAATGCGTATTCCTTTGTCTGTACAGGTTTTTATTTTTTATTTTTTTTTTCTCTTGAGAGACTGAAATATTGAATAATTTATTTTCTAATTATATTGGTAAGTACACGGTTTTTGTGTAATTGAACGCCAAGGGGGAATGACGCAGCTAAATAATATAATAATTAAAGAGGACCTATGACTTTTTTTTATAGGTTCTAGATTAATAGGCGTGTGACCAAAGTGTGCCAATATATATAACTTTTGATACTGATCACAAATACTATCCCATAGGGTATACAAATTGGTCAAGTTATTATTTTTCTCATATGCCTAACACAAAAACCATTTCCAAATCGGACGGGTGGCTTTTGACCCCCATGTATTCGGATATTTTTCTACAACTCTTTGGGGGCGTTTTCTTTAAAAAGCTAGGATCAAAAGTTATGTCGATCTTTCCAGAATCCGAAACAGTACAAGTGTAAACATTTTTGAAAGCCACCAACGGACTCTCATTTTTAAAAAAATAAAGTTTTTTCTAAAATGTTTGCTATAAGCTGAAAAATATTGTGAAGTTATAATATGTAGGCGTTGATTTTGTCTACATATCGTCCATAGACTATATATGGCCACGCCCACTTTTAGTGTGTTTTCTTAAAAAAAGCATAAATTGTTTTTTCAAAGCTACTTATGGTGGTATGTTCAAACTTAGTGTGAATATCTCAGAATTCGTAAACTTCTGTTACAAATTTTTGGAGTCACGCAAACTTTCTGCTAAGAAAACGTAGCAACAGTTTTGTGATAAAATTGATATCATTACATCTGTTGTTAAAATGTCGCAACGCCACATATAATACGATCCGTTCTAGATACTTCCAGTCGGAGCAGAGCACAAAGGTTTATACATGTAGTTTCCACGAACGATCAGGATAAGGGAAAGCAAGCACTTCCTTACGAACTCAGTTATTGCGCTACTGGCCCAAACCAGTAGGCATGGCCATCAATGCCTGATAAGCATGTTCGACTGTGTGTCCACACCAGATATAAAATCTGGACACCCTTTTTCAATTTCCTCGAAATCTATAAATCACAATTTATATTTATCGCGAGATTGAAACATATTGAGATGAGATACGTAACAAAAATAAAAAAATAACATTGGTCACATAAATTCGACATGCAACATAACCGCAGAGCTGATGTATCACTGAATAATTTTAATATCTTATTCGCATATGATTTGTATTTGTGGCACGTACAATATCTCAAATTTATGGCAGTATGTTTACATACTACTCGTTTGTTAACATTCATTGGAGATTTGGAAATTCTTAAACTTTAAACATTGTCCATTCAGCAATATAGCAGTAAGGTTGCACTTTTGAATTCAACTGATCTTATGATTTACGTGCTCCAATGTGTTAGGTTTTATGTACCTACGAGTATAGAATGAAACAATTGTGGTGGAATATGATGTGCCTACCATAAAAACAATTTATATAAAAGCAAGTGTTGTGTTAATAAGGGAATGTATAGTATGTATGTAGGCATGTTTACATTCTAAAACATTTGAGCAAGTGTGTAAATTTGTGCTGTGATGTGACCATGACACTGAATCATAGACTGCTTTGTGGTGCCTACAGCTGAAGGCAAACTCTCAGATATAGAAGAGCATTTTTAAAATTTACACATATTTTTAGAATTTTTACATACGCAAGTCCTTTGTCCCCTTATCGGTTGCACTTGACATTTTGTTTCATCTGATAGCCCTAGATATCTTGGGCAGAAACTCACCTTAAAGCCATCTCTTAGTGATCCGTGATCCTGCGTTTTCCTTATACAACCACATTTTGCTTTACCAGTGCATTTACGGTGATGGTTAACCCTGATCAGAATGCAGGAAATTCGGTCACAAATGTTAACAGCCATGCCCACTTCCAAGAAAAGATTTTCTGATGAAATGGATAAACACAGTGGATTTTACGTGGTATGTTATGCCGTCGAAATAATATTCAATTTATTCGTTTTCGCAAAAATTATTTCATTTAAATGATACTCCCTAATAAGAACTCAAGACTTCTTTATTTTAGTTATCAGTGAATTCCGAAAATACAAACAGTTTTGTTTCATGTTTCATGTTTCTTTCGTTCATGCCAACTTCTGCAAAATTCATAGGTAAGGTTATTTAGGTTAGGGTAAAGGAGGTCATTTGTGATATATTCTAACTATCTATAGAGCTAATTGAACCAGCTGGAGATTTTTGTGATCATCGAGGCCATCGAAGAGAAGAGCCTCCAGATGGAATAGTGTTCTTTTGGACAGAAATGGACAGGTGCAAAGGAATGTTTTAGCAAAAATAAACTATTATAGAGTTTTCAATCTATCTTAGGCTAGATCTGTCTAGAGACTTGACATATCACGAGAGTCTCCCTTCTATGCAAGTATTTGCATGTAGCGAGAGGAATGCGTATGTGGCGGAATTCTGAGGGTGGTGTAGTCTCCCGGAATGTCTCTGTGGCCTGGCACTCATTATAGGTGAATGTTCAATTGCTTCGCCATCTACTTGTGAGACGAGCGGTAATCTTGAGCGGTCTTTGAAATATATGAACATGATTCTAGGGACTTTATTGCCGCTTTACTGTTCGTAAAAATGCTAATACCCTGAACAGATGTTACGTTACATTCCAGTCAGGACAGGACTTCCTTAATTGTTATTATTTTCACCTGAAATATTTTACAGTGATGTGGGAGGCGGACAGAGATAGTCAAATTGAGCCTTTCAAAGAACACATCACCATCCACCCCATTACCAATTTTGGAACCGTCTGTGTAAAAGTGAGCTGAACCACCATTGTTAATGGTAACATTTTCCCACTCAATAAGGGCGACAATTGATGCACGGAAGTTACGATCAAATCTCGGTTTTGGTAGAATGTAGTCGGTTTTTAGATCGAGGAATGGCTATCTAGGAAATTCGACCACATGGAGAAAATGCCAGAAATGTCTAAGGACCACAGATAAGTTGAATCCACACTAGTAGCATAATTGCCTCCAGGCCATCTCAGGTGCTGGATTCACACCTTTTTGACCAGGTTCGTCGTTGAATCTTCTCGTTCACATGCAATCAATACAAACTAGGCAGTACATCACATGAAGAATCTTCCTTTCGAAACAATCAAGAGTATTTTTCTCCGCGTTTGTTACCGGCCATGCTTCTGCACTAAGACTGGGATGATGAAGGTCTTACATATATAGTGTTTCCTTACTCGTACTAGAGGTCTTTACTTTTCAAATGACTTCTTAGTCAGAAGAGACAGCGGTTGGCTGTTTCATCCAGCATCTTGTGTCGTTTGCAGAGTTAACCGCGGAGCAAACAAAATCTTTAAACGCATTCAAGTTACAGTTGTCTATGGTGACGTTTTGTCCTATTCGCCTATGTTGTATGTGCTTTCTTGTTTACAGCATATAATTCGAGTTGTCTTGCGAGTATAATCCTTTCAAGTAAATTGTTGAAGAAAGCGCAGGATAGCATACTCGTATCGCATTGCCTTAGAACGTTCTTGACATCCCAGTTCGGATGGATTTTTACCGACTTTTTGGGAGCAGGGTGGATTCTTCATCAGCATCTTACGTAGATATAAATAAGTTTAGCAGAGATACGAGGGTGGGTCAATAAATCCCTGAAAATTAACACAAATTGTGTCGTCACCTTAAATTTTTTTTTGTCAAGACTCATCTTTCAAAAGAACGCACCCAAATTTTCAGACAAATCTGTCAAATAGTTTTGTTGTGGCAGCCATTTTACATAGATGCCTACTAGCATTTCCGTTAAAATAGAAAAAAAGTGATCTTCGAGTGCTCATTAAACACTATTTTTTGCGAGAAAAAACTATCACGCAAACCAAACAAAAGTTTGACAAAGATTAGGGGGAATCTTCAATATCGATTGGAACCATTCACCACTAGTTTACTCAATTTCGGTGCGGTCGTTCAAGCACAAGTGACGCCGAACGTTCTGGTCGCCCAATTGAGGTCACCACACCAGAAATGGTCGACAAAATCCATGGTTTGATAATGGACGATCGGCGAGTGAAAGTGCACGAGCTTGAAGAGGCCACAGGTTTATCACATGGCTCAGTGATTTCTATTTCACATAAATATTTGGACATGAAAAAGCGCATTCGTTTGACAACTTCAAAGGTGTGTTTGGCGATGTTCCAGAAAAATGCGGCTGAGTTTTTGCACCGTTTCGTAACCGTGGATGAAACCTGGATTCACCACAACACACCAGAAACCAAGGAACAGTCAAAACAATGGACTTCTCCTAGTGAATCGAAGCCGAAGAAGGCCAAGGCGGGTTTTGTCAGCAAACAAGGTCATGGCGACAGTTTTTTGGGATGCGCGCGGTGTTATTCACGTCGATTACCTTGAAAAAGGTAAAACCTTGAAAAGGTAAACGATCATATTACGCAGAGCTGTTGGATCGATTCCAAGCCGATTTGAAGCAAAAACGGCCGCATTTGGAGAAGAAAAAAATTATTTTTCACCAGTCCTATGCACCGGCGCACAAGTCCGCAGTCGCAATGGCAACATTGCATGAGTTAGGCTACGAACTCCTCCCTCATCCAGCATATTCCCCAGATTTATCCCCCTGCGACTATTTCTTGTTTCCAAATATGAAGAAATGGCTCGGAGATAAGAGATTTGGGTCGAATGAAGAGGTCATCGCTGAAACCAACGCTTATTTTGAGGGGCTCGAGAAATCGTATTATTTGGAGGGCATCAAAAAATTGGAGAAACGTTGTATGAAGTTTATAGAGCTAAAAGGGGACTATGTTGGAAAATAAAATGTTTTTATACCGAAAAGAGTGTTCCTTATGTCATTTTCAGGGACTTATTGATCCACCGTCATAGCTCTGTATAGCTCGTCTCTATATACGCTATCATAGATGACTCCAAAATTGATAAAGAGAAAGGTATCTATTTAAAATTCCTGGGTTTTCTCCAAGATCTGCCGTAGTGCAAATATTTGGTCTATGGTAGACCCAATTAGTTTGTTAACGATAGGTGTTAGGCATTCACACAACACAGCACACAAGATCTTGTAGGCAATGTTTATGAAACTAATGCCTCTAAAAGTTCCATTTTTGTGGCTGAAATAGTATATATTCTGTTATATTAAACTTGTTGAGGAAAAGTGCTAAATATGAGGTCTGAATCTAATATACTTTGCATAACAAAAATTCCAAAATGAAAATACGAGTAACCTTCCAATAAGAAAACAAACTGCCAGCTGCTAGAATATTATTACCGATATTTTGTTACAATGAAACGCTCAAGTTGATTGAATTTGAAGAGCAAACTCTCTATATCATACGCATGGATTACAATATCAATATTTTAAATCAATAACCTCAGTCATGGTGATTGAATATTTCCATATAATCGCTAGTGTATCCAATTGCTCCAACAGAATGCACCCGTGGGAAGCTGTACACAGATATGATTGATTCGATGTTATTTTCATGTGGAAAATGCCACTTTCCTAGGTGGTGGTGGTGGTAAGGCTCTTGTTTCTTCTTCTGCAGAGGATAAGTTTCTAATCTACCAATGAATTTGACCTTTACGTAGGGGGATGTTTAAATAAAATGGAAAGATTTAAGTTTTTTTTTTTTTTTTCTTCTAAACATTATCTAAAGAAATAAGGTATTAAGTTTCAACTATCTGAGGCAGTCTAGTGTATACAAATGTAAACACTATATACTTGGTGGTGTGTTGTAACCACCAACAAAGGACAAAATCACAGCAGTTCTTGTTAAAAAGCTAAAAAAATGTAGGGAAAAGTCTTAAAAGGAAAAACTAAAGAAATTGCTGCATAGCGAAAGATGAAGCGTAATTGGAACAGACTGCTAAGCACCACAAACCATGAGAAGTAAACAAGTTTTCAAAGAATAAGCACGAGAGAAGAGGACATTAAAGACAGATATTACAAAAGAAAAAAGCAAGACAATAACAAAGAATCTCCCCATCTCCACCGAAACGTAGGGAACAAAAAATCAAGAAAATATGACAACCGGAGATGTTACGGATAACCTTGCAAATAAAAAGGAAGATGTACAAAACATAGAAGAAATATTTTAAGAATTGCTACTGGATAAAAGTAACCACTTAATAAAATTATGCAGAAGACAAATATTGGGTGGAAATCAAAACAACGATGCCAGGCAGGCAGACAAGATTCCACCCTCAATAGCACTTGTCTAGACCAGGCCAACAAATTGCGCAATATCAAAGAACAGTCGGTCAAGTGGTGACTCCCTCTCTTCCTAACGCATATTCTTTGAATTGAGGAAAGCTTCCAAAGTCGTCAAACATATTGCGTTCTACGAAAATCAATTAGATGAAAAGGATAGCCCAAAGAAATTAAGAAGCCGTTTTATTATAATAGAAATAGAAACATCAAGAGTCATTCTTTTTGAGTGTTGGTATTAGAGAAAAGTGGCATCCTTCATTGTTAGTATCGAAAGCCGTCTTGGAGCGCAGTTTTAATTGATTGTCCCTCGCAACTAGCGTAGAAGATCGATTTCGGAAATAGAGATAATACGTTGCTTTATCTTATGCTTTTGATAGGATATACTATAGGGTGACCAGATAAAAACGATAGGAAAAGAAATTTAAATAAAACAACAACGGTGTGAGATGTAAAATTGATTCTGGCTTTATTTTAAAGCTACATTCATGCCATTATGTATGGAATAGCACATCATTTAAATGGCTGCCTTGGCTTCACTGGCAGTGGTTCAAGTAGAGTCTCGAATGTTGGCCTCGAGCTCATCCAAAGTGGTTGGCTTATTAGCGTAGACTAAGGACTTGACGTAGCCAACTGATGAACGCTCGCTGTGAGATGACCAAGTCGCCGAATTTCTCCTTTCACCACTTCGAGCGTTGCGTCGCTTGTATGGCATGTACCGCTGTCTCATTGGAACCACAGCTAGGATATATCCATGTTGTCGAGCTTTGGCTACAAAAAGTCGGTTAACATCGCTCTATACCGAGGACTATTGACGGTAACGGTGTCTCCTTCCTCATTTCGAAAGAAATAAGGTCCGATGATGCCGCCGTGCCACAAACGGCACCAAACAGTCAATCTTTGTGGATGCACTGATGCTTAGTCGAACACTTGTGGTTTGTGGTCGCTGCAATAATGGCAATTTTGCTTGTTGACAAGCCGCTGAGCCAAAAATGGGCCTCGTCCAAGAAGATGATTTTTGGCCAAAATCCGGATCTCCGGTCAACATTTTCACCGCCCAATTAGGTAACTCGCGGCGTTGTCTATTCTCGTCCGGCTTCAATTCTTGCATCAGCACTATCTTATACGAATGTAGGCCCAAATCCAACTACAAAATAAACCTGATTGACTCTCAGGCGATGCCCAATTCAGCTGATTGGCATCGAATCGACATTCCTGGGTCTTCTTCGATTCTGGCCGTTACGGCAACTATGTTTTCTTCACTTCGCACCGATCTCTGTCTGGTTGGTGGCTTAAGATCCAAAAGAGTGTACTCGCGCTCAAACTTTTCCACGGTGCGACGAATTCCCTGCTCACTGAAGCCATGATGACGATCGACCTCACGACGAAATTCACTTTGCGTATTTACAACTGATCAGGAATTTCGATAATATTTTTTAATAATTTTCAAACGTTCGGGAAGTGTCAAATGATGAAATGGCAAACCTTACTGCATAACAATTGGAAAAACTATCATTCCTATCTGGTTACCCTTTACTAACAGCTGGAGGTGAATTTGAACCTCTGTAAACAAGCATCTTCATCTTGCGATAACGCTGACCACCTGTCTTCCTAGGTTGACTGATTTTCTTAACTGGTCCAATTGGACCGGTCACATTTGAATTTCGATATTCCAAATATTGGATAATTTTCTGCTTTTGTACTCTATTTTAAAGCTCTACAAAAAATATGTGGCTGGGTAAAATTGTGATCATCCACAACAGAAACAACAGATGAAGACCTAAAACAGAATATACCGAATTTTTTGGGGTATTTTTCGACTCACAATGACTATAATTTCAATTCAATCGGTAATGAAACATGAAACACTAACTAAAAGTTAGTACAAAGGTAAAATTTAAATTTTGGATTTCTAAATACTGGATAATTTCCGGCTATTTTTAGGCTATTTGTAGGCAAGTGGGCAAGCTGGACCGCGTAATACTGAAACCCAATATCTATCAGCTATTTTTTAGCATTCAATGATTATATTAATCTGACTACACGCTCACTAAAGGTTAGTACAGAAGTCCAGTTGTGCAGTCAAGCTAGACCGTCCAAATATTGGAGAATGTTCGCCTATTTTTAGGCTATTTTAGTACTCTACAAAAAAAATAGTTTGCTCTTTGGCAATTGGTCAAGCTGAACTGCATAATACTGAATCCCAATATTTATCAGCTATTTTTCGGCTCTCAGTGATTATAATTTCAACTTAACTGACTACGCGGTAACTAAAGGTTAGTACAGAAGTCCAGTTGTGCAGTAAAGCTAGACTGTCGAAATATTGGAGAATGTTCGCCTATTTTTAGGCTATTTTAGTACTCTACAAAAAGAATAGTTTGCTCTTTGGCAATTGGTCAAGCTGAACTGCATAATACTGAATCCCAATATTTATCAGCTATTTTTTAGCACTCAATGATTATATTAATCTGACTACACGCTCACTAAAGGTGAGCACAGAACTCCAGTTGTTCAGTCAAGCTAGACCGTGCAAATATTGGAGAATGTTCGCCTATTTTAAGGCTATTTTAGTACTCTACAAAAAGAATAGTTTGCTCTTTGGCAATTGGTCAAGCTGAACTGCATAATACTGAATCCCAATATTTATCAGCTATTTTTCGGCTCTCAGTGATTATAATTTCAACTTAACTGACTACGCGGTCACTGAAGGTTTGTACAAAATCCAAATATTGGATCTGCAAAAAAGTGTTGTTTCTATTACAACGTAAATTGAATGCGCTTTCCCTTTTGCAATCTGGTCCACGCAACACTAAAGTAAAATTTTGGAAAATTGGATAAAAGTAAAACAAAAAAAATGTTTTGGAAGTTAGAGGGAAATGTGAAAATTTGTTTTTTAAATACAATACAATACTCAGATAAAACGTGACGATGGGTTGATTACAAAAGTTAATAGTTTCCTTTATCTGTGAAACTACTGAAATAGAAATTTTGAAAAAAATTGTGAGTAGATATGTATGCGTATGTCATCTTTCAAAAACTAGTCTATATTGATTTTGATACTCGTACATATGTCGATTTTCGAAAAACTTATTCATAGGTGAGAGGAAGATAAAAAGGCTTCTACCGTCCGCAATTTAGTCCTTACCGGCATAAAATCGTTTAATGTCCCTGTAAAAATCTGAATAGCCGTTTTGGCACTAGAAGTTAAAATATACTTTTTACTTTAATTTGATACGTGGCATGATGAGGATGATACATTGTGCCCATAAAAGCATCCCCATAAAAAATGTTTTTATATAATTTATACATAATATAATTTTTGATCGACCATGTCATATTTTTGTTCAAATTTTCAGCTCATACGTGTAGACACGTGTTAAATCCTTTTTGGCTAAGGTAGATCATACTGAAGAGAGATCTGATTTCGAAGTGCTCTTCCTTCGTCAACTTCCAGGACCCAATAATTGACAGAACAGTTGAAAAGAAATGCGTTTTATTTTCAACCTCGTATCCTTGCTTCTTTCAAAAAACTCTGAAAGTAAGATCTGGTTCTCTAACGATTCTGGGAGTGATTTCAATCTTCAGCTTAAATCTTCCAATGAAACGGACTGGTGATCCTCTTGCCATAGCTACGAGTATCTACAAACATGTTTACCGAATTATGTTTGAGTTCGTCGCATGGCTCATGTACCATGTAGATGCTGGTAATGTCGTGAAAAGGAGAGTATCTATTACCCAGCTTTTGTTATTCGCCTAAGTACTCTTACACTTCATTATTTCAAACAAGCTGTCTTTGATTAAGATAACTTTGTAACTGGATGCTAGAAAATCGATAAATTACAATCATGATGAGGGTTGGGATAGCATCATATGAAACTATTGCAGGCAGGTCCCATCGTTCAGGAATCGCTTTCTTCAAGTGCACGTACTTAAGTGTTAAGTGTTTTTTAATAGATTTATTTGCATAACAATGTTCAAGTCTGTCGTCCATCACCGGTTGACATGCGGCGAGATTCGCGGTTGTGCTCTCTAGTTATTATTATTATTATATTTCATTACTCTAAATAATCGATAACTTCAAAATTTTGAAAAGAAATGGGAAGTCTTCGTTAGACGTAAACTTTATATCTTCAAGTAGCAAATATCCTGAGACTGATATGGCAAATCAATCTCAGTCTAAGGAATCCAGAAGTACTTACTGGAGTCCACTGCAAAATTTACCCGGTGGTGAAATGAATGGTGAAGAAAGTGAAGGTGAAATAGCTATTCCTACCAACAAAGGTGTAAAAAAAATCAATCGATTTTATTCACAAACTAATGAGTTAGTTAAATTGAACTAATTAGTCCGTGAAAAGAATCCCAATCGGTATTAAAATTGTTTGGGAGACAGTAGATGCATACGAAAAAACATGGTGCATTGAAGTGATAATTGTGAATATTTCTTTTCAAGGCCTTGATGGATGAACTTTATACTGTGCTCCTAAAAGTGAGCTAAATAGACTTGGTCTTTAATGCAAAGACGTAAAGATAATTAAAAAAAAAACAACATGAACAATACGTTAACAAAACATTCTATTCGAATTGTTCAGGTAATCACAAAACAATTGTAAAGGTAACCGTAAGTTCACTGATAGCATATGCATTAGTAGGAAAAAGTTTATTGAACTTAAAGAAAAGCTGTACGACAAAAAGAAGCTGCAGTCATTTGTACCTAAAACTCCCGTCAAAACGTTCCTATACTCTACGGAACAATTCTCACCTTTTGCTTTTGGCAAAAGCACCACAAACACTACTACACATAGTATGGTATCCTTCACATTGGAAATGTCCAACCAGCTCTCCTAATGCAAATCCAAATAAGGATTTTAAGTATTTATATGTCAAGTAATATGTTAAATGCTCTAAAAGTAATTTGTTGGAATGCCAGAGACATCCGCAATAAGAATGTTGAATTGTTCTCCTTCTTATGTAGAAATAATGTCCATCTTTGCCTATTATCAAAAACTTGGTTAAACGATGATGTGTCTCTATCCAACGATGTTTACAAATGCTACTGTGTTGATAGAGATGCAAGAAGAGGTGGAGCGTTGCAATATTAATTTAAAAAACAATTAGACATATCCTTCTCCCACATTTGAATACAAAATATATTGAAAATATTGGAATGAAAATACAATTTAATAATGGCAGAAAACTTGCAATTTGTTCTGTTAATTTTCCGGAAGCTACTCGTACAAATACTATTGTAAATCAATATTGGTTAAACAATGACCTTAAGCAATTGATGGCGTTCCTTCTTAATTAATGGAGATTTGGATTCCAGTCATAGAAGCTGGGGTTGCCTTAGAGCAAATACTTGGGGTAAAATTTTGAAATATTATACCCTAGTTCACCCATGAATAGAAGAAGTAATCCGTCTACACTTGATTTGTTTTTAACGAATGCACCGCGCATTTTTCAACATCCTGTAGTTCTTAACGACCTAAGCTCAGATCATAATTTTTTTATACTTTACAATCACCTGTAAATAGTGAACACAATATTTGGACTTAAAAAATGCTTATATCATACGTAACTGCCTGCTTAATCATAAAATCAGTGTAGTATCACAAGTAGCGAACCGATAGAAGAACTAACAGATTTAAAGAAACCGCTTTAAATAGTGTTGATCACTCTGTCCCTAAATAATTATATATCACACGTAATACAGCTCATCTCCCTCGAAGTATGTATATTGCATTTGAAAAAGCTGTGGAATCTATACAGGCGAAATAGCAAAGACTTAGACTGGTTTAACTATTACAGCAAGTCAATATCCTATATATCCTAAACAAAATAATTAAATTAAAAAATAATTGTTTATAAGTACAGCAGACCCTTTTGGAACATAGAGCTGTAGTCCCATAAGCTTGGTTAATTCTGCAAGCAACATTTTTGAAAAAGTTATTAAACCCAGATTATTAAAATATATCTCTATGAAAACCACATATATCCAGTTCAACAGTTTGATTTTAGGGAACACCACAGCACTGTGCATCAAGTTGATAGGATAACCAATTATGTCAAAAGAAAAACAAAATCGTCAGGACTAGCATTACTTGATATAGAAAAGGCTTTTGGCACTGTTTGGCACAAAGGCTTACAGCACAAGATGAGTCATTTTGATTTTTCCTGAATTTTTAATAAAAATTGTAAGTAGTTTCTTAATGGGTATCTGTTCATAATTCGTAATCTAGGGCACAAAATATTCCCGCAGGTGTACCACAAGGATCTGCACTTAGACCTACTTTATATAATATATTCTCTTCCGATTTTCTGCAACTTTCAAACTATATGTGTATTCATTTGATGTACTTGATCTTACTATTGAAACCAACTTGCAATCGGCTCTGAATATACTCAGTTCGTACTTTCACAGATGGAGAATTAAAATAAATGCTCCGAAGTCTCAAGCTATCTTTTTCACTAGGAAAAGAAAATCGGGTTTCTTACTTAGCAACAATTTACACATGAACGGGGTTGAAATTTATTGGTCGGATAATGTAAAATACTTGGGTATTCATTACGACAAGTCTTACCTATAATATGCATATACGAAATACGCTGAAAAAATTTAATAAGGCTATTAAACTCATGTGCCCGATGATAAATATAAAATCACTACTAAGCATAGATAACAAATTAATCATTGTTAAGGTCATCAATACTCTGCTACGGTAGTCCTGTCTGGCGAAAATGTCAGAAATACTACGTCAAAAAGTTTCAAATCTTCAAAAATAAATTATTAAAGCTAATACTTAATCTTTCTTGGAATTTTTCAATACTCGAAAGGGTAAAGTCGAGAATAAAAAAGCTTAATGAAAGCCATTTATCAAATTGTCAAATGTCTGATGATGTTTTAATTAATAATTTATCTAATTAAGAGCGTTAACTTACTTATATAATTTGTAATATGATATCTTTTGGTCATTTCTTGTGTTACAATACTGTAATATGCGAGCTACGGCTCGAGTAGATAAAACAATATTCTGTGAAATTATTTCTTTATTTTCTAGTCTATAGAACAATTATATATACTATTCTTCGCAATTCTTTTCTTACAATGTCTCTGTCCTCTCAAATCACTTTATCTCCTTTCAATTACTTAATTCACAAATCCAAACTAATTACTTCTTCTTGTTAACTCTCAACTTTCAATTTATCACAAAATTACAACTTCGCCCATTATCACTTTTCTAATCTCTTCGCCAAGGTTTTAAAACTACTGCCTCTTCTCGATCGCCATCTGTCCTTATATAGCAGAAGTTTCTGATAGCCAGAAACTTCTAGCAAATTCTTCGACCACTGGAACAAGAAAAATTCTGATGTAATAATTCCAAGATGATAAGCATTTCTTGCAGTTATAATTCCCTCTTATCCGTGATATTATCCGTCTCTTTCGTAGACATGAACTGTGGAGACTTAACCGCAGACACGAACCTCGAATGAAAGGACACTTCGGACCAAAATTCTGCCAGAATGGAAAAGACACTTTGGAATGGGTTGCATAGTCGTAGGAGCGTAGTTATTATTATGCTACAATACATTCACCTATTTATTTAATTTGTTTTTATTTATCTGCTTCATTATTTATTTATTTGTTTATTTATTAATTTAATTTACTATTTACATATTTATTTACACATTTATCTATTTATTTATTTATTTATTTATGTTCTTATTTATTTACATATTTATTTATTTATTTATTTATTTATTTATTCATCTATATGTGTTATTATTTACTTATTTATTTAGTCATATTATATAGATATATATTAATTTGTTCAATCGTTTTGTGATATTCTATTAAAGCTGTACTTGTAAATAATAGTTATTTATTTACTGAACTATTAGCAAGTTTTAGGCAAAATATACTCCTTTCAATATTTGTATTTATACTTTTTTTTGTATATATATATACGAGGGCAAGGTGAAAAGTTCTCGGCCTGACGCAGAGATGGCATTCCAATCAGCAAAAATGTATGTTTCCTGCCTGAGTGCACTTCTCATTAGTTTGTATGACAAGTTTTAACTCGTTCTCTCAAGTAGTTTCTTTACACGAATTTCTGCAGTCTTGCGAGTTTTTCGTTAAAATGGATAAACTTGAAAATCGTGCGGTGATAAAATTCTTCGCTTTGGATGGGTTAACCCCTAAGGAAATTCATCCAAAGTTGACAAAAGTTTACGGGGACTCTGCTTCTTCCATGTCAGCCGTTAAAAAGTGGGCAGCTGAATTTAAACGACGTCCTTGACCCACGTGAAGGACGGCCAAAAACCGCAACCACACCTGAAACCATCGAAAAAGTCCATGATATCGTGTTGGCGAGTGAAGGTGAGTGAGATAGCTGAGGCTGTGTGTACGAGTATATCGGAAGAGAGGGTGCGAAACATCTTGCACAAAAACTTAGGGATTCGAAAGCTCTGCGCAAGATGGGTGCCACATTTGTTGAATACCGATCAAAAGCAAATGCGCAAACGATTTTCACGGCAATCTTTGGACCGATTCAATAGAGATCTGACCGATTTTGTGTTGCGATCTGTCACCATGGATGAGACATGCGTCCACCACTACGCGCCAGAAACGAAACAGCAGTCGAAGTGGGTGGAAGCCAGTGGTTCAGCGCCAAAAAAATCGAAGTCGATCGCATCTGCCGGAAAGGTCATGGTCAGTGTGTTTTCGGGTGCGAAAGGGATCCTGTTAATTGATTACCTTGAGAAAGGCATTACAATTATAAGCGAATATTACTCCAACCTTCTTGACCAGCTGGATCCCAAAATTCGCGAGAAGTTTGGCTTGAAGAAGAAAAAAATCATCTTTCATTAGGACAATGCACCTAAAATGCGAAAACTGCGGGATTTGGGGTACGATTTGCTTGGCCATTCCCCCTATTCACCTGATTTGGCATCCTTAGACTTCCATCTGTTCCAAAACTTGAAGAAATTTGTTTCTGGAAAGCGCTTCGCATCAAATGCAGAACTTGGGAGGGCCGTAGATGAATATTTTCACAGCCTTCCAGACTCTCACTTCCGAGAAGGAATACTGATGTTGGAGAAACGCTGGACCAAGTATGTTGAAGTCAAGGGAGATTATGTACAAAAATAAAATCATTTTTCAACTGAAAATCGCAGTCTTTCATTGTCAGGCCGAGAACTTTTCACGTTACCCTCGTATATATTTATATATATTTTTTTTTAAATGAAAGGTTTTTGTGTGTAGCTTTTCATTTTAGATCCACACTTAAATCTATACTTGTTTTTTATGAACGACAAATTATTTTTAAATCCTATTGCAACCAATAAGCCTAAAACTTAACTATTTGCATAATATGTAAGGGTTACAAAAATTGATAAGGGGCGCTCGGAGTGAATCGTTAACCCCTTGAGTTAATTATATCTTAGTTATACGAGTACTTGTGATTCATGAAAGATACTTCTCTTATTTTTATATATTGGTCGTGTTGTTTTTTGCACTGATTTGAAAGGCTGGGTTAAGTAGGGTTATGAAGCTAGGCTATCATAAAATACTATGCATCATAATTTCTGGAGAACCTTCATAAAACGCACAAAAACCCAAACACTTTGCTCCAAGCATTTTATCTACCTGCAAAATTTGAGTACATTAATGCACTCGTATTTAATGCAATCTCCTCAAGTAAAATGTAAATACCTTTGGGTACTCCCACTCATTCGTTACACTTCGGTAGTGCCCGGATAAATATAGCGAATACTTCAAATTAAATACCACACGTCACGTACCTACCAAGAACGTGGGTAACGATGATTCACACCTTCCCATTGAACTGAATAAATAGTAATCTCGGGCCTCCTCATGTTCAGGAATCAGTTATACTTACTACATGCTAAGTAAGTAACTTTAAATGATGTGATATGAAATACTCATTCCTCATTATGTGTGAGTTAACAAACATTTATAAGAAATGATTTTCGCTGGGGGAATAGTGCTTCCTTTTTTCATTGTTTGATTCACTCAGTACGAGTATATGCCTACTGTAGCATGTGTACGATCAACACCACAAATGGGTGGTTATGTGCAAAACCTTTAATTTAAAGTTTATAGTACTCATATTTGTGTCTGGTGAGAGACGAAAGATTAACAAGTTGCTTTTTGATTCATTGGCACTCACACGAATTCCTTGAAAGTTGGGGAACGTAAAAAATTAATACCTGTGTGACAGTATTAAGTACGTTACTTTGCAGGTAATGAGTAGATGTAGAAAACTTACAGGGTATGAGGAGTGCATTGTTTTGTGCTTCAAATATACTATCTAGTTTACTTGGTCAGCAATAATTATTACATATACTCTTAAGAAAAAAAGAGAAAATCAAATACTTACATATTGTGCATAGTACTGCTAGAATTGTTCTATTACAATGCGTATGGCAATACTTGAAGAGTACTTAACCGAAAACACCCTCATATGTAACAAATACGAATGAATTCCTGCCAGTAACGGATACTTTTTACCGAATGAGTACTTTATTTACACCACTACTCCCTAAGTAATTTTTACAGATCCGGACAATTCTCTGTCTTTCACTTACCTAGAATACGCACACATATTCATTGAAGTAAGAAGTAAGACAGTAAGTTCTGGTGCGTCACCATGTTAGAGTCATGTCTTCAAAATAAAGGCAACTAGTTGACTTGAATTTTTATTTTTTTCTGATTACGAATCTAAAAGAATTTGACGGTCGCAACGCGTTTTTAATTTATAGGCATTACTCTCATAGTGTACGTATGGAGTAGACATGATATTTCACCGTCCGACTGGTTTCCTAATTTCCCGACGTTGGTTTCAACTCTTCAAATGCTTTCTTCATCAACGACAGCTTGACTAAGAGAAACTACCAACTGCAGCGGGAAGCTTTAAAACTCAAGCGAAGATCACTCCTGTCGTCGGTGTATACAATTAATGGGCAAATTTACATACGCCATTCATTGAGTCAACCGCCCATCCTAATAAACCACATGGAAGATCTTAGGAGTGCCATCGGACCGGACATAGATGAGAACAATACAAGCAACACATAAGATAATTATTTTACTCATTCATGTCTTTTTATCGCTAATATTTCTAGTGATCAGCTAAGTAATTAAAAGATCAGCAAAATATGCAAGCAAACAAAATATTATAATTAACCCGCCAAAAATTTATTTTTCGATCAGCATACAAACATTTTTACATAATTTGTTTATCTACTGAAAAAAAAGCAAATCATCCGAAAAAGTAAATGATTAGCAAAATTTTTTTTTTAATTTCTTGCGTATATAATTCTTTTTGTTTTTTTATTCCTACTTTTTAATAAAAAAAATTAGCTTTTGCTCGTAAAAAAATATATATTTTGTAATTAATTTTCTCTTAATCGTTTACCTTTATCTGCTGATTTTGTTTTTAATTCTCTGATGGTAGCCATTTTATAATAATACTATCTATAACCCATATACGAGTATATTAAGAAATTTACTTAACAGCAATATTTGTGTGCATTGCTTGTCGCAAAAAAATCCACTTTGCTGATTATGAATTACTGTTCTTAATCAGCTAGCAAGGAGCAAGCATATGATAGCAAAATAGTGATGTTGAAAAGTTTTCCATGGTCACAGATCAGCCGATAAAAAAAATGTGTTCGCGTCATTGACACAGCATGCTATCCATCTTGGCCACGAAAGTATTATCATCGGAAAAGTCACAAACAATACTTGTTCTTTGGATACGTATACAAAGTTTGTATGTTGATAATAATATTTTTTTTTTTGCTTCTTATTCGAATTTTTCAGCGGCAACACTGGTAACAGGGTAAACGTATGGCACCCAACAACGAGCAACTTTTTTTTCGTCAGTGCAGTAATTAGTAAATGTGTTTTTATCAATTCATATAGCTTCGTTGATACTTTATTGGGACGTTTGTCCTCCAATGTACGTTTTCACAATATTCAAATACCATCAAGTACCTTCGTGAATTATTTAAAATTAATTTCGCAACTGGGGAGGTAAAATTAATTTAAGCCTCATTATGCATTGCCGCTGAAGAGTCCTGTTCTAAACTTCAAATATGATTAATAAGCGAAAGTGCTCCCATCTTGCGAAACGAAGAGCACTTCTAGGCTACCACGAATATATTGATTTGAAAATGCACATCGTATGAAAATTTTACGGTAATATGGTGAATGTTTTTGGTGAGAACGCTTCAATACCGAGGAAATGATTATGAATTTATGCCCGCGCGGTTTTCGATAACTGCGGTCTAAACAAATTGTTTCACCACAATATAATTGCAAACTCAATGCCAACAATGCAATATTAGAACTGTCTGTGGTTGAAAAATTCAAATTATGAGTACATATACTCGTATTTATTTATGTCCATAAACAGATTTATAACAGATATTCATCAATATAATAAATGTCTAAATGACAACAATATTGTCCGTGCCAACTTTATGACACAGATAATAAACACCCATATGATACATATCCATATCGTTATCTGGGGCAATTCTTAAATAGCGGCCAACTCTAACAGCCAAAGCCTTAATTAAAAAGCTTTCTGTAAAGTTCTTTTCTCTTTTCACACAAACGGCAATGCCACAAATACAAGAAAAAAAGGAAGAGGAACAGGAATGTTTTTTCATACAAGTATTCGTACCCCTTTTTATATATCTTCTTTTTTTTTAACACTGTTTGTGGTAGATGGCTGGATGATTTACGAGGGTGATAAAAAAATATTCTTTTCAAGTGAGCCACAGTTCAAGCCCCGTTGTTTTCATTTCTAAAAAGGAACTTTAACGAAATGGATGTGAGTTGTGAAAGGTAAATTGTAAGTGGATGATGAGTCGAGTAGGGTGAGTGATTTGAGAAACATCAGATTTGTCACTTGAACTCAAGAATTTTCTCAGAAATTAGTTATCTAAGTGACTTCAGCCAGGGCAGAAGATATCTTCCCAGGTATACTCGTATACTACATGTTCGTCAGAGTCGGTGTTACAGAAAATTTACAGAGGAAATACTTAAGTCTGTCCTTCTTCTTGTAGCTTAGGCAACTGCTGGAATTCACCAGTCTGAGTGTGAGAGAGTGAGCTTGCTCTGGTTAGTGTGTCTGTCCCGTATACACACTAATGTCAGAACTTGCACTAATATATCTAAAGGATTAGAAGGTATTTTTCTGTCCTGTATTGGTTTGATTAACACTTGCCTAAGAGGTGTGTTACTATTAACAGTGCTGGGTATTCCCTGATCTTAAAGAATCTGCCAACGTTTGTTGGTTTTGTCCTTCTTGCATTTCTAATCTTCCTTTTTTGCTCGTCTTATAATGATTCCAGTGCGTACCTATGTGGCTTCCCATGAGCTTGTCGATACGCTTTGTTATTTATTTCCTTTCAGTATAATTTCACCTATTGGGTGATGATGTCGAGAAGTAAAACGCCAGCAAGATATTCTTCTGTTCCGTTGTACCATTCCTCGTTTCAACAATACTCATGCGAAAAATTCAAAATATGGCCTTTATTAAGTTGCGAATGAGGCAATTGTTGCTATTACTTTGTTCTGAGAGTTCCAGAGGTTGGCCGTAGCTGCACTTCCATATTAGACTTTTACTTGCAACTGGTCCATCTTTTGGACTTGTCCTTCGCACTCATTTAGTCTGTACCGATGAATAATGGTTGACCGTTCTCAACCGTGTTCCCGTGTGGTAGTCTTCTCACTTCAAATCATCAAATCACAATTCTAATTCGTAGGTAATGCATTCGAAAATGTTGAAAGGAGACGTAACGACAGAACAGGAGTCGCACTTTTCTCTTGCTTCCAGCAGTGGCAGGGTATTTCCCTGATAAGATAAGGGGGTGAAGATAAGGGGTGACCGATTTTTTTTTTATAATTTGCGCGCGCCAAATGCTATTACAGGGCACGTGCGTTGCGAATAAGAGAGAGAGAGAGAGAGAGAGAACGAAAGATTTAGTGTAGTGGTTTGAAACTCAGGTGGTATTAAGTTTCTGTAAACTCCTTGACTTAGCTTTAGCAAATGATTGACTTTTTTATTTATTTCATGCGAAATAAATAGATGATTCTTGACATCAGGATTTGAACCGTGAACCAACAGCATAAAAAGCGATGATGTTACCACTATACCACGGCCACCCATTTGATCGATAGCGCTTCTTTGCTTTCAGGCACTGAAGTGGCGACCATGAGTAAATGTTTTCTAGCTAATTTGTGAAGTCCTCCAAAACGATTTAATGTTACGTTTTCATACTCTTAAAGGGGCACGGTTAAATATATTTGCATATTTCATTAGTAGTAGTCCTAAAATCGTGTTTTCTTTATTCTTTATGCTTCTATCTATGCGCGTGTCTATGCATTCAGATGGTAGATTTTCCAGTGATTTCATTCTTGCCCACAAACTGGCTTTACAATGGTTTATAACAGCTTTTCGCAAAATTAATTAAGTCACGCAAACTATCTCACTTTCAAGAACTTAATGTTCTCTGAATTTTTCAGTCATAATCAATCTGCTAACTGCTATTGTTCACTTGTACGCACTTTGAAGTTATAGTGGAAAAATGGTTTTTATTATTTGGACGATGCCCAAATTCGATTTTTCAGAAACTACTCACCCACTTTAAGAGTAACCTAACGAAAGAATGGTTTATGCCACCTATTTTAGAAATTTCAGTATAAATTTCTACTGCAGTATTAGTGAGGATGGTATATTCTCTTCCTATTGCTGTCAGTCGGGAGTACTTGTATTGCTGTGTTTTGTATTGAAGTTAGGCAGACGTATTACTCCCTTTGAATCTTATTGAGGGGAGTGACGTATCTAGTGCTGTCCACCAGACTAGGATTCATTAGTTCGGTCTTACTAGGTATATAACCAAATAGACATCCCATTTGCAACCCACAGTTTTTTTACTAGAGTATTGTGTGGTAACGGCCGCCTTCTTGATACGTTCTTGCACGTTCATTTTCTCTTTCAGTTCCCTGTTAAGTATTCTGGAATAGTATTTGATTCAATTTAGGAGGTACGATATGCGGAATGCTATACTTCCTTATAAAAAGCACCAACTCTATTTTCGACGTGTTTACACTTAAGTCAAATCCGTCCGTCTACTTGGTCAGCATTTTCATAGCAGATTATATAACTTTACTTTCTAAAATTGGATATTAGAAAAATGAATGTCAAGAATCAAATATAAATATTTTCAACTAGACGATGTTTTCATTCCGCCAGGATATTGTATACATATAGTCATGTACTGATCTTAGTTTTGTAGCCTTGAAGAATTGTCTAAAAGCAGTCCTACTCACTAGGGTCTCCTGTTCTTATTATTCATTTGAAAAACTACTATCTCTTCTCGGTAAGCTTAGCACTGCAAGTACTCCTGGCTGAAGCCGATCATGGTGGATTTTACCTTTGGCACATCTTAATGGGGCATGACTTAGAAAAAGATTCATTCATCGCACAAGTAACTTTTGTCGGAGTCGATATCTTCAAGTGAGTCGGGTGTACTGGTGCCCTTATCGCCAAGACCTCTGACAAGGTTCGCATTTATCCCAATTTACCCTTTTATGGTTTTTGAACGAAACTATATGTGTAGTGGTGACATTTACACTGTAGGATATGTAACATTGATGGGAGAAAGAATTCTTTGAAGGTACGAAAACTATAAACGCAATACCTAATACTTTTTGAAAGTTGGTTCACTACCCCTGTTGCATATTATTAGACTAAATGGTGACACGATCTTTTTTGGGGTAGCTACAGTGTAGTTTATAGTGTATTTGCTTGTGACCCGAATGGTACAAGAACCACCCGAGCATACAAGAGAAACGAATAAGATCTAAAGTTTTTAGCCACTTTTATATGTTTATACTTCCGAAATATTAAACACAAAAATTTAGTTTTAATTCATTGCATTTGGTTTCCCTAAACTTTTTGAAAATTGTTACCGTACCTCTGTATACACCCAGTGGTATACGTATCCTAGCTTGAGAGTTGTTATTCTATCTAATTTTTCGTTAATTCCTGATTCAGTGCCGATTCCTGGCGCTCAATTCACAAACATAAAACAATATTTTGAAGCTGTTATTATTTTCAAAGTTTTTTTTATTTATTTACGATATACGTGCATAGGAAACATTTAGTAATGCGCTATCATCCATCGACGAATATGAAGCTTTCCATTACCTGATCATAAAAGTTGTCGCTCTTCCTCAACTCTGCCAGGAACCCATTTTTTTATTGATTTTAGAGCCAGATGGATTAACATTTGTTGACCTACT
Organism: Pocota personata; assembly: GCA_963082735.1. NCBI lineage: Eukaryota > Metazoa > Arthropoda > Insecta > Diptera > Syrphidae > Pocota > Pocota personata. The sequence goes on from OY720430.1 coordinate 53,499,326, forward strand.
TTTGAGATACGTTTTCATTCTTGTGAAAGATGAGAATGTTCGTTCCACCTAATCCATTGTAACTGGTATTGTGCATATTTAGAAAGGACATAAACTTGATCAAAATTCCCAAAGATTTTTTCATTCAATTTCATTGTAGCACCTTCTCTATCTGTCATTATTCTAACAATATAATCTAACAATATAATCTAAGATTCTCGTTAGTACCGTAAAATACAGCTTACTCATTTTTTAAATGACTGTATTCAAGAATGTCGGGGTATGTTTCAATTATACTATGTTCAGTTCTTCGGGAGATCTATTTTTGTTCCTATATTCATTGAAGTTCTTGCCATTTAGTAAATCAAAATATCATTTTGTCAGATAGTCTATTTAAATACTTTCTGATCTTCTGCCTTTTCTTCTCATTAAAAAAATATTTTTTGCTGATCAAATAATTAATTTTTGCTGAGAAAACGTTTTTTCAGCTCATTTTTTATTTTTCTTGCTCTCTAATACTTTTTCTTCTGATTTTGCTTTTTTTATTTTCTGATGATTAAAAAAATCAGTTAAAAAATTTTGTTGGTCAAAAAACCCTTTATTTTTCTATGTTCTTTCGACTGACTTTTTCAAAAGTACCCATTCCCATTTTAAACAAAAGGTAAGTTTCTTCTGTATCCTTAAAATCAGGAACGTGCAAGTTCACCAAACAACGATGCGCTCTGGTCTCTATAATTTAGTTCTTAAGTACCTACCTTTTTTTGCATATCTCTAACCGTTTCCGAGATATTGAGTTGTCTTGATTTAAACAACTCACCCGGTATAGGCAAATGACTTTTATGAAGATTTGTTCTTTTTTACTTCTTTATCAAAATCGTCGGAAAATACCAGTTTTAGGTACATTTACCTATATCAGCTATAAAGATGGGATAGACTAAATTTTTACATCCCAAAATTTGTTTTTGGGGGTACATATTTTCCTATACATACTAGAATGTCATGAATTATTGTATTAAACTATCTGTCACCAAATTTGTTTCATGGCCTTCCATGTGTGTGCAGATTTCAGGCTCGCTATGTTCTCATTAACCATGTTTCTTTGTAACCTTATATAAAGAAAAACTATATCATATTTTAAGTGATAGTATATTTTTGAGATTTGGCACAACTGATTTATCGCAGGTTGGGGTTCAGAGGAAATTAGTGTTTCTACCATCACCCCTTTCTTTCTCTTGTTAAATTAATTGTTAAATTATTTTACATTGAGCAGAGTATAAATTAAAATGACTATTATCAGAAGCTCTATATAGCTCCATAGTCGAAATGTGCTATACTCAGTTAACGATAACTGGGGATAATATCGAAAGTTACTGAAACTGTATACCCAGTTAATTAAAAAAAACACAGCTATTGTTGGCAATTTACAGTTTGTGTTGGTATTTGTTATGAAATTGCGGGGAAGTGGATGGCAGACAAAGTAGAGCAGTTTGTATGAAATTCATTTGGATGAATGGCGTTGGAGTCTATGTAGTATTGGGCACGAAATTGTTAAATTCAAATTAGTTCTGTGCAGTGCAGTATTTTATTGTTATTACTTAGAAATGTTGTTTAAATTTCAAGTTATACATTCCAACATTAAAACGCATTAGAACCTAAAGAATTGTCAGTTTGTCGGTGCCAAAGTAGCCAACAAATCACCACTGGCCTGCACATTAAAACAGGATAGTTAATTCAAAAAGTTTTTGACTAGATACAAATTATCTAGGCTACAAGTTGTGTATGCTACACTTTTTGTTACCTACGGCTTTGTTACTTTTATGGCTAAGGAAAAATTTGTTATTTTCTATCCGAACCATACCAAAACTTACAAGTAAAAGCTAAAAAGCGCCTTATTCATATAAAGTTCTACCATCCACACCTAGATGTTAGCGTCCTTTTGCTACCTGGTCGTAAGCTTATTCCTAAAAAAATTACCTTCCACAACTTTTATAAACTTTCGCTAGGCTTTCGCTTTAGCTATCCATTTTCGAAATTACACTCTTATGTTTATTTTTGAAGTACACAAATGTTTTCCATTCAGTTGTGTTAGAAACTTTGCAATGAAAATACTTTCTTTACGAAACTATGCATTTCCGCGCTCTGTTTAAGATTCAACTGGCGCACATTAATAATTTTCATCTTAATTAGCACACATTGCAATGTAGTAGAGATACTAATTCAGTGATGTACAAAATTTTGTAATCAATTTAAGTGTAAAATGTGAAATTATTTCCTCATACAAATCTGTATATACACACACTCACTATAAAAAAAAATCGATGTTCGAAAACAACAGCATCTGGACTCATTAGCATATGGTTGAATTATTTTTCATAATGTACCCGGATGTAGGTAATTGCGTCTATAGAATTGCAGCGCAAGGGTTCGTCCCTTTCTATTGACCCCAGACAACGCAGTGTTCATTAAATTCGTAGGTAAAGTGCATATTCCCCCCAGAACGAAGTCAGTGTAGTCGTTCTAGTGTTTTTTTTCGAAAAAAAAAAAAAAAAAAAAAAGAAATTACTCCATACAGATATACTTCATTTTATTGTGAACGAATATGGCTCCGCCAAAAGTTTGATTGATTTGTATGCATAGACCAAAGTGCTATGAGAAATTTTTGAAGCCCTCTTGGGCCATACGACTTGTCTCTTCGCAGTATAAATTTAGATATTCGATTGTGAAAATGGTGGAAGTACAAAAGGGATCCTCCGTCATAAAACTACCATCGTCGATGAAGAGGGAAACAGTTGTTGTTAATGCGCCAATGAAAAAAGTTACTTTGGTGCCAAATGACGAGGTATGTAAGAAGATACTTTATAAGATGGTTTGTTGTTGTTTTTATTGACTAGGTTTTCTATAAAGGGTGGGTGTACATACTCCAGAAAAGAGTCAATTATATATGCTTTTCTGTATCGATTTGGGCTATAAAAACAACAACTTTTTGGGTAACTACGTGTTATTTTGACTACTATAAGAACTAGAGATATAAATATTTATTGACTTTCTCATGCCATGACGCCGTACTGACTACTTCATCACGTCTTTTATGGTGGTGGTGTTAGAAGGGAATATTTTTCAAGTTCATATTTAGTCATTTGAGTATTTCTTTATATTATGACTCAAATAAATTACTAGTTAAAAAATAAAATTACAAACATTACACGCCCTTAAAACTTAATATTTTTCATTTTACTTATTGAATAAACTAATTACCTGCGTAATTTGTTATGCGAAAGTGGAAAAAAAAAAAAATTATGACCTACATGTCTCGCAGCTGCCACTCCTTTAAATATGAGAGAGTTGTTCAGCTTTGATATGTTCTATATCAAGATGTACTTACACACTCGTAGGTATATGAAGTAATGTATGCAAAATTTTCTGCTTAAAAAGGGGTTAATTAGTAAGGTAAATTAAAAACTGATGTTTTTTATAGGTCTGCGGCGTGTTAATTAAAAGCGTTGAATTAAAAGTCAAAGGCAAAATGCCTCTTTGCGACACAAGAGTTAATGGATTTATTTCCATACCACTAATTTTTAAATATGTATATTTTCTTGATCATTTGCATACGAGTATGTGCTAAGCAACGATTCGTGAGCAGCCTATTAGTTCAGGTTTTTACCTAAACAAAATATTTTTTAAAATCTTAAAATTAGTGTGAATATCCCTAAGATGTGAATATACATTTGATGAGGCTATTCCAAGCTGTTTTAAGCTTACCCTTGTCTTACAATGGAGTATCGGCGATGTTGAACTGAATCAGATCCTCATCTTGTAGAATAGAATAATATACTATATCTCTTCTGATTGACGCAAGAGCTGGGCCCCATGTATGAAGTGATCAGATGTTTTTTCTAAAGTTGAACTTACCAACACTGCGACTTAAAAGGTACATATATTCTGTCACGGGTGCTAATAGCCCCTAAGATAGGTGAGTTATTTTTTTTATTTCTCTGCATGACTACGTCCATTAAAGTTTATTAAGCCAATGATTGAAAGAGAGAAAAGGGTTTAGAGGAGAATTTAAGATTACAGATTACAGATTATTTGAAGGCGACAGGTATACATACGTATATACTTACTTACTCACTTAAGGTGGCGCTACAGTCCGGGATGGACCTGGACCTCAACCAACAAGCGTCTCCAGCCAGCTCGATCTTTAGCCAGCTGCCTCCAGTTTCGCATGCTAAGTTGCCTGCGCCACCTGAGTCGCGGTCTTCCTCTACTGCGCCGTCCATCGGGAAAGGATTTGAAGATTTTTTGGGCCAGAGCATTGGTGTTCAAGCGCTCTACATAACCCAGCCACCTGAGTCGTTGGACCTTCAATCTCCTGGCTAAGTCGATGTCGCTGTACAGCCCATACAGTTCGTTGTCGTTGTATCTCCTCCTCCATTAACCATCTATACAGACGAGGCCGAAGAATTTTTCTCTCAAAACAGCCAAGAGCAACCTCATCCACTTTTGATAAAGTCCATGCCTCTGCGCCATAGAGTTGGACTGGTATGATTAGGGTTTTATAAAGGGTCACTTTTGTTGTTCGAGAGAGGGCTTTGCTACTCAATTGCCTTCTTAGCCCAAAGAAGCAGCGTTTGGCAAGAGTCATTCTTCGTTTGCGCACGTGTCGTTGTCTAAATTTATAGCGTATCCAAGGTAGACAAAGTCCCTAACTCGTCGATGTTGGTTGTCCTTTCTTGTTGACAGCATATACTTGGTCTTGCCCTTATTCACCGTTAAACCCATTTGCGCCTCAATAATCACGAAAACGCCACTGACATCACGCTACGTTCTCCCCATTATGTCGATATCGTCGGCGTATGCGAGTAATTAGACAGACTTTGAAAGATTGTGCCTCTGGTGTTGGCGCATGAATTTTGCACTATTCTTTCAAGAACGATGTTAAAGAAATCACATGACAGTGCCGGATCAAAGGTTTCGGAAAGGTCTTTACTGACCTTAATGGAGCAGCGAGCTTGATATGGACCGATCAGGTTGTTGACGAACGGCTTCAGGCGTTCACACAACACGGCAGATAAGATCTTATAGGCGATATGAAAGAGACTGATGCCTTTGTAGTTGGCGCAGTTCAGAGGGTCTCCTTTTTAGAGGATCGAGCAAACAATACTGAGGTTCCATTCATCGGGCATACTTTCACCCGACCATATTTTAGTCATAGCCGGCCGCTTTGAACAGTTCGGCAGCTAGACCGTCAGCTCCAGCAGCTTTGTTGGACTTGAGTTTAGATATGGCTATCTTCACTTCATCTAGATCGAGTGGACGGAATTGTTGATCTACATCGTCCAGGTTGAATGGTTCATACATACGTATATGGTTTTTTTTATTAAATTGCAGAGCCAAAGAGTCAATTGTTTTAAAAGCCATCTTGTAGACTGCGGCTCGGCTTTTGTAGAATTCCCCATATTCCACCATATGGAGTCTTTAATAGTGGTATTTTTGAACTTCACGAAAGTATCTCTCTGTGAAAAATAAGCCGTCTTCAGGAGATGAGTGCTGAACATTCACAAAGAGAGTGCGCAGATGTTCCCTCTTCTTCCAGGCAGAAAAGATGGTGCCCTAGTAATAATATACCCCCTAATGCTTTCATTATTTAATTTAAGGTTTTCCTTATGGAAAACAGTTTCCTAATGGGGTAAGCGAAGTTCATGCTCCCAGTTATTAACTAAAGCTATAGCAACTCCCCAGTTAATACTACTGAAAGGTTTTGGACCTAAAAATTGTGTAAATTAGCCAGCCCTAATAAGTTCATTTGCAGTTTCATTACCTTCTATGCCCAACCATATTTTTAGCTGACAAGAGATTGCAAGGCATCAAAGCAGTACTTGACCAATTTGGAGTCGCCTAAGTATGGAATCAGTGCTTTGAGTGCTATTTGGCTGTCGGAAAATTTACTAATTCTAGTGCGTATAACGCCCTTTTCTATGTTTATCCATGCGCCATTCAATCATTAGTACGGTATAATATTTCTATCTCAAATAACCTTCCAAAGCAATATTCCCTGATCATCAAGTCAAGGACGGTAATTTTTCTAGCTGTAGTTTAATAGCACATCTGGCAGCCGTCTTCTTTATGAAGATGTTCAAGGGTGAAAGCCCAACATTAGCTTCTAAGAATGTCGTAGAGCACATAGGCATGATCCGTATGATATCAAAGCATCTTCAAAGCTTCTTTAGAGCTTCTCAAGCTTCTCCAATCAATCTAACCATCAGAATGTACAATTTTTGGACTAAGTTCTACAGTACGAGAGTCGACTGGCCTATAATGCCCTAATAGCGCGTTCTGTGACGAACTTTATGGCAGAATTTCAGTCCTCTGTTTAGAACAACTACAAGATATTTTACTACTACTTAAGCTACTGTAGTACTCTTTTGGAAGATACGACTAGGTCCAAGTTTGACATTTCTTCTCTTGGTGAAAGGTACTATGATAGAATAGTCCTACAAGTATTGATAGAGAGTCCTTTTCTGTTGCACTATTCTAATTCAACTGTTTGGCTTTCCTCCAAGCACATTTCACTGCTTCTAAGTCATCTATACATCGGGTAATTTTACAAATAAACTAAGCCTGACAATCTTTCCCTATAAATATAGAACATATAGAATATATTTCACACATTTCATCCCTTTACTGATATTTAGTTTTCTATTATAAGTGTAAAGCAGATATGTAATTCTATTTGGGAGATCATCGTTCCTCTACCTAGGGCAGAGGTGCTGCTAAACTTAATTTTTTCTGAGTCAACACTTAGGTCTCATTGCCTCTTTTCAAACAATTAAACCTTTGAACTCATAAGTGTTTAAATAAATAGTAAAATAATAATCCATGCTTGGTTTTATTGCTAAATAAAAATAAGTAACAAATTGCACGACCCACCACTAATTATGATCCTATAGTCGGTATTTCAAAGTCCGTGCGGATTTTCCAGTGGTTTTTTTTTTTTTATAGATTTCTTTTGTTCGTTTCCCATGCTGAGAAAATACCTGGAACTCCACGTGCAACTTGTAAGGTTTATCAGTCTACTCTAATTGTATAGAAACTTTCGGGGTTACCCCATAGAACATCCGCAATGTATAGTCCTTCAACACTGTGAACTTTGCTAAGAGATTTTGTATTGCTTGATTTCACTAGGGTACGGCACCACGAAATTTACTCCATATACAAGTTCAAGTCACGAGATTTATTAAAGTTCTCAATGAAGTGCCTAATTTGAGAAGTTGAGTAACTAATTAGGTCACATATGCGGAAGTTGTGTTCACAATTTGCGAGATTGAATTGGAAAGTTACACTGCATTGCACCACAATTTCTGATTGACACCACCTAATGAGTTGATGATTTGTTGCAACTAGCTAAACAGTATTAAATAGAGTAACTAATTTGTTCCTTTGGATGTAAGTTAGTTCCTTTGGGTTCCTCGTTTATCTGGAGAATAAGCTATGATCATTTTAAAGAGGACACATCAAAACAAACACTTTTTGTCTCATGACTGCCTGCCTGAACAGATTTCGATATAATAAGCTTCGTCTAAAAATTTAGGTATACGAGTACATAACAAATTCGCAAGTTGGCTAACTAACAGCCTTCGCAATGGCCAATACCTCAGACTAAAAAAAAGAGTAAGAAGATGCAGGTACTGTAAATTTGCGGATTCTAAAAGGACAAAATTGTTATCCCAGTCTTCATTTCTGGGAATCCTTTTGAAGTAGGTTTAATCAAAGCTAAGAGAGGGTGTTATATAGTCCGTCTTTCCGGGTGTGAATTTTTCTTGTCAGCTGTATCTCCAGGAAAAATGTTCGTGGATATAAAACTAGTTATACGTATAAATTTTCCGCTACGTACTTTCGTTTCGAATATTATTTCAGCTTTTTTTCACGACTTTTTTAGTTTCCCACCGTTTCCAGTCATCAGCTTCCCCTTAATTCAAAATACAGTTTTTAAGGATAGGTATCAGCCTTTCGTAGACGTCTGACAGCTTTTGAAATAACTTACACAAAAAGATCAATAAGCTTCTGAAATTTACAAAACGTCAGGCCAGTAGAAAATGATGCTATAGACAAAGGAATGAGTAGTACAAACGATCTTTTAAAAATTCAATAAAGTACTAAATTTCAGAAATTACACAATTATTGCATTGTACCATAATAATGAGTTGGTTACTTATTGCGATTAGCTGGGTATTATTAAATTGGACAGCTAATTGTAAGGTGGATGGGACGCTTAAGACTATTTATAGTTTTGACAGAGTAGTAAACGTTGTTCGTTGTCATTTTGTATAGACAGATACGAGTATGTAGATTGACGTGGCTGTCAAAACAAGAATACTCGTATGACTCTTTTCCATTAACGCTGTCGTGTGGGAATTCATTTGAAGCTTCGATGACGTTAAACCTTTCACGGCAGAACTTTTTAAAGACGAAATTGCATTTTTCGTAGTATTGCCCTAATTATGTCAAAGCGTGCTGGGTTCATCACTACTATAACCTCTGCAAGGAAAGTGCTAATGTGGTCGGGAAAACTAATTAATGTACACTTTCAAAAAGAAAACGCCTTCCGACATCTGCCTATGCATATGTAAAGCTTTAAAGTATCAAGGAATAAAGACGGTAGCATACGCAGATGACATAGCAATCGTAGTTAGTGGTAAGCATTTACCAACAATCAACGGTATTAGGAAATCTGCACTGAACCAAATGGACTAGAAGTCAACGCAGATAAGACTGAACTGGTCCTATTCACCAGAAAAAGAAGATAAATAATTTCAATATTCCAAAACTTAATGGAATATCTCTGAATCTCGCTAATGAAGCTAAATATTTTGGAACTATTCTGGACTCAAAGCTTACGTGGAAGCGAAACACAGAGGAACTACGCATGCAAGAAAACTTTCGATAAATTCAGGTGAATGCGACCGCATATAATCCACTGGATGTACAGTGATCATTAGACCCATACTTACCTGTGGAACACTAGTATGAATGCAATGGGAAACCTCACTAAGGTACAAAGATTAGCATGTATTGGAGTAACAGGAGAACCGAAATCAACACCACAAGCAGGGTTAAAAATAATCCTTCACCTTCTTTCCTTGCAGGAATACCTAAAAGGACTGGTAGGTAAAAGTGCCTGGCACGCAGCAATCAAGGCACTGGACAGTGAGACAATAAGATCTAGGAGAGTACGTAAATGTCATAAAACCCTGAACAAACTTAGCAATATCCACGTGGTCAATCTCTGCTGGGTTCCCGGACATAGTGATATAGAAGGGAATGAGATAGCAGATGAACTAGCCAGAAAAGGATCAGCACTAGGTACAGAGCATATACACACAAAAATAGACATACTTAAGAGTGGTCGTGGTGTAGTGGTAACATCATCGCTTGTCACGCTGTTGATTCACGGTTCGAATCCTGATGTCAAGAATCACCTATTTATTTCGCATTAAATAAATAAAAAAGTCGATCACTTGCGAAAGCTAAGTCAACTCTACTGTGAAGGCAAAACAGTGGCAGTAGGGTGGTCATATGGCTAAAATACAACTTGATCGTGATGATGACATCAGGAGGACGCAAAAAAATACTGTGAATCATAAGCAACGACAATAATAGCGAAAAACAAACAAAATACTACCCAGTTATCTGGACAGCCACCCTTGGAGTTTACAGAAACTTAATACCACCTGAGTTTCAAACTACACCACTCTGTCTTTCTGTCAGTCTCTTCCTCTTTCCATAAAACGCACGTGTTCTAAAAATTAGTATAAGGGTATTCATATCCCCTTTAACACGTGCAAATTATAAAAAAAAAAAAATCGTTATTGGTGTAATGAAAGAGAATATAAACCTTGCGATCAGGGAACGAACCAACAATGATTGTTTATCAAAAGGGGGTTGTGTTATATCCCGCAGCTTATGGCCACTATTAAATGAGGGGAGAACGAAATGTTTACTAGCTATGGGGAAAAAGAAAATCCGCATCTTGATAGGTGTATTGACGGGCACTATGTACCAATCGGCACTATGGCCAAAAGGCTGAGCATAAACTCCCCGGACTACTGCAGAAGCTGTCAAGATGAGGAAGAAATAGAAACCATCATATGGGAAACAGACTCTTTGGAGAACTGGGTGAGTTGACACATGTTTCGTTGGTGGACTTAACGAGATTCATAAGGAACCCACCAGCGTGTGGGGGTATCACAATTGGCCCCCGTGTAAGCTCTCTTTGAGACGCACAAGAATGTCTTGCTTCTTTAGGTGGTCAGTAGACTTTTGGTCAATTGAGAGCCTTCTTTTGTTTTCCGCCGTATGGCTATTTATTCAGAAATGAAGAGATCGTCGTTGTGTGGCTTTCGCTGTCGGGAGAATATTTTTATTACTTCCGTTGACATCTTTTGGAAGCAAATGGCAATCAAAACAGCTAAAACGTGTCACTCTAGGATTCTATCAAAACGGACTATACTGTTCCACACTTCAGTGACAAATACAAAACCAGATTTCCTAACTGAAGCGATTGTGACTCCTGGGAAATTTTAAACGAATCTGCGAAAAGGCGGATCTAAAACAGAATTCGAGTATGCTACGACAGTACAAAATTCCACATGACTGACAGATCAATATGACTGCAGTTTGAATAGTTCAGGGCTTGATGCGTGTTTGTCAAGGTAGTTGTAGACAGCGCTAAGTAGATCAAGCCAAGCAGCAATAAACCACCGACGATTCGATCCAAGTTGGTACAAAAATGCCGCAGATTCTACAATGCCGCGTTTTCTACTACATTATAAGGAAGAATAGTGCAACAGCAGATGAGATGAGCTGGCTGAGGAGCGTGTAGATAAGAACCTTTTTGAAAATAAAGAAGAACCATCAGCTCCCACAAAATCGATATAATTGTGTCTAGATAGTTAATAGGTAGATCATTTTGTCTAGTTAGTTGAATAATATCAAAACTTTTTTTGATAGAAGACATGCTAGGAGAATATGTGTTCCTTAAAACGATTACTGCCGAAGCTGTACAGACGAGGATCAGGAAGTGGTAGCGCATCTTTTAGTCACAACATGTGATCTGCCCTTTTTAAGAAGGAAAATCCTGTGCTGGTACACGAAGACATGAGTGACTTGGCTAGACTCAGTGCCAAGAGTTTCATCTATGTGTCAAAATGGTTCCACGCATCACTAAAGCTTCCTGATGCTCCGGTATTTCTATGTAATAATAAAATTGTCCTTCCCCTTTGGTCTTAATGTGTCCTTTGCTTGACAGCCACTTAAGGAATGGAGGAATTGCTCCACGAAAATTTGAGAATTTTTTAGCACGAGCACGAAAATCGTGTCGCTGGTACCTCTGGCATGTATCAGGGAGGGTTTTAGATTTAAGAGAGTAAGTAAGTAAGAATAGTTTACAGAGGAGGATCTAAATTGTATATGAAAATCATTACAATAGGAGGAATTCCGGATACGAGTAAGTATCGCTAAGTGTGTAACAGGTGTTAGACGGGGTCAGCTTTTCGTTTGTTGAGATACCTCCACGTCTTACTATAGACTCCGTGAAGTAATAGTAATTATGTTTTGAAGTTTGGTTAATCTTTCTGATAAGGATGCTCATTGCATTTAACATTGGCGGCATTAGACTTCTTGAAAGGTTCAGGGACACTCGATCGACAAAGGCTCTGGCAGTCTCATGCGATTGTAGCAGTTAGCAGTTAAATTTTCTCATAGTACCTACTTCTTTGGTGTTGTGGTGCTTCGAATATCCTCATACATACGTTGGCAGCAGCAAGGTAGTGATCCGTGTCAATGTTACCTGCTCGAACATCCAAAACACTGGAGGAGTGCCGTGCATCAATCGCAACGTGATCAATCTGGTTAAGAGTTATTTTGTGTGCCAGCTACAGTGATGTTCCGGGCCGCCGCAAAGTCAATTAACCTGAGTCCATTTCCGGTGGCGTTATCGTGGAAAGTTGTATTTTTCGAAGCTGTTTCTAAATCGCCACGTACGACTTTAACGTAATAATGAGGTCATTGGTCGTAAGTCTAGTCGAAGAGCTCATAGAAGCAATCTTTATACTTATAAGCATGAGCGCATATTAGACTGATGCTTTTGAATTTTGCCTTAATGTGAATTGTCATCAGTCATTCCCTCACATGCCCAAGTCTCCGTCTGATGACAAATCCGCATCTAAATAAACGCTGCTTCTGCTCCTTGTAGCAGTCACCGTAGAAGATGTCACAGTTTTCCATACGCTTTCTCCCTGGTCCATCTCTTCTTGGGTGACAGTGATGTCTGCTTGATAGCAGTTTAGGGCCTCCGATAAATATTAGGCTGCACGTGACCTGTTAAGGATCCTAACATTCCACATTCAACGTAGAGATCCAAAGGTCGGCCTTATTTCGTTGTCGAAGTTTGTCATCCTTAGGCTTGTTGGTTCGTAACCAATTTGTTTTCCATGGCAGAGCAGTTACTCCGATGCAGGTCAGATCCTTAGTTATAATGCCTGGGACAAATGGCCATATATTCCTATGTCAGTAACCCTACGAGAATATGAATGCTGCCGTTGGTTCTTTAAAGGTTCATCCGCCACAACCACTTTTTAACACCCTGACACAGTCTTAAAAATCCTTATTGACCTGAATATATCGAAGTAGCTCATAAAAAGTATTCGCTAAGCTCACTGTTGACGTTACCATTGGTTCCATTGAGAAAATTCTTCCGCCGCACGTCCTCCATCTGAGGAACTCTTGTTAGACTTCTGAGCTACAAATTTCAGGTCAACAAGAGAAGTCTCGTCGTGTTTCATACATGAATGCTGAAGTACACACAGCGTGTCAATTAGTGCAGTTTTTGCAACTGAGCCTGCCACCTTTTAACTTTTCACCTCTTAGAAAGGAAATTGAAGTTAAGCAGGTTTAAAAACGTTCGTTTGGTGAAGTTAAATTAATTAACATTGGGATTAGATATAGTCCGTCATATTTGGCAGAGTTATGGACGTAGCGAGTCAGAGTAATGAACAAGCCTTCTAACTATGAATCATACATATTATCTCATAACAACTTCTATGACTAAGATCAAATTTAACATGCATTGATATTTTCAAGAACAATTTTTTGTGTTTTCTTTTTTTCCACAGGAGCTCGTTGCGATATCGCCAGAACGAAGAAATTGGCGTGGAATTTTCATTGCGCTTTTAGTGATAGCAGCTGTATTCAGCTTAATTATTTTTTCTATTTTTCTTTTGTCACCAGGTGAGTTGATTACGAGTATAATAAATAAAATCCATGAGTACTCATATTATAACCTTTTATTAAATCTCTACCTAACAGAGGATGAGGGAACACGAATACGTGGACGACGAATGGTTCTTAGCGATGTCATTGAAAATAGCCTGGAGTGGAGAACATTTAATGGCACGTGGTTAAATGGTAATCAAATATTTAAAAATAGATTCGATTTGCCATAACTGTGTATTACATGAAAATAAATTATCTTTACGAGTAGATATAGAATTGGTATTTCGAGATGCTACTGGTGGTCTATCGATTCTTAATTTAGACAATTATACCACTCGAGTTCTGATGACGAATTCAACGTTTGTAAGTGTCTTGCAATTCAAGGACAATTCAATGGTTTCGTATTAATTTTTTCATTCTCTTTTCGGATTACAGAGGCAACTTAACGCTGAATCGTTTTTAGTCTCACCTGACCAGAAGTACGTTTTGCTTCAATCGGATAGCAGTGTCGAAGGATCGAGGTATGTGAGTTAGTTATTACATACATACATATAGAATTTTTAACAGAAGACACGTTCTGAGCAGCCTAAGAATGCTTAGTACTAGTTTTACATGGATAAATACGAGGGTGGGTCAATAAGTCCCTAAAATTATCACAAATTGCGTCGTCACCTTACATTTTTTTTTTGTCAAGAATCATCTTTCAAAAGAACGCACCCAAATTTTCAGACAGAACTGTCAAATAGTTTTGTTGTGGCAGCCATTTTATATAGACGCCTACTAGCATTTTCGTTAAAATGGAAAAAAGTGAATTTCGAGTGCTTATTAAACACTATTTTTTGCGAGAAAAAAAGTATCACGCAAACCAAACGAAAGCTTGACAAATATTATGGGGACTCTTCACCATCGATTGGAACCATTCACCACTGGTTTACTCAATTTCGGTGCGGTCGTTCAAGCACAAGTGACGCCGAACGTTCTGGTCGCCCAATTGAGGTCACCACACCAGAAATGGTCGACAAAATCCATGGTTTGATAATGGACGATCGGCGAGTGAGCTTGAAGATGCCACAGGCTTATCACATGGCTCAGTGATTTCGATTTTACATAAATATTTGGACATGAAAAAGCTTTCCGCAAGATGGGTGCCGCGTTTGCTCACAATCGACAACAAACGCATTCGTTTGACAACTTCAAAGATGTGTTTGGCGATGTTCCAGAAAAATGCGGCTGAGTTTTTGCGCCGTTTCGTAACCGTGGATGAAACCTGGATTCACCACAACACACCAGAAATGAAGGCGGGTTTGTCAGCAAACAAGGTTATAGCGACAGTTTTTTGGGATGCGCGCGGTGTTATTCACATTGATTACCTTGAAAAGGGTAAAACTATCACCGGTGCATATTACGCAGAGCTGCTGGATCGATTCCAAGCCGATTTGAAGCAAAAACGGCCGTATTTGGCGAAGAAAAATGTTCTTTTTCACCAGGACAACGCACCGGCGCACAAGTCCGCAGTCGCAATGGCAACATTGCATGAGTTAGGCTACGAACTCCTCCCTCATCCAGCATATTCCCCAGATTTATCCCCCTGCGACTATTTCTTGTTTCCAAACATGAAGAAAAGGCTCGGAGGTAAGAGATTTGGGTCGAATGAAGAGGTCATTGCTGAAACAAACGCTTATTGTGAGGAACTCGCTTATTGTGGAGAAACGTTGGATGAAGTGTGTAGAGCTAAAAGGGGACTATGTTGAAAAATAAAATGTTTTTATACTGAAAAGAGTGTTCCTTATTTCATTTTCAGGGACTTATTGACCCACCCTTGTATACTGATTTTGATCATTTACATTTTTTTTTTTTCGATTTTTTAGATTTTATTTTGAGTTGCTTTTCATATAACCAAATGACGATCTTATGAAGTTATCAATTTGGCCGAAGTACCAACATTTTGGTTTTCCAATGATGGAGTGTGCGATTTCAACTTCAAGCACAATCACAGTGGATACTACGTTGGCACTAAGAACTGTTAATGGGATGTCTTTGACCATGATTAGGATATCTATGACAATATCAATATCGCTTCGTTGCAAAGTTAGTGCAGATAATTTTCATTCGGCCCGTCGAGACCTAAAAACTTCAACTAGGAATACACTGCCATAAGGTCATCTGAAAAATTCCTGAACGTAAACTTATATACAGTTGTACAATCCCGGTTGAGTTCTTTCTTCCCTCTTTCTATGACACGTAAATAATTCAAAGGCGTTCCACTTCCACACCACCTGTTTTTTCAGCATTTGACCAACTGTGTTTTTAGAAGCTGGTAGTTTCCGAGTTTATTTCTCAGCATTTTACTCCCCTTTCACCGAAGGATGGTGAGCCGTTTTTTATTCTGTTCAAGTATCGTGGACAATAAGGGCTGTCGTCATATATACAGGTACGAGCGAGCAAAAAAATTCATGTTTCGCCAGGAACTGGGTTTGGTAGAGGAATTTCACCGTAGGCGTAGGAGAATGTGCTGAAGGTCGGCAAATGGCAAGAAAGCAATTTATGCATACCAATACAATATATATTGCAGGCCGTTGATAAAAACAAAGCGTAAGGGAGACATGCAGTGCTCAATCAAAGTTAATCTGTAAGAAGGTCAACCCTTTTAGCGCCTTTGGGAAAATGTTCGTTGATCAAACCAAGCTACTAAAAAATGTCTCTGATACAGTTTAGGCCAAATCTGTCTAGTATTGGAATAATAAATAACATATGGCGAGAAGAGTGTCTATATTCCCTTTCTCTAGTAGAATCCGTAAACTTGTGCCATGCCTGGAATATGCCTATACCCCAGTGCTTATCAATAAAAAAACATCTTAAATGGTGCTATTGGGAAAACTTACAATAGGTGAGATTTAAAATCACCTCTTACCTCTACTTCATCCAAAATTGGTAATTTTAGGGCTCAAAAACTAACCACAGGGTGCGTGGTGGTTTCTTCTCTGATAGACTTAATTTAAGCCTATTTTTTCGTCTCCCAAGCCATTGTAGCGTGTTCCAGGCGGAGATAATGGCAATAAGGGAAGTCTAGTCCTTGCTAAAGAAAAACGTGATATCATCCATTGATATCCGCATCTTTTCAGACAGCCAAGCAGCAATCAAATCCTTGGAATCATCCTCAACAAATTCTTTAACAGCTCTAGACTTCCGATCGTTTCTTATAGAGATGGCGGAGTAGTTTAATATTCACCTAATTTGGGTGCCGGAGCATAGGGATATTCCAGGGAATTGTAAAGCTGACGAAATTGCCAGACATAGAACAACAATACCCATGCTTCCAGGCAAAAGTTCACAGGGTATGCCCATCGCTACATGCAAATTTAAATTATATTTGTAGGTGGACAAGGGGTACAACTTGTCTAGCGATAAAACAGATTTGGCCTAAGCTGGATCTGAAACGCTCTAAGAATTTGATTTCTCTCTAGAAAGCATATCAGCGCTGTTATAGGAGTCATAACTGGACACTGCCTAATAGGCAAATATGCAATAAGGCTTGGCATCTTCTCAAACGATTTCTGCAGAAGCTGCATGAACGAGGAGGAGGAAGAGATTATTCTTCACCTTCTTTACACTCCAAATATAGACGTTAGGGACCTTCTACGCTTCATCAGAAGCTCCAAATGGTTCAACGAGTAGGCTAGAGGCCGCGTCTGAAACCCATGTGGTATCACAATGGACCTATTACTGGTCTAAGTGTGTTGTCTTTTTTTTTTTGCTGATAGCAACCTCAACCTAACCAAGGTCGAAGCCATCGAGGTCCTCAAATTCCATTAAGTAGTTTGATTTTTGAAAGTCTTCCCCATATCTTACCTCCACTTCATCAGATTTAAATCATTTTGATGAGAAGACTACCATATCAGTATAAGCTCACGATTTCTACAATTTCTACATACATCAGGACAAATCTACAAATCAAATTTCATCAACATTTCTTTACTGGGCCTCGAGTGAGCCGTGTGAGAACAAATTGACATTCTCGAGTGGAAAAAGCAAATTCCAATAGATTTCTGTTCACTCGTGAAAAAGAACTGTTTTGCGTCATACACGTTAGCTTTATGTCAGGATTACCAGACCTGGCCTTCTGAATAATGACTTAATCCTTCGTAGTTTCGTTATCGCCTTCACTGGACTCTTTAATCAACTTCAACACAAATAACAATAATACATCTGCATTTCTACTTCGCTTTTAGGCATCATGTCTACGAAGTTCTAACACGAAATACGTTCCCATTGGGACCAACAGAGAATAGTGCCGAAGCTCCACGACTCCAACATGTGGAATGGGCACCGAGTTCGCAAATGGCATCAAGTGCCAAAATTTCAATGAACCAAGGTATAGCATTCGTCTATCAAAACGACTTGTACTACAAACCAAAAGTACAAGGTGACTTGGTGTGCCGCATCACCGCAACAGGTATTAATCGTGGCTCAGATATTCGTTACATTGTAAATCATATGTAACTTATACAGGCAAACCTGGAGTAATAACGAATGGCATTCCAGACTGGATGTATGAGAATGTCCCAGAGCTCAAGAGCAGCACAATGATGTTTTCTCCAGATGTCCAGTATCTGGCATTTTTAACCTACAACGACAGTGAGGTGCACGAATACAAGTGAGTATCTAAAAAAAAAAACATTATTTCATTCCCTAATCCATTTATTGTTATAGATACACCTGGATGGGAGACGGACTAAAATATCCAGAGATTCTGTCGGAGAGATACCCTAAGGCTGGCACCACAAACTCCAATGTGACAGTGAATATTGTGAACCTTACGGTACTCAAGTATATTTTTCCGAGCCAAGTGAAACTACCACCCGAACTGACAAATGGTAGCTACATTGGCGGTCTAACCTGGGCTTCCGCTATCGATCTATCGCTAACTGTCACCGATCGAGATCAAACGAAAGCAACGACGGTCCTATGTCGGGCTCCAGCTTTTGTATGCCAAGCTATTCACACAGAGGTGACTGTCAGCGATGGTTGGGTGCTTCCTGCTGAGAAGCCTATATTTTCTTCTCGAATAAGCGCACAAATAAACGCACACCACAACGTACATAGTACAAAGAATGGATCCGATGCACTGGCAAACGTCACCGAGGGCCAGACGACATATGAGATCTCAAATGGTGGGTATCTCCTGAAGCGACTGTCAGTGCGAGACGGTGAACATGGCCACTTCCGACATGTAGTCTTCATATCGACCCTTGACCGTCGGTGGGTGCCACTGACAATGGGTCGCTTCGAGGTAACCGAGATTGTCGGCTGGGATGAGGTAAATGAAATAGTATACTTCATGGCCGCACCTGAAAAAAGACCTGGCGAGCGGCATCTCTATAAAATTAGTCTTAAACTGAATATAACGAAGCCGAATCGAACGTATATAACATCGACACAGCCAACTTGCCTGACGTGTGACAATACACCGTCCACATTTAAGCTGATCAATCCAGTGGTGGACAATCAGACGACCACATATGAGGATGGTTGCACGTTTGAGATTCCAAAGAACTGCCTCTACAACAGGGTGTACTTTAGCAAGGATTTTTCTTACTACATCCAGGAGTGCCTGGGTCCCGAAACACCATCTGTGTACCTCGTTGAAACGCAATCGAATAATAAAATTTATATCCTGAACTCGGGCGATGAATTGCGACACAGGTTGGCGCAGCTAGCGCTTCCACAAATACGGACATTCAGTGTAGAGATCCGACACGGTTTCCATGCTCAGGTACGGCTATTTCTTCCACCCGGTATGCGAGAAGAGGAGGAGGTTGCATTCCCGCTTATCCTACAAATGTATGGTATACACCAACTTTGACTGTCAGTAGGTTTAACTTTGAGTATTTCAGAGATTCATCGCCCGGATCGCAGTTGGTCTCGGAGAAATTCCATGTGGACTGGAATTGGTACCTCTGTAGTCAGCGGTCGATTATTGTTGCCCAAATCGATGGTCGTGGTAGTGGCTTCCAAGGAGAACTATTGAGGAATCAAGTGCATGGTAAATTAGGTACCGTAGAAATTGAAGACCAACTGGGTGTACTGACGTAAGTTACTCATTCTTTTCTTTGATTGGTATTTAAATCTTTTTTTGTGACAGGTATCTGCGTGATAATCTTAAATTTATAGATCCATCTCGAATATGTGCCTATGGTTTAGGTTATGGAGGATATGCGACTGCAATGACGCTTATCGAAGATTCACAGCAGGTACTGCAATGTGGTGTTGCGATAAATCCTGTCGTATCATTCGGATATCATTGTAAGTGATTTTTGAGGTTAAACAAATTATAAAAAACTTGTATACTGATATTTTGTTGCTTAGATTCATTCTTTACTGAACGCTACATTCCATTGAAAGGAGATTATTTGAGGGCACTACAAGAGGCTGATCTAACAATGAAAGCTGGAAATATTAAAGGACGGAATCTTATGCTAATGCATGGAACAGCTGATACATTTGTTCATCAGGAACACTCCTTAATGTTGGTTCGATCATTGGTGGATCAGCAAGTTAAATTTAGACACCAAGTGAGTTGTAAATTTGTTAATTTTTACAGAAAAAATACAAGCCTCTTGACACTTTATTGTTGGTTGCGAAGTAACACAAATGTGCCATCAGCAAGTTTGCTGACTTACATTTGCGTAACTCGCGCAGCACGTATGAATGGATGTGAGTACCTAGACCATGCCCTGTATGTTTTGTTAACACCAAAATATGTTTTTGGTTTTTATTTCTGCATCCATTGAATTGAATTGCATTAGGATTCGTGACACAAACTTTCTATTATAGGACATAACATATGTAGGTACTTCAGAACGCATAGTGAAATATTGACTTATTTTTATCTCGAGTTAGAAGCTTCGAGAAAGATGGCCACGGTGTAGTGGGTAGTGTGTTTGCTTGTGACCCGATCTGTGCAGATTCCAGTCCGAGCGGGTAACAGCAACCACAGCCACCCAGACATAATAGAGAGATGAATAAAATCTGTGTTTCTCCAACCACTACATCAAAAAGATGCTTCTGCCTGGTAGTACAGTGCACCGACAATCAAGTCGGGGTGCTATGGGATTTGGAAACTTTCTTATTATATCTTCGCCACGGTTGTTTATGTGGCTTTCATGCCAAAATCAGGAAAAGTGTTGCACACACCCACCAATCGCGAGTGGTGGGAGCTCTATACACTAATAATTTCTTTTTCTATTATATTATCAAAACTTTAAGGAAGCTAACAATTTGCAAATCAATCTGCTGCATGATACGAGTAAACCGAATTCAAAAATGCAGAATAATAAATGTAAGCTCTGCTTGAAGGAAATTACATCAGGGTGCACCAGAGGGTGCTATGATGTCGGCAATACATGAACTTCGCCGGCTGGACGCATTTTGTTCAAACTTCATATCTGGGATCAATGCGTTCACAATACGAAGTGAAATCAGAATTTTTATTCTAACCCCAAAACTGACGGTGCTTTACTAATGGCCGATTTTGAAAAAAATCAATTTGCTCGTAAACAACTAACGATAGACATATGTTATGAGATGAGGTCCCAAAAAATATGCGTAGCAGTATTTTACTTATTAACTGGTTCATAAATGAATAGTCCATCTATCGGCTATCACTCAGTAGATTTAACATACGCAAGGTCATGGCATACTAAGTTTTGGAAAATTAATGAGAAATAATTTTCTATAAATCCTGTTATATATGTATGTGCGTCGGTAGTGGGACCGATACTCACCTACGGCATAACTGTATAGTGGTTTTCGGCAGGAAATCCACCCTAAAGATACTTGAAAAAACTTAACAAGAGGAGTGACATCTGTTGGCATTACGAGTGTGGTGCCTACCAATAAACATACTCGTACATATATGGTTGTCAATTGTCCCTTACACTTCTAGTTGCGCAACGATGAAAGGAGGAAGTTGTGCTTCCTGACACTACTGGAAGTTGTGCCTCCTGACACTACTACTTACGGGTGGCCGTGGTGTAGTGGTAACACCATCGCTTGTCACGCTGTTGATTCACGGTTCGAATCCTGATGTCAAGAATCATCTATTTATTTCGCATGAAATATATAAAAAAGTCGATAACTTGCGAAAACTAAGTCAACTCTACTGTGAAGGCATAACACTGGCAGTAATTGATCGTGATGATGACATCAGGAGGACGGAAAAAAAATACTGTGAATCATAAGCAACGATAATAATAGCGAAAACAAACAAAATACTCCCCAGTTATCTGGACAGCCACCCTTGGAGTTTACAGAAACTTAATACCACCTGAGTTTCAAACTACACCACTCTGTCTTTCTCTCTATCTCTTCCTTTTTCCACAAAAACGCACGTGATCTAAAAATTAATATAAGGATATTCATATCCCCTTTAATACATGCAAATTATAAAAAAAAAAAACTACAGATATCCTGCCACTAAAATAAACTTGGACATAATAAAAATTAGAGAAGTGTGAAAACGATACGTCCTTTAAAAACTGGATCGAAAACAATGAGAGAGTTGGTGTTGCCGTCTGATCAGCGGACCTAGATATATATACCTATACATTTATCCTTTGAGCGGTGGAGTCATTGCAGTGTTTTCCCAGTCACAGCCGGTATTGTTTAGTCGACTGACGTCTCCCGCTAATGGAGTAAAAAAGGCGAACTAAAGGAGCACACTTCTTAACTCTAGCAACACTGCTAGTCTAGTATGTAAACCTTAGACTTTAACAAGTCAAAGGTACTGCTAAGCCACCGTGACCTGATATTTCGCTTAATATTTAAATACCATTAAATAATAATATATGTACGTACGTACTGTATCTAAGAATGCATTTTGACCCCATTCGCGAATATCCCGCCCTTCCTACAAAGACCGATGAAGATGTGTGCAATGGGCCCAAACCGATTATCTTACCACTTCAGGCATTAACTAAACAAAAAAAATAAAAAATAAGGAAATGTTTAGCACAGTTCGGGGTGGATCTGAACTGAATGAGTCACGCTCGCATCGCTCTTCCACTTTACGCATCACGGGAAATTATTTGTTTATCAGACGTTTAACACCATAATGTTGCACCTCCATTGGAACCATCAGTGGCCGGTCCTTTTGCGCGTGTTTATCTTTATGGAATAGATTTGTCTTTGTCAAAGGGTGTCCCAAAATTCACCCAAGATTTGAATTTTGCGGTAAAGTGTTGTCAACGAAGAAAAAGACAGCGTGACAGCTTACAGTTTAGGGTTATTAAAAATTCCACGAAAGAACAACGCGTTTTAATTATTGAGCAATACTTTAAAAAATAATGAAGGTTTGGCAGCTACTGTTCACATTTTTTGTATAAAATGTGGTCGGAATAGTGATTTAATATCATCAGCTGTGAAGAGATTAATTCAAAAATTCAGGAAGAATGGATCAATTAGTGATCTTAGACACTCTGGCCGTCCTTCAATAAGTCGTTCAACACAAAACATCGAAGCAGTTCGTGAGAGTAGTGTTGAGAGCCCAGAAAGATCAATTCGGCACCGTGGTCAAGAATTGGACATTTCGAGAAGCTCTCTACAGCGTATTCTCATGAAAGATTTGCATCTTCAAGCATACAAAGTGCAATTGACTCAAGAAAGGAAGCCTACTGACCACGCACCGCGAAGAGAGTTCGTTGAATGGATTATGGAACAACAAAAAGTGGATGCTGATTTTTCAAACGAAATCATCTTCAGCGATGAGGTTCATTTTCATCTTGATAGTTTTGTTAATCGTCAAAATTGTCGAATTTGGGGTTAAGAAAATCCACGATTCATTGTTGAGTAACAAATGCATCCACAACGTGTCACTGTTTGGTGCGGATTTTGGGCTGGAGGCATCATCGGACCATTCTTCTTTGAAAATGCGGTCAGGCAATAACAGTTAATGGTGCTCGCTATTGCGAAATGATAATCCAGTTTGTTTGTGCCTAAATTGCAAGATATGGATGTGGACGACATGTGGTTTCAACAAGATGGTGCCACATGCCATACAGCCCGAGAAACAATTCAATTACTGCATGAGTCATTTCCTGGTCGTGTAATTTCCAGTTTTGGTGATCAGAATTTGCTGCCCAGATCATGCGATTTAAAGCCGTTGGACTTTTTTCTTTTGGGTTTCTTGAAGTTTAAGGTTTATTTCAGCAAGCCTACTATCACTCACGCCTTGAAGGAGCAAATTGAGGGATGTATCAACGAAATTCAGCCACATGTATGCAAAACGGTCATGGAAAATTTCGACAAAAGAGTGCGTATGTGCCAGCACTGGCCGTGGAGGCCATTTACCCGATATGCTATTCCATGCGTAACCTTATACTGTATACTTTATAAATCAATAAAATATTTACAATTTTTAATTAAAAACCTGTGTTTTCTATTAAAACTACTTCTTGCGTGAATTTTGGGTCACCCTTTAGTATGAGGATGTCTTCACTAACGCTTACCAGCTATTATCGATTCATCGTTGTTCTAATTAAATTCGTTTCCATTAGTATGCACGGTACAACCGTCACGCTTATGCAGGTTATCGACAAGTGATCCTGGTACAGGGAGTTGAATTGTTTACCTTGGATCTAAATGAAAGATTGCACACAATTTATTATGTGTACATGCATCTGAGACTTAGCTGATAATAACAATGAATCTCATAAAGCGGATGCCAACGAGAAAAACTAAAAAAAAACAAGAATTATTGCTAAGTCGCAATAATACTAAATAATTTTACTTCTTATTTTTGCCTGCATTTTTTAATAACCTTTAACTAAAAATGCTATTATTAAATTCCAGGTGTATACCGATGAAGATCATCACCTTTCCAAGTCACTGTATCACGTCTATAAAACCATGGAATGGTACTTCGATGACTGCTTCGGGCCATTGGACGAAAACGAATGGGACCCCACGGGACTGTTCGTGTTCAAACAATAAGGGTTGATCCCTTTGAAATTTTATTAAAACGTGCAAAAATGTTCTCCTGTCGAGCGAGGTATGTCGTCCACTTGTTTATAATTTTTATTTTTATTTTTTGTAATATTTCGAAATTTGGCTATAAGGTAACAAAAAGTTAGCCATTAAAAGTACATTGTGTGTGATTAAAAAAAAAAGAAAGAATTTTGACTGATAAAATGTACTCAACCCCTCATTGTTCATTATTAAATTAGTGTATTGATGTTAAATTGGTAAATAATACTTTATTTTATTTAAACATAAAAGTAAAATAAAACAAAAAACTAAAACAAAAAAGGTAGTTATTGTAAATGACTGAATATTTGATGTATGTATTATAACA
Organism: Pocota personata; assembly: GCA_963082735.1. NCBI lineage: Eukaryota > Metazoa > Arthropoda > Insecta > Diptera > Syrphidae > Pocota > Pocota personata. The sequence continues at coordinate 53,523,924 of OY720430.1, forward strand.
AAATAATGCCTTTATATGGATCTATATATATGTATTAATATATATGTATACGTGTGTGTGTTTAAATGTGTGGATATTAAAAAAATAAATAACAGAAAAAATTACTCTGGTATCGAGGCAAGTGTGCTTGTCATTTCAGAATGAAATTTCAAATTAAACAGACAAGTAGATTTAAGAAGACACCCTGTATCTATGATGTAGTGAGAATAGTTTTTATTTTTTTTATAATTCTATTTTCTCTCCTTAGTCGATAGAGTAATTGTAGAATAAGTATTTTTCAACAGTAAGCAGTAAAGAAAAATATAAACGTGAAAGGAATAAAAAAAAAAATAATTTAAAATAAGTAAACATAATTGTGCCTAATTTTAAAACAAAGTAAAAATAAATGTTTAGTTGGAAAAAAAATATGTAATTGTAAAATTCAAAATTTAAAACAAAACACACATATTACAAACAATAGTACGTAAAAAGTCATTTAATTTTGTAAATGATACTTTAATGCAAATTATAGTCAAATGGCAGCTTAAATATATTTAAATACATAGACACAGTTTTGAAAGTTTATTTACTTATTTATTTATTTTTTTTAATACAACGGAAATAAAACCAAACAAATTTTGAATAATAAAATTTTCATCACCTAAATATAGTAATTGTGTTGTAATACAAAGCTTTAAATGTACAACGGTGTTTTTTGAAACAAAATGCAATTTCACTTACATTTTAAGACCGCATTCAAGAGGTTTTTTTAAAAAAAAAATGCTTGGGTTATAAACACGGGTTTCTAAAAGATTTATTTGACAACCTATTGGAAAAAGTCTTTCAATTTTGGCTCAGTCTCTTCATGAATTTGACACTTTCACACATATCTAGGAGGAAATTTTAAACAAATTGATTCCCAACCTAGCCATTATTACTGTGAATTTTTCAGTCCCAACAGGAAAAATTTAAGCCAACGCACATGAATGCGGTTTTAGAAAATGTATTTTTAAATCTAAAAATAAATAAAATTTAGGGGAAATTTCTTACAAACAAAAAAAAATCAATTTATTGGGTAATTTTATTAAATTATAATCAATAGTCTTTGAAATTAATTTTGTAAATATATTTAAAATTTTTAGTTACATTTTGTTAATAAAAGAAAAACCGTAACCTCCAAAATTCCATAAACTTTTCATTAAAATTCCTACAAGCATATAAACCGAATTTTCTTAAATATTCAGCATATTGTTGTTCAATATCCAACGAGTCTCTTTGGTTTCATATAATTAGAGAAATTTCCTCAATAAAAAAAAATTTAAACATATATATATAAATCAAATAATATAAAATAAACGAAAAAATATACTACATAATATTTTTTACTAATTTGTTATAATAAGTGTTATCTATATTGTGGATGTTACGTTTGAAAATTTAGGAAAAAAAAAAATCAAGAAAACGAAAACCATTGTGTAAGTGTACTCGTACATGAAGAAAACAAATTTTAATCAGAAAAAAAAATTAAGAAATTTGTTTAACTTTACACTGAACTAAATTTATCAACAAAAAAACAAAAATGAATAAATATTTTCAACAAGGTTTGATCAGTATTTTTAATGATAGGGACTAAAAAAAGAAAACCACAGCGTTAGCACTCTTTTCTATCGCCTAAAAAACAATGTTCATAACTATCGGCAGACACCTGCTCATATTGCAGCGTCCTCGCCAGTAGAAAGAACCGAGCTTGAATCCCAGTACCACGAGAACAAGAAGGAAGTTCAGTGCAGTGTGAACGTGAAAAATGCAACCAAATCAACATTTTTATTTCAAAGGCTGAAGAACTTGCTAGCAGGAGTTCTTAGGTTGTCAGAACTCCAAACAATATCCAGTGAGGAGTTTGAGATTTCATGAGGATCGACTGAAGAGTTGGAGAGAGCATTTCGCGACTGTTGTGGTCTCAATTTCAAATGGACCGACCGAAGCAACGAAGTCCCGATGAATCATCAAGCTTCCCAAAAAGGACAACCGTATGAAATGTGGGAATAGGAGAGCTATTTACGTTCTTCCAGCCGTAGCAAAAATAATAGATAGGAAAATTTTGGACATGATCAGAGAACATTTAAATTCAACTCTTGACACCGAACAGGCCGGTTTTCTCCCCAGATTCTCCTGCAATGACCAAATAAATACCCTGCGGATCATTATTGGGCAGTGCATTGAGTACAGGTCTCCGCTACATCTACTGTTAATTGATTTTGAGAAAGCCTTCGATAGTTTGAATCGAGATGCTATTTGTTAGCTTTACGCAGGAAAGGCATCCCAGAAAAACTCGTAGCTATTATAAAGCTTACATATACTGGGGGTATGTATCACGTTTTGCACAATGGTAAGGTGCCAGAGGACTTCGAAGTATACCCTCACCAATGTTGTTAATGGTAGTCATCCGCGATGTACTTAGTGCAGCACTGAATATGGGAAACCATGGAATCAGATGGACTTTGATAGCTTACCGAAAACATCTGGACAACGCTGATGATGTTTGCATACTCTCACACAAGTTAATGGACCTCCATCTAATGGGCCCTTAGCTTGGAAGCTGAACCAAAAGTGTGACGAAGAATAAATACGGCGAAAACAAAAGTCCTGATCATTTCTAACTCTCGCGCTCAACTCAACATTGCTGGGCAACATGTCGATAGAGTTGACAGATTTCTATATCTAGGAAACATTGTCTCGGTCAAGAGTAGTGGCACCTTACTGGACGTGAGCAACAGAATCGGGAAAGCTAAAGCTGCGTTCGGAATGTTCGAACAACTACTAGTATATCAAAAAAGGTGGCCACGGTGTAGTGGGTAGTGTGTTCGCTTCTGGCCGTAACTGTGCAGGTTCAAGTCTAGACGGTGAACAGCAACTACATTCACCCGAGCATAAAAGAGAAACGAATAAAATCCAGGTTTTTCCAATCACTACACGTAAAAGACTTCTGCCTGGTAGTACAATGGACTGAAAATTGATACAATGGAAAAAAAATACATCAGAGAACGGGCCAATAACCTATAAACATCACCACCATACGGAAAAAAAGTGATAGTAAATTGGTCACACATTGCAGCGCGAAGACAATACCATTGCGAAATAAATACGTCAAGCAGTGGAATCCACTCAACCAGCTAGGAAGAAAGTGGGTCACCCTAGGTAAACATGGCGCTGAATAGTTGAGAAGGAGTCAAGCAATGAGATGGGTTGAAACGTATTGCAGGAATCCGAAAAGATGGCGCGCAGGCTTTGTCAATGTCCTGTGCCTCTCGTGGGTGGATCATTAGTAAAGTACCGTTAATTGTGACCTTACTCATAATTGATATGAAGTTTCAAGAAAATCCTTTCAACTGAGATACATATAGTCCAACGCACATACATATAGACAAACAGACAGAATGGGTGACCAGTTAGCAATGATAGTTTTTCCAATGGTTATGTTTCAGCAGCTGTCAAAGTTATCAATGACGTTCAGCTGTCAAAATATTCAATAAGGTTTGCCATTTCATCATGCATCGCTTGACGCTTCCCGAACGTGTGAAAATTATTAAAAAATATTATCGAAATTCCGGCTCAGTTGTAAATACGCAACGTGAATTTCGTCGCGAAGTCCGTCATCATCATGGCTTCAGTGCGCAGGCAATTTGTCGCACCCTGGAAAAGTTTTAGCGTGAGTCTTTTGGACCTTAAGCCACCAACCAGACAGAGATCGGTGCGAAGTGAAGTAAACATAGCCGCCGTAGCGGCCAGAATCGAAGTAGACCCTGAAATGTCGATTCAGCGCCGATCAGCTGAATTGGGCTTCGCCAGGGAGTCAACCAGGCTTATTTTGCAGTTGGATTTGGGTCTACATCCATACAAGATTGTGCTAACGCAAAATTTGAAGCCGGATAACCATAAACAACGCCGTGAGTTCGCTAATTGGGCGCTGAAAATGTTGGCCGGAGATCCGGATTTTGGCCAAAAAATCATTTTCACGTACGAGGCCCATTTTTGGCTCAGCGGCCATTATTGCAGCGACCACAATCCACAAGTGTTCGACCAAGCATCAATGCATCCACAAAGCTGACTGTTTGGTACGGTTTATGGCACGGCGGCATCATCGGACCTTATTTCTTTCGAATTGAGGTAGAAGACACAGTTACCGTCAATGGTCCTCGGTATAGAGCGATGTTAACCGACTTTCTGTGGTCAGAACTTGACAATATCGATATGGCGCTACATGCCATACAAGCGGCGCAACGCTCGAAAAGGTGAAGGAGAAATTTGGCGTCTGTGTCATCTCACAGCGAGCGTTCATCAATTGGTCGACGCGATCATGCGACTTGACACCCGTCGATTATTCCCTCTGGAGCTACGTCAAGACATTAGTCTACGCTAACAAACCAACCACTTCGGACGAGCTTGAGGCCAACATTCGAGACGTTATTGCCGGAATAACACCGCACATATTGGACAGGGTCATCAAAAATTGGACCGCACTGCCAGTGAAGCCGAGGCAGCCATTTAAATGATGTGATATTCCATACATAATGGCATGAATGTAGCTTCAAAATAAAGTCTGAATCAATTTATTTCCTATCGTTCTTATCTGGTCACCCTACGTATAGCTACGTGCTTTATTAACACTCACAGATGCAGCCATATTTTTACTTGATATGATTTATAGCAAACTCAGTGGAAGCTACATTTTAGTGTAGAATGTAGCTGACTAAGATCAACTTGATCTACTGATCCAAACAAAAAAAGTTTAACCGTTTTTAAGAGATTCAAATTTAAATTGCTTGACAACTGTCGAACACCATGATTTCCGATGTAAAAAAGAAGATCTACAGGGAGCTTTTAGAATGTGTAAAAATAATATATTATAGATCCGGAAAGCTTTGGCTGGCACGCATCGCGATTCTCATACTAGCTACACCAATACACAGCCCACATTTCGTGCTCTGTAAATTCGAAAAGCATTTGTTTTTCCGCAAGGTAGGACACCACGGCTACACCAATAGCCTTAATCACTTTTCTCCATAATAAGTGGATATTTGTAAATATTTTGTCGGTGAGGATAAAATTAAAATAACCACATTGCCCTAAACCATGTGAACTTTTTCAAATTACTTATGAATTGTGTGAATTTTCCGTTTATGTAGATCCGAAAAGTATCTTTTGTTACATTGTACCTTAAGTGCGAATTCAGGAAGGCTTCCTTGAGCTACTCGTATATGATATAAACAAATATTAGCATATGGTATCACTTAATCATGCGACTAAATAATGAGTATCTACGATTGTGGATTGTTTGAAATTTATTTTTCTCTGTACACCACTCAGAGTAGAGTCGAAGAGAAATTGGAAAAAAAAAAATACCAGGAATAACTCAGCTAATAAAGGAAAGTACGGATCGCTTGTGCGCAGTGTACTATCAACCGATTTGGCTCCTGCGCAGCGTAACATATTTTCATCTCAAAATTTATGTGTTTTTATTGAAAAATTGTGTAAATATTACAATTTTAACTCATTCCATCGAGGAGAATTCGGGAGATGAGTGTTTTTCTCAGTCTGAAAGTGCACGTCTCAAGAGCAACATTTGAAAAAAAAAAAAGAAAATTTCACTTGCGCTCAGGTATTTTCCTGGGGCGAGGCAAACTTTTATTTTATTCTGTTCTGTCTTTCTTCTACTGTATCGCTGTTCTTCTTCTTTTTTTTTTTTTTAAATAATTTATTATCCTTCTCTTTTGATTGGATTAATTTTGTGAAATGTTTTTAATAAAACCGCGCAACGCGTCATGAATTTATTTTTGTTACCAAAACTAAATTAAAAGTTGCAAAAAAAGAAAAAAAAATAAGTACTCGTACGCTGCGATTCTTTGGAATGTGGTGCAGTCCGTCATGTGAAATATTGATTTGCTACATAAAATATTCATAGTATGATGGTTACATTTTATAGTGATCGGATGTGTAAATGTGTTTGTAAATAATTCGAAAATAAATCACTTTGTTCTCCCTCTCCTCTGTGTGACTAAAGGAAATTCCCCAAAAATAAATAAATATACTCGTAAATAAGAAACAAACAAAAAAAAAAAAAACAAACTGAAATATAAAAAGATTTTTTGTTTTAATAAATTTATATATTATACATGGGGAAGCTTTTATAATTCCACATGTCAATTATATTTGAAAAGGAATTTTATATACATTTCCATGGTTTCCATAAAAATACACCTACTGGAAATATAGATGCCCCCGTGTGAATGTATCACGACATTAAGAAGCAAATAATATCTTATTTTGTGCATATCGCGCCTGCTCGCATGTGTAAACCACCTAATTGTGTAATAGCTTCAGTTGAGAGGTGGTATGTATTAATATTGAACACTCAGAGCAAAAAACAATTAAGTGTGTGTACTACCTGAGATGCCTGTCCATCAGAGGAATGACTACTTGCCGATCATTCGTTTTGGATATTGATATTCCCCAACAAATTTGGAGTTGGGACTTGGAAAATCTTTTAGAAATAATACAAATTTAAATCAGATTATCGATAGATGGAGGTGGGTAAATTTATTTGCGTGTATTTTTTTTTTTTTTTTTTTTTTGAACAGTATAAGTTTTGTTGGATATTTGCTTTCCATCTCAATTCAGAGAGCTTTTCTCGTGTTTTTTTTTTTTTTTTGATATAATTTTTTATGTTCTGTTAATTATTATTATTATTTTGACGAAAGAAAAAACAAGAATCTTTGGTGACTCAGACGGTTCTAAATTAATTACACTGACTTTTAGGAAAAAGTTTATAATCATCAAAAATTATAAAAATCTGCAAAACACTTTTGAATTTTTATATCTTTTACTAATTAGCATTTGAATACGAGGTAGTTATGTTTATAGAATATGACTAGGTTTTAAAAAAAAAATTATCTTTTGTTTTTATAGCACCTCACCTGAATTTGTTTTAAAGAGTTTTTGAAGTAAAAAAAAAAAAATAAATAAATAAATACTTAACTATAATAGTCTCCGAAAATAGATTTTATTTATAATTATTGATAAATTCGGTAGAATTTATACAAATATTCAAAGATATGCAGATTAATGAATTCATTTTGATTCTTAGTGACATCTGCGGGATGTATTCTTTGTTGTTAGACGTCAGGGGCATTAAATACAATTTATGACTTATCTACAAAGAACTAGAATATTTTTTGATTCTGTGTCAAATTCGGAAGTAATTTGTTTCTATATCTTAGTAATGATTTGACATTTATTTATTTAGGACATTCTAGATGTTATTGTTGGGATTAGTCATGTTCGTTTGAATCGTGAGTTTACATGTCTAGGTTAGGCTAGCAACTTCCGGTATAATTGCTTCAGAAATATGAAGTGCAGTCAAGAATCTTAAAAAAATATCGGTGTGAAGAACCACACACGACTTCCGTGTTACAAAATCATTTTTCAAAATAATCTTTGATATCCAAAATTTCAGTACAAAATTTGGCATGCGTTAGTTCCTCTTTATGTTCTAAAACCTACAAAAAGATTCATTCAAAACTGTTCAATCTAACAGAAGTGATCATGGACTAAAGCAAGGCATGTTTGTATAAATACAAGTGTAATAAAAATTCGTGTATTTTGACCACAAAAATCACAATCCGTTAATCGGGTTAACTCCAGAATTAACATGTATTGAGATCCAGTTGCAAAAAGTTTTATTCAAATCAACAAAATTATTGACATTGACATTGACATTAAAATCAATCAATTTTGAGCACTTATTCAGGTAAGCGTTCTTTAAAAAGAATCTTTCAAATCGATGCTCAAGTTATCGTGAACGCAAAATCTAGAAATTGTTAAATCCTTCTGTGGAGTTCCTATTCTTATCTCAGATATTCCACTCAGGTCATCGAAGAAAGGTTTACCTGATATGCGATTTCTGGCTATACCTAGCGGAAGAGAGACTCATTCCCGCTCACATTCCCCCAACTGCCGCAGTGTGTGTTAAATGGGATGTCCGGCCTGGCCACATGTGTGTATTCGACTTTGCCGACCAGAATCATGACTCTTTGATATTAAGGTCAAGAGGTGGAAGGTGCAGAAGAACATTCGAAGCTTCGGTTTGACAAGACCGCATGAAACCCGTTGAGCGTATTGCTGTTTGGACCCTGCTTAGTTCACGATCACTCTATTTCTATTTCCTTAAAACATGGAAATAAAAATTGTTCTAATCAACTGTCTCATCCTTATTACTCATCATCATATTTCCTTTAAATCAGAGTGGGCATAGGGTGGCAAGAAATCTCTTCCGTCTTTCTCGATCTGCAACTAGATTATTCAGCTGTCGCCACCTTTTCCTCCGGTTCGCTGTTTCTGCTAAGAGTCTCAACTTGTGTAAAGAGATTTGACTGGATTTCCAAACTGAAGACAGAATACACATATAGGCAGCGCGAGATTATTTATTCTGCTTTTAACGTCAAGTTCGGACTATGGGCATTATTTTTGTGTTTTTGCCATTGATCCTTAGATCTACCGACTTTCCGGTGACACATCTCATTTAGTCCGCTAATGGTACTTGCCGGGAAACAGATATCATCGTCCAAATGACTTATTTTGTATTGAGATCCAGTTGAATCGAAAGCACTGGCATAAGGCATAAGGCATAACACTGGCACCGCAACTGCAACTTGATCGTGATATCAGGAAGATGGAAACAAATAGTGTGAATCATAATCAACGACAATAACAACAAAAAAAAGCTCCCACGTTATCCTTGGAGTTACTGAAATTTAATACCACCTGAGTTTCAAGCCACCACACCAATCTTTCTTTCTCTCTCACTGTCTACAAATGCGCGCATATTATAAAAATACAAACAATCATCGCTGGTTCAGAAAGAATCGGGAGTTTGTTTAGGATTTTTGTATGCCCTTTGAAATCGCTCAGTTTGAAGTTTAAAAAGGTAAAGTTTCTTGGTACGTAACTTTTTTCACCCTAATGTGAAGTGGAGGAAGTTTCAATAGAGCTTCTAGCATCGCTGTTGAACAGGAAGGCATAGCGCTGTTAATATCAATACATGCCAGTCTTTGAATTTTTTGTTGTGCATTTTGGGCGGAGGTTTTTTCATCACACTAGTAACTATCTAAGTCAACTCTACTGCGAAGGTATAGCACTGGCAGTAGAGCGGTCATATGGCTGAAAATGAAACTTGATCGTGATGATGACATCAGGAGGACGGAAAAAAATACTGTGAATCATGAGCAATGACAAAAGCAAATCAAACAAGCTCCCCAGTTATCTTGACGCCACCCTTGGAGTTTACAGAAACTTAATACCATCTAAGTTTCAAACCACTACACTAAATCTTTCTTTCTCTCTCTCTCCTTCGCAAACGCCCGTGTCCTGTAATAGTATAAGAGTATTCATACCCTCTTTGGAGCGCGCAAATTATAAAAAAAAAAAAAAATAGAATTATTCCCAACAATTTGACTTCCAGATCAATTTAAGAGGGTTGTTCTCCTCTTTCTAGTGAAGTGAACGACTATCGATTTATTCGAATTTAGACTAAGACATTCGATCTGGCTTAAGGCCCCTTGCATGAGTGATGGTAAATTCACTATTTCCTCTGATAATTATAACCAGGTTATCTGCATAACCTAGTGTTTCATATTCAAAAGGGCAGGGAAAGATCCTGCCGTAGATATGGTTTTAGCAGAAATGAATGAGTAAAGAGATATCAAACTTTTACATGGCGGCTAGAAGTACACAAGCTTATTTACGCATATTATTACATTTTCACGCACCCTGTATAAAGTCCATGATATCACCCCAAGATGGCGGCCCATTCGTGGATTCGAAATTGGCGGATTCATAAAAAAATATGAACGGGATTTTTGTATTAGAAAATTTGGCTCTTTGTTTTTGGTGAGACATCAATACTGTTTTGAAAGAATGGGTACATACGAGTATCTGTGTAATGTAATAATTTAATGATAAAAATAAACCATCGATAAACAGTCGTTAAGTAAGACTTCAGGTCCATGAGCCATTTTACTGCAAACCTATCTGCATTATAAAAAGGCCTTTAAATAATAACTATTGAGCTTTGTGTTCAATTGTAATAAAATAAACGGTTTTGGGAACTACACCTTAAAAATTATATACCAATGATCAACATATAGCCCCACCCGCAGTCCATTTTTTGGAATAGTCAAATTGTCGACCTTTGTCCTTCGTCTACACCCCAGATACTACCTTTGTACCAATATTCAGAATTATGCATGAACTGGATATACCCCAAACGTTTTGATGATCTTAGAGCATACTGACCACCATCCCCCGACCACTTTTTGGAAACAATATTTAAATGTCAATTTTACTTATTTTATCATTTGTGTATACTGTATATTATTTGTATATATGTACCTTATTGCTCTTGGTGTATACAGTATACACCAAGAGCAATAAGGTTCTACGAGTATTGTATGAGTATGTTGACTAGAAGTACACTACAGGTATTGATACCTTCTATTATACTATCACACCGTGACCCTATCGCAGACTCTAACGTCAGGACAATGATAGATAAAAAGTTTTGAAACGCCAACGAAAAATAGACATATTGGGGGGGGGTACAAGAAACGAAGTGGCAGAACGTCAGAAACAGGGCTCGTTACGTGAATTTACAAACGAAATCTTACAAAATGTTTTATTATGAAGTGCAACAAAATGAAAACTGTGTTTCTATTATCTTCTTAACCGATCTTCTTGATAACATCGTAACAGTCTTGAGAATAAGAGATCGCTTCAACTTTCAAGACGAAATGTTTCGTGTAAGTAAGGTGGTAGCACATGTTGGTGGAGAACTTAGCAGTGCACTACCGTCATATTACCACTTATTTTTGTCAGTTTCTGAGTTATATCAATGCTAAAGAAAATATTGTACACTGATCTGTCGCTAGACAGGCAACGTACAGTCGTTTTCACCAGAATAGTGCTGCCATATTTTTTTTCCTTAAACATTAGTTCTACAATAATGAAACATATGTCATTTGGTAGCTACAAGCACTTACTTTAAGTTCAAAAAGAGAAAAATACCTGATTTTGCTGTATCGTCTTTGGAAAAGTAATAAAAGCGCATTCTTCCATTAAACCAATCTCCATTTCAGGCATTTTACCTCTATGAAAATTAATGAGACAATTCGAAAAGGAAATTCACAAAAACAAGACCCGGAAATTTCTTCACAAATCGACCTTCTTAGCAAGGAGGTCACCGTCATGCTATGGCCACAAAATTGGTAGGAGCTTACCTATGCTTCATACCCACATTTATGACATGAACAATGGCGACTTATGGTTCAAATACGAGTATGGCGGGTTGCACATAGAGAGCCATCCATAAATCTGCGAAAAAACTTAAATTGTGGTCAAAATTTGGATGTCGTGCAAGTGCATCGACGATGCAAATAGTAATAAACTTTTTCCATACACAAATTCCGAAGAATGCAAAAAATATCCTTTTCAAAGATGTGAATGGCTTAGGCTTAGTTAAATTCAGATGGTCTGCGTGACTACATACGAGTGTGTATAACTATTGTTACTAGAATTTGTATTCAATAAAATATTGTTGCAAAGGTGTTAACAGATATTTCTTATAATATATTGACACAAAATAATACTGGATAATGCATTCCCGATATTAGCTTGGCGTTTTTGTATGTTTTGAAAGCAAAAGAAATCCAATAAGAGTAGTTTAGAAGAATATCTTAACCTAAACCATATTTAAAATACTAGTAGGTAGTTCTTTACCTCTATTTAATTACAAAATAATATCAGTTGCTGTTACTGCTTCTCTAAAGAACTAGAAAAGATGTAATAATGAAGGGTGATTCAATTGGAGGTTACAATTTATATTTGAAATAACAATTTTTTTTATAAACTGCTGATATTTTTATGTTAATATAATGTTGAGACTATAATGATAAACATAAAAAATGATATCAAATATGGCAAACAAATTTGTCCTTTTGATGAAGTTTTTCATTAGTTTTTGTCATAAATCTTGCTGTAGTTCATAAATAATAAGTCGAATCTCGTCCTTTACTCTGGAATCATTTGGGGGTCATTGGCGTTTTCCATCTGCTGCACATAACCTCAAATAAAAAAGTCTAGCGGCGTGATATCGGTGGCCAATTTTTTTCGCCAAAACGAGATGTCGCGGCCGGGAAAATGTGTGTGGTGGCACCATCTCGTTGAAACCACATGTTTTCCAAATCAATATCGTCCAATTGATGTCAAAAATAATTTATTCGTATCATGTCCGAATAACGTTCACTATTGACTTGATTGTTACAGCAGCACCTCGAGCATATTCGAAGAAGTACGGCCCAATCACGCCGCCGACACAAAACCCACAATCACTTTTTGTGGATGCAGTACCCAAAATGTGACAATTTTGTTTGTTTACTCGTACGTAGCCATTAAGTTGAAAATGAGCCTCATCGCTGAAGATAATTTTGCTCGAAAAATCGTCATCAACTTTGTGGTTCACTAACACCCAATCAATGAACTTATGACGCTGTTCATGGTATACTGGCTTCAATTCAAGTCAATTGGATCTTGTACTTGTAGGCATGCAGATGTCGATCTTTTGTTAAAATGCGCTGAGTGAAGTTATAGAAAATGTTCAATTGCTGTGAACGATTATACCGCTACATAGTTACGCGGATCTTAAATATCAGCTGTTTATCTGTGACCACAGTAGTGCCAGATTTAAATTGTAACCTCCAATTGAATCACCCTTTATAAAAGATTAGTTTAGTACACCAACTCAACAATAAATAATTGTTTTAATTATAGATGTGGCATTTTCTCTCTGACCAACAAAATTTGACCTGTATCCGTATGTATTACTGCAGCTATTCCAACTCAAAATTCATCTCCTCAGTGTTTTCCATCCAGGTTGTTTTTTTCTTTTCCATTCCAGGACTTGAAACCTCATATCTGGGAACTGTAGGTCACAATTGGACGAGAAATTGGAATTTTCATTCTAACCACAAAATTAACGGTACTTTACTATGAAGAATTTGTACAAAATCTCGAAAGCGGCTGTAACGATTTTTGACTTACAATAAACATATGCTAACAGATAGCGTACCAGGTTTTTGATGAAAAAAATGTGTATAAAGGCACTTTACTTACTATATTAGCTGGTTTTTGAAAATTTGCTATTTTTTGGATATGACTCGACCGATTTTACTCGAAATCAATATTTGAACAATATTTGACATATACAAGATTTTCGCCTACCAAGTTTTGGGAAATTTTCAAAATATGTTTCTTTTTTTTAATTTTTAACGGATTTAAAAAAAAAGAAAGTTTTTAACGATTTGAGTGTTTTGAAGATAAACAACACACATACGAGTATATTTGCAAGTTCGCGACCCAATCGGGCACTTTATTTATGCTGACCTCAAAAATTCTCTCCATATGCGAGCAGTAGTCCCTCAACTTTATTTAACTCTTTCTCGAGTTCTTACTTTCTCACGTTTAGAGTTTCCAGTTCCCTAAACCACCTAGGTGTAGGTTTTGTTTTTTTTTTTTTTTCAGGGTACGTAAACATGTCTTTCGGTATGCATCCTTGAAAACTCAATATTTGGAAATAATTTAACGGCAATTCTAAATACCAATTCTTTTGCTGTGTACCCTCTCATACAGGTTCTTTATTAATACTTCTTAGTATTTTATTCTGTCCGTGTTATTTGGAACCTTCGACCTTTTTTTGTTTCAGATCCCAAATGAATATCAAACAGGAAGGTTTTGTGATTTGATATTTTTGCCAAATCTTTTACCTATCAATTTTACTCTTCACATTGCCGACATTTGGTTCAGTTTCTTTATTAAAAACAGCTGTATCGTTACACACTAGACAAATTTAATTAAAAAATAAAAAAAACTAAACCACACTTTTGTCTGTCTGTCTGTCTTCTTAAACTCCTAATTCAAGAACCATTTAATGGATTTTGGTTAGTTTGTTGTTAGTTATATTTTGTGTACAGATAATCCTGACTAAAATTTACCAACATTTAACAAAGTGGCCGGAAGTTATGTGTGGTAGACTTTCAAAAATGGTCCTTACAACGTGTCTAACTCAAGTTAATAGATTTTTATGCAATCTGGATCATTGGTTTGGTCTGGTGCGGTTCTAAATATGATATCGTCAAAAATAGTTCCCGTCACACGTCTATCTTAAGAACTATTGCACAGTTTTTGATCAAATTCATTGGGGATAAGATATGAGGTGCAGGGTTTTAAAAAAAAATTGTTTTGGAGTGCCTACCTAGGTATCTTAAATCACTCATTTCGTGTGATGATATTATGCTATGATGTTATCCCTAGTTAACTAGTTCGAAGGATTTTTTATGCTTCTCAATCTTCTAACTAAATTGTTATTATTAAATAGTTCAGCTACTTCTAAATTGGCGTGATTGCGAAGTCTAACTTCATATCTTCTTGCGAACTTCCTGACCTCGTCCTCTACCATTTGTACTTTTAGGTCTCTATGTAGATCAGCGTTCCTTATGCACCATGGCGCATTAACAATATTGCGCAGTACTTTATGTTGAAAACATTGTACACTTTGTAAGTTTGTCTTATTTGTGCACCCCTAAAGCTGGAGACCATATGTTCTGTCCATATCGACTTTAATATTTGCTTATAAAGCAATAGCTTGTTGCATACTGAGGGACAGGAATATCTCCCTAGGAGCCAATACATTTTTTTATAGCGAATATTTAATTCGCCATGTTTTCTTGACATGAGCAGTATTTAGCTGAGTTTGAATAAAGAACTGCATTGTTATTTATGTACACAGGTATGCGTAGTACTTTTTTATTTGTAAAGTTAACATGAACTGACTTCAGTTCATTTAGTTTCAATTTGGCATTTTTTGGTCCATTCAAATATATCATTTACTGTCCTTTGCTACCTTTACGGCTTTACCAACAGCAAGAACAGCAGTAACAACAGAATAAAACGGGCCCTAATACATTACCTTGAGGTACGCGAGCTTTTATATGTTTTAATGTGGAGTACTCATCTTCTTGCTTTATTTTAAATGATCGCTGCATTATGTAGGCCTCTAGAATATACATATAAGTATTGTTTTGGCAGCTTATGTATCATGAAAGATGGTAGAGTATATTTTTTACTATTTTATCATTTATTCGGTGTATCTGATCTGTTGTTGAATACCAAATTGATAGTTTGGTGTTTTCTTTTATGATCGGATAAAGATGATTCAAAAGAATTTGTTCGAATAGCTTTTCCGTAAAACCAATTTATTCTGCACATACGGACACGTTTGTAAATTTTAACGGTGCGTCACACGAAATTTTGCAAACGAATGATATGCGGTGATCCAGAAATAGTTATGAAACAAAAATGTAAAATATATTTTTAATAAGGTATAATTTTTATTTTTTTTTTCCAAGGGTAGGTAAAAAATCTTCATGAAGACACTATGAGGATCGATAGCGCGTGCTCATAGTAGTGTGAGATTTTTACTCACTAAAAAAACCTCCCTTCGTGATAAATTTCTTTGATTACTACAACTAAGTTTTGACTTATCCAGCAGTTTTTCTTTCACGTATTGAGATCGTTCGGCAGGTCCCTTTCCATTGAAAGTTCCTGCTTGTTCCGCAAATTAGACGCGGTTTCTTTCTATCGCGTTAAGTCGAAAGTTTAGTCCTTTGTAGACGACGCAGTAGATTCCCCTCCTCTAGAATTCGAAGGACTTCATTGTTAACGTGTCCTTGTAATCTGTCTTTATGCTTACGCGCGAAGTTTTTGATTTCACGTTCGACTGTTGCAATTCCTAAATCTCTATGGATATAGCTATTTCAAATAAACCACGGTGCATTAACTATTGATCTTAGCACTTTATTTTCAAAAGTTTGTAAAATATTGACATTACTTATTTTGGTACAACCCCAGAGTTGTATTCCATATGTCCATACCGGCTTTAGCACTTGCTTGTATAAAAGCAGTTTGTTCTCTATATTATGCTTGGAATGCTTTTCAAGTAACCAGTACATTTCTCTGTAATTGGTTTCTAGTTCTTTACGTTTTTTCTTCACGTGCGATTTCCACTTCAGCTTAGCATCTAGTGTCATTCCAAGATACTTAGCCTCGTTTGCAAACGGAATTTGAACCGAGTTTGAAAAGATCGGCAAATTATTTATTTTCTTATAAGTAAAATTGACATGAACAGATTTGTTTTCGTTTAAAGCTAGTCGCCAAGTCTTTGTCCATTCATTTACTTTATTCAATGCTTCTTGCAATTTTTCAGTCGTTCCTTCGATCGTTTTACCCATTGCCAGGATGGCAGTGTCGTCGGCAAATGTAGCTAATAAGTTGCCTTCTTCTTGCGGTATATCGCGAGTATATAATAGGTACAAAAGCGGTTCAAGGACACTTCCCTGCGGCACCCCAGCGCTTATTTCTTTAAATTCTGAATATTCATTTCCGTGTTTGACTCGGAAAAGTCGATTCGTCAAGTATTTTTCCAGAATATTATATAAGTGTTCCGGCAGAACTTGTCGTAATTTATATTTCAATCCTTCATGCCAGACCTTGTCAAAAGCTTGTGAACCTCAAGGAATACGCTCGAGCAAATATTTTATTCTTCGTAAGCTTTCTTAATTAAATCAGTTATTCTATGCACTTGGTCTATTGTTGAGTGCTTGGTTCTAAACCCAAACTGGTGATTGGGAATAAGAGATCTTTCTTCTATAACCGGCTGTAATCATAAGGCATAATGTATCCCAAATATTTTTACACCACACCATGCAACTTATCAAATTAAAGCTGAGCTTCTAAGAAGTTGAAAATATGAAAAGTATTTTTTTAGATAAAGTGTCTTGATTGAAAAAAAAAAAACAACCAGACATTGGAAATATACATGCATGAGTAAGTTGTATAGAATTTATCTGTATTGAGTTTAAAAGATTATACTATTTTATTTTATTAAA
Organism: Pocota personata; assembly: GCA_963082735.1. Lineage (NCBI taxonomy): Eukaryota > Metazoa > Arthropoda > Insecta > Diptera > Syrphidae > Pocota > Pocota personata. The sequence goes on from OY720430.1 coordinate 53,540,954, forward strand.
ATTAAAATTGCTTTTGTTGAGATTTTAATATTATTGTATTAATACATTTCATTAGTTATTTTCTTTTACATTTCAATCAACCACTTATAATGGCCAAACAAAAAGCTGACAATAACTAACCTTTGGATCTACAAGGTTTTATAATGATGTTCACTGGCGCCCATGGGCGCAAAAGAGCAAATGGAAACTCAAATAGTCAAAAGCCTAGGAGTAGTCGGAGTGCTCAATATGGATTTGATGTGAGTTTTATATTATTTTTTGAATATTCTTATAAATGAATTTGTCTATCTTATAGCCAAGGCATAAAACAAGCAGTTCATCGGGACGTATGGTACCACGGGACAGTACCGTCTCGAGCGGATACTATAGTGACAATTACAGTTCATCATCAGCGCATTCCTCTAATTTACCTCGTCAAAGCTCAAAAGAAGACTCATACTCTCAACATCAACAACCGTTTATTGATAGGAGGACAAACCCACGAAGTATAACCAACCGACGAGGAGCAATTAAGCACCAAAAGTGAGTACTGAATTAATATGTCCAGAACTTTAAAACCGCGAATACTATCTTTTTTTTACAGAACTCATGACATTAATGGCCATCGCTTTGTTGCGAAATTTTTTCGTCAGCCAACATTTTGCGCTTTCTGCAACTTATTCCTTTGGGGTTTTGGAAAACAAGGATACCAGTGCATAAGTAAGTATTTTTGGAGATTTCCCAGAGCATTTGTTTAATTTATAAGTTAGAAATATACTTTTGTTTTAGAGCTAACTATCTATTAGATAACTATATCAATAGATAATTTTTAGCCAGTGTTGACTCGCACCGTATTACTTAGTTAATATCGTCGACCTCTAGGCAACATAGCATTCCTATCGTTTACGTTTCCTAAGACTTTCGGTACTAACCTGCAATGAATTATATGTCCGGAACGAATTACCTGTATAAGGCACACCGTATGAATTGTCTCTTCATACCTACAACCGAAAGCCTTTTCAAAGTCAATGAAAAGCAAGTGTAGCAAATATCTATATGCTGCCTAATACTCGGTCATGATCTCAAAGCTGAGTAGAAATCTGTTTGTTAATTTAATTTTTCAAGAGTGCTCTCCGATGTTCCTTAATGTGACCTAGAGTTTATTTTTGCCATAATTCGGTTGGAGGAAGCACATAAATACCATACCAGGTTTCACACGTTGTGAAGTTATCTTACTTTGCGAGATTAATAATCACTCAACACTCACTCGTTTATTAAGACACGGCATGGGGTCTGAAAATGACTCCTGTTTTGTTTGCTTTGAGTGCCTTGATAACGGCACTCAACTCCTTCCAATTCTTCCACTGTTCTGCGTCAGGTTTATCTAGAGCGGCCCACTCTTTTGTCTGCCAGTATGAGTGGATTTTACTGCATGGCATATTTTGCACTGGAACTGTCGTCGCCCCGTAATGTGTGACTGATTCATTTCCACTTACTCCACCTGATGGTGATGATCTTAAGTTATTGGCCCGTTCTCTAATAAAGTACGGTTCGACCAAAAAATTCGCAAAATGATACGTAGACACCTGTTTATAAAAGTTTGCAGCTTTCATGTGAGAGAGATGGTCACCTTGTAAGTACTATTGTACAATGACAGCAGTACTAACTAATCTGGCGTTAGAGCGAAACAGTCTCAGCTTGGTTTTTTCTTATTCAGACTTTTGATAGCATTCCGAACGTAGCTTTTACTTCCGATTCTACTACCCATATTGAGTTTGATGCCACCGTCGGCCGAGACCATGCTTCCTTAATATAGGAAGTTGTCCACTTTCTCAACCTGATGTCCGGCAATGTTGAGTTGAACTTTAGAGTTGGAAATACTCAGGGCTTTTGTTTTCCCCGTATTTAGGTCTGTTACCCTATGTGAAATAAGGCAAACATCGTCCGCGTAGTCAAGGTATTTAAGATAGGATATCTTCTTCTTCCTTTTCTTCTTCTTCTTCCTTTTCTTCTTCTTCTTCTTCTTGTTCTTCTTCTTCTTGTAGCATACAGCTCGGGGTGAGCATTAGCTTCTTGAAATTTTCTTTTGCAAACTTCTCGATTAGTGACCACGGCTTTCCAATTCGTTATCCTGTACTCCACTGAAGTTCTTTTTCGGACGGCTTGCCTCCATTCTTTCGATATAGCCAGTCCATCGGAGATGTTACACTTTGAAGAGTTTTACAATGTCTTCTCCTCCGGTTGTCACAGACCACAATTCAGAGCAGTAAGTGAGTACAAATATCACGATCGTTTTATAGATACAAAACTTGCATTTCCTCGAGATCAACTTTAACTTATAGAGTTTGAGATGAGCATAGTATGCTTTGGTTGCTGCCAGGATTCGCTCTTTTATGCAGTAGTCCTTGCTGTAATCTCAGGCATAGTGCAGAATCAGGTTAAATATCATTGTCGATAGTGTATCACCTTGCTTATCTCCGTTTTTGATATTAGATGTATCCTTTTGCCTTTTGTTTCTGTGACAGTTAGCATCGCCAGCTTTTGGTATCTCTCTTCTCAATAGGTTGTCATTGTCCATTTTTTTCCGTGGTTTCCCTCCGCTAGGGCTGCCCGTAGTGCATCGTTGATAACCACTAAGAACAGCAGTGATGAGAATATACAACCCTATTGTACCCCACTTTGGACTTCAGAGTTCTCTGACACCTTACCATTGTTCAGTAGCCTTTTTTTTTTTTTGTTTCTTTGAAACTTTGTTGTGCTTTTTTTTAATTTTTTTTTTCCTTCATTAAAACCAAACCGAATGTAAACAATTTGACAGATTTTGAATTTTACTTAAGTCGTTTATGAATATCTAGAGTGTTTGAAGGCAGAATTATGGCACTTCTGCCTTCCTTATAGAAGTTAGAGCTCAGAAAAGAATTGACTTTTAACCGCAACTAGCACAATTCTTAGACCGTTATTAACATTCTTTCCCGCAATCACACAACTGAAATAGTTGTTGCGGGGGATATGTAATACTAGTTAGCTTCACCTATGAGAACTTCAGTGAATTGAACAACCTTCCTCAGCTTGTGGACAAACCGACACGCAATCGCAACCAACACACCTGGTACTGTTTCTAACGCTCTTCTGGATAAATACGAGTATATAACTGCTGTTTCTACTCCGCTTGGAAAGTCGGGTTACTGTCTTGTGTTAGTTAAATTCTAGCACTCACATCTGCATTAAGTTAAAAAGAAACTCCCTAGGAAAACAATTTGGCAGAACTAGAATGCCGATTGGAGCGGTCTCAATTCGTTCTTTAAGGCTTATGACTTATCTCTGCTTCCTCGATAGAGACGTAAATACCGCAACCGACATATTTCTCGTAATTGGCTCCTTCATTCCAAGTAAATCAGATAGTCTTAAACCAAAAACAGAACTGTAGTTTAATTCAACATATCCAAAAGAAAGAAGAGGCTTTTGCTTTATGGCGTCAAGCACCTTCCCAGGAAAGCCTAAGCTAGGTATGACAACAACGTTATTAAAAGACGTGCTAAATTCCTACGTGAGCAAAAAGTGAGGCACAACATATTGCAATGTCTTAAAGGCAGTAAATCTGGTTGTTCTTTGGGAAAAAGTATAAAAGGCTCCGCCTCATCGACCACTTGTCTAAAAGAAACTAATCTGCAATATTTGCAACAATGTCCACTTTACTTGATTACTCTATCTATCAGTTCTAACTTCTGTGTAAGCTCTTCCACTTATCGTATTTCACTGTGGTTTATGGCTTTAAAACTCTGCTGTCCAAGGTCATGAAGAGCATTTTAACAACCACCTCATGATTTATTTCAAAATAAAACATCTCCGTAATGATCGCCAGTATAGGTTCCGTCAGCAGCTTTCCACAGGGAACTCGATGATTACTCGTATACATGGTGACGGTGGCCTTTCCGTGAAGTGGATTGCGACTTTTTCAAGCGGTTGATTATTGCAGGTTGTATTAGATGGATGTACTCCTACACCAATTAACTAATGCTGGTGTTCCCAGGGCTCAGTTCTCTCCATCCCTTTTTCTGATTAACATAAATGACCTCCTTTCTATTATTCGTAATCGAATTTATTCCTTCACGGACTTCTCCTATTCAATAAAAACTCCACGACAAGAACCCTAAATCGTAGGTTCAAAGCGGCAGCTAATGTCTACCAAACTGAATTGAGTTGAGTTCAGTGCATCAAATCGAGTGCTATCGTCTGTCTATAAAGCGCGATACTAACTTGGTCAAACTCAGAATGGTTGGAGTTTAGAAATCTAATGGTTTGTCACTAGTTGGCATGTTCATACTCGTATGTTGACCCAGACCTTCGATGGAATCATCAGCTAAATGACTAGGCGTACGTTCGTCCGGAAGTCGAATTTAACTTGAATGATTGGTCCGGAGCTTTAATCACATGCTTGAGTTTACTTGATGGTTTCTTCTAAAATTGTAGATATGATTTGTCTTATTGTCTTGCAAACTATTTTTAATCGAAATCTCATCAGAAAATACACTGATTATACTAATAGTGAGATACGAGTACCGAAAAAAATTTAAAATGTAAACAAAAATACTAACTTTTTGCCTAGTTTTCTGATGAATATAATTATCGAAAAACTGATGACGGTATCTTCCACATTTTTTAAGCACTTTTAACATAATCTTATTTTGCGATGAAAGATTTAATAATTAGATACATTCTTACATCGGAAGAAATCGTTTGCATTTTAAATGGAGAAAACTGGCCAGTTGTATACAATTACTTGAAATCTGCTCTGAAATACCGGCAACAAATAATGAATGAAGTTTTCTCAATTGAATTAAATAAATAAATATAATAATAATGAAAATTTATTTAGTGTAATTCAATTAGCTACGAACTTTATGCTTATTTAAGACTCTCATTTCCGGCTGATGGTAAAAGCCAATGCAAAAATTATAACAAATATATTTATTGTATGAATATAGTCACACTACTCATCACTACTACTTCTAATACATACCGAATAAAGTGGACATCCACTCAAATATTAAATTTTAGTGCTTTCGAAGCAACTGGTAATTTTTTATTGGGTGAAGTATGCACTCTTCGGGTGCTAGACCGTAGAGACTCCTGTGCCTTCTACTCCTAAGGCCTCAGTTCGAAAAGATAGACTCTAGGAGGTAATTTTTTAGATATTGTGCAGTAACTGCATTTCAAAAATCAAAAACCGAACCCTCCACTGGAGTCGTGTTATATTATAAGTGTTGCAAATCTTCAGCGCTGTGGGTTATCCGCGCTCGGAAAGGTTGAATTTATTAGGCAGTTTTTTAGCAAATTACAAACATAATGTGTATTTAGACAGTTGCCGATTCGATAATGCAAACATGTTTGTACAGCTTATTTTCTCTCGACGTATGTATGTAAGTCGGTAAAATCCACTGTAACTAGCTTATGGTGTTGCTTACTCTAGAAGTTCCTTATGTAAGCAATTTACCGGAGCGAAACCTCCAAATATGTCGGAGGCCTTAAGAAAGTGTGTCTTTCATTTATATCTATGATTTTGTAAAGAGTTACTCATTTCGAGGTTTGGATTTTACATCCCTGCTATATGACATCTTTCAACTCCATCTGCCATCTATTGTGACAGATAATTCGTTTTTATCTTGCCATTTTACAATACGAATCGTTTAATCACCGCTCGATGCAATAAAATTGTTGCATCTTACTACAAAAATATCGCGATTGGGTGCAGGAAAATCAACAAGTTGACGCCAATTTTTCGAACAAAATCTTCTTCAGCCATTATTTCACGCTCGGCGGCTGTGTAAACAAACAAAATTGCAGAATTTTGGGCTCTAAGAATCCAAATGTGATCGTTGAAAGGTCATTGCATCCCAGAAATGTGCCAAAAATTCATCGAAAATTGTCTCACCAGAATTGAAGTAAGCAAAAGCTTCCGTGGTGGTCATTAAACCAATGTTGTACATTGTTGCACAATTTAAAACAGTAAACAAATTTCATTGAAATCTTTAATACTTTTTATATTATTTAAATTAAAATCCTAAAGCATACAATGAATCACCTTTTATATCATTGTTTAAAAAAAAAAAAATATTAATGTTTCGAAACCTTAAACAATGATATTCTTGGACGAAATTATCGATGTTCCAAATATAGATTTAATGTCGCCTATCCCTACTTTACAATTTTATAATGCAGGCGTAATTACTTCTTGGGTTACCTTAATATTATCTTTTCAATTCATATTTTCTTATTTTAATAGTAAATACAAGTACATATTATATTATTTTACTTCCTATAATATACAGCTTGCCAGACTGCAGTGCATAAAAGGTGTCATGAAAAATTGCTTGGGAAATGTTCTGGGTCCAGTTTTAACTCAGCAAGTACAATAGTAAGTATAATATAATATAATTTAGGAACCGTCTGAATGGAGACATGTAATAATTACCCAACGACAAAATAACCTATGATAAAATAATCCAACGAAAAAAAAAAAAAAAGAATTGCAACCAAAAAACAGTAGCCGTATTTCTTTGTGGAAATTACGAGTATCCCCAGTTCAAAAAAGTTCGCATTTCACCAAGAAAAACAGAACAACTAACTGTGGGTGCCCAGTTTGAGTAACTTTCGATAATCATAGTTATCGCTGGGTATAGCACATTGCAACTATTATTTTATTTTCAATAATTTTAGATTCTGTTCAATGTAAGATCATTGAATTAAGCAGGAGGAAAAACGATGGTAGAAACACCAATTTTCTTTGAACCCCAATCCGCGACTAAATCAAGAGTGTCGAATTTGCCGAAATAAATAGGAAATCGTTTTCTTTTATGAAATGTAACCAAACTTTATATATATTTACATAGTTACACAGAAACACGGCTAATGTTGACTGACAAGACAAAAATTGTAATTCATATTGATGGTAACACTAAGAACACTCCAATTCCTTCAAATTACAAAACAGAACATTGGATATCGTTTTTCTATGAAACTTAACTGAACTTTATATAATGTTACAAAGAAACACAGTTAGTGCTGTTTTCGAGAGTTAATTTGTCGTTGACTTATTATTGCATAGACTCATCTTAATAATTTTATTTTTAATATTAAGACAACAGATTAAGGTTTTTATGTAAATGGTCACGTAAATATCACACCGGTTCACCAAGCCAGGTGGCGGAATTAACTGTTGCCAACACTAATAATCCCAAAAAGCATTTTTATAGCAACTTTGCTTTTGAGAACTACCACCTGCATTTACGTTTTGACTGCTGCGTCGCAATTTGCTGTCAGAAAAATAATTTTGAGACGTGAAATTATGTCAAAATAATAACAGAACGCAACTTTTGTTTGTTTTTGTTATATTTGATCACCTTGTGACGTCAAACGGCAGACATAATTTAATTTAGTCATCACCAGTATATTGAGGAAATAAGAATGAAATATGTGTAGGTAAGAGTATTCTTATTTTCAAACACAAAAAGAACGGTATATACCCTGTGGAATTTAAGCTGCACAGATTACCCCGGAATACATGGAGAACTGTGATCGTTGAACTTTAGCTTTTTAAATAAATGGATGTGTGGGAAGTGCACATTTTCATTACTTATTCTGTTATAGTTTACAAGAATACTCTGCAATTTAACGAGGAATCGTAAATGTAACCTGTAAATATCCTGTATTGAAAAAAAATGCATTGCAAAACCAGCATTTTTCTGACAATCGAATCGAATATATTTAGTCTTTGCCGGATTATGGAAGGAGGAAAAAACTTGAATGCAATTTGGAATGCTGCTAACATTGTTATTCGTGAATAGAAATTTGATGCACTTATGCACCGATTTCGTCAGATTGTTGTACTCAAATCGAAGCTAATGATGTAATATGCAGTACTCGTGTCTTGACTTCTAAAATCATTTCAAGACGGAGCAGTTGTGTTCTAACAAATTGGACAAAGAAAATAGGAAGAGGAAAAAAGAGTAGAAACATATTGGTACTGATGACTGCGGATCAGACTAAATTAATTCTTCAAGCTAATTTTAAATGACCTTGCATTTAGCCGATCAGCAGTAAAGGGTTTTTTGATCAGCAACATAATTTTATTTGATTAGCAATTTAATAGTTTTTCGGTCATCACAAAATTATATTTAAGTCTACAGAAAATTGAAAACAAAATCAGAAGAAAAAATAAATGATTAGCAAGAGAAATAAAAGATGAGCTGAAGAAATGTTTTATCAGCAAAAAATAATGATTTAGTCAACAGAATATAATTCTTTTGATGAGCAGCAGCTGGTTGTTTTATGAGCAGAAATAGTAGAATATCAGCAAGTATCTTCTTCTTCTTCTTCTTCTTACGGCGAAGTTATGATCCGGAGTAGAAGGATCACAACTTTCCCACTTTACTCCTACTGGTTCGCTTGTGGGGTTTGTCGGTTTGACCTCAGAAAGTACCGACAGGCTTCCCGGTTTCGGATCACTTCGTCACTGAGGCCAATCAAATGCTGGTGTTTTTGCATTTGTGTGATCAAGTTGTTTTTTGGTCTGCCTTTTTTGCGCGATTGCGTAGGAACGTTGATTGATATTGCCTTTTTGACGGGGTTCGAAGGATTTGAACATGACAATACCAACTGAGCCAGTCATGCTCTGTCTTGCTTGTGATGGGTTCTTTTACATGAAGGCTTCCTCGAATCTTTCAACTTCTTATTCTACCAATCTTCGTTACTCCTGCCATGCGAAGCATCTTCATCTCAGCTGCCGTTAATTTGCCCTCATACTTTTTGTACATTGTCCAGCACTGTGAACCATATGTGAGCGCCGGACGTACAACTGCGGTGTAGAGTCTTCCTTTAAGCTTAGGAGTCATTTTTCGATCACAGAAGATAGCGGAGTTTTCCCGCCACTTCATTCACCCTACGCTTACGCGATGATTGATGTCATCATCACAAGTTGCTTCGCTATTGATCATAGACCCCAGATATTTGAACTTTTCGCACTTGGAGGCACTTTTCCATTCAAGTAAATGTCTGGAATAGGCCTGTTTGAATTAGAGAACGGCCAGCACAGATTATCTGTTTTTTTTTTTTTAACTAATAAGGTACCTCCAAAACATTCACCCATACATCAAGTGCTCGTTGTAAGGCTATTTGATCTTCGCTTATGATAGCTCCATCGTCAGCAAGAATAACTGATGCACTTTGGGATCCGTCACTTTTCCTTCAAGCAGATAATCAAGGACTGCAATAAATAACAAAGGACTAAGGACGCTTCCCTGGTGTACACCGACTTTGATTGGGAACTCTTCGGTGACTCCTGCGGGACATCTTACTCTTGTCCTTGCTCCCTCATAGATGTCCATGATCATGCGCACGTAGGTTTCTGGAACTCCTCGTTGTCTTAGCGCCACCCATAAGAGATCTCTTGGTTGTCTATCAAAGGCTTTTTCAAAATCAACCAACACAATATGCAAGTCCTTTAAGGTATCACGATGTTTTTCCATTATGATCCTTATACTTTGGATAGCATCTGTTGTTGATTTACCCGAGACAAACCCGCACTGGTCATCAGATAGCCTTATTATTTTCCGCAGTCGGCCATCGCTCAACGTGTGTGACATCAGCTTGACAGTACGGTAGTTATCGCAGTTTCGCGTATCGCCCTTCCCCTTGTGCAAAGGAAGAAGATAACTTTCCCTCCACTGATTAGGCATAGGATCACCGCTCATAAGTTTGGAGATAAGAATCATGAGCCATCTGGACCCGATGTCTCTCATCTTTTTCCAGAACTCAGAGGGTATCTCGTCTGGCCCAACCGCTTTTCTTTTTTTTGAGTATTTGACGGCATTCCTAACTTCTTCGACAGTAATATCATGGTTAGGAGCGGCTCTTGGAAAGTGTACCCTTGGAAACTGTTCGTTCAGAAGTCTTTCACAATACTGTCGCCATCTGTGGAGAATTTTGTCGTCTTCCACAAGAAGCTGGCCTTGAGCATTGTTAATGAACTTTGGGGAACGAACCTCCTGAGCATTTTTTCTTCTCTGGGCGGCTATTTTGAAGATAGTTGCTCCCTTATTCAAGTTGTTTTGTCGAAGCTCCTGGATAGCCTGGTTCCTATCAGACGCCGAAGACGATATTTCTTCCAACTCCCGATAGAGGCCTTCCATACTTTTTGCTTGTAATTGGGCGCACTTCTTCTTCGCGAGACCTTTGCAACATCTATATATCACTTCAAAGCGAGCTTTTTCATCTCTATTAGTTGAAGAGTACTTTGACCAAGCCTTGAAAGCCGTTTTCTTTTCCCGTATCACTACTTTAGCTCCATCTGTCCACCACCATGTTTCTTTGGCGTGTTGGCAGGGGCCGGTGTTGCTGGGCGATCGCCTCTCCCAGGATCACTTTGCAATCTTTAACCCGGGGCTTCATGAAACTGGCTACCAAATGGTAGCCAATCTGTGTTTCATTTCCACCACTGCTGTAAGTGATCAGGTGCCGGTTTGTTTGACGAACATGGTATTTAGCACGATAAGACCATATGACTTGCACATGCTTAGGATGTCTTCACCTGGAGAATTCCTGGTGCCGTACCTCAGTCCTCCATCGCAGTCTTCATAGTCTTCATTTGTTTTCCCGACATGTCCGTTCAAATCTCCGCCAACAAACAAAAGCTCTTCCTTTGGGATGTTTTTGATGAGGTTGTGAAAATCCAGCCAGAATGCATCTTTTTCTCTCTGTTCGCATCCGACTTGGGAGCATATGCGCTTACAATATTCCACACTTCACCCTGTATCACCAATTTGAGAGACATCAAACGGTCACTGGATTTTAAAATGGTCAAGATGTTGCCAAGTAGCTCTGCCGCGAGGATGATAGCAATTCCGTTTTTACCTTGTTCCGATCCATAGTAGAACATCTTGTAAGCTTTTGTCTTAACGTCCAAGAAACGCGCCCGATTCCCGGTGTTTCGCCATTTCGTTTCTTGTACACACAAGATGTCCACTCGCCTTCTAATCATCATTTCTTAAAGCTCGTAGCTGCGACCTTTCATACTTCCAAGGTTCCAACCCGCGACTCTTAGGTTACGCCTAAGCCGTTGCATTATTTTGCTATCCCCCGAAAACCGAATAGCTTTGACCCGAGCATTTCTGCTCGTCCCAGGATCACAGCCATGCGGAGCATTGGTAGTGCCTGGCGGGGTAGTGCTTTTCTTTTTAGCGTACTTTTCCATAATGCTAGGGTTTAAGCGTTTTTTTAAAAAATTGCCTAGATGTGATTTTCCCCTTAGTCGCCTTCTACGACAAGCGCTATGTATTTGTGGGGGGCGCTGCAGTGATATTCTTAACCCGTCCCTGCACGGGTTAGAATATCAGCAAGTATATTCATAGATAGCCTAAAAAATCGTATTTTCAGTAAAAATAAATCGAAAAGAAAAAAACACAGTTTCCTCCTGTTCGTTCTCTTTTTCTCGAAGCATTGTTTCTTTCTGCTAATGAATTATTTCATTTGTTTATTTTTGCTGCGAAATTTTTTGTTTCAGTTTATCAGTGATTTTTATTGCTAATCATTAACTTTACCTGCTGATCTATTTTTTTTTTTAATTTCTTCAGATCATACAAATATGTTCTGCTGATCAAAAAATAACTTTTTGCTGATTGGAAAAAGATTTTCGTCCGGATGATTTATTTTTCTACTTGATATTTTTTTTTTAGCATATTTTACTGGTAATTTAATTATTTGGCTGACCACTAATAATATTAGCGTTAAAGAAATACTCGAATTTATGTCCTGTGAAATACCTGTATCTTTATTTTGCTAAAACACATATGTACGCTCCCGTTAGTTATACCTATCATATATTTTAGTGACATTTTTTATTTCTTTTTTGCTTACACAAATTTTTTTTGTTTTTTTTTTCAGTTTTTGCGTGAAAGATTTAAAATTGATGTACCACATCGGTTTAAGTTGTATACTTTTATGTCACCAACTTTTTGCGATCATTGTGGGTCGCTGCTTTGTGGATTCTTTCGACAAGGTCTAAAATGTGAAGGTAAGTTTTCTTATAAAAACAAAAAAATACATTTACTCAACTTTTTTTTTAAAGAGGACACGATGTTTTTAATACTTTGCTATTGAACTGCTTTAGAAACTTCGACATGTGAAAAATTGGAATAAGTATTTTTGAATTCAATTTTAAATTTGAGCCTTATACTGACCTTTCGTAAAATTAAGTTAAGTGATTGAAGGAAGAAGACTTTTGTTGAAAAATTTCAGGAATACTTTGAACTCAGCCTATTGACATTTCCAACTACCATAATAAGGAAAATTAAACAATTTTTGATTGTGAGGATATAAACGAAAATTATGTCAGATGGAAATCTTATTAAATACTAGGTATATTTTTTTATAAAAATAAATATGTATATACATATTTTGGCGCTAACAGCCGCTGCAGGGATTGGCCTAGCTTCTCGTAGTCACTTGAATTGTGTGCTGCAGTTTTATTCCGTTTCCGTAGAGCAATTTTTTTGATTGAGAAAAGCTCCTCGTGACAATTTTACATTTGGATGTTCATCAGACGCACGGGAGAGGACCGTGAAAATTGTTTTATGTTTTCTGGGATAAGAACCTTAAATCTCCCGCTCAGTGATCACGCACTCAACCATTGAATCAGACACCCAAGAAAATAGCCAATTGTTAAGAATCAATAAATAAGAAAAGTACATGTATTTTTTGCCAAAAAAGTGGTAAACCATCTGATAGCATATGTCTACGAAAAATTAAATACAAAATTTGGTCAAATTCGTACCATTATTTGGGGTTGGAATTAAAATTTTGGGGTTGGAATTTCGATTTTGTTTGAAAAAAAAGTGAGGCTGCAGCCGGACGTACATATGTACATACAGACCGACAGACAGACAAAATCGACAGACCCACTTTTTTAAGTATCTCTATTATTATAATATCATGTTTGATCAAATTCTCTAGGTCGAAAATTTTCAGACAACCAATACTTAGCTAGAACATCTTTACTGAATACTCCTCAGAGTAATTAATTTCATCGCAAAGTATAATGGTTTTTGTGTAGTCTGTGCTACGTAGATCCTACCTACGTAAATGCTTTATTCTAGTACGAGTATTAAAAAGATCACCCTTATATCCATAGTCAAAGTGACAGATTGTCGCCTCACTTTATTTTAGACATATGTATTTCCTAACGTGTGAATTCGTGCAATTTTATAAGGACTTTTAGTGCGAAAACAGATTTTTTGTAGACTCAAAATCTAGTTTGTATACCCACAGTCGCTCGATGTGTCACTTGAATTCGCTAATGAGACTAGAAACTTTTACCCGTTAGCTTATTTTCGTGTGATATGACATCACTCCAGCACACTTATTTTACCAACTTATTCTAAGATTTTTGTTTACTATTTCTATCTTTGTACTTGACTATACTGTACACTCAATATTGCACTTGAACGTAGTGCGATGCTTTTGTAAAAGAATAAATATAACCGGAGTGAGTAACCCGGAATCATTATGCCCTGTACCTCCTTTATGAAACTATGAAGTGCCCAAAACGAGTAAATAAATTTTAACTTCTTTTTATTTCATCATCAGATTGTGTTCAATATATTCGCACAAACAAAAAAGCTCTTGAAGTGTGGATATATACGTAAATGAAAAGTTGGATGGATTTGTCCAATGTTCGCTTTTACAGCCTATTTTGCAAAAAATATTGTAAATGTCTTCTTAAAATGTTTCTTAATAATGCGCAAACAAAAATAAATTACAATACTATTAATATTTGAAGCGCTTAAAAGATGAAGTGACATTTTCTTGAAATTTTTTTTTTTTCTTACAGATGAATATCCTATATGAAAACTTACATTTCTGTCTTATCTAGACCTATCGCCTCTAAATATTATTTAGTAAAAGATGAAGGTGTTGTATGCAACCACTTTTTCAATAAACTTATAGTGAAAGAATGTGTTAAATGCTGATTACTCAAATGTTTGAAAATGTCACTTTGGCCCTTCATCTTTTAAGCGTTTTATTTATGAAACTGAGTGTATGCCCGTTGACTTATTGCCGTATGCAAAAATGTAAGCAAAATTTGAGATAGACAAGATATGTGTTATCTCGAGATTTCTACTTATATATATACATACGTAGATAGTATACTATAGATCCGGAGAATAAGGTGCTGGGCGAATTTCATTGATGCTTGAGAGCGCAAGAAAATTGTTGGTTTTTTCAGTAGTGTGCGCAGGCGCATTGTCGTGGTGCAGAAAGTATCGGCACAGCTCCTCTTTTTGTCGGTGTCCTAGTAAATTTTGGAAAACTTGTGGTAAGCAAGTTTTAGTATACCAATTGGCAGTCTGACTATCTGACTAGTTTTAAACGGGATGACGGCGACCATTTTCGCCCTGATGAAGTACATCGACATCATAACTTTTGTCGCTGATTTTTGTTGGAGGATTTGCACCTTTTGGGCTCAATACCATGGACTGCTGTTTGGTTTCCGGGTCGTAATTGTAAAACCAAGATTCATCACCTGTAGCGATCTTATTGAAGCGAACGAACACGAGCCTCTTTTTGCTCACCATTTTGGAACCCATTGAGCTGATTTCTTCGAATATTTCAGGTGATAATTTAAAATTCGAGACGCAGCCATGGTATTTAAGCCCAGTTCATCCGCTATCATCTCCTGTGTCATCCTGCCATCTTCGTCAATGTTAGCCTTCACCTTCGGTAAAAAAACAGATACCCCAACACAATCCGTTACGGATGCCAAGCAACCATCGCATACGTTTTCTTTTTCTTTTGTACATGTAGGTATATGAGATCACAAAAAAACATACGTCATGTATTAAATTAAAGCTGAACTCAAAAGGAGCCCAATAATACTAAATAGATATCCACCAAGTGTTTATCGATTTCAAGGCCACGAATAACAACGTGAGCTATAAGCTACTAAATTATGTTCATTCCTTTTTAACGTTTTTAATTTTGAATTTCGAAGATTTCTTATATTAAAAAAATGTAGTAAATGTTTATTCTATGGAGAGCTATGTATACTCGGAATAATATACAGAACGTACTTAGGTATAGTGAAATTGTCCCAAAAAATGAACCCACCTCGTCCTTTTCCCCTAAATGGCGCCCAACGCACACCCCTTTATATACGAGTATTAATATTCCTTACAGACTTATAATGACCATTATAAAACTACAAATTGAGTTCAAAAACACAGCAATTTTTGAAGTGCGGTAACTATATTCCTACCTACACAATATTAATTTGGTTTATATTTCAGTATAAAACAAACAAGCCCATTGAGCCTCGCCCTCGTATGTAAACCTTTTTTTTTTAAATAATCGCTGCACATAATTGTGTGAGAGCAAAAGTGGTGTAACCGCAATGATGTTATATTGGAGTAATTGATGGATTTAGGAAAATGATTTTCTTATATTAAATTTTTTTAATATTTACCATATATTTGTTTGTAAAATATTTTTTGTTTAATTTCTTATTAGCAATTGTTATCGTTTGAATAACATGAATTTGTTACGAGTATGTTCTTAGATTTGTGTGTGGCTTACGCCAGTTCTGCTTTTATACAAATCCAAAAATTTATTTAAATTGTAATATTAGGTCAAATTGAAACATACGTTTCCTTAAATTTATTTTATTGTATGTCATTTTCAGATTAAGAAATATCATTTAATATTCCATTTAGAGCTGTCGCTGACATCTTTAAGTCATTGTAAAAGCGATGAATATGGTGGTATAAAGTGCAACAATTCCATTAAGTCTTTTTTTCTTTTTGTGGGTAATTGTTGGCGGTTCTAATGAATCCAGAACCTCAAGAATGTTGCTGTATTTTAAAAAAAAAATGAAAATTGTCTTTTTTTTGAAATTTATCCACTGAATTTACAGTCACTTAAATTTTGGCGAGTAAAAGATGTTTGTTATGTTCTTCTCCAGAGACTTGGTTGAAATAAAATCCTTCGCAGTAATTTTTATGATTTGAAAAGGGTTTTTCTTTCTTGCAGAAGCAATGACTTTCTGCCAGTCTTCTGGAACATCAATTTCTTTAAAACATTTTTTTTGTTTCCCTACCTATCTAAGGCCGAAGTCTCGGTCGCAGGTAAATACGAATGCACACTAAGAAAAAATGTATGATCAATTTCTTCAACAGAAATTTCCGGATGAGAAACTATATATTGACACACACAGCAAGGAGAGTTTAATGTTTCGATTTTGACCACCACATTGGTCAGAGTACATAATCACTTTTTTTTGAATTTATTAAATTTTTAAAATAATAAATGTGTATTCGTTACATAAAGTCATAAGTCACATTATAAGTTGATAAAAATTTGTTTGTCTTTTCGTTTGGCAGTGTGATAATTTCACATCAGCAATTTTTTCATATTGCAATTCTACATCTTTAAAATTATTGTCGTTACTAAAAGTATTGCAATTTCTAATTAATACATCCTTTTAAACTAACGGCCATTATTAGACGTGACGTATTCTGCTTACACCATTTTTGCATTAAGATATCTACTCATATAAGTCTCAGAACAAAATCAGCATTTTTCATGACAATTGCTTCAAAATATAGGAAAACGGCTAAGACTACTTGTACGTACAAAGCTTATATCAGGAGGGAACTAGTTAGTACAAAAACTCAATTTTAAAAAAAATGTGGGTTTCATAATAATGTTCTCAAAACTTCAAAAAAAGCTGAACAAACTTAATTTTGAGTCGTTTTTCCTCACATTTTTTTTTTTCTAAATAGCTATTGAAAAAAAAAATATTTTAAAAATACTTTTTAATACTCGTATTCTGCGTGTGCATTTTGCTAGACATTTGAACATTATACTCGTACATATAATATGAAAATTTTGTTAAAATGTGATGGAAATCATGAAACTTCAAACAATTTTTTTTTTTTTTTTTTTGATTTCAAAACAATATAGGAATTTCAAGACGGTTTAATCTACTTTCAATTTTTGTTATAAGTTTTAAGAATGCATGGCAATAATTTTATGATTTAGGCATTTTTAATTTTGAGAAAATCCTTTGTTCACTCCACCCTAATGGAAACGGGTATTTTTTAGACCTTTTCAATAATGTTGAACTTATATCAACTGCTGTAAATTATTACTAGACTATGTAAACTATCTCTTTAAACAATTACCTCATTTCTATTAGATCCTATAAATATTGTATTGTTTTTGTGAAATAGGGAAGTTAAACTTAAAAAACTAGAATTCCCAACTCTTTTCGTCTGTACCACTAATTACAGCCTAAACGGATGAATGAATTACTTCAAATTTAATATCTGGAGTCTGTGAGATCAGGCCCCAGTGTAATTTTCATTCTAACTTCGAAACTAACGGTGCACTTTTGTTGAGGCCAATTTTGAAAAAGTAAAAGCTCAACCGACTTCGATACAAATTCATATCTGAGATTATATGGATGTTGCCTTCTATAGCATTCTGGGAAAAAGGTGGTTTTACGGAAGATAAGTCGGTACATTTCTATACCGACGGTTCAAAAACTAACAAGGGGTGGGTGGTAGTGTCTTCTCTGATAGGCTTAATTTATACCTCTCTTTTCGTCTCCCAAACCATTGTAGCGTGTTCCAGGCGGAGATAATGGCAATAAGGGAAGTCTTGTCTTGGCTATAGAAAAACGTGATATCGTCCATTGATATCCGCATCTTTTCAGACAGCCAAGCAGCAATCAAATCCTTGGAATCATCCTCAATAAATTCTTTAACAGCTCTAGACTGCCGATCGTTTCTTATAGAGATGGCGGAGCAGTTTAATATTCTCCTAATTTGGATGCCGGAGCATAGGGATATTCCAGGAAATTGTAAGGCTGACGAACTTACCAGACATGGAACAACAATACCCATCCTTCCAGGCAAAAGTTTATTGGGTATGCCTATCGCTACATGCAAACTTAAATTAAAGCTGGATGCTATCTTAAAGACAAATTCTAGGTGGACAAAGGATACAACTTGTCTAGCGACAAAACAGATTTGGCCTATGCTGGATCTGAAGCGCTTTAAATTTGATTTCTCTAAATAGAAAGCATATTAGCGCTGTTATAGGTGTCATAGGCGTCATAACTGGACACTGTCTAATAGGCAAGCATGCAACAAGGCTTGACGTCTTCTCTAATGATTTCTGCAGAAGCTAAATGGACGAGGAGGAGGAAGAGACTATTCTTCACCTTCGTTGCACTCGCACAGCTCTCTCCCAAAGAAGGAAACTCCACTTAGGAGCCTTCTGTTTAAACGACCTAAATAATCTGAATAATATTGACGTTAGGGACCTTTTACGCTTCATCAGAAGCTCCAAATGATTCAACGAGTAGGCTAGAGGCCGCATCTCAAACCCATATGGTATCGCAATGGACCTATTATTTATTATTTTTGTGAATGAAAGAAAATTATATATCAGATGTCAAATCATATATCTTTTTACGGTTTTGAGTAATAAACTAGTTCTAAATTAATAATAATAATATTTTGGCGCTAACAGCCCAATACAGGGCCTGCCCTAGCTTCTCGCAGTCACTCGTGCTGTGCACCTTACGAATAGTTGAGACCTACAGTTTTACGCCGTTTCCGAAGGGCAATGTTTCCGATGAGGAAGCTTCTCATGACAGTTTTACACTCGAATGTTTGTCAGACGTCTGCGAAAGGTGGCACCGTGAGAATGTTTTTTTTTTTGCGTTTTCTTGGATTAAGTCCTATTTGGAAGCTCGTAAGTAATGAGTTTATTCAGATCACCCATACTAGACCCAATTAGTGCGCATTCGGGGGTACCACCCATGATCTTTATTGTGACTATAAAAGATGTTGAATCAGTCATTAAAGAATCGGACCTATGACATGAGGATATCTATGTATATCAGGCAATTTTGCTCGTCTAAGGCCCCCTTAGACCATAATATGCCTCTGCCTTCGGTGTTCTATTTCAATAATTATTTATCATCTTCTACAATCCAGTGACTGGATCTGCAAATATGAAAGAAATCCTCAAGCGTTTTTAAAAAAAAGTTCCTGTATGATGCTGGTTGGTTAGCGAGTGAGCCCTGCTCTTAACTTAGATCTCCACTGGGCCAGCTGAGCTAATTTTTTTTAGTGTTCCGAATGGTTAAAAGAACACTTGTAGACCTTCTAGCTTTTGAACAGTTCGATTGGAAAAAAAAAATGGGATGGGGGCATATTACATACCAAGAAAAATAAATTCTCTCAGGAAAAATACTGGTTTTTACCATGGTTGCAACATTGTCAGAGGAATAGAACTAAAATTGTTTATAGTATAATACAAACATGATACCATTTTGTTTTTCCTCTAAATTATATTTCAGTTTCAAAAAAAAAAGAAAAAATACCCTTGGCCCAGTTAACAAAAATTTAGCTCACAAGACGACCTATGCTCTACACGGAACACCCTCAATTTAGATGACCTGACCTACATTTCGACATTTCATTTGTCATGTTGTGCACCTATGACAAATGATCGCGAGTTTTTCGTTGATTCTCACCAGATGGTGGGTGAAATGTCATGGCAAGGAACACCCATTTATTTTGTTGGTTTTATCTGACGTTCTGATGACGTACCATTCAGAACAACAGATCATTTTAATATTCGACTCAAATTGCGACGTAGGATTTCTTTTTTCGATCTACGCGCTTCATAGATAAAAGTACTAATTGTATAGGTAGAATGAAAAAATTTCAGCACGGTCACGGGGTAAACTAGGCCAATACTTCTCCTCTGCTGCACTCAGCACTTTGACTGTCAAAGAAAAAATTAAGACAAAATTACTACAATATTATGGGAAGTCTTCGAAAATAATAACAAACGTCACTTCGTGAATGACAAATGCTTGAAATTTATTTCGAAATAATCATAATATTCACGAACTAATTCGTCCAGGTTGCGACATCTCTCTCACTGACGTACAAATTTTTCTTTTTATTCCGCCATTATATTTGAGGGATTTATTTTTGATTCTGCGATACATATCGGCACAGGTACAGGAAGAGAGAGAAAAGCCTCTTGCCTAAAAGTGATGCCCTCTGGTATACGTACGCGGGAATTCTCTTTAGCCAAATAGATCGTCTGGTGAGTTGTGTTCCGAAAAGAGAGGGAATTCATTTAAATACCATGATCTCACCATGATAATCTGTGCAGAACGTTTGAAAATATTGTTCGAAGGCCTCGTTGGGGAGAATTTTTGAAATTTTTCATTATTTTTCTTATTTTCTTTTTTTTTTCCTCGTATACTGGTGAGCGTTGTGCCAGAATACAGTCTTTCGGAAGACAGCATAAAAGAATAAATTGTCAGTACTATCTGTAATTTCCCTGAAAACGGTTGCAAAGATATTTTTTTATTTGGAGATTTGCTATTATAGTCTTGGGATTTTATCTAATTACAAATTGCCACTGGAGGTGCATTGGGATAAAAATAAATTTGATTTCGAGTTTGAAAGAAACAAAAAAAAAAAACGTATCTAGTTTTATTTTTTTAATTTAATTTATGGAAGGAAAGTGCTCTAAATTCAACTGAATCAAGCTCAAGTGTTAGGCATTCTTTGTGAGTTCAGAGTACATAAAACAAAAAACAAGAAAAAAAAAAAAATCGGATTACATAATTTCAACAAGCAAACAGGCAAGTCTCTGAAAATAAATTCCGTCCGCTAAATATATGCAGTGTTCGAGTTATTTATGTGTATTTGGAAAATATGTGTGCTGCTGACAAGTAGTAATCAGTTTGTTTTGTCAGAAATAAAATACAATTGAAAGATACGCCGCGAAGAACAAGTGCTGGTTGAGTGCAAATATTTTTGTATAGTGTATACGTTCGTTTGAAAAATGCCTCTGTACACGGATCCGGGATATTCTTATTACAGCAGCGGTAGTGGGGGTGGTATGTATTCCCCTTACTATAGCACTCCAATATATGGATCGTCTTCATCATCGTCGAGTCCGTACGCTCCTTATTCGTCTACGTACAATCGATCGTATAATGGAACCTATGTCCTTCCATCTACATCGAGATCTGCCCAGTATACCGCTTTGGTATCAAGATACCAACCGAAGTTGTCAACGATTACAGAATCTCCGCTGACATCTCGGGCAAATTTTATTCCCTTAACACGAATTCAATCCCCGAAGATATCCACATACACTCCAGTGCTCTCTACGAAATATATTTCCACTCGCTCTATGCGTCCAAAGACCATAAATACCGCCGACATAGATGTGTCGGCATCCTCACGTTATGGACGACACCATCACATGGATGAGAGGAAAAAGGAAGAGGAGAAAGTCGAAGCAGTTGAAGAGGTGATATCAACTAATAACACGGACAGCGATGCCAGTAGTAGCATTGTGGATCCTAACTCACCATTCATGCCTAGAGTTGACGGAACCGATACAGGACACCATGCAAGGTCAACTATCAAGCGAAATCGCGCTGTTGTTCGACTATCGATGATGCGGGCACGAAGCCGAGATGGATCAAAAGTAGATGATAGTTCAACAGAAATTTCAGTTGAAAAAGAGCCGATACCTCCTGAACCAACCGTTGAAAAGAATGATCCTTTAGAAAGATTTTACATCCACGACATCCACGACAAAACCAAAGAGGAGGGAATCCCAGTCATCGTAACCGACATGATACAATCGCAGAGTAGCGAAACCTCTCAAAGTGAAATGATAATTGAACTTGATCCTATTACGCATGCTGTCCGCCGTTTGAGTATCCCCCAAGTCCCCAGCTTTCATGACATTTGTGAGGATATATCCTCTGATAAGATCGATGATGACTTAAACGCCGGCGAGTTAAGACGTCGGGCCTCACTAATTCAAGAGCAGGAAATAGAAATTTTAAATGAATTGCAGAAATCCCAATCAGGCTCGATTCAGGTTATTCATTTGGAACGTAATGCTAGCCAAGAGGATGTTCGAAAAAGCCGCAAGTCTAAAAAGTCTAAGAAAACCCGACATAAGATCACAGCCCATGTGGATATAGAAAATTCACCATTAACGCCTGTGATCCAACAGACTATCGATGAGGAATCTACTACTACTACTACGGCCAGTCCAACAGTGCCAAAGTTCACATTTAACATTGAAGACATCGAAGAGCATAAGGTTTTCAAACTTCCCAAAAAGAGAGTAAAGAGTGTTAAGTCTAAAAAAACTGACGAAGGCGTGAAGTCGGCAGCTACAAAAGCTGCAATTAAACCTGGTCCACCAGATAAGGAAGTACCAGAAGAACCTCAATCAAAGGTAGCCACACCAAAACCAATCAGGAAGATTGAAAAATCTGAGAGCAGTGAAGACTTTTGGTCGCAAATTGGCACCAGGGAAACCCTCTATATGAATAAGCGCAAGAAGGCTCTAGAGAAAACGCAGGCTGAACTCGATGCAGAGAAAGACGAGACTCCTCAAACACCAACCACTCCATTAACTCCAACTGTGTTACATGATCAACCACCAGCTTCACCTAAGACTCCACTAAGTCCATTCGAAAGGGAACCTAAGAAAGGAACATCTATGTTAGACTACCAACCACCATCATCACCTAAGAGTCCACTAACACCATCCGAAACGGTACCTAAGAAATCGACAGGTAAACCTCCAGCCTTAGACAATATTGTACTAACTTCATCTGTGAAGGATGACCAACAGCCAGCTACACCTAAGAAGACAACAGCTGAACCATTTACACCCAAGAAAACAACAAACAAATCTCAAGACTCACCGAAAAGCAAAAATGTGCCGAAACTTGTAGCGAAAAAGAAATCCAGTCCTAAAATTGATGCCAAGGAGGAAACGACATCCACTTTAGAGTTGAATTCTAAACCGAAAGCAAAACCAAGTGCATCTACGCCGACGACAACATCAACAACAAACGATGAAAGTATCGCCTCGCCCAAAATAGATTCTGGCAGCGGCGCCAAGTCACCTGAGAAAAAGAAAACTGTCAAAAGTGATACCGTCGCAATCAAGCAAAGTATTAGCAGCACCACTACCACCATCACCAAGAATGCAGTACTCATCGAAATCACTTCGAAAACAGAACATACAAAATCTGAGGAAATTCCAGAGATTGTCAAACAAGAATCAGCAAAGCAGGAACAACAAAAGCCATTAACACCCACTAGCACCATTGCGAATGCAAACACATCTGCGCTATTAACGACCGCAAAGAGTGACACTAAACCAGGAAAGGATGTAAAACCGTCGGACAGCATACCAATCAAAGCCGATGCAACGTCACCACCATTTGAACTGTCATCGACAACGTCACTGACGAAACCAGAAACCCAAGACGTTACGTCGCCGCCACCGTCGAGACCAACAGTAGAAATAAAAGTGGAGGTATCTACTACAACAACAACTGCTAGTACTGCACCATCGTCGCCAACAACCACAACTAATGTCCTCGGTAGCGGCAACAATAATTTAACAAAGTTCGCGACAGTTTCTAATTTGGCACAGTATCTACTAGACGTTGATGCCGAAGTAGAGGACTATATACCCTCCTCGGCTGAGGAGAGCGACAGTTCTAGCGATTCTTATAGCGGGGACGGTAGTTTAAGTGCAAGCATGAAAAAGAAAAATAAGCAACTTAAAAAAAAAGCAAAGGAAGAACAGCAAGCGTTCGACCCAAATAAAAAGATAAAAATCGATACAAAAAAAAAGTTATATGTGAAGGAGGAAGCACCGCGATATCCTCTGATCGCAACGCCAAGACCGCTATGGAAACGCGAAAAAGTCGTCTACGAAGAATCTTCGAACAGCAGCAGCGAAGAGACAGACAGCGATAGTGAGTGTACAACTTCGGATGAGTACGAGGATGAGTTAAATCCAAAGGATACGATAATTCGTATGAGCACCTGCAGCAATGATTCGGGATTTGATGGAGGTACAGCACCTTCGAGCTCGAAGAAGGCACTAGGTAAGAGATACTAAATACATATATGTATGTATGAGATACTTTTACAGATTGATCCTCATTTGCAAACTATACTATCTTTTACGCACTACAATTTGCATTGATTTTATTATTTAATCACAACTTCAATGTCAATGCAATGTAAAATATATTTATAAACAAAAATTAGCGAAAGCGAAAAAAACAATTAATGGCGACTAGGCGAAATGGAACAATTTTAAATTGCTAATGAGTTTTTTTTTTTTAAGTAAATATCGGAAAAATTACGTAGCGCCTTGATATTATACTCGTACTCTTGTATAATCGGCATGAACAGGTGATAGTTGAAAATTTTAAATTTCATTCTCGTTGCATTTTGGGAAATTGCGCCAATTTTTGTGCAGTAAATGATTATAACATTTGTTAATTGGCGATAACTTATGCCGACAGAAGGTCTTTTCTTAGAAATTGTTTGGCAAAATCTTCTTGCTATACAAATATAAAGAAAACACTATAAAAAAAAATAAGCCCCGACAAAATAAGTTATTTGTCAGCAGTGCACTTGGCGTTGCAAAACGAAATAAATTCCATGTCTTGCTCATATGTATTTACATACGTTTGCTTGTTAAATTTTAAATATCAAAATCGATGAGAAGATAAATTTAGCTTTCTCGCAAGACTCATTTTTCTACCAAGCATGTCCTTCTAAAAATTATAATATTATTGCCCTAAAGCCAAAAGAATACTGTCACAGCGAATGACACTGTTGTCACCACTGACTTAACTATGCCGACGACGGAGGATGTACCAGAATATCTCGTCAGACAGTAACAGCCAAATTCGAATTTCCGTTTGTCAGCTGTCGAAAAAAAAAAAAAAACAAACAAAACTTATTTTGTGTCGATAACTTCACCTGCGTTATCGACCTTCTGATTGCAGAACGTTGAACATTGCTCAAATCACTCCGTCGCCAGTGTCAGTACTGGTGCTATGTGCTGCACGAGCTGGCGTATAATGTGTATAAAAATGACGACAAAGTATCGATTGCTGTGGTATTAGCAGTGAGGGCTTTTTCTTGTTCTTCTAAGTGCAATCCATGAAAAGCCAAGATAGAAATCCCTTAGTATGTATGCACTTTTCTTCAAAAACTTAGAACACCATTTTAGGCTTAGTTCCAAAACGTAAACAAAATTTTGCATCAACTACTCGTATATTATCAATACTGTCTTGATGCAAGTGAAGTATCTATCTACCGAAAGTTATGCGGATTTAGCCATGTCCGTCCGTAAGTCCGTCTTTCTGTATGTCATCAGTTCTTGGGGCTTAAAAGCAGTGCTTCAGGTTCAAGTGCAAATATTTTTTTAAATCGGCCCACAAGCACGTTAACTTTTAGAAAAAAAAAACCTTTTTCTTAATATTTTTACTAGAAATAAAATAAATAAAATAGAAAACACAATATGAAGTTGATAATATCTATAATCAGTCCATACATTATATAGAAGGAAAAACCCTATACCAAACAAATCCGTCAAGTGAGATTCAAGCTTCGCGCGGTTAATTTTCTATATTTATGTACATACTCGTACGCATATCCTAATAAGTACATACGTCACTGTCAAAATCGGATCAGGTGTGGGTGGAGTATGAGAGGCCTTATTTAAAAATCATTAAACCAGCTTTTTCAGCCACCCAACTCAAGAACTCATCAATCGATTTCAATAAATTTTAGCACGAAGGCCTACACTAATAAGAGTACGTTAGTAGTTCCACTTGAAATTTATCGTAATCGAATGAAATGAGAGAAAAATATGGGGAGGGACTTAAACAAACATTTCGAATCAACTTTCTTATACGCCTAACTAAAGTACTACAAAACATATTTTGATTAATTTACCCATTACATCGGGCATACAAATATATCTGTCTAAGAATTATCAAAATCGGATGAAGACGGGGTAAGGTAAGCTTTGTTAATT
Organism: Pocota personata; assembly: GCA_963082735.1. NCBI lineage: Eukaryota > Metazoa > Arthropoda > Insecta > Diptera > Syrphidae > Pocota > Pocota personata. The sequence continues at coordinate 53,566,913 of OY720430.1, forward strand.
TTTCACCCCACGTATTCCAATATGTTTCAAGAACTGTTTATGCTAGAAGATTTGTTATAATTTGTTCATGACTTATTCATAAATCTACACACTCTCAATTGTTACTCTCAAGCTTTGGAGATATGTAGATGGGGGGACGTCGCTTATGCCATTGTTTTTGAGTTATTTATTTCATTCAAGATGAACAGAACTACGAGGCACACTTTTTTGAGTTCCCCTATGATAGTAATACCAAGTGATTCCTCCCCAGACCAAAATTACCATTTTGCATCCGTTTTGGTTCATTTGGAGCTTTTTAGCCCATTAGACAACTCCGAATTTGTTCTTGAAGGAAACCTTACTCCACTACTCGGCGGTCCGAATAATAGTCGACCTCTTCGATGTTGCGAGCAGGGTTTGGTTCTCGATTCGGTATAAAAACACCATAGCCATAGAAATTTCCAAGGAACTATTCACCAAAAAGGTAGCAGTTTATTAAACGTTTATCGCAGGAATGCACAAATAAAGATAAACTAGTCCCAATAAAGGTGCAGAATTATGCTCAAATGCTTAGAGGAGGTATATGCAATAAGGAAGGTTTAGTTTAATTTTCTTTAATATATTTGTAATTAATATTTCTAATGTATAAATGTGGCGAATAATTATTCATAAAAATATAATTGTACGTACAACCCTTGATTTTCACACTTCAATTCGAAGTAGCTCAATAATTTTTTTTTGTTTTTTTTTTTTTTTAGTTTTTCTAATAATATTATCACAGTGATATACACATATTTAGTACCTACTCGTGCAACTACATCATCTAAAGCAGTGACTTTCTGGTGAATTTGCATATCAAGAATTATTTCATTTTTACTGTTCGATTTTGACTTTGTAATTTAGGAAAACCTAGAAATAGGAAGCTGCCCTAAAATCATTACTAGCTAACACAAACAGAATGTCGCGAGCTGTCTTTGGCTTTCCACCCGTCCCGGACACGAGCTGATGACGGCTTTATATAGAAATCCATTTTACCCTTTGTACAATTACACCACTTACCACTATCTGCCATTAAGACCCATTAACAGCTCAGCGACCGGCGAATGGACGAACTGTGAACAGACCATTTTTAGTACATTTATATTCTATCGATTAATAGGAAAAAAGTTAAATTTTAACTAGTTTTTGCGAAGAAATTAACAATTCACTGATTTTTCCGCGAATAGACGAATACTTCTTGCGACATTTAAAGGCACATAATTGACAACTTTACTATTTAAAAAGAACAGAGCTTCATTTATTTATCGTTTAATAGAAAACAAGTTGAATTTTAATTAGTTTCTGCGAAGAAACTAACATTTCGAACACTTCTTGCTAACTGTCAAATCTTATTCACATTCCACAGATGTGGAACGCAATCTACATTCGCGCGACCAAAACATTCTCGAGATTACCCTACAATTATTTTGTTTTGTTCTTTGTGGTCGGTCAGAACTCAAAGTATTTCAAATAATTAAAATTGTGTTTGAATTTGTTGACAAGAAGGTAAGAAAAATCGTGGCAATCCTTATGCAGTTTACTCATGCGCGTACAAAATTCTCCAGCAGAATGTGTTGCCTGTCTCCCATTGCGCACTTATATTTTTTAGAAACATTTAATTCGTCATCGATGACAACCCATCCAAACAGAAATGACCACATTGAGTCATTTGTGAGCTTCAACCAAAGCTTCGGCTAGTCAGCCCAGATACTCGTATCGTAGGTTTGTGTCTGTACATTCATCGCCCAGACCACTTGTCAAGCCAGAAGTAGGGTTCTCGGTATCCTGGTAACCCAATGCAAGGTTAAAATGAATTGGCTTTTTCTCCATATTTTTTTCTATATTTGGTAGGCTAACGACAAGACTTTTACTTAAACAAACAAAGGTTATTGTTCTTTTGAACATAGCATAACCTTATATCTGAACCTAGATCAAAAATTTAGACCAAAAATTACAAATTCGTCTTGAATTGCGAACTAAAGATCCTTGTCCTACAACATGCTTATTATTATAAATCCCTTCCTGTATTAGGGTCAGATCTTTAAATACCCGAAATTATCTAAAATATTTGCCAAGACCTAAAACCAATTTTCTATTCCAACAGGAAAGTACTTTCTTCGTAGGCAGGACTTTTAATTCTTTTTTTATAAAAATAATAAATTTTCATTTCACAGCTATCATAATTAAAACATTTAATTCACATCAGTTACATCTTCAAAGAAAAAGACACATGAACAATGTGTTTTCCTACAGAAGATCCACAGATAAAATAAATACGGTCTACTTAATTTTCGAGGTCACCCAAGTTCACGATCACATTTTTTTCTCTTAAGAGAGAACACGAAAATGCGCAAGTTGTTAATAACAATTCAATTTCTCTTGATTTTAACGCAAAATTCGATCTATTTTCTTGCTCGTTTATCGCGTATTCCTGGAGAAAACAAAAATAGCTTTCTAACGCCGCGGTTTCTTTGTTTCTTATTAACGACTACTATGAATTTTTAATCCATTAAATCCGAAACACATACCTACATAGCGTAAATACAGCGAGTGTTAAGCAAATTGATTCTAAATATTTTGGTTTCTAAAATATACGTATTTGCATAATATTTAGATTCTTTTAAATTCGCACGTTTCAGGTGTTTATAAAGAAATAAGTAAAAAATATTGGAAATGATCCAAAATTTCCATCTTAAATCTTCAATTAAGGACAAACCTCTCGAAACATTGACCAAAACAGCAAATTGCCATATGCAACAGTATATATTTAATGCATGGTGCATTTTTAAATATGCATACATGCATGTTTGGCGTACTTCATTGATGCAAATCAACTACACATGCGTGCAAATGCGTCATCGGTGAGCGACCTATACCTACGAGTATAGCAACGCTACTACTTATATTTAGATACATTCTACGTTATGATTTCACAGATGATCACACATTGCAAATCATTTGTAGAATTATCCGGTAGATACAAAATTTTATTTTTAATTAAAAATTAAATACAATATAAATTTGTGTGTCTGTCACCTACGATGGTGATAATAATTTTTAAAATATTCTCAAATAGACGATGCAGAGACATTTTAAAAATATGAACGTCGTACACATTGCTTATCCAAAGTTGTACGCCAATGACAAGTGGACAATTCGAAGGAATAATTGGCGCCATTGACATTAAAAAGAAGCAAATGTTTTCTTGCAACATTTTACTGCATTGCGTTGTATAAATTAGTTTATTTTAAAACATCAAGTTATTTGCTAATGCTACTACATAGGTAGACAAGTATTTGTATATCCGAATGATTCTAATGAGAATTCAATGCAGAATAGATAATTAGATTTTTGGCAACGATTTTCCTTAATAAGATGAAAGTGGAACATTACCTATAAGCGATCTTCAAAATACGACTTTTATTCTTATAGCCTTACCATTTTTGAAAGCACGTTTTATTTTCGTAATAAATTTAGATTTGCACATATTCTTCGCATTCAATTTTGAACGTTTCTTTCATTAAAATAAAAATGATTATTTATTACTCATATTTTTAACGTTACTTACAAAGTTAATCGTGACCATTTGTACCGTCAGGGTGATGAAACTTGGTGGTATCTTAGTGTATGACTTTCTAAATCCCACTCTCCTATTCACTAAAATTATTTGCGCCCCTATTGTTTTTACGAAGTCAAACATTCATACGCTGCTCCTGGCAATTGTAGATTGATTATAGGGGTGTAAGCGTACTGTCACCTTGCAGATATATTGTGCTGCTTCGACTTAGTTCCCTAGTCGATGAAGTAGTACACTTAGAGCATCTTCTCTAGTCCAATTCCCAATTGCTTCTGACGATACGCTTTTTTCTTAATTGCCGAGACACATTTTTTCGGTTCTACGATGGATTTTTCGTGGGTAACTCGTTCTTCTTGGTGTAACCAGCCGACTTCAACTTTTACTTTTGTATACGTTATCGAGTCTATTCATTCCTTACATAGATTACCATACATCTGTTCTTTTTTTTTGGGTGGCGAACCAGAATAACATCACCGGGACCACTTTTCCGCAAAACAGTCGCAGCTTCAAGATTACAGACAGCACACGGAATAGTTGCTTGTCATTTCCAGTTTCGTTATACTCATCCAATCCGATAGCGTAGACATAAAAGCAATTGTGTGGTTGCAAAGGCGATAGTTCTAAACCCCAGTAGCGTGGTAGTTGACATCAACTTCTATTTGAGGATAACATTAAAGAGGTGTGTTTTATCTACTATGCTTAGTCACCTTAATCGCTGAATATGTATCTTTAATTACGAGTATTGTTTCTTACCGATAAAAACAGCGATAGACGACAGTAATTTTTTGTTTGATCTCCTCGCTGATGAACAGCAGAGTCGAGACAAAAGTGTTGCAGCAACTCACGCAATTTTCTTCTTTTTTTTTTAATCGACGTACGTATTTCTTACCGCTGATCACGAATATGTAACTGGAAACAACTAGTTTTCAAGTTTTAGGGGCTTAAAGATTCAAAAACCTTTGTGTGTTAAACGAATTTATATACTCGTAATAATTGCTTTTTTCGACTGACGTGTTTTGATACGCTTATGAAGATAGCTCGGGAGAGTCGCATCCCGCTTATAAATTTCCAAAATTGACTTAACTGCGTAATTTTCTTCGCTTCGATTGCGGTAAATGCTAGAAACCCCCAGTATTGCTTTTTCGGGCAATCTATCATTTTCAAAAAAGTTCTTTTTTTTAACAGACAAGAGGGAGTATTCTATTTTTGAAACGTTAAGCCAGTAAAACCTGAAAACTAGATTTTAATTTGCATATGTCGATTACCAAAAAAAATCGTGAAATGCCGACAAAATAAATTTATAACCATTTCCTTTCGACGAGTCATCTTAGCCAGAGTTGCTCTCTGCATTTCTCTAAAGATCCTCCCTGATCTAAACTTCCTGTGGTAATGCTAGCAATTTGATTGAAGGATATCTGGCTTTCTTGATTTCCAACCAGTAGTAGCCTGTTATATCTCTTCTGTTAGCTAGTGTCGTGTCGAACACTGACATACTCGTATGTTTACCGCCGTCTCCATACTTTCTAGGCATTATTTCCGGTGTTCATTAGTAGCACATTTATCGATCATGTCCCACACCGTTCCTCTGCCTAGAAAATGATTCACGAGGTTCATTTCCATCGATCACAAAGTTTCATTTCATCGGAGCTAGTGTCGCTGCATTTTTGTTTTGCAAATTCGTTGATTTTCTGGATAGGTTCCATTGCCAGTAGTGCATTAATTTGCATCCGCTTCATGTGTCATGTCTTCTGGCTAAGATTGATTCTAAAAGTTTACCATAATACAAACTAGCCTCGATGATTCTAAAATACTGTAGTATGCCAGCTACGGCTCGAGTAGATAAACGTTATTCTGTGAGATTATTTCTTTATTTTCTAGTCTATAGAACAATTTAAGTTCACACTATACTATTCTTCGCAAATTCTTTCGTTACAAGGTCTCTTTCTTCTCAAATCACTTTATCTCATTTCAATTACTTAATTCACAAATCCAAACTAATTACTTCTTCTTGTCAACTCTTAACTTTCAATTTATCACAAAACTACAACTTCGCTTATTATCACTTTTCCAATCTCTTCGTGCGGTTCGAAAACCAACTGCCTTGCCTCGATCGCCATCTGTCCTTATATAGTCGCATTTCTGATAGCCAGAAACTTTTAGCAAATTCTTCGACCACTGGAACAAGAGAATTCTGATGTAATAATTCCAAGATGACAGCTGCAACCAATAATCTCTTGTGGTTATAATTCTCTTGCGGTTATAATTCTCTCTTAATTTTGCGACGTCGTCTTAGCCATAATCCGTACACAAACCTCGAATGAAAAGACACTTCGGAATGTGTGCATACTTTTGGAGCGTAGTTATTATGCTACATTATGTTGCATACTTTTGGAGCGTAGTTATTATGCTACATTATGTTACAATACGTAGAATCCATTTCAAAAATGGCCTCACACAGGACGACTCTAAAATATACTTCGGGATAGAAAGAGCAGTTTTTTCCGGGAAATTAAATATTAGTAAGTTTTTTAAATTAATTTTTGCCTAAAATGGAGTGTAATACATACCTGCTCTGTAAACGAGTATAGCCAAGCTGTATTAAAGTCACTGGTCCTTAAGCCCATGGACACAGTTTCGAATCTCTATGTGTAAATGGATCCATGGTCTTAATACCGATATTTTAAGCAATCACTTTTGTAGAAGCTACAGAGACGATGCACGTGTCCTTCCTTTGGCAGTATAAACAAATGTACTCTAGGAGAATACCTTTTTAATGATCTAAATATTGTAGCATAATAATAACTACGCTCCTACGACTATGCAACCCATTTCGAAGTGTCTTTTCATTCTAGCAGAATTTTGGTCCGAAGTGTCCTTTCATTCGAGGTTCGTGTCTGCGGTTTCCACAGTTCATGTCTACGAAAGAGACGGATAATATCACGGATGAGAGGGAATTATAACTGCAAGAATGATTGTCATCTTGGAATTATTACATCAGAATTTTCTTGTTCCAGTGGTCGAAAAATTTGCTAGAAGTTTCTGGCTATCAGAAACTTCTGCTATATAAGGACAGATGGCGATCGAGAGGGGGCAGTAGTTTTAAAACCGTGGCGAAGAGATTAGAAAAGTGATAATAGGCGAAGTTGTAATTTTGTGATAAATTGAAAGTTGAGAGTTAACAAGAAGAAGTAATTAGTTTGGATTTGTGAATTAAGTAATTGAAAGGAGATAAAGTGATTTGAGAGGAAAGAGACCTTGTAAGAAAAGAATTGCAAAGAATAGTATAGTGTGAACCTGAATTGTTCTATAGACTAGAAAATAAAGAAATAAATTTCACAGAATATCGTTTTATCTACTCGAGCCGTAGCTCGCATAATATAAAGAATATAAAGAAACCCTGCTTTACTAAAATCAAGGGATTCATGGAAAGCAGTAAATGGTGCCAGGAGTATATGAAGATGGAAATACCCGCTCAATAGTGGACCTACGTTGATCTAAGTGCAATTCATCGCAGTCTACTTTTTAGATATACATACCTATAGATAGACATCTATTTTAGTTGTATGATGTTTCGAAACATATATCACATCCTGGTATAGTATTATTCAAAGTATTGACAATCTGAAGCTATGACTTTTTCCCATCTTTCTGGCAATTTGTGGATCCCATCCCCAAAGAACTGCGCCAGCTTGGCAGCCAAGAATGAATCAAGCCAATTTTTGATATTCTGCTCTGATGTGAACCGTATTTCAGTGAGGGCTATAAGGCGGGTGGGGTAAAACTTCCCATCGACTGTTTTCCAAATAGTTCTTAACCGGAATAGCAACGTGGGGCCGAGCGTTGTCATGATGGAAAATTATTGCCTCGTGTCTGGTCGCATATTCTGGGCGTTTTTCGGCTACTGCTCTCTTCAAACGGATTAATTGTGTTCGGTAGCGTTGTCCATTGATGGTTTCACCCGGTTTTAGCAGCTCATAATACAGCACACCCTTCTGATCCCACCAAATACAGAGCATTACCTTCGCGCCATGGATATTCGGCTTTGCCGTTGATTTGGCTGGTTGGCCGGGTTTCGCATATGATTTTTTGCGCTTGGGGTTGTCGTAATGGATCCATTTTTCATCACCAGTAACAATCCGATGCAAAAATGACTTCCTTTTGTGGCGTTCCAGCAGCATTTCGGACATGCTAAACCGCCTTTCGACGTCTCTCGGCTTGAGTTCACGTGGAACCCAATTTCCTTGCTTTTGAATATATCCAGCTGCTTTTAAACGTTTTGAAATGGCTGCTTCAGTGACACCCAAAGATTCTACGAGCTCTTCTTGTGTTTGGCAACAATCTTCATAGAGTAATGCTGCCAGTTCTTCATCTTCAAACTTTTTTGGCTGCCCAGGACGTTCATCGTCTTCCAAGCCAAAATCACCACCTTTAAATCGTGCAAACCACTTTTGGCACATTCGCTCAGCTAGCGCATGTTCACCATAAACTTCCACCAAAATACGATAACTTTCGGCAGCAGTTTTCTTCATATTAAAGTAATGAATAAGAACTCCCCACAAAAAAACTTTTTCAGGCACAAAGTTCGACATATTTGAGTGAAAAAAATTTATAGTTGTTTACCCTTCAAATGAATGACATATACTGAAATGACGTACAATGACAGTAGCTTTCCAACGCATGTTTCAATGGAATAATAACAAGTTACGCCATCTCTTAGCAAACCGCACGAATTAAGTTATTGACCCAATATTAAATTAAAAATACTATAAGTTTTCTGAACAAAGTTTAATTTTTTTTTTTTATTATATATTTTTTTGTAAAAGTAAAATTTGCAAAATTTTAATTGATCATATTTTACAAGTCTGAAAATAATAATAAAAAAAAAGAAAAAACATTCCATTTAAATTGGATTTGATTTAGTATTTCGAAAACATTTAGCAACGGAAAACAAATTATATGTCTCTGTCTATTCATTGAATGCTTTTCAAATAAAAAAAAAATCTATTTTGATTTCTGCTCAGCACGTGGGAAAAACTAACATTAACTAAAAATATCTTAGTACATTCTTTTTGCAAATTGTGACGCTCAGCGCCTTACGATTTTGTTTTACATATGAACATAAATGTATGTATGTACAATATCTCTAAAACTATAAATTTGATTTTATTTTTCTTTGAAGATATTAAAAAAAATAATTTAAATAATATAATAATTTAATATTTTGTTTTGTTGTGAACCATTAATATCTCTAATTTACGATAGCAATCTGGTGAATAACCACAATTTTTTAAATTTCATGTTTATGGGAAACAAGCATATGTATAAATTTAGCTAAGAATATACAAGTAAATTAAATACATATGTAGATAGAATTGTTTAGGGATTTACATATGTATGTGTGTATGTATCTTTCATGCCCATGTTCTATCGGATTTACATTTGAGCAAAACAATTTTAGCTAAATTGATTGCGCTGCATATCTAAAGGGTGGTTAAATTTTAAGGGCCGATGTTGAATGTGAACCACACCTAAACGTCAAGTTTTTTTCTGCATTTCATTTGACATTTCTCAATTTCAGACTAACTCAATTTGTTATTCAGGTTTCTTCAGGTTTATTATGAAAATGGGCGTTCAAATCAAAATGCATATCGTGCATTTCGTGATTCTTTCGGTCAATTTAATCGTCCAAATGTGCGTACAATCGGAAAAATCGTACAAAAATTTGTGCAAACCGGGTCTGTAGGAGATGTGAAAACACCAGTGCATGCTCGTACAGCTCGTACTGCAGAAAATATTGCTGCTGTTCGCGATAGTGTGGCTGAAGAGCCGTCCACTTCAACTCGTCGTCGTGCCCAACAATTGCACCTCTCACGCTCGTCGTTGATGAACATTATGCATAAAGACTTGCATTTACGCGCTTACAAGGTGCAATTGACTCAAGAACTAAAGCCTCTTGACCATTTCAAGCGTCGTCAATGGTCAAAATGGTGGCAAGAAATGGCAACAGTGGATGATCAATTTTCGAAGAAAATCATCTTCAGTGATGAGGCACATTTTCACCTCAATGGATTCGTCAATAAGCAGAATTGCCGCATTTGGGCGAATGATAATCCAAGAGTGATTGTCGAAAAACCAATGCACCCACAAAGAGTGACTGTTTGGTGCGGTTTATGGGCTGGCGGCATCATCGGGCCGTATTTTTTCCAAAATGAGGCCGGTCAGGCAGTTACTGTGAATGGTGTTCGCTATCGTGAGATGATAACGAACTTTTTATGGCCCATATTGGAAGATATGGATGTGGACGATATGTGGTTTCAACAGGATGGTGCCACTTGCCACACAGCTAACGAAACAATGGCTCTTTTGCGCGACAAATTCAATGGCCGTGTTATTTCACGTGGTGGCGATGTCAATTGGCCGCCAAGATCATGTGATTTGACACCAATCAACCATCAAATCAATTATGCCTAAGCTTCATCGAAAATTTGGACCATCGGATGGAGGTGTGCCGCCGAGGTCGCGGCGGCCATTTGGCCGATATTTTGTTCCATACATAATTGAACCATACCAATATTATCATAATAAAAAGAAATGACAGTAATTTCCTAAATAATTTGTGTTTTATTCAAAATCAACATCGGCCCTTAAAAATTAACCACCCTTTATTATAATCTATTATAGATTCAAGACAAAATGCTGCTCTAAGTCCGATTCGGTACCACAGTTAAACGAGACAATACCTGCACGGTATCGAAAATTCTGAAATTGATGAATTGACAGTATATCTGAGATTGTAGTTATGGCGGAATTTATCTCCAACCACCAGGTTTACCTTGATCACTTAATCGGTATATTAGAACACAAGTGTAACGGAATTCTGTACTCGACGCATTGTGATCAGCGTTCCCACTTTCACTACTATTGTAGTGTTTCACTACACTTTTTTGTTGCTTTCTATCTTTTCCACTACATCACTACGAGAAATTTGAAAACACTGAGATTTTTCAGGAAAAATAAATCTATACCGAAATCCAGAAAATTGTATAATATGTGTGGTATTTAGCAAAAGATATTAGCGGAATGTCACATTGACCTGATACTCAGTAAATAGTTAGGTTGTACTATCCAGCTATTTCGTTGAGAGATACAAACCCTTAGAACTATACTGATATACATATACAGTATTAACCGACAACAAGTCAGCGGCTTGGTGAACAGAGATGACCAGCTTGAAAAATACTACAATGGCTCGAAAGTATAAAGGAGAGATGAGTATTCAGGTCCTCCAGTCCTCCAACACAAATAAATCTCCAGTTTTTACATTCTGCGAGATCGCCTTTTTTTGGGAGTTTCACAAAACTTTCTTCGTCCATGAGTCAAGGAAGGTCATGGTTTCAAAGCCTTTTCTATGAGTAGAGCAGAAGATTTTTGTAGAACTGCTTGGGAATGGTGTAAAGTCGTAATATATAATGATCTTGTCCTTAGTGAGGGATGCGATGCGGTTTTTTTTAATAATTTGCACGTGTTAAAGGGGATATGAATACCGTTATACTAATTTTTAGGACACGGGCGTTTTTTGTGGAAAGAGGAAGAGAGAGAGAGAAGGACAGACTGGTGTAGTTGAGTTTCAGTGAACTCCAAGGGTGGCTGTCCAGATAACTGGGGAGTATTTTGTTTGTTTTCGCTATTATTGTCGTTGCTTATGATTCACAGTATTTTTTTCCGTCCTCCTGATGTCATCATCACGATCAAGTTGCATTTTAGCCATATGACCACCCTACTGCCAGTGTTATGCCTTCACAGAGTTGACTTAGCTGTCGTAAGTGATCGACTTTTTAGATGATTCTTGACATCAGGATTCGAACCGTGAATCAACTGCGTGACAAGCGATGGTGTTACCACTACACCACGGCCACCCTTTACTTTAACGATTTCATGAATATTTATATCTAGAGTAAGATGAACGCACTGGATCAAACCAAGTGTTGAGTAGCCAAGTCTGTCACATACTCTTCGCAGAGATTTATGTCAGTCAGTAAATCAGGGAGACTTTCGAGATTCTATATTAAATCAAAGGTAGTTTATCCTTGGTCATGATAAGTTCATCATTTAAACTCTGCTGGGTCAGTAAAGGTTTGCAATGTCGATGTCAAAATATTTTCATACGACTCTTCAGTTTTCTGTATGATTTGGCCTCAAGGTGACCACAATACTTCTGGGAGAATTCTGTTTTAACGATTTCTTATAGAAATATAGCTGCTACTTTCCTCTCATCAAACTCTATCTTTACAGGCGTTTCTGGTCTAATTTCCAGACTCCTTCACCATGGTCCTACATACTTGCTACACAATTACTGTCAACTTCAGGCTGGTTGCTAGCATTTAGTTCTACCAATATTTCAGCAGATATTACCTTTTTAAGTTAGGTTAAGTAAGGGTGACTGCCTATACCTACATATGTACAGACCAAAGAAGGTCTATTGCGTTACCACGGTATCTTTCGCTATTCTTACTATCTAAAGGGCTAATTTAACCAACAGCTGCTTCTTATGAAGCGGAGGATACTTCGCCAGAAAAGAGGCTTAACCCATTGGCGTACAGACTCCTCGGTATTTCGGAAGGACATCGATAATGATACTGATGTGTGACCAATTTAACATAAACAACCCATTATAGGTAGAGCTTTTCTGATTTAGCTTCTCTATCTGAAGACTTGACACGTCGTGACATACTTCCATCTTTGGTTGGCCGATTGCATCCAGCTTTAGAAAATTTAACAAAAAGCATACTTAAATCTTGCCTTTCCGCAGAATCGTGAGGGTGGTATCTCACCAACGAGCTTGTTAGACTTGCAGTTTCACTCTGACTGAACTCAGAATAGGTGAATGTTGAATTGTTCGACCGGATTTTTATGCAAGTTTGCACTACATCAGGGACTTTATTGCCGACTGCTTGTCCGCGATGATGTTAATATCCTTGACAGATATTACATCACATTTCAGCAGGATAAGGCTTTCTTAATCGCCATTATTTTTGTCTTAAATGCGCTACAGTGATCTAGCGGAAGAAGATGCTCAAGTCGGTGAAGACACGCAACATTTTTTCACTTATTCCGGGTGGGAATTGTTGCTAAGAAGTTACGATGAAATCTCAGATTTTGTGGGGCGTAGTCGGTGTTTTCGGATATAAAATTTAATTGATTATGGTTCGAAAAGTGACCAGCTTGGTAGCTGGATCACATGAGGAGGCTTTTAGATAGATGGCGACCATCTGTTTGCCGAAAATATTTAGGGGCATCACATGAAACATTATATCTATTGCTGTAGAGGGAATGGTTCTTAGTATATTGCTGATAATAATGCAGCTCTTACCAAAATTTTAATGTGTTCTAGTAAATTGGCTTTCCAGTTCAGTTTCCTCCCCAAAAGATGAGAATTAAGACATTTATTTTAAACATTTTCTCCTTAATGCTCGATCATTCGCTAACGACCCAACTCTGTCACAGCATCATGACATGACATTAAAAAGTCAATAAATTATCATAACAAAGGCATATTCAACACCGATCTTAAAAATTAAATATAGACCGATCAATGACCTCCTCTGTTTTTTCAACAAAACCGTTTCGTATCTTTCTTACATCGGCACACATCTGACTATATCTACTCAATTAAATTTAATCCGGAAACAAAATTTTTGAAATTTATCATGATGTTATGCACATAGGAAATACATACCTTTACATGTTATAATGGATTGTAAAACCAAGGCAAGGTATGACGTCAATCATTCGAAGTAAACAAAAAAAAAAGAAACCAAATTTTGATACTAAATTTAAGTACAAGTCACGGCCTAGGTCAATGTGTACTAAATTTAGTTCAAAACATCTCCTAATTGAATGCAAATGCATCGTGATTACAAATAAGCATCTCAGCTGATTATGCTTATGCTTTAGATGAATTTCAAAAAAAATATTTCACCGTTTTACTATATGAACACTTTTAATCGTAAATCGTATTCGTTATACAATCACAGAAACAGAATAGTTTGTCTGCTTATCAAGGTGATGTGTCTCGTTTGCCAAAGCGGATGCAGTATCTGGTTAATTTTAGCTCATCGATTGTGACCTTACTTAAAATGTTATTTAATTAGATTAAATAAAAAACACCTTTTATTTTACAATGAAGTTTTGAAATACATTTTCGAATTTCATATGAAAGGATGGTTTTGAGTTCTTACGATTTTAATTCGTATGAAATTGTGCAAAAAGAAATATATTAATAAATGCAAATAGAAAATAACTTTTTAATAGCTTTGATGAAAATTTAAAAAAAAAATTGTTCTTTTTTTTTACTTTTTCCGTTGATGTAAACAAGTTTTTGAACTCAAAGAGTATTGAATTGAATTCCTTTGAAAAATTAATTAAAAATTTGTTATGCGTTTTATAACGAAAAATAGATAAATTCTCCAATAAATATACAAAACTATCAGTGTGCCATATTTTTTATTATACACTAAATATAAAATAGAGTGCCAGAGCGGCAGAGAGCTTAAAAATTGTGTATTTTTCTAGACTTTAGAAATATTTTTGGGGCGTGCTATTAACAACTGTTAAGGTCTGTCTACGAAAAATAAAAATGGCAGCTTTCTTTTTTAAATAGGGGCACTTGTACACTGGTAAAAAATATTTGTCTAGCTCATAATGCGTCATATGTAAAAAATATTTTATTGGACAAATTTTTTGAACGTAGGAATCCCACCATTTCTTACCTTCGCTCCATCTGATTTTAATGGTTTTCGAAAAAACATGTTCGACTCAAGCCCACTTTTCATTTCCTTAAGCTAGAAGTGTTATTCTAAGATTTTTAAAACTCTTCTCCCCAATTCATTCGATTTTAATCATTTTCAGACTACTTACGAATCTGTTCCGACATTCTTGAATTAGGCGACCAATAAGGACAATGTAAATATTTTTAAAGCCTCGCCCCCTACATCTTACCAACACTCCATCCCTTTTTAACAATTTTTTTTATGATGCACGCCTACATAGCAGAACAAACATACAAATCAAATTTCATCAACATTTCTCCAGAGCTTCTCTTGAGGCCTGTGTGAAAACAGGTAGGCATGACAAAAAAAAAGACAAACGCTCTTAATTGCTTCGTCCAGTTGAATGATATGGGGCTTTAACGGAAAATAAATTGAATAAAAATAAATAAATAATAATATTTTAGCCCATGCATGGCCTGGCCAACATTCCCGCAGCCATTCCTGCTGTACAACACACGTATGGTAGGGACCTTCAATTTTATGTCGTTTCCGAATGATAAATTTTTCGATTGAGAGAAGCTTCTCATGACAATTTTACTCACGGATGTTTGGTGGGACTCGAACCTTGGGTCTTCCGCTCAGTGATCACCCATTTTACCACTGTGTCAAAAAAGAAGGGAAAAGCGGACGGCGAAAAAAATGGCACCAATACTTTAACAAAGTTAAGGGTGAAATGATACTTAACTTATGGACGGTCTCAAAGGAAAGGTTCGCAATTGGAATATGCAAAGGTACGATTCATTGGCAGGTGGCTAAAACAAGATTGACAAAGAAAGAATTACATATAAGAAACGAAAATAGTGGTTTCTATACACCTCGGATTGGTGTTGGCCAAGAAAGCATTGTTCGTAAAATGCTTTTACTGCAAAACCAAACAAATTTGTTTACCTCACACAAAGAATCCAAAATAAACAAAATGGTTGGACTTAGCGGGACACTTTTTAAGATATATCATGCGAAGCTAACAACAGTATCTATATATTCGGCCTACCTGTGGCGAGACCTTGAGAGCTTCATAACAAATAAATTCACATGAAGTGTGAAATCTGCACTTGGTTACCTTCTGTAGTTACCACAACAATAGCAAAAGTAATCATCAGCACCCTGTGGGTCAACATTAAGTTTCACGTCGATCGCCACTTCACCTGGTGTTCATTAATTCCAAAACGATTTTTAACACGAGATAATTAAAGATAATTGGTTGCTGATTCTGGTGTGAATGTATTCTAGACAATTGCTTAGAATTTCTAAGTATGTGGCCGGTACAATCTGTTATTTATTTTGCTCACCTTGAGCAAGATGTGAATTGCTGATCTGATGAGGTTTACGTATATGAGAGGAGTGACAAAATGATCACGTCTAATTGTAATTACTATTTAAGAAACTTTAAAAAAAAATGTTTTTTTATATTTTTGGGCTCCTTGGAAGTTCAGCTTTCATTTTTTGTTTCTTCGGTTACATTATGCCCCTAAAAGCATTCCCACAAAAATATTTTGTACAATTTGTATTCCTCATTATTTTTTGTCTACCATGTACTATATTTTCAGCTCTCTAGGTCAAACAATTCAAAAGTTACAGACCTATGACAGACACACGAACAGACGGACAGACCAACAGGTAGATAACGTGTCGAATTTATTAGTGCTCCGTTTATATCATGCTATACGACACTAAAAAGTAAGATCTTACAAACCCAAAATAACGTTTTAGAATGGAATAAATATTTTTTTTTTAAATTGAGACTGTTGGGCGCCAACTTCCATTTTAAATTCTCAATTTTTTTTTTTATTTTTCCAAATCCTGGAACACTGAGAATAGATTTTCTTTTGTTTCATTTTACTACCAGACAGAAATTCCTTTTTTGGAGTAGTGCCTATAAATAGACTGATCACTGATGTAGATGCAGAGAACCGTTCATAATTTCATATAATGAAGTACCCAGTACTGATCAAATACATATTTCTGAACCTGGATAAATCTAAAATGTTATTCATCGAGAATATTAAAAAATTGTAGCCCAAATGCCAAATAGCCCAACTTATACAAAATTACTCCAAAACTTCAGTTACTTAGGAACGAGCTATTTTGTTCACGTTACAGATAACTTTAGTTACTGTGGGGCAAGTTACTGCACTGCTTTGGAACATTATAAAACGTTCTCGAATAATAAGATGTCAAAATAACGTTACAAAAATATCGACTAAATTCTACTCTTTGCCACTTTCGTCATATGTTTGGCCAGAGCAGCCGCAATATGTTTCTGAAACAACAATTAACAAACGTTTACAATGCCTTATGACATTGGTGTTCCATTTCCACAAAACCAGAAAAGTAGTGACGATAGAATACAGCCTTGTCGGACACCTCTTCCAATCTCAAATTCCTATGGCAGGTCACTCCTATGTCAAAATCATTAACCAGTATCTTAAAATTCGACCAATTTTGATGTTCCCTCACATCTTTGGTCTGTATTTTAAAGTTTAAGGAAACATGACAGCGAATCGACCTTCCTAAAACCTTTAGTATCGGTGAGATTTTTCATTATTTTACTACCGATAAGTATTGCCCTTGATACCCTCAGTCGTGTATTTTCTTCTTTAATGAGCTTTGAGAGCAAACCTCGATTACTCTCACTGAAGACAAAACAATATTTATTGCACCTATCTCTAAAAACTTAAGGAACACTCTGCAAATTCAAGGCTAGATACAGGTATTAAGATATACGAGTATACCTATTTCTGTAATCCATTTCTCGGAACTAAAGTAGTTTTCCAAACAGATTTTCTGGCTCTGCTTGTTTTACTTGCCTATTTGACATTTCTACCTAATGATTTACTGATCTGCAATGAACATCTTGAAGATGTAATGAGGATCCTTATTTTATTTACCACAATTAATATAGTCCAAATTCTTTTTATCAAAGCAATTATTTTTATCTAAAAAGAAATCTTTGTGCTAGATCTTGATACAGTCACATTAATTAAATCTGAGCCAAAATGTTTAATTATATGAAATCGAAATTAGTCCTTATTAAGTAGTGCAGATCGCGATGAAAACATTTTTTTTTTTTTTTGCATAAAACACAGATTGCATCATTTCCCATTAGCTTTATTCATATTGAATATGTGATGAGTTATAAAAGCTGTGTTAAAAGCATTTAATTTATGTCAAACATATTAAACTAACATATAGGTGTTTATTCTACCGAAACGTATTCTAAATGATGTGAAAATTTCCGTACTTTCATACCTGATTTTCAAACGTAAAACAGGAATAATTTATTTTAAAATAAAACAAAAAGAATTTAAAAATAAAAATAGTACGATCACATGTTCGCTTTTCTTTGCAGATACGAGTATAAATAGATAAATTCGAAATGGTTCTGTGTTAAAACGAGCTATTAAAAACATTAAAAGAATATCTTTGAGATAGAAAAACTTACTCGGAAAAGAAGATACTTAAAGACTTGTAATTACATTTAGGAAGAATTTTTCACAATTAAGCAAATATGGTGATGGATGTCTTAATATCCATCTGAGATTTCTAATGGTTTGCCGACTGTAAATTTTTTTAATTCTCATTTCCAAGACTTTGTTTTACAGTCTTATTATTTGAAAAATTAAGGCTGAAGAAGTAAAACTATTAATTCCTGGATTCAATGGTTGAGCATCCTCATAAAATATATATACACTCTCCCAGTTTTCATTTGAATCGAAAAGAGCCATGACGTAATGTCATCAATGAATGATCACACAGCAATTACAATATATCAGAGTTAAGAGCAGACTTGTGATCAGTAGCAAACCTACTTTCCCAAATATAATTATTGACCTTTAGCTTTTTAGCTGGAATTGATCTCAACCGCTTCATTATAAGTCAGTGAACAACATACCAATTTGTTCCCTCCTTAGGCATATTGGAATATATGTGCCGAAAGTAGCTTTTCCGCTAATATCTCGTTTTAAGACCAATTTTAAGAACACTTATGTCAAAAACTTTATTGTTTGAGATAGAATTTTCTACAAAAAATTAATTAAATTTGCCTGTCTTTAATGTTATTGCATTTGATCCTATAGATTTCAGAGCTGCTTGAGGTTCTTTTCTTGTATAGATTCTACCGCTTTCTCTATTGCAACGATTTCTGCCTAGAAGACACTTCATGCGTTAGTCACTCTGAAAGACTCCCAGTTTGTAAGTACATCTGAGTTTATAAGTACATTACTGTATCTGAATGCATTTTTAAACCATCAGTGAAGAATGTGATTTTGTGATCACTAGTCGCATTATTTGACAACCATCCCTCCCTGCTGGGAAATAGAATCGGTGTTGCGTTTTGACAGAGTTTGGCATCAGTGTATATGGCGTCGATGAGTCTCTGCTTCAATGGATTAGAAATTATCTTTAGAAGCGATCAATACAATTTGTCTTGGACGGCTTCAAGTCTGAAAATCACCAAATAAATGCTGGTGTCCCCTCAAGGCTCTGTTTTGTCTCCAACTTTCTTTCTTATTTTTATATTCCTTCATATTCGTTCCCTAACTCACATCCTTGCTCTTCGGCCATAGAAGAGGAACGGCAACGTTTGTTAAACACGTTAAATAACACGTTAAATTGCGACCTAGACAACGTAATCAAATGGGGTTCAATCAACAGAGTAAATTAAATGCTTCCAAAACACAATGCTGTCTTCTGTCTCTCAAGTGAAACCAAAACCCTCAACCATTATCCATGGATAGTACTTGCATCATTGAAACCGAAAGACTTGCCATTCTCGGTATGTGTATTAATAACCATCTTCGATGGGACGATCACATATTCGAGGTCACCAAAAATGCTGCAAAATGTCTAGGATTCCAAGAAATATTTTACCCCGTCTGATCTGGCCTCAATTTATAAGTCATTCATCCGCCCTAAGCTGGAATATAACGTCCATATCTGGTCTGGTGCACCCAAGACCATTCTGCACATTTTTGATAGGGTACAGAATCGCGCGTTAAAACTTATAGATTATAGAGACATTGCGAATTCCATACATTCACTTGAACATCGGAGAAATGTATCGTGTCTCTCACTATTTTATCGCTTTTTTCATAAAAAAATGCTGCAGCGAAATAGCCAGTTGCATTCATCACCTTTAATATTTCACCCGCAATACGCGTCATGCTTCGAATGCACATCAATTCATCGTTAAGCCCAACTTCGGTCGTACTATCAAATATAGAGATTCGTTTATAAGCCGAACGACACGAGACACGAATGTGGAATGATCTATTTACAAGACTCTGTATTTCCCCATCACTACAACATTTAAATCCAACGTGCACAGGCTCCTCCTCTGCTCCTCTTTCCCCTTTTCCTAAACACCAGTGCCCTATAACAGTTCACATGCCCTTCGGCGTGGGCATATTATAAAAAAAAAAACATATCCATTCTTGCTATAGTATCTAGTGCTGTTAGCCTTTGTACTTTGGTGAGTTTATTATGTTGTTTTTATTTCTTTTTAGTTAGTTAGTTAGTTAGTTAGTTAGTTAGTTAGTTAGTTAGTTAGTTAGTTAGTTAGTTAGTTAGTTAGTTAGTTAGTTAGTTAGTTAGTTAGTTAGTTAGTTAGTTAGTTAGTTAGTTAGTTAGTTAGTTAGTTAGTTAGTTAGTTAGTTAGTTAGTTAGTTAGTTAGTTAGTTAGTTAGTTAGTTAGTTAGTTAGTTAGTTAGTTAGTTAGTTAGTTAGTTAGTTAGTTAGTTAGTTAGTTAGTTAGTTAGTTAGTTAGTTAGTTAGTTAGTTAGTTAGTTAGTTAGTTAGTTAGTTAGTTAGTTAGTTAGTTAGTTAGTTAGTTAGTTAGTTAGTTAGTTAGTTAGTTAGTTAGTTAGTTAGTTAGTTAGTTAGTTAGTTAGTTAGTTAGTTAGTTAGTTAGTTAGTTAGTTAGTTAGTTAGTTAGTTAGTTAGTTAGTTAGTTAGTTAGTTAGTTAGTTAGTTAGTTAGTTAGTTAGTTAGTTAGTTAGTTAGTTAGTTAGTTAGTTAGTTAGTTAGTTAGTTAGTTAGTTAGTTAGTTAGTTAGTTAGTTAGTTAGTTAGTTAGTTAGTTAGTTAGTTAGTTAGTTAGTTAGTTAGTTAGTTAGTTAGTTAGTTAGTTAGTTAGTTAGTTAGTTAGTTAGTTAGTTAGTTAGTTAGTTAGTTAGTTAGTTAGTTAGTTAGTTAGTTAGTTAGTTAGTTAGTTAGTTAGTTAGTTAGTTAGTTAGTTAGTTAGTTAGTTAGTTAGTTAGTTAGTTAGTTAGTTAGTTAGTTAGTTAGTTAGTTAGTTAGTTAGTTAGTTAGTTAGTTAGTTAGTTAGTTAGTTAGTTAGTTAGTTAGTTAGTTAGTTAGTTAGTTAGTTAGTTAGTTAGTTAGTTAGTTAGTTAGTTAGTTAGTTAGTTAGTTAGTTAGTTAGTTAGTTAGTTAGTTAGTTAGTTAGTTAGTTAGTTAGTTAGTTAGTTAGTTAGTTAGTTAGTTAGTTAGTTAGTTAGTTAGTTAGTTAGTTAGTTAGTTAGTTAGTTAGTTAGTTAGTTAGTTAGTTAGTTAGTTAGTTAGTTAGTTAGTTAGTTAAGACTTTTGTTTCATAAAATAGTACATTATTACAATAATGGTTTGACCATTATTGGCCGGCTACCAGATTGACATAAATTAAGTGTAATGTGTATACTTATATACATTGTATAAACTTTAAACATTCATATAAAGAATCTAGCTATATTGATATTACTATTTTAAAAACTTTCTTCCGTAATACATTTTCTATACATAAAAGCATTCGTTGTGTAGTTATACAACGCGTTTCACCCATAGTTTCCATTTATAATGCTCAACGTTGCCTCCTCATCCAGCCCAGTTGCACCAAAGTATCTTATTTATTTTTACTTGCTCCTATAGAGCAATACATACGACCGTGAGCTTTAATTTTTTTCTCTGTTCCGTCTCTTAGAGAGCTTGGAGTTTAAAATAATTTCAAGGTTGATTATGGTTCCATTAGGTCTTGGTAAAGAAAAGATATGTTCTTTCCGGTGAACAGCACTAGACCGGTCATCGAGGCATTTACTCTGAGACTAATTTGGTTTACACATATCGATAGCTCTTTCAAAGCAGATTCCATTAGTTCACTGATAGTTGGCATGAATCTCTCTGAAATTAGAATGACTAAGTCGTCGGCATAGGCTATAATTTGTATTCCTATTACTGTAATGTTATTGAGGATTCTGTTAACGACGGGCCAAAACAGGAGTGAGAGTACTTCCTTTAGTAGTTATTTTCCTCAAACAATCGGGTCTATTGGCTGAGTTGATGATTCAGCTGTAAAGCATATCTATCCAGTCTATAACGAAGTCGTTATTTTTAGGTTAAAAATCCCAACACTAGTAACTTACAGAACGTCGAACAAATGGAGAATCGCACAAAGTCCACTCGGAGAAGTGCTGGAGTAGTTGGCAATCGACTCAGCAAGGGAACTCGAAAAATGGCTACTCGTTGCCCATAGAGGACTTTCAAACTTAAATCCAACCAAACTTTACTAAAAATGTCCTCTATTCATTACTTTCACTAGTAATTGTAAAAATTGTGCTAACAAAATATGTGGTCATCCAATTACATCTATAATTCGCCCACTTACTGAGGGAGTGATTTTTCTATTTCAAGAGTGTATCAACCTTATGATGAATATCTTAGTATAATAATTCATGAATTTGATACACGGTAACAGCCACGCTACTTGTTTAGGAATAACAAATTTAAAAAAAAAAAATATTGTTGAGAGCCGACAAAAAATGTTTTCCACTAATTACAAATCACCCTACCTTCCTCCCTTTGTATTGGAACTTATTAGAATGCGAAACATACAAAGAAGATATTGGGAACGATATCGCTAGCCCGAGAATAGAAATAATGTTTAATATTTGAATAGATTAATTCACAAACTCATTCAACAAAAACGTAATAGTGACTGAAACAAAAAACTCAGTGCTTTAGATAAGGGTTCTAAAGCCTTTTGGAATATAGCCAAAATAGTCCAGAATATAAGCAAACAAATGCCTTACATTAAGTCGTATGGAAACACCTACTTTACTGAAAACGAAAAGCTAAGGCGCTTGCTTTAAATTTTTCAAAAAATCATTCAGTGGCTGATAATCTAGGGGATGCATTTACGAATGCAATAGTAAACAACACTGTTCAGTCATTTAATTCAATGCATACCGAAACACCTTCAAATATATTTGTTGATGAAGCAGTTATTAAAGGTTTAATTGCTAGTCTTTAGGTAGAGAAAACAGGTGGGCTTGATCACATAAAGAACGACTACCTAAAGCTGGGGTAAAATTTTTAACACTCATTATTAATGCTTGTCTCAAAATTCAATACTTCCAAGAAGTTTGGAAAAGAGTCAAAGTTGTACCCATAATAAAAGCAGGTAAGGCCCCAGAAAGACCAATCAGCTAATTGAGGAAAAAATACTAGAAACTATTTGTGATCAAAGCATTTATCCCGACGAGCAATTTGGTTTTAGGCGATATCAGAGCACTTCTCGTCAAGTACTCAGAATCTGCAACCATATTAAAAGTAACCGCACACTAGGAAAGTCTACAGGTTTGGTGCTACTGGACATTGAGAAAGTGTTCGATTCTGTATGGCAAGATGGTCTTATATACAAAATGATACACTTTTTTCCCTCATATCTGAGTAAAATAGTTAAAAGTTTTCTGCCAAATCGTTGTTTCAATGTTTATGTCAATAATAGCGTATCGATCTTAATATATTTTTACTCGGGTGTACCCCAGGGTTCAGTACTATGGCAAATTCTATTCTTTTCGTTTGCATATCTGATTTCCCAACCTTATCAGGTTATCAAGCAGCCATTTATGCTGATGATACTGGCATATTCTTATCACATGAATTCTCTTTCTTTATTGAGACGAATCTAAATAATGCAATAGGAATACTAGAAAAATATTATGAAAAATGGAAAATTAAGCTGAACGCCGACAAAATACAGCTCATTTTTTTTTACAAGAAAAAGGAAAGCTTGTTATCCCCCTACCGATCAGCTGCGGATAAATGGTAAATATTTAGGGATAAGCCTTGATACTTGTGGTGCCGTGGCTCAGTGGTTAAGTGCGCTCTCGCTCAGTGATCGCGCACTTAACCACTGATTCGTTCAAGGTTCGAATCCAAGAAAACACAAAAATAAAAAAAAATTAAATTAAAGTTTTCTCACGGTGCCACCTCTCGCGAACGTCTGACAAACATCCGGGAGTAAAATTGTCATGAGAAGCTTCTCTCAAATCCAACAAATTGCCCTTCGGAAGCGGCATAAAACTGTAAGTCCCATTCATTCGTGAGGCGCACAGTACTAGTGGCTGCGAGAAGCTAGGCCAGGCCCTGCATTGGGCTGTTAGCGCCAAAATATTATTATTATTATAAGCCTTGATACTAAATTGACTTTTCACGAATACACTATCAGAACCCCTAAAAAAATAAATATTGAAATCAAAATGTTATACCTCTTTATTAACAGAAAATCCCTTTTGTCCAATGAGAATAAAATAATTATTCAAAATGTAATTTTTCTAACAATTCTTCTATATGGATGTCAAGTCTGGGGGAATTCTGCAAAATGTCATATAAACAGGTTGCAGATATCTCAAAATAAATTACTGAAAATGATGCTCAATCTTCCTTGGCATCACTCTACTTTAGACCTATGTATATAATAAGAGCGAATGTTGAAATGGTCTCTGATAGAATTCATAAACTCACAGCTAAATTTAGAAATAATATCAACTTTTCGGATAATACTCTCGTAAACCAATTATAATTCGCATGTTAATATACATTTTGTTTTACTTTTCTATTTATTTTTATATGTATTTGTTTGTTTATATATATGCATATTTAATTATTGATTTATTCGTTTAGTTATTTATTTTATTTATTTATTTATTTATAAATCTGTTCATTTATTTACTTATTTATTTCGTTATTTATGTATATATTTATTTATTTATAAATTTATTTATCTATTTACTTATTTGTTTATTTAAATATTTATATATTTATTTATTTGTAAATTTTGTTATTTATAAATTTATTTATTTATTTATGTATGTATATATTTAATTATTTGTTTACTTATATACTCTATATTTATAAATTTATTTATTTATTTATGTATGTAAATGTATTGTAAATATTTATGTATTTAATTATTTGATTACTTATATACTCTCTTAAATTGGAGGTTTTTATTTGCTATTTGTCCTTCAAAATAAACTTGTAATTTCTCATAGTCAGTTCGTTTCAACTCATCATACTAAATATTGTTACAGTAGAAAGATATTAGTATACCAAATCTCTGAATTGTAAAATAAGTGGTAAAAAGTAAAAAAATCGACCCACCATATCTCATCTTTTTCTCATCTCATTTTGATGATTTATGTGCTATCCATCCGGCTTAGCTTGGAGCTAAATCATCAAAATCTGCCAAGTAGTGCGTGAGAAGAATGATTCAGAGATTTCTAAAACTCATCCCTATATCTGGCCCCACTTTTTCCGATTTAGGTCGCATTTTACTTAAGACGTAGTATTTATTCGCTCGTACACTAGGGCATATACTCGTAGCTGCAGATACTTTTTCTTGTGAGCGGGGCAGTATATGTAAAGTCCTTATATATACGAGTATATACTTACTATTATTTTTATTTGTTTGAATTTTAAACGAATTACATAAATCATCAGACAATAATTCATCTTAATACTATCCTACACAAAGTAAAATTTTATCAATTTTCAATAGATCAGATAACTCTATACTCATAGTATAAAATTAAATTTTGTTGTTTTACATGTCGAATAAAAGCAGCAGCAATAGCAAAATACATAAATATTTTCTCTGGCACAAAATAAACAATAAAATGTAAACAAAATGTTATTTTTGAATACATACTCTTCTTGATATATCTCTATGTGCTTATAACTCTATGCTTATATACATTTTGGTCGTTTTTTTTTTTTTTTGAAAAGGAAAATCGTAGCCAAAAGTCTTGGCCAACATCGTGTACCTCTTTATATTGAGTAAAAAAAAAAAAAAAAAACACTCCTACATAGAGTACTTACCTAAAGTTTCCTTTTTACAAAACTCTTTTATAGACTGTGACGTTAATTGTCATAAGAAATGTGAAAAATTAACGGCTAATTTATGTGGTGTGAAACAAAAATTAATCGTGGAAGCTCTAGCATGTGTTAAAAGAGGTATGCCAATGTTATATGTTTTTCTATTATGAAATTAATTAGATGTCATTCTGTTTGTTTGGTTAAATTGCTTGAGATTATATCGATGACGGAACTTTGAATAATGTGACATGTTTTCGTTTTAATTATTTAAGTAATGTATTTATATGTGGTACATAGGTATTATGAAACTTTAAGCAGTTGTCAGAGAAATTGCTAAATATATTCCGTCTATTGCGAACATTAATTGGTTATTTACAAATACATATTGAACTTATATGAGCTCATTATGACCAAGATACGACCCAGCCATAGGAAGCCAAATCACCTGCTGATTCATATATGTACGAGTACGAGAACATGAATTATGAGAATACTCTACTTCGACAGGATTATGCTTCTCAATTGAACAACGTTCATCTTTTCATTTACAACACCAGGATACATCTCCCACCACTTCGAGAAGATGGAATCTCTTCCTAGTTACTAGCTTGAACAGAACATTTTTTGACTAATTTACAACTTCGAAAGCAGTTTTGTGTTATAGTTGTCCATAGCAGCACATAAGCATGCGAACCGCCAATCTAATCTCAAAAAATTCCACGTAACCATTTAATTTCTAAATTCTAAATATTTTTAAAATTCCACAACGCATTTGTTTTCATTTACAGAATTTTGACAACAACGGCTTTTAGTAACATTATTGCAGATAGATATTAAACAATATGTCTTCCACTGTCTGAAATGAGTAGAATGGCACGTGTTCATTTCAGCTTTAAGTTAATATTGAGTGCGTGTGTGTTTGTCAACATGTATATTGCATAGATCCTTTTATTTTGAAGGAAATTGTGCACACAAAATCACAATTTCAATTCTCTTGAACACGGTTTTCTTGCTGTCGTACATAAGTATGTATTTCAGCTCTCTGCATTCCGAGATTGCTTACGGCAATTCACTCTTGATCGTCATATTATAATATGTCCAAGCTGCCTGATTCATATTGCAAACATTCAACCGGACAATTTTTGATATGACTCGAAGACGTCTGCAAGTATACTCCTATAGATATCGACTGCCAGTGGCAGTTATCTTTGAAGCTCTATATCCACGCAGTAGAACTTTGACTAAATTAAAACAAAATAGTTACAGCTTAAATCAGCATTGCTGTTCCAGATTATTGACAATTATGATATCCCGATATTCCCTAATGTGAGTTGCAGGAAGCTCATTTCGTTGATGCAGTAGAATTCCGAACAGAATGTTGATTGTTCAACATAGAAATCTGTTGATATTATTTTTGCATCTGTTAGGCTGCCCTTCTTTGAGAAATTGACGATCAGTTGGTGCGAGGTCAACAAGGAGCCACTTACGTTGTTCACTGGGTGATGCTTGGAGCTCTGGAAACCCATGAACTTCTTGTTAATTCTATAAGGCCGTTAAGGGCTTAATACTACGCTGTACTTCTTCCCTCTTCATGCTGAACTAAGATTATGGCTGATGCATCCGCAAAGCCTTTTCACAGCTCCTCCGTTTTCGACCTATCTAAAAATACATAAAGAATGTAGTGAAGGTTCTGTTAAGAATCGGCATATAAAGTAACCGCTCAATATGAGTACTCGTATTTCGCCCGATGACCCCACTCCAATCAACTATTCCGAACAAGTTCGGTATCATCATAATGTTTGATCATTCTTTTGTGGTCTCTGTTATTCCACGTTATCCGAAAACTGGGATTAGTTTACTTTAATGTTCGCAGCCCTATGACACATCGGTAGTGTAACAGAGAGGGAAGTCGCCAATAAGAAGCTAGGGCTAATCGCCAAGTGGCCAATTTCGTTGAATGTTGGAATGGACTCAGGTAGATCAATGCTAGAATAAGTCCGACTGTTGACAGATTTCCTCATGGGACACTCTCTAACTAAATGCATATGTTGAAAGCAGGGAAACTGCTGGATATATTCTCGGCCACTGCGATAGTCAAGATAGAGAGTAGAGGCGCCGCTATCTAAGACTGGGATACGTGAAAGCTGGCCACCAATATACGGTGAAAAGGTCCTAGAAAGTATAAAGATTCTTGGTGCCGTGAAAGTTAGCAGCAAAATTTGCGAGCAAAACGAATTCTCATCCAAGATCGTCGAATTTACGAATTATAGCGTTCTAGAATTCCATCAAATCGCTCTTTTCATAGCCAAGTTTTGTCAAGTGTTTTGAATTTTAATTTTTGTTTATTTTTTATTTACTGGCCACGTACCAAATCGAAACTTATCCTTTTTTGGCACAGATAATTCCTATTTCTTTCCTGTTTCAATGTCAAAAGAAAATATCAGGCGGCACCACATGGAAATGACAATAGGACTGACTAACATAGATCTTAAGCTGTAGTGAATCTTTCTCGTTCACATTGGACAATCCTATTTTCATTACATCTGCTATTTTTTAAAAAATTTCAGTATTAATAGTTTATAATAGAGGAATGTTATTTTCACAAGGCCTTTGTTAGTCATTTACGTATTATCTAAACAGATAGACAGCCTTCCCCAATTTTGACACTAACCAGAACGTCTATCATTCATTCTTAAATTGTCTGATGGTCAGAGTGATAATGTAAGTTCGAGTAGTCTGTAGTCCATAGAGGTGTTATGAATTGACAAGCCTTCTTGAAATTTTTAAAATGAAGGTGGCACATTGTCACATATCTCTTACTCATAAGTAGCACTTATCCACTTTCTAGGCGGCGCATTTCTATGCTATTTCTGTCCGCAATAGGCATCAAACAATGTCGGGTTTCGCATTTTGTGCAATTATTGGTCGTGTCAAATCCAACACATTAGTTTGGACATTTCTGACAGCTTAATATACACATAATACCTATACACATTACTTAAATACTAAAATTAAATTCGGCAAAAAAAAGATTGAAACAAAATTAGAATGCATTATATTTACTCGTTGAACACTTATGACAAATGCTTATAAATATGTACAATAGGAGCACAGGAAGCTAGAGACTCACCATGTTCACCGCTCAGCCTGAATCCCGCCTACAAAATTGAAGCGAACGACGATGGTATTTATATTTTTTTACATACAAGGCTTACAGACTATGTTTGCAAATGAGGATTTTACATATAAAAATGTAATAACTTTTTACTAATTTATTTATTTTTATACATTTTTTTAGAAACTTCGTACACTTATTTACAATTCCAAAAATCGGGACGAATAACAGCTCCGGCGACAACAATTCCTAGGTTTAAGAAATATTCAGTTGAAGATTTTCATTTCCTTGCAGTGCTTGGCAAAGGCAGTTTTGGAAAGGTAATGATTTTGATTCTCTAAATATCAATTAAGAAGCTAAATCATATTTTTAATAGGTTCTTTTAGCTGAACTTCGAAATACGGACTTTTATTACGCAGTAAAGTGCTTAAAAAAAGACGTAGTCCTTGAGGACGATGATGTCGAATGCACTCTAATAGAACGTAAGGTCTTGGCTTTAGGCACAAAACATCCATATTTATGTCACTTGTTTTGTACATTTCAAACAGAGGTAAGTGCCTATAACAAAACTAATATAGCGAAATTATAATTTTAAAAGTACTAGGTATAGTAAGTAAAGCGCTTCTGATCTGATATGTATACCTCTTGATACTTACTTGCTTATGTATGTCCTGTCACCCCTCGTCAGGGTGGTGTCAACAACGCCTGCTCGCAATCGTGTTCATATTTTCGAAGCGCTTTTCAACTCCTTCCAACTTATACTCAAAGTTAGCGATTCTTTCTCTCCCTTCTTCTACCGGATTCAGTAATTGCTTATACCACTTCTTTCGTCAAATTGTGATGTCTATATATGATGTTCCTGACCATTTTTCACATAAAGCATTATACCATTCTCCCAGGAAATCCTTAACATGATATGGAAACATCTGCTTATGAAGGAGTACAGTTTATTAGTGATATTATCAGTCACCTTCCACATATCATACTACAACCATACATGATTCTACATTGGAACGGAACAGTCGCAGCTTAGATTTTCTGCTGAAAACTTCCACATCCTCCAAACTTGAAGGCGTTTACACGTAGGTACATGCAGTCTTTAGACTTGCTTTCCAAGATTCGATATTCGTAAAAACTTGTATGTATCTACAAGTGCTTCTATTTAGGGCGGGTTGATATTGTGACAATTTGCAATAAAGTTTCATAGGAGTGGTTATAGAACTTTTGTTTGTGCGGTATCTACTCCCAAAGGCCATGGATATATTTTGGCAGCAGTCGTTTTCTAAGATGATGCGTAAAATCCTGAGCATAATTCGATTCCATCCAGGGAGCTTAGGGCCCCCTCGATTTCAAAAAAGTTTGCTAGACTTCATTCTTTGTGGTGGAGCGATGAATTATTGCTACCACAGAACGTTTCTTGGACAGAATTTCGTTTCTTGGCGAATGTTTATTGCAGTTAGCCTTTCTACTATTTTCAGAAGGAAGGGTGCAAGCCTTATTGGTTTGTTGACTAGGCTTACTAAGCTTTGGTGACCATAATTTGTTCATACCATTTCATTTGTCGTATTACTAGGAGCATGTCAAACCTATAGAAGCTGTTGTAAAAAACTTCATTGAAAACCACAGTAAATTGTTGGTTAATTTTTGCTAAGATTGACTAAGTTTGATTCTGCCACTATTAGCCATTATAAAGTGACAATCCAAAGGATTGTTCTTACTTGTAACGCGCGCGAGTCTATCTGGTCTGGAAAATATTAAGACCGGGCACACACTAGTGACTTTTTGTCACGCAACAATTTTGTCACTGTCACCGTGGTCAAATTGACAACACCATGAAAGTCTCAGAAGAATTGAATTTTAATTTAATTCTTGTCAAATCGATCGATATTCTTACTTAACTTACACTTTACACACTGAATAACCTTCACCCATGTCATCTCATGCAGCACTGTGTGCTAGGGCGATGGAAAAAGTTTCCGGCAGAAGGAAGTACAAAATCGCCTTGCAATTAGGTCGCTTCGTGTGCGCACCAGCAGTGACAAAACAGTTGTGTGCGACCGCGCAAAAAGATTTTCCAAACTGAAACAATGAAAAAATATCCACTTCCCTTGCCCTACATATTTTAAGCAATAGGGTTATATCTTTCAGTCAATTCCTATTTTGTCTCTCGAAACGACTAAGTGTGTCCCATCCGATTGTTGTATGATACTTATGGAGTTGTAAATACATGATTTTCGAATCGAACATAAAGTAATAATATATCTTTAGTACTTTTTTTTTTTTTTACAAATTTACAAGCTTCATTCCATACCATCTTTTGCTTCTGTTTTTTGCTATTTAGTCGATCTATGACTTAAAGTGTCGGTCTTCGTACACATTCAAGTTTCGCAGCTACCGTTTACCAGTTTATAGACTGCATTCGCATTACGTGCATGTCCTAAAATGGTCAGCATTGAGATCATACGTTTCACAGCTTCCTTAAACCAAATTCCTAAATAATTCAGTTTAGTTCCTATTGCTTACTTGTTGTAGCTGAGGAATAGCCTTAACTTTTTGGGTTCTTTAGATAGGAACTTGGGATCACTTCATAAAAGTGATTAAATGATTTTACCACTAAAATATTATTTTACAATGTTGATCCTGATATTTAATTTGTTAATTTCTTATTTAATTCGCAGAGTCATTTGTTCTTTGTGATGGAGTACCTGAATGGCGGTGATCTCATGTTCCACATACAAGAAAGTGGTAGATTTCCTGAAGACAGAGCTCGATTTTATGGAGCGGAAATAATATCGGGGCTTAAGTTTTTACATAAAAAGGGCATTATTTACAGGTCTGATAATCTGCTATTAAATATAGTTAAACAAATAATTAACATGCTTTTTTACAGAGATCTTAAATTGGACAATGTCCTATTGGACTTTGATGGGCATGTACGCATAGCCGATTTCGGAATGTGCAAGCTCCAAATATATTTAGACAAAACAGCAGACAGTTTTTGTGGCACACCAGATTACATGGCGCCTGAAATCATTAAGGTAGACTTTAACATCATAGTCCTTGTTTACAGGGATAAGCAATTTACAAAAATAACCAATTTTAGGGCGACAAATATAATCAAAATGTCGACTGGTGGTCGTTTGGTGTTTTGCTGTATGAAATGTTAATTGGACAGTCACCGTTTAGTGGATGTGATGAGGATGAGCTATTTTGGTCAATATGTAATGAAATACCATGGTTTCCAGTTTATATCACACAAGAGGCTACTAGCATATTGAAAGGCGTAAGTATTAAATAATAATAATTTTAAGATACCGTCTATAAAAATTATTTGTTCTCTTTAAAGCTTTTGGAGAAAGACTCTTCGAGACGTGTAGGCTCTCAATACAGTCCTGCTGGTGATATTTGTGATCATATATTCTTTAAGGATATTGACTGGGGGTTGTTAGAAAAACGGCAACTTCCACCACCATTCAAACCTCAAGTGGTATATCATGTAATTTAAAACAATGCACCGTCATATAACTAATTGCTCCACTTCATCCTTTTTACAGAAACATCCTCTAGATACACAATATTTTGACAGAGCTTTCACCAGGGAGCGTGTGCGCCTGACACCCATCGATAAAGAAATTCTTCAATCAATGGATCAGGAACAGTTTCAGGGATTCTCTTATACAAATCCTAATGCAACCTTGGATTGAAGAGTTATTCGACAGAGTATTAAAAATATTGTCTTGCCTTCATTTAGTCTAGTACAACAATGCACAGAGTAAACAATTGTAATAGAGTTCCATTGTCATTGTTATTTTTTATACATGAAATGCAAGAACACTTATTGCTTACTTTGTATGGGGTAAGGGTTCTTTGAGAATATCGCAATTAATTAGTTTTACATACTCAGATGCAATGAATGGATTGAATCCAGCTATAGTTTTAGTCTTTAGTTATTTATTTATCTTTTTTTTATTATTATTATTATTATTTGATATTTAAGGAAAAAAAAAACTCTATTCTGATGTGAACTATATGTGAGACTATACTATTGAAATTTTCTAAACTTAGCGTACAACAGATATTAAAAACTCAAACGATATTATAAAATGTCAAATCGTGTCATTATTTTTATACAGTGGTATATCTTTAATAATAAGTGAATTAGTATTTAATTAAATTGTGGTTTTATTAAATAATTTGTTTCCCAAGACTTTTTCTATGGGTCACACCGGAAAAATCAGGAAAAAATTGAGCTTGTTGATTTTTACAAAATCACCTATTGGGTAAGTGTTTGCAGTTTGGCTCTGCGATTTTCTGTGTCTCAAAATCATGCAAGATTTGAATTTTGCGCCATTTGTGCGGTAAAGTGTAGCCAACGAAAAAAAAAAAAGACAGCGGGACAGCTGACAGTTCAGGCTAATTAAAACTGGAGTGCTACACGAAAGAATAAAGCGTTTTCATTGTTGAGCAATATTTAAAAAATAATGAAGGTTTGATAGCTGCAGTGCGCAATTTTTGTACAAAATATGGTCGGAAGAGTGATTTAACTTCATCAACCATGAAGAAATTAATTCGAAAATTCAGCGAAACTGGATTAATTAGTAATCTTAGATACTCTGGTCGTCCTTTAACAAATCGTTCAACACAAAACATCGAAGCAGTTCGTGAGAGTATTGTTGAGAGTTCAGGAATATCAATTCGGCAGCGTGGTCAAGAATTGGACATTTCCAGAAGCGTTCTACAGCGCATTCTCATGAAAGATTTGCATCTTCATGCATACTACGTGTAAGTGCAACTGACTCAAGAACTGAAGCCAACCGACCACACACAGCGAACAAAGTTCGTTGAATGGATTACGGAACAACAGTAAGTGGATGCTGATTTTTCAAACAAAATCATCTTCAGCAGTGGGACTCATTTTCATCTTGATG
Source organism: Pocota personata (assembly GCA_963082735.1). Taxonomy (NCBI): domain Eukaryota; kingdom Metazoa; phylum Arthropoda; class Insecta; order Diptera; family Syrphidae; genus Pocota; species Pocota personata. Next base: position 53,600,506 of record OY720430.1, read on the forward strand.
GCTTTGCTAATCGTCAAAATTGTCGAATTTGGGGTTCAAAAAATCCAGGAGTGATTATTGAGAAACAAATGCATCCAAAACATGTCACTGTTGGATGCGAATTTTGGGCTTGAGGCATCATCGGACCATTCTTCTTTGAAAATACGGTTTCAACAAGACGGTGCCACATGCCATACAGCCCAAGAAACAATTCAATTACTGCATGAGTCATTTCCTGGTCGTGTAATTTCCCGTTTTTGTTCATCAGAATTGGCTGCCCAGATCATGCGATTTAAAGCCGTTGGACTTTCTTTGTGGTTTTTTGAAGTAAACTTTGTATGCCATGAAATTACATAGATATGTCAAATATTGTTTACACCAATTTTCAAAAATCAGTCAGCAAGAAATGTACCGATATTCGTATTTCTTGACAAAAACCTGGTACGGCATCTATTATCATACGTCCACTATCTCGAATATAAAATCGTAAGAACAGTTTTTGATAAAATAGAATTTTCCGAAATCGGTCATTAGTATAGTAGTATTAATTTAGGGGTTAGAATTCAAATTCCGATTAGTGACCCTACAGATCACAGTTATACAGTTGCGTTAGCGGACATTTTGGGCTTTTTAGGACCGATCTCAACATTAGGGGACGTATGCGGCACAATTGGAGTAACAAGTAGAAATGAAAAATTTGGCAAAAAATTGTAATATAATGGGAGTAATAAAATTGTAAGAACCTTGAATGCACCCCTTTATATTTAATTAACTCGGCTTAATTCAATTACAAAAGGAGTTTAATTAAATTGAAAAAAATTGAATTCAAAGTGAAAATGCGGTTAAGTATTGCATCTGAAAATTAAGTGTTTTTTTAGTACGAATTAATTTAATAGTGCTTTAACAGTGAAATATAATAATTATTTAAAAGTTAATTTGTAGACACATTATTAGACTCATTTAAATTTGTATACAAATTTCGAAATTATTTATGAATAATAATACAATGTTTGTTCTTTACTTTTAGTACTTTGTACGTAATTCCTTAGTTTCTCTCAGCTTTCTTAGATGGCTTGAAGCGCGCAATGACTTCATCTTGGTGCCAAAATTGAATGGGACTCTCTCTCTCTCTCTCTCTCTCTCTCTCTCTCTCTCTCTCTCTCTCTCTCTCTCTCTCTCTATTTGCTCCATTTTGGTTGTAATTGGTCTGCATCAACTTATTCTTAATAAACACAAATTCTCTATTGGGTTCATATCCGGGCTATTACCAAGCCAGGAAACAATTTTGATTTTTTTTTTTTTTCCAAAAATTTCGCCACTTTCCTGTCCTTGTTGCAGAATGCACCAACGTGCCCGAAAACCGCATTTCTATTTGGAGTAACAATCTAGTTTTCAGTACGTTTATGCACTGATCCTGGCGCATAGTACCTTAGGTGATATAAAGTCTGCCTGGACCTTTGATTGACATGACGTCTCATACCATGGCAGATGTTGCATGCTTCACCGTCTAATGGACATATTCGCCCTTAAATTCTTCCCCTGGCATTCAGCGCGCGAGTTACATTCCCACACTTCACAGGAAGTTGCAGTAACATGAAGCATCCAGAGATCAGGCCGGAAATTGTAGAGTTCATTGAAAATATGAGCTCTTTACGTGCCAACATAAATAACATCCAAAAATGAAAATCAATGTATAAAAGAAAATTACGAAAAATGCTAACACAATATTTGTTGTTACATCATTTTTTCATATTTTTGCAATTGATCACTTTATTGCACACTTCCTTTGATTAAAATAAAAATGAATTTTCAGTCAGTTGATTGTTAATCATGAAACTCCTAAGAGTTCGAGTGTATTTTCGTTAAATAAATAAAGCTCAAAATAAAAGTATTTTTTTTCTTTTTCTTTTTTTCTAGTGTTAAACGTTGCATTCTCTGAATAGAACTATTAAATGTAACTCGCGTACTGGTTTGTTTCCTCCGATATTTGAAATATGGATTCATCACTGAAGTACACCTAAATATGAGTGTTTTTGAAATCACTAACTGATCTGGGAAGTAGATTTGAGTCGTATAGCCACAGGCATTTTGATCTCGAAAATTTGAATATTCGTAGAGAATAGAAGGTAATACAGTTAATAAAGGGTGGTTAAGTTTTAAGGGCCGATGTTGATTTTGAATAAAACACAAATTATTTAGGAAATTACTGTCATTTCTTTTTATTATGATAATATTGGTATGGTTCAATTATGTATGGAACAAAATATCGGCCAAATGGCCGCCGCGACCTCGGCGGCACACCTCCATCCGATGGTCCAAATTTTCGATGACGCTGAGGCATAATTGAGGTTCTATGCCGTTAATGTGCCGAATTATCTCATCCTTTAGCTCTTGAATTGTTGCTGGCTTATCGACGTACACCTTTTCTTTCAAATAACCCCAAAGAAAGAAGTCCAACGGTGTCAAATCACATGATCTTGGCGGCCAATTGACATCGCCACCACGTGAAATAACACGGCCATTGAATTTGTCGCGCAAAAGAGCCATTGTTTCGTTAGCTGTGTGGCAAGTGGCACCATCCTGTTGAAACCACATATCGTCCACATCCATATCTTCCAATATGGGCCATAAAAAGTTCGTTATCATCTCACGATAGCGAACACCATTCACAGTAACTGCCTGACCGGCCTCATTTTGGAAAAAATACGGCCCGATGATGCCGCCAGCCCATAAACCGCACCAAACAGTCACTCTTTGTGGGTGCATTGGTTTTTCGACAATCACTCTTGGATTATCATTCGCCCAAATGCGGCAATTCTGCTTATTGACGAATCCACTGAGGTGAAAATGTGCCTCATCACTGAAGATGATTTTCTTCGAAAATTGATCATCCACTGTTGCCATTTCTTGCCACCATTTTGACCATTGACGACGCTTGAAATGGTCAAGAGGCTTTAGTTCTTGAGTCAATTGCACCTTGTAAGCGCGTAAATGCAAGTCTTTATGCATAATATTCATCAACGACGAGCGTGAGAGGTGCAATTGTTGGGCACGACGACGAGTTGAGGTGGACGGCTCTTCAGTCACACTATCGCGAACAGCAGCAATATTTTCTGCAGTACGAGCTGTACGAGCATGCACTGGTGTTTTCACATCTCCTACAGACCCGGTTTGCACAAATTTTTGCACGATTTTTCCGATTGTACGCACATTTGGACGATTAAATTGACCGAAAGAATCGGTCAGCCTATGCCGACCTTTTTTTGGCCATAGCTGGAATGGTTTTAGCCTTTCTCCTCGGTCTTCGACCGGCCAATGGCCTTTCAAAAAGTTTTCTACAGTTCTCACAGTTCTGGTATTTTTAACTTACGTAATAATGGTATATCGCATAAATGTGATAAGTGGGTTTGTAATTAACGAACCAAATGTGCATACGTTTGGTTAATGCTTAATCAAATTTAAAGCAAACAGCTCCATTTACTTGCTGCAGAATGTATGCATTGGATACAGAAATGTACTTCAAACCGCGAGATCTCAAAAACGTAGCTTTTACACTTACATCGTTTGTGCGGTTTACCAACGATATCGATCCTTTAAATCACAAAAGTGTACACTTTTTAGAATTTGTGTCAGATTATACTAGACCTTTATGTAGGTATTTCGTTACGTTGTTTTTTTTTTTACACCGATATTCTTTGTATTCTGAAAGCCATTGCGACAAAATCTTTGTTAATCATTATAATAAGGGCTCTCTGAAAAAGGATCATGGAATGGGCAAAAGTCTCTAAGAAAAGAAGTAACTTTAAAAATATTTATAACAAAAAAGAATTACATTTTTTTACACACTAGAGAATCATTATACATTTCTGGAAGGTGGCTGGGCATAGGCAGAATATACGGTCCACATTTATGTCCAAAGTTGGCCGATTACATTATCCCCTTGCTATAACACTGCACAGATCCAGACCCACTTTATGACTTTCTCTATTATAGTAATCTCAAGTTTGATCTCGAGATCGACAATTTTCATGAAACCAATACTTGTCATTATAGGTGCGAGTCTTTAGATTCGAAACTCAAATGGAGAGAGATGAGCTGAATTTAAGATTTTGAAAAATGTACTGGCTAATTAGAAGACCTTCCAGTTCTCAAACCAATCTGCACGTACGACATTCACCTTTGGGGCTGAACAAAGAAAAGTAAGACTTCAATTGCAAAAAAATCAGAATTTAAAAACAGTACACGAAGACAAAATAGCAAAAAATAGTCGCCAGCACCAAAACAGTGAAATCCAACAAATGTTAAATACACTACTATTAGTTCAGCGAGTATATCTGAAAGTTTAGGTGTACTTCGGAATGCCTCGCAGCAAGTTGATTTTGTATGTAAGGTGAATCTTTTGGTTGACAAGTGGAGTACCGATCTATCCACCATAGCAATATACTCCACATGTCTGAGCTCGTCAATTGTTATAAAGGGCAACCATCCGAGAACATTCACGATTGGTCAGAGATATTATTTGTTTTCCATTAGGTATAAATTCTCATTTGTAGGTGAGACCTGGAAAAAGTTATTGCTGCCAGTGATAGAAATTAGCAAAGACTCACACTTTCTTATATCATTTTCTGTTTCTAAAAATAATTTTCATACTTTTCTGTACAACTAAAGTTCGACTAAAAAATGTCAAAAAAATTATTTGCTAATCATCACGAACTAATCATAGCAACTAAGTTCTCACATTCAAAGGATGCAGATATAAGTACTTAAAAGTAGAATTGGGAAACTAACTAACACAAACCTAGCAGAAGATACGAGGTAGGTGAATCTCGCGTTTGCGAATTCAAATTAGAGGTGCGTCAATGATTGGTGGACAAGGACTATACGATGGACAACGCTCAACTGAGAATACTATCGCCATCGGCTTTCATTTGAGGAAGTGGATTAATTTGCTATAGGCCTGGGCACTCCAGTTAGTTAGGCTAACGAAATCAGACAAATAATAAGTATATTCGTTCCAACAGACGGTAAACTTGTACCTTGACGTTGATATCGCTGATCGACTTCGATGGTTCGAAAGTTTAGAGCATAGGCACGTAGAAAAATAAATCTGATTTCAATTGAAAAGAACAATTTGTTCCTTTTACTCATTTTCTTTCCTTATATTAAAGTTACTTACTTGTATCAAACTTATTGTAAATGATGCAATAAGCTATTAGTAATGGAATATTAAATTCATGTATGCAACTACAAGAATTTTAACTACAGTCTTTAGTTTTTATAGTAACAGAGCAATATAGTAAATATATATAGAAAATACTCGTAGCTGCTATGATTTTTCAAAATTATTTGGACAGTCTTCCCAAATAGCTTTTTCAACTTTTATTTATAAGAGAATTAGTTTGAAAATTAGCCATAACTGCTACTACTCCTGTGTAATGTGAGTAGTTGAATTAGCTATGAAAACAGCTATTATTGCTATTCCGAAATAGCTGTTTTAGCTAATTTTGTTTACTAAATTCATAGTTAAAAAAGGACTTACTTCTCGTGAGGTGTCGATCCTAAAATTTACGCAACGCCTTAACCATCACGTCTACAACGGCATTGCTCTTGGCTTTTTCAGTAGTCAAGTTCATTCGCGATGTTAGGTGTTATATATGTATCAGTGGCGTGGCGTCCATACAAGCCGATTCCTTCTGGCTTCCCTTTTCAAATATCAAACATTTTTATTTTGCCACTTGCCAACCATCACATTCAATTATTTGTTCATCAAACCATTTTTCATAACTTTATACACGCTCGAAGATGAAATGCTGCGACCACTTCGGTTGTTTATTCATTTTTACTCATACACAAACTCGCACACATAGGCGAGACAAGAATGAACTCCTCTAGCGAGAGAGCGTGCAATGAATTTTTTTTTGAGAAGCCGTTCATTTTCCGGCTTATGCATTCATTTCTTCACAGTACGAACTTTCAACTCTATTCCTTTCTGGCATATAGTAGAAGTTTATTTGCGATTTCTTTGTCTAACACACATTCGCTTATGAGGAAAATAACCCGCGATTTCTCGGCTTTTGTGGATGAACATTGGTGGAGGAGAAAGGTTTTAGTTCGAAGGAGTTTTTTTTATTGTAGGCAACAAAATAAGCCGACGAAAATCGGGTTATTGGGTGATGTAGTGGTTCGAATGGCGTTTGAGGTTTTTCTTACTTGTTGGGTATTTTTTTTTTTTTGTAAATTTGAAATGACAGTTGCAAATCGGTTGTGCACTTGTGAGTGATTTATTGAAAATTTGAATGCAAATTTTTGTAATTTTTGTGACTGCTAATTATTAGAAAATTTTAAAAATTACATATTGGTAGTTAAGTTAGTGTTTTAAATTATTAAATTATTATAAAATAGTGAGTGAGCTAAGTGAATAGTTATTAGCTATATACCAAATAAGTAATTATAAATCTACTCAAGAGGTGCCCCATTGAACATTCTTATTATTCTTAGACAAGATGTCTCTAGTTAATTTTGAGTGTTGTATAACTGATTTTCTTCTAAAAGAAACCCACGAGTTCGGTAAGCTTTCTTTTTTGTAAAAAAAAAAGTTATAGAACTAGGTCGCTCGACACCATCAATGAAAATTGATTATTTGCATGAATCTGGCGAATATCGCATAGAGACTTCTTTAGGGAATTCTTACGAGGCTCATAATAGAAAAGTTGATCGCAATTGCGATTTAATGAAGCGTTTCATAGACACTGTAGTTCTTCTAGGAAAACAGGAGCTGTCATTCCGGGGTATCAGAGTCTCGATAGCAATATCATTCGCTTATAGTGAACGTCTTATTCAATTGCAGAGAAGACATAGAACTTGCGAAGCAAGAGATCGAGGATTTTGAGTCATGGATTCAATCTGAATTTTTAAAGTCATTTTACTCAATCTATGAGAGCGTAAGTAACTGCTCAGAACCTCCACGCAAACGCCGACTACTTAATATTGATTCAAATACAAATTATAGCCGAATTTTTGTAGCAATTATAGATAATGTAACAAGTCAGATTAAGAATAGGTATAGTTCATTTAGTTCATATATTTTCTTTGATTTATTAAACAAATCAAAATATGAATATTTTTCTAATTCAATGCAGGATTACAAAATATCTTCTTTAATTACCCTATTTCATGGAATTTTTAATTTTACTAATTCAAAAAAAGGAACTCAAAGTTTTATACCCTACCCCGTCACTTAAAAAGCTTGAAGTTTTTCAACTTTATAAGCATTTTAATACGGAAAAGAGATACTTTTTTTCTCAAGCTCTAACATTGTGCGAAATCTTTTTAACCCTGTCTTTGACTGTGGCCTCTATCGAAAGATCTTTTTCGACTTTGAAAATAGTCCACACTTAAGAAATTCACACAAAGAAGAAAGACTCTAAGACAAGGCACTTTTATCTATCGAAAAGCACCTTCTTTTAGAAATTAAAAATAACTCAAATTTTTATGAAAGAGTTTTAGCAGAATTCGTAAAAAAGAATCATGGGATAGCTTTAGAGTACAAATAGGTAGTACATAATTGTAATTGCTAAATTTGTTATATTTAACAACGCTCCGAGTTATCAATAACTTATATAGATTATTCTGCCCAGAACGGCTCCATTCGAAGCCACTTTTTTAATGCGATGAGCTCATTGTCTACGTAAATTCCAATGACTTAAAGTATAACAAAGGTGGCTTAGATTGCATATCTTAAGTCTGTGTTTCGAATAAGCACCAAAATGGAAAGTCTTGAATAAAAGATTTTACTTAAAATTTTTTCGGCTTCCCTCTCTTGAAATTTCACCCCACATATAGATATCTAGGCGTTTTTATGCTTTTAAGCTTCATTATGAGAATTTTACTCTTGGTGGTGTTTGTAAGACATTTGCGAAAGGATAAAATTGCGAAAAAACTTTTTGGTGTTTTCTAGGTTTCGTATCTAGAATAGAGATAAAAATGTTTCTATTAACAAATGATTGTTCGTTTAATGTTTAATTAATGCAATGTATTAATGTATTAAAAATAGTGGTTATTTTGAAAAATATTGGGATTTTTAGTGCTATCAGAAATGCTATATTAAACAATAGAAAAAAGCAGTGTTCGTTAACTCGTCATCCATTGTTTGAGTGTTTTGGTTGCTGATTAGCGCATCCATACAGACAAACCGATGTAGCGACACTTAATTTTATACTGTGTAGTTATGAATGAAATCTATGCGAAAATACATGTTCTTTTAGTGTTCCCTATCAGAATGGTATATGGCGGAAAACTAATGGATTCAACCCAGTGTCTGTTCTCCTGTCTGTCCATGTGTCTGTCTCAGGCTTGTAACTTTTGAGCCATAGGATCTAGAAGGCTGAATAGCATGTAATCGAAAACAATCTGGGAAACTAGTTATGAAAACTTTCGTTTTTTCGGACGCTTTTGAGGGCATAATGTACCCCAGAAAAATAAATATATTTCTACACCATCACGCGATAAATCAAATGAAAGAAATATGTAGCTTTTTATAATACATTGGACAAATAAAACTAAAAAAAACAAGGCAAAATCGAGAGAGCAGGAGCAATAGGGTTCCGTGGTTTGTACACGGAATACTGAAATAAATTTAATATGTCAAATAGAAAGTCACCCCCCCATTTCCTCCCCCGTCTTCACCTGATTCTCACCTACGGTTTTTAAAAAGACGCATCTGCACGTTCGGCTTAACTGAAATCTCAAACTTCATCAACATCCGTTTAGTGGTTCTTGAGGTAGACGCATTAAAACATAAATTACTAACGTGCTCGTAGTTCCACAACGAAATACTATTTTGCAAAATAAAAACATAAATTAATAAAGCTTATAATAATAATAATAAAATAAAAAAGTATAAGCTCCAATTTATAAGTTAATTCTGTGCGTGAAGGTAAAGTTCTCTTTGTTCGTCTTTTCGGCTTAGGTAGTCCTTGACATATGATTCCTTTCAATAACAGAGGCATTGAATATAGCTGTGCCGATAAGCACCATCGGCCATCCCTCATAAAACGTTAAAACAAACTTGTATTTGCCACTTGGAATGATAAAAGGTACAGATCGAGAATTCATATAAATTCCAAACGCTGCTACATGCCCCTACACAAAAGACACCATTTAGATACTCTGCTCGAAGAGTAGAATATAAGTTAATTATATTAACATACCCTATAGGGACAATTGTGAGTGACAGTCGTAAATTGGGACAATATATTCATTACCAACTTTCCGTAAGGGTTTCCCTTACGAGTTTCTAACATTTTGCATAGATTGAAAGTTACATTCAGATGGAATGGTCGAAATTGATTTGTGTATCCGTATTTGAATAGTTCAAGACGAAGCTGTAATGAAAATCACTATAAAATTAATTTGCCTTATTGGTTAAGTTACTTACTGTTGCATTTTTTACTACGTCCACCAAATCGGAATCCATTGTTGCAACGGTCTTCTCCCAGTTTATAGGTTTTAACTTACAAGTGACATTAACTAAAACATTTGGATTTCCATAACATTCAATGGAATTTGTCTTTATGTAATATGGATTGAACTGTTGGGTAAGATATTTTAAGTAATAAAATGACCATGGTTTTAAGAACATTTTTTTACTTACTCCATTATTTTTTTGAGCAACTACAAATCCTGCTAAAAGGAGTAAGAAAACAAAACTGATAGACAATTGAAACACTTTCATTGCGTTAAAACTCAATTGCAATGGCTCGAAAACGTTGATCTATCCGTAAGTACGGAATTGCGTAGAACACCTAAACTTCGTACTCTTAGTAAAGGTGTAATTAAACTTATAAGTAATATAAAGTCATCCAACTGTAACAGTACATAATACATACAAAATAAATAAATAAATAGATACTTTAAATCACGTTAGTGAAGCATTCACGCGTATAGCAAATTATGGTTATTCTCTAGCTAAGCTACGGATTTGATGAAAGTGGTTTTTTGGTTAATCACATTCTGCGAGCGTAGCATAGCATTGACATAATTACTTTATACTCTCTAGTACTAAGTATCTATTTATTTCATCTACAGAATATAATTCCTTACAGATATCAGAAATAATGTACATAGTATATTTGTCATTAAAAAATACTTATTTATTTATTAGTTACGAGTACATTCATTTTTATCATTTTTTTGAAAATAGGGCAAATATTGGTTTTCTGAAAATATTCGATCTCGAAATGTTGATCAGACTTGACATTACTATGATAGAGAAACTCAAAAAAGTGGGTCTCTAAATTCTGTTTGTCTGTCTGTCTGTCTTTACGCACGATTGTAACCTAAACGGTTGGACGGATTTTCTTCAAACGGCTCTAACTATAACGATGATCAAATTTGTATATCCTATCAGATGGAGTACCAGATTTTTCTAAAAAATACGTTTGACGGTACTTTGCTTGATAACCGTTTTCTGAAAATTGGCTATTTCTCAGTTTTGATCGATTTTGTTCGAAATCAATATTTGAACCATATTTGACATATACAAGATTATAGCATACCAAGTTTTTAAAAAGAAAATAAAAACTTTTTAACGATTTTATTTAAATTTTAAACCTTAGTGGTTTGCAATTAAATAACATTATATACTTGCTACACTTTTGTGGGTGATAGTAGGCTAGCTGGCATAAACCTTAGACTTCAAAAAACCCCAAAGACGTTAAATCGCATGATCTGGGCGGCAAATTCTGATCACCAAAACGGGAAATTACACGATAAGGAAATGACTCATGCAGTAATTGAATTGTTTCTCGGACTGTATGGCACGTGGTACCGTCTTGTTAAAACCACATGTCGTCCACATCCATATCTTGCAATTTAGGTACAAAAAACTGGATTTTCATGTCGCGATAGCAAGCACCATTAACTGTTATGGCCTGATCAGCCGCATTTCAAATAAGAATGCTCCGATGATGCATCCAGCACAAAATCCGTACCAAACAGTGACACGTTGTGGATGCATTTGTTTCTCAACAATCATTCGTGGATTTTCTGAACCCCAAATCGACAATTTTGATGATTAACAAAGCCATCAAAATAAAAATGATCCTAATCGCTGAAGATGATTTTGTTTGAAAATTCAGCATCCACTTGTTGTTGTTCCATAATTCAATGAACTCTCTTCGCTGTGCGTAGTCAGTAAGCTTCAGTTCTTGAGTCAATTGCACTTTGTATGCATGAAGATGCAAATTTTCCGTGAGAATACGCTGAGTGCCTAAGATCACTTTATTTATCTAGTCCTCCTGAATTTTTGAATTAATATCTTCACAGTTGATGAAGTTAAATCACTATACCGACCATATTTTGTACGAAAATTGCGAACTATAGGGGCCAAACTTTCATTATTTTTAAAATATTGCTCAACAATGGAAACACTTTGTTCTTTCGTGTAGCATCCATTTTTAATAACCCTGAACTGTCAGCTAGCACGTTGTCTTTTTTTTTCTAGCACCGGCAGGTCTGCTAGTTAATTTATATCTCAATTAAATCTATGTAATTAAATTTGGAAAATCAATATTTCCACCGATTAATGTAGGTAATCAGTGGTGTACCAACGAGATGCCATCTAAGTCCTTTACTGTTTACTTTATTTACTTTACAAATGTCTTTCCCTCATTCATCAATACTTTTAGGAACGTTTTATTCACTCGAAGTTGAATACAACTTGGGAATTTTTACTGTGAACTTAAGAAATTATTTTTATTCATTCGAAGTTGACTCGCTCAACTTTTGATATTCCGAAGTTGCGAAAATCCAATGTTGGTAAATTTTGGATTTGCTCAACTACGCGAAATGGTAGAAGTTAGCTGAGCAAACGTGGGCTTTTACGTCAATTTATTATTATTGACTCTTTGTTCTTGACATAGAATGTCGACGACGACGCTTTTCCTGAATGTCACAAACACCATTAACACCATTGAAAATTTATAGAACGAATCGAAGATTCGAACTCGTAATAGCGTTGAACGTTTGTACAGCATTTGGAAAAGGCTGTTTCCAGTGTTGGGCCCTGAATTGGAAACAGCACAATTGATCACCATCTCTGTGCCGTCCTAAACAACATAGCCATCGACGAAATGAGTCGCAACCACCGCCGGAAGTGCCCAGATTCACTGATATGCTAGCCACGACATATGTTGCACCAGCTACGCCTTTGGAAGCAACATCGGCAGCCACTGACCACGTCCGCTCTCGATTGGTTCGCACTCATTTTCAGGCCATGTTAGATTGAACTGAAATTAATCCATTCAATGCACTTTTCTTTTTTTCTGTCATTTTTCCGAAAAGCAGTTTGTAATTGTAGGCACATAACGAAAATGACGCCCTGAATGCAAATCTTAAGTTGCGAATGACAAATTGTGTGTCATCTGTCACAAATATCCCAGGGTTTTTAAGAAACTGTAAGTTTGCCAACTTTTAAATTTCAACTTGCCGTTCAATTCTAGATTTGAAATCAAACCCCAAGCTGGCCAACTTTGGATTTTTCGGCAAGTTGAACAATAGTGAATAAAACGTCCCTTAATTGTTTAGAATATTCTGACGATTGGAAAATTTCATAAAAATTAACTCAACAAGTGACCTTTGGTTCTCACGTCGGTACTATTACGTATATCGAAAGTGTATTTCTTATTTGGATTTTTAAAACGGAGTTGCATAAATTCCAGTTAGATCTACTCTAAGATGTGCGTCTATGATTTGGTCCACTTAGTAACAGGTTTCATATAAACAGAATTGAGCTGATACAGCTGAATTTTACCAGCTTTGCAATCTTTATGTTTTGATGTTTCTCGATGTTTTTTTTTTACCTCAAAGGAAACTTCAAGACGTTATGTTCATTAGAGACATTGCTGGTACTCAAACTAACCCATCGGAGCTGTCTTATAATCTTAATTTTTATGCACCTACCGCTATAAGGCACCTTCGCATAAAGTACATATTTCTTCATGACCGATGGACATAGAACGACGTTTTTCTTCTACCTAGAATTTCTTTTTATCATATTTCAGAAGTTTTCGTGCAATAGAACCAAATTTGCTTGTGTTATGTGGCACGTATCCCCGTCCTATTGGAACCACATTGCGCTCATATCAATTTCTTCAATCTCATGTCAAAAATTGTTGGTTATCATTTGATCATAGCACAGAGAATTCACACTAAAAATGGAACATTCGACGTTTTCAAAAAAATACGGCCCGATCACGTCCCCGGTCCACACCACGCACCAAGCTGTCACCCATGGTTGATGCAATGGAAATAATTTGTATTCTTATCAAACAAAGAATCTATAAATATTTAATAAATAAACAAAAATTGTTAACTTTTTAACAAAGTTTATAGGAAATACTAAACACAATTTTAAGATACTCGTAATTCTTTGAGAGTAGCAAAGTCCTCTTTATTCATATTCTTGGCATAAACTTTCTCTCAATAACTGAGGCAATCGCTGAAACTGTACCGATGTGTACTAATGGCCATCCCTCATAAAACGTTAGAACTACTTTGTATCTAACACTTGGAATGGCAAAAGGTATAAACCGAGAATCTAAGTAAATATTATACGCAGCTAAATGACCCTACTCAAAATACAAAATAACACGTACTATAATCTAATAAAAAAAATCATATTAAATATATCGCATACCCAATATGGACAGCTGTGATTAAGACTCGTGAAACGTGACAATACATTCATGGCTACCTTTGCCTAAGGATTTCCTTTACCAGTTTCTAACATTTTGCATATATTGAAAGTTATGTTAATTAGGAACGGACGAAACTGATTTGTATATTTGAAAAGCTCGACGCGCAGCTGTAATTAAAATCACTTGCTATAAAAAAAATCAATTAGACTGTTGGTTAAATTCACTTACTGTTGCATTTTTTACAACGCCGACCAAATCAGAGTCCATTATGGCTACGGTCTTCTCCCAGTTTATAGGTTTTAATCTACAAGTGATGTTAACTAGCATATCTGGATTTCCATAACAATCAATGGAACTCGTTTTTATGTAATATGGGGGTCAACTGTTGGGTAGCAGATATTTAAAATGATCATGGCTTTAAGAAAATTGTATTGTTTACTGCATTATTTTCTTTAGAAACTATAAATCCTACCAAAAGGAATAATAAAACAAAACTGATGAACAATTGAAACACTTTCATTGCGCAAAACTGAACTAAATTCATTTGAAGGCTGAATGGAGAGGAATGGCAAAAACGTTAATCTAAATATGTATGTGATTGAGTATAATACCCATACTACGTACACATGGTAAATGTGTAACTAAATGCGCAATAAATTTAAAGCCATCCAACTATGACAGTACACCGGGTATTACAAATAATAGTGAAATCATTCACGCGTAGAGTTAACTAAACTAAATTGTGAATCTCTGGCTATGACAGATGATGATGACTAGATTAGAAGAATTTTGTAAAACTTGCAACCTATCGGTGAATATGTCTAAGTCGTAAGTACTGGTCTTTGAGCTCCCTAATACTCTAAGTATCCTTTTATTTGATTTAAAACATGGTAACAGGTAGATTTAGCTACTGTTCGTAATCAAGTGAGACAAAAAAAACAAGTAAATTTTATGACCTTTTTGGAAAAAGCGTCATAAAAGTTGTATTTATCAACTTAATCCCATTTTTTTTTACAATATAAACATAATATATCCTTCATTCCTTGTGCAATTGGTTTTTGCCAGATTAGTGAAGGGTTTGAAAAATATGGTAAAATTAAAACAAAAAACTGCCTGTTCGTAATCAAGTGAGACGGAGTGTATATAACAATTCCTTTATAGATAAATCAAAATCGTCAATTCAATTCAAAAGGAAAATAACTAATTCGGAGAAAATTATGTAAAGGACATGATTCAGCTCTTGTCTTTAAACTTGTTTCTGCAGAGGCTAAACCTTCCAATAATCTGATATTTATGCTGGATTTACATGTCTCTGCATCTTTAGTTTGGTACTAAATAAGTACAAAACATATCAATAATTCACTCGCTCGATATGAATGGAAGAGGAATAGTATGAGGGAAAGCATCATACCAAAATGTTCGTCCGTTATAGGAAATATTAACACGCTCATATTTTATAGGGAGATTACACCTAAACCACCTGACTTTCGCACTTTCCATAAAAATTATAATAACAATCACAATTCGGTGGCAAGTAATTGCACAGAAAGTTGCATTCCAATTCGGTATGTGTGGAAATATGTTAGAAAAAATACTCAAATTGAATTATACAACGTATACAACGGATTTGAGAGTTTTCGACAGAAATGGGTACAATTTCATAAGTTTTTCCATTCAGAATAAGGAAACGGACCTTGTGTTTTTTACGGTGTTTTGAATATTTTCTTTGCATATTTCTTTCCGCATGTAAACACCCGCCAACCATGTTCAGCTGTCCATCCATGACTGACAATGGATAAAAAAAAACCACCACTGGAAAAAAAAGTTAATGAATATCAAAATATTTACAAACTTCGAATAGATATGTATCTTTTACATACCACAACATACTGTTAGAAAAAATCGATATCTATTTGACTCCAAATTTATCGAGGAATTCTGTTGAATTTCTGCGCTGAAGCAGAACACATTTTTTTTAAGGCACCATTCGACGATGCATGCGCTCGTGATTATCTGTTAGGCGATTATGTAACCAACGTTGTTATATGTCGTGATTTATCAGATTATACCCGATTATGAAAACCTTTTTCAAAATTGTTTACAGATAACATGAGCTTTGAACCTGATTGATCATGCGATGCAGATTCTAACTGTTTAATCAGTCGATACTTCTGAAGTGCAAACTTTAAATTAACGAGTGCAGTAGCAAGTTTGGTTTGTGATAAGAAGAAGTTTGGCTTTGTTTTTCTTTGAATTTTTTTAGGCGCTTTGTAAAATAATTTAACATGGATTCTGTTTCTAGTGGAAGGAAAAAAAAGAGTGATGGCCCTTTTTTGCAATTTTTTAAGTGTGAAGTAAATTTTCATTATTTGAGCAGTTAAAAAAAATATCTTTTTTTTCTTTGATAATGTAAAAGTTTGAAATTGCTTCGTAATGAAAATAGTCTTAAAAGTAAGATTAATGTTTTCTTAATAAGAAACAATCATTAAATAATGCGACTTTTTAAAATATTATCGCCCATGGTTTTGTTGGATGGCCCCAAATGGATTTTTCGGACCTAAGCGAACGATCAAAGAGACGTAAGGAAAACTTTACTTCTCAAATGTGATGAAAAACATAATCTTTGCAACTCCTTCACGCGCTGAAAAGTACCAAAAAGCTTTTAAAAAAATGGACCAGGAAATTATTCCATATACAGCAGAGTTCAATAGTTGTTGAATGAAAATTAACTAAGTTCCAATACAATCTTATTAAATACAATAAGCAATTAGTAGTGGAATATTAAATTCATGTGTGTAACTGCAAGAATTTTATCTACAGTCTTTAGTTTTTATAGTAACAGGGCAATATAGTCACCAGCAATTGTAGAGAAGAATATCGAAAATACTCGTAGCTGCTATGATTTTTCAATATTATTTGGACAGTCTTCCCAAATAGCTTTTTCAACTTTTATTTATAGGAGAATTAGTTTGAAAATTAGCCATAACTGCTACTACTCCTGTGTAATGTGAGTAGTTGAATTAGCTATGAAAACAGCTATTATTGCTATTCCGAAATAGCTGTTTTAGCTAATTTTGTTTACTAAATTCATAGTTAAAAAAGGACTTACTTCTCGTGAGGTGTCGATCCTAAAATTTACGCAACGCCTTAACCATCACGTCTACAACGCCATTTCTCTTGGCTTTTTCAGTAGTCAAGTTCATTCGCGATGTTAGCTGTTATATATGTATACATATATATATATAGGTGTTTTTATGCTTTTAAGCTTCATTATGAGAATTTTACTCTCGGTGGTGTTTGTAAGACATTTGCGAGAGGCTAAAATTGCGATAAAACTTTTCAGTGTTTTCTAGGTTTCGTATCTAGAATAGAGATAAAAATGTTTCTATTAACAAATAATTGTTCGTTTAATGTTTAATTAATGCAAATTGCGTTCTGGTGTTTCATACAATTTTTTAGCTTGAAGTTTTGAAGTCATTCAGAAACCTTTCTTTTCAGGACTATATAATATTCTTCATTGAAATTTCAGATATATTTTAAATGGCAAAGTTACGGGATTTAGCAGGCTCAGTTTTCTAAAAAAAAATCCACATTTGCGTGCTAAAAATCTGTCAGCACAAAAATGACCGAATCTAGGAAAACGTCACTCAAAATTATAAGAATCAATTAATGATGACTTTAACATCGCAAAGATTTCATTTTAACAATTTTTAAAGTAATTCATGTTTTAGAAAGATCACGAATTTCAGTGCAATTATTAGTATTTAAAATAGTGGTTATTTTGAAAAATATTGGGATTTTTAGTGATGCTAAATACTTTGCCACCAGAAATGCTATATTAAACAATTGAAAAAAGCAGTGTTCGTTAACTCGTCATCCATTGTTTGAGTGTTTTGGTTGCTGATTAGCGCATCCATACAGACAAACCGATGTAGCGACACTTAATTTTATACTGTGTAGTTATGAATGAAATCTATGCGAAAATACATGTTCTTTTAGTGTTCCCTATCAGAATGGTATATGGCGGAAAACTAATGGATTCAACCCCCTGTCTGTCCATGTGTCTGTCTCAGGCTTGTAACTTTTGAGACATAGGATCTAGAAGGCTGAATAGCATGTGATCGAAAACAATCTGGGAAACTAGTTATGAAAACTTTCTTTTTTTCGGACGCTTTTGAGGGCATAATGTACCCCAGAAAAATAAATATATTTCTACACCATCACGCGATAAATCAAATGAAAGAAATATGTAGCTTTTTATAATACATTGGACAAATAAAACTAAAAAAAACAAGGCAAAATCGAGAGAGCAGGAGCAATAGGGTTCCGTGGTTTGTACACGGAATACTGAAATAAATTTAATATGTCAAATAGAAAGTCACCCCCCCATTTCCTCCCCCGTCTTCACCTGATTCTCACCTACGGTTTTTAAAAAGACGCATCTGCACGTTCGGCTTAACTGAAATCTCAAACTTCATCAACATCCGTTTAGTGGTTCTTGAGGTAGACGCATTAAAACATAAATTACTAACGTGCTCGTAGTTCCACAACGAAATACTATTTTGCAAAATAAAAACATAAATTAATAAAGCTTATAATAATAATAATAAAATAAAAAAGTATAAGCTCCAATTTATAAGTTAATTCTGTGCGTGAAGGTAAAGTTCTCTTTGTTCGTCTTTTCGGCTTAGGTAGTCCTTGACATATGATTCCTTTCAATAACAGAGGCATTGAATATAGCTGTGCCGATAAGCACCATCGGCCATCCCTCATAAAACGTTAAAACAAACTTGTATTTGCCACTTGGAATGATAAAAGGTACAGATCGAGAATTCATATAAATTCCAAACGCTGCTACATGCCCCTACACAAAAGACACCATTTAGATACTCTGCTCGAAGAGTAGAATATAAGTTAATTATATTAACATACCCTATAGGGACAATTGTGAGTGACAGTCGTAAATTGGGACAATATATTCATTACCAACTTTCCGTAAGGGTTTCCCTTACGAGTTTCTAACATTTTGCATAGATTGAAAGTTACATTCAGATGGAATGGTCGAAATTGATTTGTGTATCCGTATTTGAATAGTTCAAGACGAAGCTGTAATGAAAATCACTATAAAATTAATTTGCCTTATTGGTTAAGTTACTTACTGTTGCATTTTTTACTACGTCCACCAAATCGGAATCCATTGTTGCAACGGTCTTCTCCCAGTTTATAGGTTTTAACTTACAAGTGACATTAACTAAAATTTTTGGATTTCCATAACATTCAATGGAATTTGTCTTTATGTAATATGGATTGAACTGTTGGGTAAGATATTTTAAGTAATAAAATGACCATGGTTTTAAGAACATTTTTTTACTTACTCCATTATTTTTTTGAGCAACTACAAATCTTGCTAAAAGGAGTAAGAAAACAAAACTGATAGACAATTGAAACACTTTCATTGCGTTAAAACTCAATTGCAATGGCTCGAAAACGTTGATCTATCCGTAAGTACGGAATTGCGTAGAACACCTAAACTTCGTACTCTTAGTAAAGGTGTAATTAAACTTATAAGTAATATAAAGTCATCCAACTGTAACAGTACATAATACATACAAAATAAATAAATAAATAGATACTTTAAATCACGTTAGTGAAGCATTCACGCGTATAGCAAATTATGGTTATTCTCTAGCTAAGCTACGGATTTGATGAAAGTGGTTTTTTGGTTAATCACATTCTGCGAGCGTAGCATAGCATTGACATAATTACTTTATACTCTCTAGTACTAAGTATCTATTTATTTCATCTACAGAATATAATTCCTTACAGATATCAGAAATAATGTACATAGTATATTTGTCATTAAAAAATACTTATTTATTTATTAGTTACGAGTACATTCATTTTTATCATTTTTTTGAAAATAGGGCAAATATTGGTTTTCTGAAAATATTCGATCTCGAAATGTTGATCAGACTTGACATTACTATGATAGAGAAACTCAAAAAAGTGGGTCTCTAAATTCTGTTTGTCTGTCTGTCTGTCTTTACGCACGATTGTAACCTAAACGGTTGGACGGATTTTCTTCAAACGGCTCTAACTATAACGATGATCAAATTTGTATATCCTATCAGATGGGGTACCAGATTTTTCTAAAAAATACGTTTGACGGTACTTTGCTTGATAACCGTTTTCTGAAAATTGGCTATTTCTCAGTTTTGATCGATTTTGTTCGAAATCAATATTTGAACCATTTGACATATACAAGATTATAGCATACCAAGTTTTTAAAAAGAAAATAAAAACTTTTTAACGATTTTATTTAAATTTTAAACCTTAGTGGTTTGCAATTAAATAACATTATATACTTGCTACACTTTTGTGGGTGATAGTAGGCTAGCTGGCATAAACCTTAGACTTCAAAAAACCCCAAAGACGTTAAATCGCATGATCTGGGCGGCAAATTCTGATCACCAAAACGGGAAATTACACGATAAGGAAATGACTCATGCAGTAATTGAATTGTTTCTCGGACTGTATGGCACGTGGTACCGTCTTGTTAAAACCACATGTCGTCCACATCCATATCTTGCAATTTAGGTACAAAAAACTGGAATTTCATGTCGCGATAGCAAGCACCATTAACTGTTATGGCCTGATCAGCCGCATTTCAAATAAGAATGCTCCGATGATGCATCCAGCACAAAATCCGTACCAAACAGTGACACGTTGTGGATGCATTTGTTTCTCAACAATCATTCGTGGATTTTCTGAACCCCAAATCGACAATTTTGATGATTAACAAAGCCATCAAAATAAAAATGATCCTAATCGCTGAAGATGATTTTGTTTGAAAATTCAGCATCCACTTGTTGTTGTTCCATAATTCAATGAACTCTCTTCGCTGTGCGTAGTCAGTAAGCTTCAGTTCTTGAGTCAATTGCACTTTGTATGCATGAAGATGCAAATTTTCCGTGAGAATACGCTGAGTGCCTAAGATCACTTTATTTATCTAGTCCTCCTGAATTTTTGAATTAATATCTTCACAGTTGATGAAGTTAAATCACTATTCCGACCATATTTTGTACGAAAATTGCGAACTATAGGGGCCAAACTTTCATTATTTTTAAAATATTGCTCAACAATGGAAACACTTTGTTCTTTCGTGTAGCATCCATTTTTAATAACCCTGAACTGTCAGCTAGCACGTTGTCTTTTTTTTCTAGCACCGGCAGGTCTGCTAGTTAATTTATATCTCAATTAAATCTATGTAATTAAATTTGGAAAATCAATATTTCCACCGATTAATGTAGGTAATCAGTGGTGTACCAACGAGATGCCATCTAAGTCCTTTACTGTTTACTTTATTTACTTTACAAATGTCTTTCCCTCATTCATCAATACTTTTAGGAACGTTTTATTCACTCGAAGTTGAATACAACTTGGGAATTTTTACTGTGAACTTAAGAAATTATTTTTATTCATTCGAAGTTGACTCGCTCAACTTTTGATATTCCGAAGTTGCGAAAATCCAATGTTGGTAAATTTTGGATTTGCTCAACTACGCGAAATGGTAGAAGTTAGCTGAGCAAACGTGGGCTTTTACGTCAATTTATTATTATTGACTCTTTGTTCTTGACATAGAATGTCGACGACGACGCTTTTCCTGAATGTCACAAACACCATTGAAAATTTATAGAACGAATCGAAGATTCGAACTCGTAATAGCGTTGAACGTTTGTACAGCATTTGGAAAAGGCTGTTTCCAGTGTTGGGCCCTGAATTGGAAACAGCACAATTGATCACCATCTCTGTGCCGTCCTAAACAACATAGCCATCGACGAAATGAGTCGCAACCACCGCCGGAAGTGCCCAGATTCACTGATATGCTAGCCACGACATATGTTGCACCAGCTACGCCTTTGGAAGCAACATCGGCAGCCACTGACCACGTCCGCTCTCGATTGGTTCGCACTCATTTTCAGGCCATGTTAGATTGAACTGAAATTAATCCATTCAATGCACTTTTCTTTTTTTCTGTCATTTTTCCGAAAAGCAGTTTGTAATTGTAGGCACATAACGAAAATGACGCCCTGAATGCAAATCTTAAGTTGCGAATGACAAATTGTGTGTCATCTGTCACAAATATCCCAGGGTTTTTAAGAAACTGTAAGTTTGCCAACTTTTAAATTTCAACTTGCCGTTCAATTCTAGATTTGAAATCAAACCCCAAGCTGGCCAACTTTGGATTTTTCGGCAAGTTGAACAATAGTGAATAAAACGTCCCTTAATTGTTTAGAATATTCTGACGATTGGAAAATTTCATAAAAATTAACTCAACAAGTGACCTTTGGTTCTCACGTCGGTACTATTACGTATATCGAAAGTGTATTTCTTATTTGGATTTTTAAAACGGAGTTGCATAAATTCCAGTTAGATCTACTCTAAGATGTGCGTCTATGATTTGGTCCACTTAGTAACAGGTTTCATATAAACAGAATTGAGCTGATACAGCTGAATTTTACCAGCTTTGCAATCTTTATGTTTTGATGTTTCTCGATGTTTTTTTTTTACCTCAAAGGAAACTTCAAGACGTTATGTTCATTAGAGACATTGCTGGTACTCAAACTAACCCATCGGAGCTGTCTTATAATCTTAATTTTTATGCACCTACCGCTATAAGGCACCTTCGCATAAAGTACATATTTCTTCATGACCGATGGACATAGAACGACGTTTTTCTTCTACCTAGAATTTCTTTTTATCATATTTCAGAAGTTTTCGTGCAATAGAACCAAATTTGCTTGTGTTATGTGGCACGTATCCCCGTCCTATTGGAACCACATTGCGCTCATATCAATTTCTTCAATCTCATGTCAAAAATTGTTGGTTATCATTTGATCATAGCACAGAGAATTCACACTAAAAATGGAACATTCGACGTTTTCAAAAAAATACGGCCCGATCACGTCCCCGGTCCACACCACGCACCAAGCTGTCACCCATGGTTGATGCAATGGAAATAATTTGTATTCTTATCAAACAAAGAATCTATAAATATTTAATAAATAAACAAAAATTGTTAACTTTTTAACAAAGTTTATAGGAAATACTAAACACAATTTTAAGATACTCGTAATTCTTTGAGAGTAGCAAAGTCCTCTTTATTCATATTCTTGGCATAAACTTTCTCTCAATAACTGAGGCAATCGCTGAAACTGTACCGATGTGTACTAATGGCCATCCCTCATAAAACGTTAGAACTACTTTGTATCTAACACTTGGAATGGCAAAAGGTATAAACCGAGAATCTAAGTAAATATTATACGCAGCTAAATGACCCTACTCAAAATACAAAATAACACGTACTATAATCTAATAAAAAAAATCATATTAAATATATCGCATACCCAATATGGACAGCTGTGATTAAGACTCGTGAAACGTGACAATACATTCATGGCTACCTTTGCCTAAGGATTTCCTTTACCAGTTTCTAACATTTTGCATATATTGAAAGTTATGTTAATTAGGAACGGACGAAACTGATTTGTATATTTGAAAAGCTCGACGCGCAGCTGTAATTAAAATCACTTGCTATAAAAAAAATCAATTAGACTGTTGGTTAAATTCACTTACTGTTGCATTTTTTACAACGCCGACCAAATCAGAGTCCATTATGGCTACGGTCTTCTCCCAGTTTATAGGTTTTAATCTACAAGTGATGTTAACTAGCATATCTGGATTTCCATAACAATCAATGGAACTCGTTTTTATGTAATATGGGGGTCAACTGTTGGGTAGCAGATATTTAAAATGATCATGGCTTTAAGAAAACTGTATTATTTACTGCATTATTTTCTTTAGAAACTATAAATCCTACCAAAAGGAATAATAAAACCAAACTGATGAACAATTGAAACATTTTCATTGCGCAAAACTGAACTAAAATCATTTGAAGGCTGAATGGAGAGGAATGGCAAAAACGTTAATCTAAATATGTATGTGATTGAGTATAATACCCATACTACGTACACATGGTAAATGTGTAACTAAATGCGCAATAAATTTAAAGCCATCCAACTATGACAGTACACCGGGTATTACAAATAATAGTGAAATCATTCACGCGTAGATTTAACTAAACTAAATTGTGAATCTCTGGCTATGACAGATGATGATGACTAGATTAGAAGAATTTTGTAAAACTTGCAACCTATCGGTGAATACGTCTAAGTCGTAAGTACTGGTCTTTGGGAGTAGAAGACGTTCGGAAAATAAGAGTTGGAAATTAGCAGGAGTAACAACAGAAATTGTCAAAAAATGCAAATATTTAGGAACTGTCTAGGACATCACGTCACACAAAAGTTAAGCGAAGCAAAAGGAGCCATAAATAACTCATAGAAAAAATTATTTTGGATTAAAAATTTTAACCTGGCTTCGAAATATACAATTTTCAAAACAACTTCACAATCAGTAGTGAAAAAGTAGAATAACTGCTACGATTTTTTTTTTTTTTGGAAAGGGATCCTCCGCTTTCCACTGCCAACACCATCATGTCGCATGTTCAACTTTTTAACAGTATTTCGACTACATGCTTAAAATCCTTACCATGCAAGGCACGCGCCTTCCAAAAATATTCGCTTTGTTTGCAGCAAGGCATAACTTGTTTTGGAAGGTGGATAGGATAGACTTGGCCAAAAGTGGGGTACTATAACCTAATTTGGAAAATCGACAAAGTTTAAAGGAAGAACTTTGCACGATATATAAAAGCTTGGACGAACGATACGTACACTCTCGTCTCACTTGATTACAAACAGGCAGTTTTTTGTTTTAATTTTACGATATTTTTCAAACCATTCGCTAATCTGGGAAAAACCAATTGCACAAGGAATGAAGGATATATTATGTTTATATTGTAAAAAAAAAAATTGGATTAAGTTGATAAATACAACTTTTATGACGCTTTTTCCAAAAAGGTCATAAAATTTACCTGTTTTTTTTGTCTCACTTGATTACGAACAGTAGCTAAATCTACCTTTTAGAAGCTTAAAAGGAAAAAAAAAAACAATACAAAATTTGTTTGTATAAATAAATGTTGGTTTTGTTCAAAGAGTAGCAATAGTTTTTAGTAATGGGTACTACCTCCTGATCGCTGAATCACTTCAAGTAGCCTGCTGTGTAGAGATTCATATTGTGCTGTCAAATAATCTAGCGAAATTTCGGACCAGGCTCGTTTTATGGCTACAATAATCTCTTCAGTTTCATCATATTGCCTTCCCCCTTCGTAGACTTTTCTTGAAAGCCAACCCCACATGTTTATCATGATGTTGAGGTCGGGTGAATATGGCGGCCATGCAAGTAGGTTTACATTTTGGTTCTGAATCCAGGCTTTTGTTGTCCGTGCGGTATATATCGGTGCATGAAAGTCCATCGCTGTCCATATCTCCGAAAACTGTGGAAAAGCTCTTTCCAGTATCGATTTGTAAGTGATTGCCGTCATTTTGGAGCTTTGGAAATCCAGCTCCACAGTTCCGTAATAGCTTATTGCTCCCCATACCATTACACCACCTCCTTTGCTGTGCCGCCTTTGGAGATGTATTTCTTCTTTTCTCAAATCATGGAAATAACATCTGTATCCATCAGGTCCGTCCAAATTAAATTTTTTTTTTCATCAGAAAAAACGACGGTATGTCACTCTCGATTCCACCTGATGTGACTTGTTGCAAAATCAAGCCGCTGGATTTTACGTACCGCATTCAATGGTGGTTTCCTCTTCATTTTTTCATGGCGATATGGATGGCCTTCTGTATCACGCGATGAACAGTCGATCTGCTAGCTGTAACTCCAGTTTCTGCCTCAATTTTACTTACGGAGAGCCTTGAATTTGAAGCAACTCTCAGTATGGCCCGCCTTTCCTGACAAGTTGTTGCTTTGCTGACTCTTCCTTTGCGGTTTTTTCCATACTTCTCCGAGTCCTTAATAAAACTGTGTACAACAGTGGTGCCTCTTCCAATCTTGCTGGCTATGAAACGGATGGATTTTCCTTGTTCCCGGTAAGCTCGAATTTGGCCTATTTCCTCCTTGGTTAATGTCTTTCCTTTACCCATAGTTGTGGATTGTATGAAGTTATTTCTTGAACTAAGCTCCCTAATACTCTAAGTATCCTTTTATTTGATTTAAAACATGGTAACAGGTAGATTTAGCTACTGTTCGTAATCAAGTGAGACAAAAAAAACAGGTAAATTTTATGACCTTTTTGGAAAAAGCGTCATAAAAGTTGTATTTATCAACTTAATCCCATTTTTTTTTACAATATAAACATAATATATCCTTCATTCCTTGTGCAATTGGTTTTTGCCAGATTAGTGAAGGGTTTGAAAAATATGGTAAAATTAAAACAAAAAACTGCCTGTTCGTAATCAAGTGAGACGGAGTGTATATAACAATTCCTTTATAGATAAATCAAAATCGTCAATTCAATTCAAAAGGAAAATAACTAATTCGGAGAAAATTATGTAAAGGACATGATTCAGCTCTTGTCTTTAAACTTGTTTCTGCAGAGGCTAAACCTTCCAATAATCTGATATTTATGCTGGATTTACATGTCTCTGCATCTTTAGTTTGGTACTAAATAAGTACAAAACATATCAATAATTCACTCGCTCGATATGAATGGAAGAAGCCAACATCAAAAGTGACAACCAAAAATTCCTAATTTGAGAGGAATAGTATGAGGGAAAGCATCATACCAAAATGTTCGTCCGTTATAGGAAATATTAACACGCTCATATTTTATAGGGAGATTACACCTAAACCACTTGACTTTCGCACTTTCCATAAAAATTATAATAACAATCACAATTCGGTGGCAAGTAATTGCACAGAAAGTTGCATTCCAATTCGGTATGTGTGGAAATATGTTAGAAAAAATACTCAAATTGAATTATACAACGTATACAACGGATTTGAGAGTTTTCGACAGAAATGGGTACAATTTCATAAGTTTTTCCATTCAGAATAAGGAAACGGACCTTGTGTTT
This sequence comes from Pocota personata, assembly GCA_963082735.1. Lineage (NCBI taxonomy): Eukaryota > Metazoa > Arthropoda > Insecta > Diptera > Syrphidae > Pocota > Pocota personata. Next base: position 53,627,222 of record OY720430.1, read on the forward strand.
TTTACGGTGTTTTGAATATTTTCTTTGCATATTTCTTTCCGCATGTAAACACCCGCCAACCATGTTCAGCTGTCCATCCATGACTGACAATGGATAAAAAAAAACCACCACTGGAAAAAAAAGTTAATGAATATCAAAATATTTACAAACTTCGAATAGATATGTATCTTTTACATACCACAACATACTGTTAGAAAAAATCGATATCTATTTGACTCCAAATTTATCGAGGAATTCTGTTGAATTTCTGCGCTGAAGCAGAACACATTTTTTTTAAGGCACCATTCGACGATGCATGCGCTCGTGATTATCTGTTAGGCGATTATGTAACCAACGTTGTTATATGTCGTGATTTATCAGATTATACCCGATTATGAAAACCTTTTTCAAAATTGTTTACAGATAACATGAGCTTTGAACCTGATTGATCATGCGATGCAGATTCTAACTGTTTAATCAGTCGATACTTCTGAAGTGCAAACTTTAAATTAACGAGTGCAGTAGCAAGTTTGGTTTGTGATAAGAAGAAGTTTGGCTTTGTTTTTCTTTGAATTTTTTTAGGCGCTTTGTAAAATAATTTAACATGGATTCTGTTTCTAGTGGAAGGAAAAAAAAGAGTGATGGCCCTTTTTTGCAATTTTTTAAGTGTGAAGTAAATTTTCATTATTTGAGCAGTTAAAAAAAATATCTTTTTTTTCTTTGATAATGTAAAAGTTTGAAATTGCTTCGTAATGAAAATAGTCTTAAAAGTAAGATTAATGTTTTCTTAATAAGAAACAATCATTAAATAATGCGACTTTTTAAAATATTATCGCCCATGGTTTTGTTGGATGGCCCCAAATGGATTTTTCGGACCTAAGCGAACGATCAAAGAGACGTAAGGAAAACTTTACTTCTCAAATGTGATGAAAAACATAATCTTTGCAACTCCTTCACGCGCTGAAAAGTACCAAAAAGCTTTTAAAAAAATGGACCAGGAAATTATTCCATATACAGCAGAGTTCAATAGTTGTTGAATGAAAATTAACTAAGTTCCAATACAATCTTATTAAATACAATAAGCAATTAGTAGTGGAATATTAAATTCATGTGTGTAACTGCAAGAATTTTATCTACAGTCTTTAGTTTTTATAGTAACAGAGCAATATAGTCACCAGCAATTGTAGAGAAGAATATCGAAAATACTCGTAGCTGCTATGATTTTTCAATATTATTTGGACAGTCTTCCCAAATAGCTTTTTCAACTTTTATTTATAGGAGAATTAGTTTGAAAATTAGCCATAACTGCTACTACTCCTGTGTAATGTGAGTAGTTGAATTAGCTATGAAAACAGCTATTATTGCTATTCCGAAATAGCTGTTTTAGCTATTTTTGTTTAGTAAATTCATAGTTAAAAAGGACTTATCCTCGTGAGGTGTTGATCCTAAGATTTACGCAACGCCTTAACCATCACGTCTACAACGGCATTTCTCTTGGCTTTTTCAGTAGTCAAGTTCATTCGCGATGTTAGCTGTTATATATGTATACATATATATATATAGGTGTTTTTATGCTTTTAAGCTTCATTATGAGAATTTTACTCTCGGTGGTGTTTGTAAGACATTTGCGAGAGGCTAAAATTGCGATAAAACTTTTCAGTGTTTTCTAGGTTTCGTATCTAGAATAGAGATAAAAATGTTTCTATTAACAAATAATTGTTCGTTTAATGTTTAATTAATGCAAATTGCGTTCTGGTGTTTCATACAATTTTTTAGCTTGAAGTTTTGAAGTCATTCAGAAACCTTTCTTTTCAGGACTATATAATATTCTTCATTGAAATTTCAGATATATTTTAAATGGCAAAGTTACGGGATTTAGCAGGCTCAGTTTTCTAAAAAAAAAATCCACATTTGCGTGCTAAAAATCTGTCAGCACAAAAATGACCGAATCTAGGAAAACGTCACTCAAAATTATAAGAATCAATTAATGATGACTTTAACATCGCAAAGATTTCATTTTAACAATTTTTAAAGTAATTCATGTTTTAGAAAGATCACGAATTTCAGTGCAATTATTAGTATTTAAAATAGTGGTTATTTTGAAAAATATTGGGATTTTTAGTGATGCTAAATACTTTGCCACCAGAAATGCTATATTAAACAATTGAAAAAAGCAGTGTTCGTTAACTCGTCATCCATTGTTTGAGTGTTTTGGTTGCTGATTAGCGCATCCATACAGACAAACCGATGTAGCGACACTTAATTTTATACTGTGTAGTTATGAATGAAATCTATGCGAAAATACATGTTCTTTTAGTGTTCCCTATCAGAATGGTATATGGCGGAAAACTAATGGATTCAACCCCCTGTCTGTCCATGTGTCTGTCTCAGGCTTGTAACTTTTGAGACATAGGATCTAGAAGGCTGAATAGCATGTGATCGAGAACAATCTGGGAAACTAGTTATGAAAACTTTCTTTTTTTCGGACGCTTTTGAGGGCATAATGTACCCCAGAAAAATAAATATATTTCTACACCATCACGCGATAAATCAAATGAAAGAAATATGTAGCTTTTTATAATACATTGGACAAATAAAACTAAAAAAAACAAGGCAAAATCGAGAGAGCAGGAGCAATAGGGTTCCGTGGTTTGTACACGGAATACTGAAATAAATTTAATATGTCAAATAGAAAGTCACCCCCCCATTTCCTCCCCCGTCTTCACCTGATTCTCACCTACGGTTTTTAAAAAGACGCATCTGCACGTTCGGCTTAACTGAAATCTCAAACTTCATCAACATCCGTTTAGTGGTTCTTGAGGTAGACGCATTAAAACATAAATTACTAACGTGCTCGTAGTTCCACAACGAAATACTATTTTGCAAAATAAAAACATAAATTAATAAAGCTTATAATAATAATAATAAAATAAAAAAGTATAAGCTCCAATTTATAAGTTAATTCTGTGCGTGAAGGTAAAGTTCTCTTTGTTCGTCTTTTCGGCTTAGGTAGTCCTTGACATATGATTCCTTTCAATAACAGAGGCATTGAATATAGCTGTGCCGATAAGCACCATCGGCCATCCCTCATAAAACGTTAAAACAAACTTGTATTTGCCACTTGGAATGATAAAAGGTACAGATCGAGAATTCATATAAATTCCAAACGCTGCTACATGCCCCTACACAAAAGACACCATTTAGATACTCTGCTCGAAGAGTAGAATATAAGTTAATTATATTAACATACCCTATAGGGACAATTGTGAGTGACAGTCGTAAATTGGGACAATATATTCATTACCAACTTTCCGTAAGGGTTTCCCTTACGAGTTTCTAACATTTTGCATAGATTGAAAGTTACATTCAGATGGAATGGTCGAAATTGATTTGTGTATCCGTATTTGAATAGTTCAAGACGAAGCTGTAATGAAAATCACTATAAAATTAATTTGCCTTATTGGTTAAGTTACTTACTGTTGCATTTTTTACTACGTCCACCAAATCGGAATCCATTGTTGCAACGGTCTTCTCCCAGTTTATAGGTTTTAACTTACAAGTGACATTAACTAAAATTTTTGGATTTCCATAACATTCAATGGAATTTGTCTTTATGTAATATGGATTGAACTGTTGGGTAAGATATTTTAAGTAATAAAATGACCATGGTTTTAAGAACATTTTTTTACTTACTCCATTATTTTTTTGAGCAACTACAAATCTTGCTAAAAGGAGTAAGAAAACAAAACTGATAGACAATTGAAACACTTTCATTGCGTTAAAACTCAATTGCAATGGCTCGAAAACGTTGATCTATCCGTAAGTACGGAATTGCGTAGAACACCTAAACTTCGTACTCTTAGTAAAGGTGTAATTAAACTTATAAGTAATATAAAGTCATCCAACTGTAACAGTACATAATACATACAAAATAAATAAATAAATAGATACTTTAAATCACGTTAGTGAAGCATTCACGCGTATAGCAAATTATGGTTATTCTCTAGCTAAGCTACGGATTTGATGAAAGTGGTTTTTTGGTTAATCACATTCTGCGAGCGTAGCATAGCATTGACATAATTACTTTATACTCTCTAGTACTAAGTATCTATTTATTTCATCTACAGAATATAATTCCTTACAGATATCAGAAATAATGTACATAGTATATTTGTCATTAAAAAATACTTATTTATTTATTAGTTACGAGTACATTCATTTTTATCATTTTTTTGAAAATAGGGCAAATATTGGTTTTCTGAAAATATTCGATCTCGAAATGTTGATCAGACTTGACATTACTATGATAGAGAAACTCAAAAAAGTGGGTCTCTAAATTCTGTTTGTCTGTCTGTCTGTCTTTACGCACGATTGTAACCTAAACGGTTGGACGGATTTTCTTCAAACGGCTCTAACTATAACGATGATCAAATTTGTATATCCTATCAGATGGGGTACCAGATTTTTCTAAAAAATACGTTTGACGGTACTTTGCTTGATAACCGTTTTCTGAAAATTGGCTATTTCTCAGTTTTGATCGATTTTGTTCGAAATCAATATTTGAACCATTTGACATATACAAGATTATAGCATACCAAGTTTTTAAAAAGAAAATAAAAACTTTTTAACGATTTTATTTAAATTTTAAACCTTAGTGGTTTGCAATTAAATAACATTATATACTTGCTACACTTTTGTGGGTGATAGTAGGCTAGCTGGCATAAACCTTAGACTTCAAAAAACCCCAAAGACGTTAAATCGCATGATCTGGGCGGCAAATTCTGATCACCAAAACGGGAAATTACACGATAAGGAAATGACTCATGCAGTAATTGAATTGTTTCTCGGACTGTATGGCACGTGGTACCGTCTTGTTAAAACCACATGTCGTCCACATCCATATCTTGCAATTTAGGTACAAAAAACTGGAATTTCATGTCGCGATAGCAAGCACCATTAACTGTTATGGCCTGATCAGCCGCATTTCAAATAAGAATGCTCCGATGATGCATCCAGCACAAAATCCGTACCAAACAGTGACACGTTGTGGATGCATTTGTTTCTCAACAATCATTCGTGGATTTTCTGAACCCCAAATCGACAATTTTGATGATTAACAAAGCCATCAAAATAAAAATGATCCTAATCGCTGAAGATGATTTTGTTTGAAAATTCAGCATCCACTTGTTGTTGTTCCATAATTCAATGAACTCTCTTCGCTGTGCGTAGTCAGTAAGCTTCAGTTCTTGAGTCAATTGCACTTTGTATGCATGAAGATGCAAATTTTCCGTGAGAATACGCTGAGTGCCTAAGATCACTTTATTTATCTAGTCCTCCTGAATTTTTGAATTAATATCTTCACAGTTGATGAAGTTAAATCACTATTCCGACCATATTTTGTACGAAAATTGCGAACTATAGGGGCCAAACTTTCATTATTTTTAAAATATTGCTCAACAATGGAAACACTTTGTTCTTTCGTGTAGCATCCATTTTTAATAACCCTGAACTGTCAGCTAGCACGTTGTCTTTTTTTTCTAGCACCGGCAGGTCTGCTAGTTAATTTATATCTCAATTAAATCTATGTAATTAAATTTGGAAAATCAATATTTCCACCGATTAATGTAGGTAATCAGTGGTGTACCAACGAGATGCCATCTAAGTCCTTTACTGTTTACTTTATTTACTTTACAAATGTCTTTCCCTCATTCATCAATACTTTTAGGAACGTTTTATTCACTCGAAGTTGAATACAACTTGGGAATTTTTACTGTGAACTTAAGAAATTATTTTTATTCATTCGAAGTTGACTCGCTCAACTTTTGATATTCCGAAGTTGCGAAAATCCAATGTTGGTAAATTTTGGATTTGCTCAACTACGCGAAATGGTAGAAGTTAGCTGAGCAAACGTGGGCTTTTACGTCAATTTATTATTATTGACTCTTTGTTCTTGACATAGAATGTCGACGACGACGCTTTTCCTGAATGTCACAAACACCATTGAAAATTTATAGAACGAATCGAAGATTCGAACTCGTAATAGCGTTGAACGTTTGTACAGCATTTGGAAAAGGCTGTTTCCAGTGTTGGGCCCTGAATTGGAAACAGCACAATTGATCACCATCTCTGTGCCGTCCTAAACAACATAGCCATCGACGAAATGAGTCGCAACCACCGCCGGAAGTGCCCAGATTCACTGATATGCTAGCCACGACATATGTTGCACCAGCTACGCCTTTGGAAGCAACATCGGCAGCCACTGACCACGTCCGCTCTCGATTGGTTCGCACTCATTTTCAGGCCATGTTAGATTGAACTGAAATTAATCCATTCAATGCACTTTTCTTTTTTTCTGTCATTTTTCCGAAAAGCAGTTTGTAATTGTAGGCACATAACGAAAATGACGCCCTGAATGCAAATCTTAAGTTGCGAATGACAAATTGTGTGTCATCTGTCACAAATATCCCAGGGTTTTTAAGAAACTGTAAGTTTGCCAACTTTTAAATTTCAACTTGCCGTTCAATTCTAGATTTGAAATCAAACCCCAAGCTGGCCAACTTTGGATTTTTCGGCAAGTTGAACAATAGTGAATAAAACGTCCCTTAATTGTTTAGAATATTCTGACGATTGGAAAATTTCATAAAAATTAACTCAACAAGTGACCTTTGGTTCTCACGTCGGTACTATTACGTATATCGAAAGTGTATTTCTTATTTGGATTTTTAAAACGGAGTTGCATAAATTCCAGTTAGATCTACTCTAAGATGTGCGTCTATGATTTGGTCCACTTAGTAACAGGTTTCATATAAACAGAATTGAGCTGATACAGCTGAATTTTACCAGCTTTGCAATCTTTATGTTTTGATGTTTCTCGATGTTTTTTTTTTACCTCAAAGGAAACTTCAAGACGTTATGTTCATTAGAGACATTGCTGGTACTCAAACTAACCCATCGGAGCTGTCTTATAATCTTAATTTTTATGCACCTACCGCTATAAGGCACCTTCGCATAAAGTACATATTTCTTCATGACCGATGGACATAGAACGACGTTTTTCTTCTACCTAGAATTTCTTTTTATCATATTTCAGAAGTTTTCGTGCAATAGAACCAAATTTGCTTGTGTTATGTGGCACGTATCCCCGTCCTATTGGAACCACATTGCGCTCATATCAATCTCTTCAATCTCATGTCAAAAATTGTTGGTTATCATTTGATCATAGCACAGAGAATTCACACTAAAAATGGAACATTCGACGTTTTCAAAAAAATACGGCCCGATCACGTCCCCGGTCCACACCACGCACCAAGCTGTCACCCATGGTTGATGCAATGGAAATAATTTGTATTCTTATCAAACAAAGAATCTATAAATATTTAATAAATAAACAAAAATTGTTAACTTTTTAACAAAGTTTATAGGAAATACTAAACACAATTTTAAGATACTCGTAATTCTTTGAGAGTAGCAAAGTCCTCTTTATTCATATTCTTGGCATAAACTTTCTCTCAATAACTGAGGCAATCGCTGAAACTGTACCGATGTGTACTAATGGCCATCCCTCATAAAACGTTAGAACTACTTTGTATCTAACACTTGGAATGGCAAAAGGTATAAACCGAGAATCTAAGTAAATATTATACGCAGCTAAATGACCCTACTCAAAATACAAAATAACACGTACTATAATCTAATAAAAAAAATCATATTAAATATATCGCATACCCAATATGGACAGCTGTGATTAAGACTCGTGAAACGTGACAATACATTCATGGCTACCTTTGCCTAAGGATTTCCTTTACCAGTTTCTAACATTTTGCATATATTGAAAGTTATGTTAATTAGGAACGGACGAAACTGATTTGTATATTTGAAAAGCTCGACGCGCAGCTGTAATTAAAATCACTTGCTATAAAAAAAATCAATTAGACTGTTGGTTAAATTCACTTACTGTTGCATTTTTTACAACGCCGACCAAATCAGAGTCCATTATGGCTACGGTCTTCTCCCAGTTTATAGGTTTTAATCTACAAGTGATGTTAACTAGCATATCTGGATTTCCATAACAATCAATGGAACTCGTTTTTATGTAATATGGGGGTCAACTGTTGGGTAGCAGATATTTAAAATGATCATGGCTTTAAGAAAACTGTATTATTTACTGCATTATTTTCTTTAGAAACTATAAATCCTACCAAAAGGAATAATAAAACCAAACTGATGAACAATTGAAACATTTTCATTGCGCAAAACTGAACTAAAATCATTTGAAGGCTGAATGGAGAGGAATGGCAAAAACGTTAATCTAAATATGTATGTGATTGAGTATAATACCCATACTACGTACACATGGTAAATGTGTAACTAAATGCGCAATAAATTTAAAGCCATCCAACTATGACAGAACACCGGGTATTACAAATAATAGTGAAATCATTCACGCGTAGAGTTAACTAAACTAAATTGTGAATCTCTGGCTATGACAGATGATGATGACTAGATTAGAAGAATTTTGTAAAACTTGCAACCTATCGGTGAATATGTCTAAGTCGTAAGTACTGGTCTTTGAGCTCCCTAATACTCTAAGTATCCTTTTATTTGATTTAAAACATGGTAACAGGTAGATTTAGCTACTGTTCGTAATCAAGTGAGACAAAAAAAACAGGTAAATTTTATGACCTTTTTGGAAAAAGCGTCATAAAAGTTGTATTTATCAACTTAATCCCATTTTTTTTTACAATATAAACATAATATATCCTTCATTGCTTGTGCAATTGGTTTTTGCCAGATTAGTGAAGGGTTTGAAAAATATGGTAAAATTAAAACAAAAAACTGCCTGTTCGTAATCAAGTGAGACGGAGTGTATATAACAATTCCTTTATAGATAAATCAAAATCGTCAATTCAATTCAAAAGGAAAATAACTAATTCGGAGAAAATTATGTAAAGGACATGATTCAGCTCTTGTCTTTAAACTTGTTTCTGCAGAGGCTAAACCTTCCAATAATCTGATATTTATGCTGGATTTACATGTCTCTGCATCTTTAGTTTGGTACTAAATAAGTACAAAACATATCAATAATTCACTCGCTCGATATGAATGGAAGAAGCCAACATCAAAAGTGACAACCAAAAATTCCTAATTTGAGAGGAATAGTATGAGGGAAAGCATCATACCAAAATGTTCGTCCGTTATAGGAAATATTAACACGCTCATATTTTATAGGGAGATTACACCTAAACCACTTGACTTTCGCACTTTCCATAAAAATTATAATAACAATCACAATTCGGTGGCAAGTAATTGCACAGAAAGTTGCATTCCAATTCGGTATGTGTGGAAATATGTTAGAAAAAATACTCAAATTTGCTATTACATTTACCTGAATTTCATTTCACTTTATAGGTCTGTTCCCTTACTTTCAAGGAGTGCTGAAAAATCTCTGAGAAAGGTGAAAATTACAAAAAAAAAAAGAACAAAAGCTGTTTCGTTTTTTACTGCACTTGTCTTAATCGATTAAATACCAGATAAACAAAAAAAAAAACTGTTAATAAGCAATTTGAAATTTACATATGAGTATACAACGGATTTGAGAGTTTTCGACAGAAATGGGTACAATTTCATAAGTTTTTCCATTCAGAATAAGGAAACGGACCTTGTGTTTTTCAGGGTAAAAACATAATGGCAAAGAGAAACAGGTGTTTTGAACATTTTCTTTGCATATTGCTTTCCGCATGTAAACACCCGCCAACCATGATCAGCAGTCCATCCATGACTGACAATGGATAAAAAAAAAACCACCACTGGAAAATAAAGTTTATGAATATCAAAATATTTACAAAATTCGAATAGATATGTATCTTTTACATACCACAGCATACTGTTAGAAAAAATCGATATCTATTTGACTCCAAATTTATCGAAGCATTATGTTGAATTTCTGCGCTGAAGCAGAACACATTTTTTTTAAGGCACCATTCGATGATGCATGCGCTCGTGATTATCTGTTAGGCGATTATGTAACCAACGTTGTTATATGTCGTGATTTATCAGATTATACCCGATTATGAAAACCTTTTTCAAAATTGTTTAGAGATAACATGAGCTTTGAACCTGATTGATCATGCGATGCAGATTCTAACTGTTTAATCAGTCGATACTTCTAAAGTGCAAACTTTAAATTAACGAGTGCAGTAGCAAGTTTGGTTTGTGATAAGAAGTTTGGCTTTGTTTTTCTTTGAATTTTTTTAGGCGCTTTGTAAAATAATTTAACATGTATTCTGTTTCTAGTGGAAGGAAAAAAAAGAGTGATGGCCCTTTTTTGCAATATTTTAAGTGTGAAGTAAATTTTCATTATTTGAGCAGTTAAAAAAAATATCTTTTTTTTCTTTGATAATGTAAAAGTTTGAAATTGCTTCGTAATGAAAATAGTCTTAAAAGTAAGATTAATGTTTTCTTAATAAGAAACAATCATTAAATAATGCGACTTTTTAAAATATTATCGCCCATGGTTTTGTTGGATGGCCCCAAATGGATTTTTCGGACCTAAGCGAACGATCAAAGAGACGTAAGGAAAACTTTACTTCTCAAATGTTATGAAAAATATAATCTTTGCAACTCCTTCACGCGCTGAAAAGTACCAGAAACCTTTTAAAAAAATGGACCAGGAAATTATTCCATAACTAAGTTCCAATACAATCTTATTAGATATTCTGCAATAAAACATAATAACCATATGTATCCAAACTATGCAGCTATTATAGAAGCAAAAAAAATGTTATCCTGAAAACTTGGTCATAACCAAATCAGTCGCAGAAAGTTTACTACATCCCACAATTCGACGTTTATTTCAAGGAATTGAAGATGTTATAGAAACATTGCATATTAATGAAATGTGTAACATTAACCTTATTTCCAAATGGGGTTGTGATGGAAGCTCAGGCATGAGTGAATATAAGCAACGATTTACAGACCCAAGCATTTCATATGCTAGTATTTTCCTAGCATCTTTTGTTCCTCTCCAGTTAGTGTCAGGTGACCCAGAATCACATAATAAAATTATATTGTGGCAAAATCCTCGTCCATCATCGACAAGGTTGTGTAGACCAATACGCGTTCAATTCGTTCACAAAACAACAGATGTAACTGTAAGAGAATTCGATTACATTGAAAACCAAATATCTTCTTTGAATGAAACTTTGATAGATCATATTAAAGGAAGTATTTCAGTAAAGCATAAAATGCTTCTTACAATGATTGAGGGAAAGGTATGCAATGGCATAACTGAAACATCTTCAACTCAAAGGTATTATCTTTGTGGTGTAACATTAAAAGATTTCAACAAAATAGATTTTGTATTGAACAAGACAAGTCAAAGCTGAATTTTGGGTTATCCTCCTTGCATGCGTGGATAAGATTCTTTGAATGTTTACTTCATGTCTCCTATAAATTGCCTATAAAAATAAATGAAAAGTCGAAGAAAACAAGAAAAGGATTCAAGAAGAATTTAGAAGCCGAATTGGACTGTTAGATGACAAACCAAAACCAGGTTCTGGTAGTACGAACGATGGCAACACTGCCCGTCGATTTTTCCATGACTCTGTTACTTCTTCGGATATAACCAACATAGATAAAACATCATATGCCGATTTCGGGTTGTTTTACGAGTATTACCAATATCCAGTGGATACCCAATACAAATCGGTCGATTTAAGGCGTATTGTATTAATACCGCAAATTTGTTTGTGCAACTGTACACATGGTATAATATGCCCACTACATAAAATTTTAATATACAGCCCTGAAATTATATCTAAAGCTATTCTTTCGATTGGACAGCTCGGCGAAGAAGCCCAAGAATCACGAAACAAAGACATAAAGCGTTTTCGAGAAAGTTTTTCAAGAAAATTTTCGAGGCAGCAAAATATGGAGGATGTGTTTCACAACCTTTTGGTTTCTTCCTACCGATTTATAAATGGTCTAAGAAACTAAACCCTAAAACAAAAAGTCTCCAGTGTTACCATACTGTCAAATGTTTTTGCTACCATTGAAATGTATTAGATACTTTTAAGTTTTTCACAAATATCTCTTTACGAGTATCTACTAACCAAGAAATTCAAATATGGAAAACAAAATTGTTTTGCAGATAAACTTTGTTGAACGAAAAAGCCAAAGACCTATAGGTAACTAGTGCATAAGCCTTCCAACGGAAGGAAAAAAGTCCTTCGTAAAAACTTATTAAAAAAATCGATAACCTTAGGTCCTAGCCGTTGTTCAGCTTTCTAGTTAATCTAGGGGCTTATAGTGGATGCGAAGAGACTTCAGCTTCCTAGGTCAATCGAGGGCTTCTGTTGCTTCCAGGAAGTCACAATTAAATAGTAAATATGTTATTAGATTATATACATATCGTGCATGCATTGTAACTTACTGTAGGTATTTCGAAAGTCGAAAATCGGGCTCCATATATACCGTGTCCTCTGGTCGTACTATATGTGTAAAAAAAATTTAGCTCTTTAGGTTATCCAAGGGTCTCTGCAGCCCTCGGAAAGGTACAATTTAATAGGGAAATTTTTAGCAAATTATATATTGTGGATACTCAGTATATTTTACCCTCAGCATTTTTGAAACCCCGCTCCTACATCTAAACCACACTTCATCCGATTTGGATAATTTTTTAGACGAAACTTCCGTCACGTCTGAACAAAAAAAGAAATCAAATCAAATTCCATCAGTGTTTCGCAAGTGAGTTGTGTGAGGACAAACGTACATGTAGGAATGGAACAAATAGTATTTATTAGACCTGGTCCTATACGGTCATAGCTTTTTCTTTTTCTCTGGATTATCGGAAAACTAAATTAGGATACAAGCCGAATTTTTTAACCTTGCTAGCCAGTGGGTACAAATACATCAACCGGGTGGCTACGAACTCGTACAACTCTTGCTTGTCTCCCCAGCCAAAACCAACTGGCTAGGAATACTTATGACTCCTGATAAGTGACCTGATTTTATTCACAGACGTTGTTACGTTTGCGGAATTTTCCTTTATGAGGGACTTGTTTGTAACTTGAAATTTTTTTCCATGAATCTCGTGCAATGGCTTTCATCAGGAGAAAAATAAAATGTTGTACTTTTATTTCTTATATTAATTTAATTACTTCGTATGATTAAAAACGCGGTACACTAACAATTTTTATAAAACCAAAAAAAAAATGTTTTTTTTAAATAATACAAACATTCAATCATCGCTACCTCTATCTACCTTTAATTTGTCTTTTCTTTTTATTTAATGACTTTTTTTTATTTGATGCTAGTAAAATTCGAAAAGTGCATATGCACAAAAATTCCCACATACAAATTGAAACGAATATATCCTTTTTCGATTAATAATTGATTGATTCACTCATTTGCGTATCTCCGAAACCCCATGGCCTAACAACTTGAAACTTGCATAGTGATTACTTTTAGACTCCTGGCGAGGGATAAGACGGGGTCTTATGAAATTTCAATTCAAATGGGTGAAAAGGGGAGTTAAATGCCCTAAAAAATACTTGGTTTCCCTTTACACTAACCTAACTTGAAAACAGCAGATTGAATTTGAATAAAATTTAATAAAATCGTTCTTAGATCACTAATCTCCTATCGCATTGAGCCTTAAATCATCCTTTTACATTTTTGATCTCAAGATTTTGATCAATCTGGATATTGCTATAATAGAGGAACTCAATAAAGTGTGTCTCGCAATTATGTCTGTCTGTCTTGTACCTGACGGACTTAGTAGGGTGACCACAGTGCAGTGGGTAGTGTGTCGCTTGTGACTCGATCTGTGCAGGTTCGAGCCCGTACGGGGAACATTGCCAGCGGAGCATAAAAGAGAAATGAATAAAATCCAAGTTTCTCCAACTACTACACCAAAAGAAGTTCTGCCTGGTAGTACAATGGACTACGGTTGAGGCTGAGTGTTCCGGGATTTGGAAATTTATTAAAAAAATAAAGACATGAAGACAGATATGTATGAATTAATAAAATTAAATTAAGCAATCGGGTGTAGCCGAGCATGTCAGATACTCGTAGTTCACCTTATAAATAATTTCCTGAATAAAATATTCACTACCTATGTATAATTGTCCTCAAGAATTTTTAAGTACTTTAAATACCGGCTATTCCTTTTTACTATACTCGTATGTATGTACTTTACGAGTGTAGCCCCTTCCTCTGTCAAATAGTTTGACAGTTGACAGCTAATGGCAAGCAGAAGTACCAATCTTCAAATACAAAATGTATTGCATATCTGACTGGCTTGCAATCGTTTTAATGAACCACTGGCCAGCTAGGTTAAAAACAAAAAAAAAACACAACAACAGTTAAAATAACGGTATGTGGCCCGAGGTTCAGCTCGTGCTTGATGGATTTTTTTAAAATTACCACGATGAGTACAATCAATTTTACAAACAATTACAATGTACAGGTGGAAAAATTAAATTTTCTGAATCCTTAACCCATCTAATACACCAGACTGCCTAAATCATTTCCATGTGAAACTACAACTGGACATCTGTACTAGCTAATGCACAATAAAAACAAATCGATTCGATTTTGTATAATATATATTTTTGTATAACTGATTTTCTGAAACATAAATCACAAAGGGAACCTTAATTGGCCTTACAACAACGAAATCATTTCTTTACAATGGGGAATAATCGCCAAATAACATCTGATATATGTAATTACATTCATGTGTTTTAGATATGTGCCTATGTATGTATACATTCGTGTACATGTGCATGCAATGACAGATTGTTTTTTGTGATTCAGCTACTAATTATTGCGTGCATATAAGAAGGTCATTGCAAGGATATTTTCTGTAGTCATTTGCATATGAGTACTGCTTTCAGGCTAAATACGTTAAAATCACATTTTTGGAGAAAATTCTGATAAAATGGAAAGAAGGGATTTACGTTATAAAAATACTTTTGAGTATCTTACTCTTTTTCGTCGAAGTTTAATATTTCAAACAAAGGAGTTCTTTCAGAATTCAACGTTACATGGCGTTAGGTATATTGCCGAAACTGGACGTCCACTAGGAGAGAAGTTAGTATCGATTTGAAATTGAGAGTGCAATTAAGACTTGATTATGTACTGTGTTCCATTTGTAGGTTTATGTGGTTTTGTTTCACTGCAGTTGGTGCAGTTACTGCACTGATTATCATTATGAGTTTGTGGGAAAAATTTCAAACAAATCCAACCATTACAGGTAGTTATTTACGTGGAAACGCAATCGGATGGAAATACTAATCTCTTATGCAAACTCTTAGGCTTGGATACTGATTTCCAAAATCAAAAAGTCATATTTCCATCAACATTGGTGTGCCCCGAGACTGCATTTGACCGTGAGAAGGCATACGATGTTGCATACAAATTATTATCGTAAGTATGTACATAATTTCGGTACGATTCGACTTTAGCTATCCCTAACAGATTTTGATAAAAATCTTTAAATCTTTATTCGACGTGGTTTTTAATGCTTCAAAAGCTACAGTCACTCCGTACGTAGATCAGTGGCGACACGTGACGTATCAATAGTTTTATATTAACTTCCGGTAAAATTTTGTAGTTTGGACTATTACGTATATAGAATTTTGAAAAATTCATCTTGTAGAAAATTTAAAAACATAAAACTGTTATCGTTAGTTTTTTGGGAGATATTCGTACTAAAAAACTATTTCCGCTATTAGCTTCGAGTTAAAGTCGAACGTTTTGACTGCATACCTACGATTTTCATAAATTTGGCATCCGCCTTTTAAAAAATGTCAATGCCTAAAATTTCGGCAACTTGTTGACACAATGCACTGTTTTCGAGTTATTATTAGCTTCGGAGTAAAGTCGGACATTCTAGCTGACTGCGTACTTGCAATTTCCAAAAAAAAAGGCATCCATCATGTAGGGGATTTCAAAAGCCTAGAACTTCTGTCGAGATAATTGTAGGATGCACCGCTTTTAGGATATTCGCATATTTCTTTACCTTCATCATTTTGTTTTTGCGACACTGTCATTATCGATTATCGATCTAAACACCAGACCCTCAAGCTAGTCATAGTGCTGCTAAATTATCTGTTTATTAATTTTCTCTCAGAAACTACGATCATGACATGGCCAATCAGGTAGCTCCATTCCTCGAGATGCTTACATCTTTATCCTTTGACAGCATCCAAACTGCTTTCGAAATGAGTAAAGTGTTTTCCACTTCTAATATAGATGCAAAATCACTTCGCGCCTGGGCATTTATGGTAATTTTTTTAGTTTTCATACATACCTATATGTATATCTTAATATATATATTCCTCAGGTGCGCATAAGCTGCGAAGATACCCTTGTCGAATGCAAGTACAGAGATGAGAAAGTAAGCTGCTGTTCACATTTCGATCCTGTATATACGGAACATGGTTTCTGTTACGCCTTCAATAGCCGTTTTACATCATACGCGGAGTCTGAGTAATTTTGATTTTTTATTGTTACTCTCTTCAATAAATTAGCTAAGTGTCTTGTTACTTTTAGTGAACCCTCATCATCACCGCATGATTTATATGAAACGGATAAAAAGTGGGCATTACAATTTGTCCCAAATAGTACTTCCAGGATTTTCATATTCTCACAGGAGGAATTCTTTGGTGAGGATGTCAAATCACAATTGGAATGGAAGGAAAAACAAACAGTTGAAATTCGGATATTAGAAAGAAATACATACACAACTGATGATGCCAGGCAGTTGTCAATTGGGTATGTCCTAAAGGACTTTATTTCTTTTAATTTTTTTTTTCCAAAACAATATATATATACTATATATAGCATTATGTGTGTATATTAAGTATATACCTAACAAGCTACTATGTGCTTTGCGTCTTTAACTCAACCTACTGTATCAGTAAGGATTGAACCTCTAGATAGGTGATAGATAGATATACAAATAAATAGAAAGTGGTACTCGATTAGGTACTCTTAGACCAACATACTCGTACATACATAAGTCCACTATGGAACATTGATTTAGATTCCCTTATACTCCTGGAACCATGCAGTTCTGGTGATAAAGCCATTCATTTTGGCAATGCAGGTAGCTGAGTAGCCCTTCTGACATATTGAACAGAAGGACATTCGCAGAGGAAGTGAAATATACTCTCCATCTCCTTCCCCTCGTCCCTGCAACTTCTGTAGAAGTCATTGCTTGTAATGCTAAGTCTCAGCTTTCGGTGATGGCGACTGTGAGTTTGGAGATGTTAGCTTTGTGTGCCTTTGATCTGTTATTGTCTAGGGTTGACCATAGTAGCCTAGCAGTATTGCAATTATTAAGATTTGTCCACCTGTAGTTAGATTTTTTCGGCCTGAATCAGGTGCTTGACAAATGGCATTGGCGCATCGATCCAGTCTGCATGCCTACTATTTATATCGAATGAACCTTGTCTGGTCAGCCTAATAGTTCTAATAGAGATAAGCGGCAGTAATTCACTCTCGTTGATTTCACTAAGTTGGCTACTATGTAACTGGCAGTAGATGAATATTGCAATGTATCATAATTCCGCGACAACCAGGTGTTAGCCTAATGAATAGCGTTGGCTTGGAAAACACTGCAATAGCTCCGCAGTTTGAAAAATTGTGTAGTGTATGTCTAGGTCGTTTGACGAGCCACCAGCAAAAACACCTTTATTTGTTTTTGAGCCATCCGTAAAGATATGTAGGTATTGAATGGTTGTAAATGACGTTTTTGTATTTTCAGGATTCTCTTTCCGATATTAGATACTGAAAACTCACGTTTCAACATACCAAAGCAGTAGGTTTTAAAAATAAAGAATCGTCTAAAAACAGCGAAACAAGCTAGAAAAAAATCGTTCCTTTTCAATTGGCACGCAGTGTATGTTCTTCGGAAACGGACTCTATATATATATATACATACGAGTATATATTTTTAGTGTTCAGTACCACTATCTCATAAAACGGAGCATAATGGATTCAACACTGTGTCTGCATGTCTGTCTGTCCGTCTGTATGTCATACTCTTGCAACTTCAGCCATTAGAGCTAGAGATCTGAAATTTTGCACACAAATTTATGCGATGAACCAAAAATAATTAGAAAAAAAAAAATTTTAAAAATATTTTTTGAGGAGGACTTTTGGTATGCCTCGTACACCAAGGAAACAAATATTTTCCATTTCCCCATACGACATATCAAATGAAAACTAGAGTTCGAAAGAATTCGAATAAGTAAAGAAAAACCTAAACACCAAGCCAAAGCACTACTATCTACCTAAACGTACTCGTACATATGTACATGTGTATCTCCGAAAGTATTAATGGAACAAATCTGAAAAACAAATTGGGAATTTGTAAAGCTATGAGGTTACGCGAAAAACATAAATACGTATGGATAAATAAAATATAAAAGTTGAAAGACTGGGCCAGCGCACACTGGATCAATTTTCCCCCGGGGTAAGACCGGGGTATATTTTACTTCAATCGCACACTGGATGAATAATGCGGGGGGGAATTGTGTTATACTTATAGTACATGAACCGATTTTCATTGTAGTGGTATTTCTGAGTACTTTATCCCTCGAAATTGACAACTTATGTGTGTATTGCTTTTCCCGATGTTCAACCACTTCACCGCTGGATGAACATTTTACCCCGTTTCTTACTTTACACTTCATCTCCCTCTTCTATAAAGTAAGTTTTACCCCGGGGGAAATGATCCAGTGTGCGCTAGCCCATTGGGGGTTAATAATCATCCCCCATATCTTACCCCTGCTTTATCCGATTTTAATGATCCGGTTGTACTCCGTGATGAGGTACTTTCGACACTTTCCATTTTTTTTTTGTTTTAAATATAGGAAAAATAGAAATTGTAACAAATAATATCTGAAACTTTGCCAATATGTTAAAAAAAAAGGTCCCAATTTAGTATAAATGCCTTTGAATCAACTTATACACTCCTTTTTTTCGAAATTCACTGCGGATACATCTACCAGAAGCGACAGCATCGCTGGAAGAGAACACACAGATAATGTAATATATATGTATAATATTTTTAACATTCATTACGCGCGCAAACTTTTAATTGCGCAGATGAAAAGTCTAATATTTTTGACGATTGGGCACCTTAATGCAATTACCTTTAAGCCAACATATCATTTATAAGGCAGTACATACATACATATGTATGTAAGTTTTTGAACATTTTTAAAAGGTTTTTTTTTTAATGAATTTCTCAAAAAAAATAGCTTTTGTTCGGACAGTGTTCACAAACTTGTTCGGTTCTGTTCTAGTTCTTGGTAATGTAATTGTAAGAGCTATAGGAAACCGCACGAAACAGATAGGAATAGCGATATGTACTTGCTTTTATACTGTGTACTAATCATTGTACTACGAGTGGTAATTTGTTGCTATGTTACAGGTAAATTTTAGTGAATCACTCTGACAACACTAGTGATCAATCAAAACCTGTTTAAAAATAGTCAATCCATGGAATACATCTTTCTTCCACGCTGATAGTACTCTCATTGCAGTATGCAAACCGGTTTTTTATGAAAGATGTAAAAGAAGCAAAGGGAAATCTCATCATTCAAGTGGAATGAAATTTGCCACAAAATTCAAACCAGTTTCCCTTGTTGTGTTGTTTTTCTTGTTTTATAGGAGTCGACACTTTTTAGCGGAACATTGTGATGTCATTCTTGTTTTATCTGAGAACAAGGTGTACAAAATAGAAAAGTGAAGTGCGTGTATTCCGACAAAAAGTGAAGAATAACATTTTAACAAAATTGTGTTTCTTCAAAAATGGATTCGTGGGATAAAGAGCAAACAAAAATGCTTCTTTCGTTATTACAGCAGTGCCCATGTTTATTCAATCCGCAAGATCCACATTTTACGAATCAATGCAAGAGAGGTGAAAAATATAATTTTATTTTAAATGAAATGAAAGACTACAGACTAAATGTAACCGTACAATGTATCAAAAACAAAATAAGAACATTACAAAGTCAGCTATCAAGGGAAAGAACGAAAGAATTCAATGCAAAACAAAATGGCATAGTATACAAACCTAAGCTATGGTGCTATAAAGACTTGCTATTCTTGTCGAATTGTAACGACGCGCCATTAAGTACCTCGAATATGAAGTTGCCTAAGGTAAGTTAAAATAATTTCTGGTTTTCGAAAATCGCTGTGTTTTTTTTAACAAATTTACAACAGTCTGAGATTTGTTCTATTACAATAATAACCGAGCTTATACTCTATCTCATAGGGTATATTGCCATCAATTTTGAGCTAGGAAAATCAAATTTATAAGCATTTAGAACCCGAAGCAGTGCAAGTTAGTTTTTTTAATCCACCCACAAACACTCCCACTTTTCAAAAAAAAAAAAAAATCCGCGTATGGATCTTATTGTTCGAGCTTGATGGATGAAATCTGATTCATTGGCTTTTCGGAATTCGATACATTAAAAGTGAAAATTAAAAAAAAAAATTACGATCCGCCACAAACCCACCTATTTTTCAAAAAAAATATTTTTTTTCAATATTTTTGCTAGATCGTTTAAAAAATAAAATTCTGGCCATTGAATTTCTCTATCATTCGTTCATACATTTTGGGGGCGTTTCCATAGTTAAGGCTTGTTTTCAAAATATCATTAGAACCTAATAATTTTGGTGATAAATAGTGACTTTAATTATCAAAAGGTTTTTGCTTTTTCTAATAAAATCTCTTTAAAACCGAGAAAATATCTTTTGCATGAACAAAATGAACAAATTCGCAATAATACCCTAACTTTCTTAGGGATGTCATAGACCATGAGGAATAGGGTATCATACAATCCGTTTGAAGCGGATTTTATGATTTTTGTATGCCCTATCCAGATAATGAAATACTGATTTTAGTGCATAGTTTGTAACATAGAGAAATAATAAAGATACACCCTGTGAAGCAAATGGAAATACGTATATAATCATCATTAATAGCGATATTGTTTGAACCATGTCCGTTCGTCCGTATGTAGTACGCTTTGAGGTCTTAAATTTTGCTCCTTGAACCTTAGATGCTTGATCTTCTGAAAAACGCTCACAACCACGCACAAAATCATGTTAAATGTCGGACAACGTTTCTTTTATGCTAGTTTTTAGCAAGAACATTCATATGAGAATATCGATAATTTTGATCAACTGCTACGCTTATTTCACTAAGGGACGGAAACATAAATTGATGTGGCATAAAATAAAGTCAAGAGCCGTGAATTAGAACCACTTGAAGTAAACAACAAATATGCACATACTCGTTTAGACGCGACAAAAAAAATAAAGTTAAACAAATTAAAATTAAAAAACAATTAAACAAAAATTAGCTTCGGTAAAAAAAGCAGATACCCCAACACAATCCGTTACGGATGCCTAGCAACCATCGCATACGTTTTCTTTTTCTTTTGTACATGTAGGTTTGTGAGATCACAAAAAAACATACGTTATGCAACGTATTAAATTAAAGCTGAACTTAAAAGGAGCCCAATAATACTAAATAGATACCCACCAAGTGTTTATCGATTTCAAGGCCACGAATAACAACGTGAATAAATGAGCTATAAGCTACTAAATTATGTTCATTCCTTTTTAACGTTTTTAATTTTGAATTTCGAAGATTTCTTATATTACAAAAAATGTGGTAAATGTTTATTCTATGGAGAACTATGTATACTCGGAATAATATACAGAACGTACTTAGGTATAGTAAAATTTTCTCAAAGAATGAGCCCACCTATGCCTTTTTACCCTAAATGGCGCCCAACGCACCCCCCTTTACATACGAGTATTAATATTCCTTACAGACTTATAATGACCATTATAAAATTACAAATTGAGTTCAAAAACACAGCGATTTTTGAAGTGCAGTAACGATATTCAATATTAATTTGGTTTAACTTTCAGTATAAAACAAACAAGCCCATTGAAATAACAGATGATGAAGCAGAAGATGAATCTTCAATTGTAAGTGAATATTTTTTCTTTATTTCATATGTAGTTTAATTAAAATGTATTACCATTTACCCAGCTGGCTTCGACCGTCCCAAAATTTGTTGTGATAGGTTTTGAAAACAGCACATATGGCCTAGATTTTCGCAGCAATTTGTATTTTGCGTGATATATTTTGTACAAGAACGGATTCAAATGACTAGATTGAGATGCTTAACATAAAAATTTAACTTTCTGAGGTTTTTCATACATTCGCGAGAGGTGGAACCGTGAGACAACTTGTTTTTTTTTTTAACTGAGACTCTAACCCGAATTTCCCGCTCAATAGTCTAACGCACTAACCATTGAATCACGGAGCTGCCTACAAAATTTAAGCTTCTAAGATCCTCCTGGGATTTGCCTGGACAGTTGACAGTGGTGTGATAATTATCACTTATAATTATATGACTTTATTTTGTGCATGTGATCAGAATAGCTTTATTTTTTTTCTGTATTTTACGAGTATGTGGCAGGATTTTTGAGCAGTAAATCGACTTCATTGGTTTGAGGATTTGATTTGATCTCTTGGGGAAGCGATATGCAATGATTTACACACTGATTCTCCGTCGTGTATTTGTTTTCAAACTTCCATTCCTTTTTACTCCCCTCTCTTACCTATTTTACCTACAAATCAAAGTTGCGTATATAACAGTCGGGGGAGAAAATGGTGTCTCTAATGTATGTACATAAGTCCCGATTATGAAGTGAAGGCAGGGAAAATGTTCAATTTATACAGGGCACAAACAGAAATTTTAAGCTGGGGTCAGTTATAAATTATCGTGAAATAAAATTAGTCACTTAGGCGAAGCCAGACGGGTCAGCTAGTAAATACATATAACTAATAACACTAACTAATTTTTAATAATATTTTTCAGGAAGAGAGTGAAAAACTCTCTGAAAAGTTACACAAAGGAGCCATAGACGCATTAAATATAGTCAAAAACTTAGTGCAACACCAGCAAAAATCGGAACCGATTGAAAAGGAAGAGGAATTTTGTAGATATCTCTGTTCGGAATTAAAAAAAATAACTTTAGATGACACATTCGACGACCTCAAAATGGAAATACTTCAACTGGTCAGGAAAACAATCAAGGAAGAGAAGAACATTTTAAGGGAACAGCAGAACTGCGCATATAACATGGGCGAAGTCAAGGGGTGGCATTTGCCTCCCTCGCGCTAATTCTTGAAACTTCCTTATTACGGATCTCGTAAGGGATGCAAAAAAGCACTTAATGCGTTCGAAACCAGAAAAAAATAATAAAAGAAATAAACAAATATCTTAGGGCGGGTTTTCATTGCCATAAAATTAAAAAAAAAAATATATATATATATATATATGTACGAGTATATATATATTGGAGCCATTCGTGCTATGCGCCACATGAATGATAGGGACCTACAATTTAATGCCATTTCCAAAGAGCAATTTTTGATTCGATTGAGAGAAGCTGCTCATAATAATTTTTAATCTAAATGTTTGTCAGGCGTTCGCGAGAGGTGGGACAGTAAAAAAAAAACCTTTTGGTATTTTCTGAGTCTCAAACCTTGAGTCCCCGCTCAGTGACCGCGCATTTAAATGGTTGCCATGAAGTTGACGTATTGAAATATCAGTGGGATGCAATGCACAAAACTCCAATTAAGTAGACCTTAAATGGACTCCACCATGGAGAAACATGCTGATTGGGTGTTGACCTTCATTTTAATGTGACAGTTGTAACACGAAAGGTCTTAGTTCAAAGTGCCAAGCGAGTCTTTGACTTTACAGTCTCCCAGGTTCGTGAAAGCGAAAGGCCGGGTATCCATTTTAAGAATAAAACTAACAGGAAGCTCAGCCTAACGAATTAAAAGCAACGCATCCGTGGCCGAGATCGAAGAGGAGGCTACAGTATGTCAGGATCCCTTCATGTGCCGGGAGCTCTACAAGTGAATAAGTTAGCCTTTGAACCCTTTAATAACAATTAATAATTTAATAATTTTGTCCTGTAAAGATAAGGGATGAGAGAAAGGATGGAGTGATTAAGTTTTTTTTTTCATTTTATGGAACAGTGCGACACTGCACGCAATTTTCCGAAGGAACACTTTCAGAGGAGACCTGAAATTGACTTTGCTTAGGCTTGACACGATTTGAAACGTATCTTTCACTGATTCTGCAGATAAGCTATTCGTTTGTTATTCATATCTACCCCGAGTGCTTTCCTAGAAGGTTGTGCCCCATTATCAACCCTGAATAAAATAAAAGAAAACCTTCAGTACCTTTTTGTACTTAATCCCAAAAACTAAAATTTGCTACATTCTATTCACACTTCTATGTTTTATATTTATTTAAACCATCTGGAGTTGCTGTGCCTTGGAAATTAACGTTCGGATTCCAAGTCCCTAGTTAGGTACAGCTAGGGAACTTACTTCTAATTATATTTTTAATAGTCACGAGTTTTAACTGAGCAATCAGTAGAAGTTGCCTAGATATGTCTAACAAGGGCATGAACATTTTTACGGAAAAAAAAAAACCGAATTGAAAGTCAAAAGTTATGAGACAGGAAATGGTCACTGCTAAAAAATATTTATTAATTTTTGTTTAAAAATATTTTTCAGTCAAAGAAAATGTATCTTTTCGGATGAAGGTAAGCTTTCATTTTTCAACGAGGGATACACATACACTGCCTGCATGAAAGAGTGCCGCATGAAGAAAGCAATAAAGCTTTGCAAATGCCTCCCACCATTCTATAAGCCAGTCCGTAAGTATTCTCTATAAAAATCCTTTTTTTTATATAAAACCTAATTTCGGTATTATCAAAATTCCAGCAAACATCCCAATTTGCAAGATAAGCCAGTTACCTTGCCTTCACAAATATGCCGTCAACATAACCACAATTAAAGACTGCCTACATTGCGAGCTTGGCTGCTCCCAAACGGTGTACAACATTGAAAAACTAAGCAAGAAGTAAGCTTTAAATTTGAAAATTTTAAGGAAGAATATATGTATATAATTCTTACTTTAAGTTTTGCAGAAGATCACAAAGTTCTCGTTGAGTTCTTAACGTGGCCCATTATCTGCTTTAAGCGCGAAGTACTTTTCGGTTGGGTAGACTTGCTAGTATCATTCGGTGGAATTGCCAGTCTTTTCCTGGGATTCTCCCTCTTATCGGGTGTAGAAATCATATACTATTTTACAATGCGAGCATGTTGTATGGTCTACAGAAATAGAGTAACTACAAGGTTAATTATGATATTTTCGTCCGTTTCTAATCAGAATACATTATAAACAGGAAGATTTATACAAAATCGAAGAGGAAATCAAAAAGAGACCTCCACCGATGATTGATTTATCATTGAAACCAAAACTCAGAAGTCGTGTGAACAAAGGTAATAATAAAGTTTCCGTTAAAGGTGTGAAACAACAAGGAAATCAGAGTATTACTGAATATTCAAATAGAGTGAACTTACGTCGAAACGAAAAGGTGAGAATAAATTTTTCGTTTATATTGCTAAATTCTTCATACAATAACTAATGAATTTTATAGAAGTTTTCGGGATTTGAAAGGCCATTGTACAAAACTCTGCATACTTCGCCAGGCCCCACCCATAATTTTGAATACGAGTATAGAGGATATTTACCGTAATGAAATATATGAATATTTTATAAAAACTATTAAAGCACTTTCAAAAAAAAATATTCACCCCCGATTTATGGGCTTATTTTAATATTAATAAACTTATGAAATATATGAATATTTTATAAAAACTATTAAAGCACTTTTAAAAACATATGCACCCCCGATTTATTGGCTTATTTTCATATTAATAAACTTATAATAAACACATATAAATACAACAGCTTCGCGATGTATTTAAATAATATACAACTGAGTAAGAAGTTAGTAAAGTCGGAAACCCTAAATGCTTGAAAGGGACGCGGAGGAATGATGATTTAGTCCAGGCAGGACTAACAAATTACAAATCAACAATTATTTTACTCCCTGCGGAAATAATGAAACGTTTCTCCATGTTCAGGTAAAACTTCTCGTTCTCAATACCAGTCTCAACCATCCTAGTCTCAGCCTCGATTTCCCAGCTCTAATCTCAGCTTTTCAGTCCTCACCCTGTCCTTCCCAATCTAATCGACTACCAAGCAATTCCAGCCCCGGCCTTCCCAGTCCAAGCATTTCCAGTCCCTTTACAATTCCAGCCCTTTCCTTCCCTAGCAGGTTATGATGATAAAAATATTCTCTGCGCCATTGTTGTGAGCTAAATAGCCCGCGGCGACTACTTTTTAAAAAAAAAACCTTTCTAAATGTCAAAAAAAGAAGAGTATGAAAGAGTACTCTTCTTTTTTTGACATTTAGAAACCAATATAAAGTAGAAATACCTCTAAAAATAAAACTACCAATTACGCATCCTATTAGTTCATATATATGTTTTTAATAAAAAAGAAGAAAATAACGTAATGTAAATTATTTAAATAATGGTCTTAAATGGCTGTACTTAGCTAAATAAAGATAAACTAAACTAAAACCTACTTAGCACTCAAAAATTTCATAAGAGTGTCAAAGAATAGCTTATGTTCCTCCGAAACTTAAATATAACACGGATGTTTGGGCGAGAGGTCCAGTCACGTGCTTGAGTTGTTTTCTTGGTCGATTATCCGTCTATATGCAGTCAAATTCTTTTGTTCGAGCATAGCCATGACTAAATATATAGTCATGACCGTCTTTTCGATATACGTGCAAGTACTTTAGAGACTGCTTTCACGAGCACCGATCACCGTCACGAATGTGTAATAATTTGCATTTGCCCAGGATTCGCCGTGGATTCGTACTGAAATCAGTCCAACGGAATTTTTGAGAAAACTAGGGTCACCCCCAAATACAATTCTGCGTTTTTTGACATCATGGTGGTGAATAAAATGAAAATAAATAGACATTAATATTTACTCGTAACTTGGTCTGGTGGTGCATAGATTTTAACCTATTTTAACCATATAGGGCCAGGCCAAGCTTCTGGCAGCCTTACTGAGCGTCGCACGAATGGTTGGGGCCTTTTGTGATGTTACTGAAGTGTAATTTTTTTTCAATGGAGAGAAGCTTCTCATGACAATTTTACTATGGGATCTTTGTCAGACGTTCGCGAGAGGTGGAACCGTGAGAAAACTTTTCGTTAATGTGTTTTCTGTAATTCTAACCTTGTAACTGAACCAAGGCACCTAATCTTTAAAAAACATAGTCATAGATGCAGAATATAAAGAAAAACAGTGAGAATAATCTGTCAAAAATGAACAAATCGGTTGTTGATTGGCTATATGAGTGTAAATGCAATATTTTGATCAGTCACTGTTTAAATGCGTCCGTAAAGCGGAAAGTAATTTGTGCGAACTCCGTTCTGTCAAAAACGACAGCAAATGTCAAAAATTCTGACCAAATCCTTTCGTTTTTCTACTGTTTGTAAAAGATACATTATATATAATTCATTATGTTAAATAGTTATGTAATTTATTTATTTACTTAGAGAGTGTGTTCTGTCAAACCGAATTTCGGAACTTCGAAAAGCATAATTGTGCTATGTGAAAGGATCATTTGATAATTTGAGTTTAATATGAAGGTTTACATTTCCAACTTTATCCACACACGTTCCATTACCTAGCGCTATACCTCTGAACCCCTGAAGTATAATTTTCAACACGACTGCACGATACCATAGCGTGCGTGTGAAACAAAACTACCTGACATTCTTTTCACTCCTTAACTTTGTTGTTTTCTCGAGGTCAACGTAGCCAAATAAAAAAATGAACAGACTTTGACAGACTGCAAGACTCCGTATTCTGTACATTTCACTCTGTGATGTTCTTTTTGATCAGCAGAAAATGCTATTGGTCAGTTGGAGGTTTTCGCGCATTTATTTCATCATTAAAAATACTTGATTGTAACCGAAATTAAAATCGGAAGAAGCCACCAAGTGAATAAGAATCTAATCGAAATATTTTCGCATAGTGACATTGAAAAGACGTTTCGCTAGAAATTGCGTACCGCCCACGAATTGGAATTTTCGCAGTCGAAACATTTTTTTTTTTGCAGTACACCCGTTGTAATTCGCAAATTTGTGTGCTACCGCGGCTACGATGAGTGTTGACACGTACGGACCTAGTTCTCAGACTCTGACATTCCTCGATACGGAGGAGAATGATTTGATAGGAGCCGATACCCAGGCATCGGATTTTGATTTTCGTGACTTTACCATCCCGTCACAGTCGCAGACGCAATCGTCACAATTGGATCCCATTGCAGCACCCAGTCAGGTATGTCGTCAGATTTAGGTTGAATTTTTCTTTAATGAATTTGATTTGTTGTCTTTGAAGAGCAATGCCTTTGGTCGGAAGCTGGAAATCCAGTCTAAGCTACCGGGTATTACGAACGGTATGGCTGCGTTGCAATTCGAAGAGGACGACGATGATGGGGCGCTTGCCGTGAGGGAGCTACCTCCTCATGCCTGCAAATATTGTGGTATTCATGATCCGAGCACGGTTGTCATGTGTAACAATTGTAAAAAGTGGTTCTGCAATGGCCGTGGCAACACTTCTGGATCGCACATCGTCAATCATTTGGTACGTGCCAAACATCGAGAGGTCACCTTGCATAGTGATGGTCCATTGGGCGAGACCGTTCTGGAGTGTTACTCGTGCGGAGTCCGCAATGTCTTCGTTTTGGGTTTTATACCAGCCAAGGCAGACTCAGTTGTGGTGCTACTGTGCAGGTAATTGTCTTTAGTTCTTTGTTTTGTTTACATATATGACACGTGGTAGAAATAATTAATGTATGACGTGATTTCATGTTGGTAGATTAGATAGGCAATTTTTAATCATAAGTGTCAAGTATCAGTGGTATCAGTGTTTTAAGAAAAAGTGTCCTTTAATAACCAGGACCTTAGCTTCTGGTTTTCTCGAAGGCGACTAGAAAAGAAGAATAAAAACCTTAATACAACATTCAAGCTATGGAGAAAGAAAAAAATCACAGTTATAGCTGAAGTACTAGCATTCAAAAGTAAAAATGGTAAACAAACTCAATGGAAAGCCCTTAATATCTAGTGTTGGGTATGGGTTAGGTTGGGTTAAGTGCCACTTTTGTAGCAACTGCTATAGTAGGCAACAAAGCAGATTTGTCTTATGGTCTTCGGGGGACTTAGGCGAGTTCAATTTTGGGGGCCACCTAAATTTTTTTAGAGTAGCAATTCACTAAATATGTAGTTAGGTGGAGGTATGAGCATCAAAAATAAAAATGCTAAATTCATTATTTGTGTTACGTAGTATTCTGGTCAGAGGTTCGTACTCCACAATCAGTACGATGGCGGGCAAAGTAAATATTGGTCCCCATTTGAAATGAGTAGGATTAGAAATGAATGAGGATGGGGCAATCAATATTTCCTGTGTATAAAGAGTATGTCTGCGGCATGATGACGTGAATAGAATCGGAGTCTGTAAGTTTAACAATTTCAGTCGGTTCTCAGGGATGTAAGTATCATTCTATTCGAAACTCGATAGGGCTTGTTGAACAGCTTCGATTCTCTGTAGGTGGACCTGATAATATAGTGACCAAACTTACCAAGCATACTCAGGAAGTGAAGTTATTTGTTGTTATATAGAGGGATTTGGTAACGTATGAGTTTAAGAATTCCTTTGACCAACTTTTGATAAAGCCAGGTGGAGAATTAGCCACGAATTGAAGTCACTGTAATATTTCGGTAGTTTTGGAAGACACTTACGAGAGTAAGAAAAAGCTTCGCATTAAGTTGTAAGCAATGTTTTTCATACCAAATAGAGAACTGCTGCTGCCCTACGGTACCCCCGATGAATTTGGGTTTCGTATGGATGATCTGAAAAGAACTCCGTACTTACGAGATTTCAAATATGATTTACTCCACAATACAAAATCCAGTTGAAGACCAATCCCTTTTAGTTTGAAGAGAATGACTTGGTGAGAGATTTTATCAAAATCTTTGCTGAAATCGGTAGACACGTCATCAGCTAACTTTCCATTCTCCGAAGCACATTATTATTATATGTGTAGGGTTATCTTGCACTGCGACAGGTAACAGGAGAGCTTTATTCCCTGATTAGAGTTTCCCTCAGAATATAATTCCGTCAGAATTGTTATCGAGGTTCAAACACTCTTTCTTTGCCTTGACAAGGATTGTTCACCCTAGAGCACCCTCTATAATCCATTTTCTCTTAAGCATCTGAGAATGAGAAGTGAGTCTATGGTTTGCACATCCTCATCTGATAATTAGTACTTGCCTAAGCATTTCAATCTTTTGTTGGTCAGTGCCCCACAAGACTCGAGAAAATGTTCTGGAGTCTTACTGGACTCATTTCAGAATCTGCAAAGGCCTTCGTTTGTTATACCTAGTTTCCTTAAATGCTCCCCGAGTTTACAGTGCCCCGTAGGTTATTCTTGTTAAGGCAGATGCACGCTTCGAATCTCTTCCAGTTGTAGTGTCCCAAAAGTTTTTTAGCTTGCTTCAGACCTGGAATATTGACTCAAGTTTTCGCCCTGTTTTCTTTCTCCATCTTCCTGAATTTTTCGCGTATAGTGCGATTTCCTATTCCGCAGAATAGTTCAGGTCCAATAAAGTATTCTGCTGCTCCTTGTCTTGCAAAGTAGTCTGCTTTTCCTATTCCACCATGGCCAGGAATCCAATAGAGAGTTACCCTGTTACTGCTACCCAAATCATTAAGTTTGTATAGACATTCCCACAGAAGTTTTGATCTAATGACATGGGAGCCAAGTGCCTTGATAGCTGCTTGACTGTCTGATAGTATGTCGCATTTTTTGTATCTTCTATCGAGATTGAATTGAACACATCTATCTACTACAGCGTATATTTCAGCTTGAAAGATGCTGGTACTTTTGCCCATGGGTTCTGAGTACTTTGTTCTTGGCCCAAATACACCTGCTCCTGTTCCTTCTTCAGTTCTCGAGCCGTCCATATACAACTTTATTGTGTGGGTACTCAATCCGTATATAATAGATTCATTGCTCCAAGCCTTTTTGTTACTTAACTTCGTACGGAATTTTTTATTAAAGTTAAATTTCCTGATACTATCGTCCCTAGGAATTGCTGGAAGGTGGAGTTTCTTAAGTAGTACATCATATTCTTTTGAATTGATGCATTTCCCCCTCCCGGTGCCCTCTTTTGCCATTCTTAGGTTCGTCTGCTTTGCGTATTACTCAACTACAATACGAAGTTAGTTCCAGGAATACTTCCATGGTAGCAGTTGCACATGTTCTCATTGCTCCAGTAATACAGAGGCAAGCAAGTCTTTGCACTTTAGTGAGTGTATCCCTCGTTATGACTAGACTAGTTCGTTTGATCCACGTTATCGCTCCATATGTGATCATTTGTCTCACAATGGCGATATACATCCATCTTTCCGCTAGGCGCCTAAATATAATGAGAGCAGAAGTGGTCTTTTTGGATATCTCTTCTGTGTGCTTTTTCCACATGAGATTACTATCTAGGTGTAATCGTAGATATTTCACTTCTTTTACTGGTGTCAGTTCCGTGTGCCCGACAGCCGAATTGGCTTCAGTTCAAGCTTCCTTTTCCTCGTAAATGTCACTATTGTAGTTTATGCCGGGTTTATGGTGAGCCCAGCCTGCATCACCATTCCTGAGTTGCTTTTAGACCTCTTTGTATGATGTCACAAAGGGATCCTCCGGAGCACATAATGCACTTGAAACAAATTCAATTAGATTAGTAGTTGTAGATGTTGCTTAGTAGATTGATTTATAGTGAAAAAACAAATTGTATATAATGCTTTCAAAGACCTTGGGTGTACAGACCTATAGTTGGAAATATCACTCTTGTAGCCCTTTTTATAGATGGAGATAATATGCGAACCATTCCACAAATTAGGGAAATGTTCGAGAGAAAATTATATAGGAAAATTAATATAGCACTGTAAGGGACCGGACATGCTTCTACATTGTATCCGTCTATGCAACCTAACTGATTGTGATTACTTATTTAACTAAGCTGCATTTTTGGGAAGATGGTCAAATATACGACTGTATACTAATTCAATCTATGCCTTGTATTGTGACCGCCCAAACTCTAGACACATATGAAGTTTGAAGTAAATCCATCGGGCCGCTTAGAATTGCTCACTAGAGTTACTCACTCCTGCAAAGGGTTTTATCTCCGAAAGTCCATTACGGGCAAATCGCTCTCTGCACGCGCTCCAATGCCAAATTCCTATAGGGAACATTGTCGTTGTACGCCATACATTTCGTACTGAAATGGTAACTTCTAACTAAAACGGCGATAACTCATAAGCAAGAAGCGACCACTTTTTTTAATTACAGTGCAATAAAACACGTCGAATGGTATAATAAAAACCGTAAACTTCCCTCACTTGTATAAGAGTGGAAATCTACTGATAGATAAGTAGAAGAGATGCTACCAAGCACCACTTTTGTTTAGATTATATTTTAAAGTGAGGTAGTGTGTGTAATCATTGTATTCATTTTTCTTTAGAAGTTTAACTCAATAGGAATTTATGTACTAGCCATATCCATTTAGAATATTTGTGGGCCTGCCAAAGATATAATAGGAGAAGTAGGGTACTTTCTAGGTTTTCCAGATAAAGTCGTTTAGTGTGGCCCAAATTCTTTTCAAAGATAACCATTGAAAAATGTTTGTTAAGCTATTTCTGTGAAGAAAATTATTCAAAATCGTGTGGAATACATTTTCTCGTTGTGGCACAGGTTACGACGCCCTCTTTTATCGATCGCCAACTCAGTCTAGATTAGATCAGTTTGGTAATAAATATAAATTCTAAAAGGAATACATCTGCACAATACATCTGCACACTACGATCTGAGCAGATGTTGCATGTAATGAGCTTGTAGTTGACATTAGAAAACCATGCTCTTTAAAATTATGTCCGACTCGGCAAATTTGCAGCCAATTATAATTAACGTGTATGGAGACTAATATAAAGAGTGAGATTCTGAAATTTGGAACACGTAATCGAAAACGTGCCGAAAATTTGTGTATCGCAATACAGTACAGGCTCGCTAGTTCGAGCACATACTGTTTTGGCTGTGTCTATATTAGAGAATTGTCCGGGCTAAAGAGAGGAAAATTTATGATCATTATTATGTTTTCTAACGAAAGTTCCCGAGCACCAAAACATCACATAAATAGCTTATAGTTTTCGAAACATTAAGACTGAATGTGACATCCCTAGAATAGAGCAAACCCCACAGCTTCTAAATGAAAAGTATATAATCATTATGTTTCCAAAATGAGTAAAACGTAAACACGAATAGGAATAACCTTAATTTGCAAAATAACAAATCGATGTTTCTGTACAATTAAAGTTGGAGATAAGTTTGCCATGGAGCACCTACAATGACATGTCCCCAATACAGTCCCTCTCTGCTGCTCCACTTCCATTTTCCAAACAGAGGTACATACATGCAATTAAGCTCTGCACCAAAAAGTGCATAATACGTAACCTCTGCATAAATATATTTGCAATCATCCCGGTAGCGCTAAAAGCTCTAAGCTCTTATTATTTTGAGTCCAAACTTGTCTGGAACTGTTTTAACATCCTTAAGCAGCTTGCTGAAGAGAACAAAGTCTCACTTGGATTCCCCGTTACATGAGAGTCGAAGGCAACGAAATTACAGATGAACTTGTGTCAATTGAGAAAAGGAGAAGCTGAGAACTTCTCACTTTGAATTAACGTCATACAAAGCTCCTTACAAAATTTCTCACTAAACTCTGCTGACTCAACAATCGTCTAAATAAATTAAGCAAAAGTCCCTCCAACACTTGGCGACTTTACCTCGATGATCAGGAAACTGCTGAGCATATTTTATACGAGTGACTGAAACATTTTCGTGTGGGATTCAACTCCTCATCAGAAATCATCAAACTAAGTGGTAAAACAATCCTCAGTTTCAAGGGGAAACACAAAAGGTAAGAAGGCCTGATAACTGAGTTGAGAGTAAAATTGAGAAGCTACGTAGCTTGTGTAATGGTAGTAAGCTGTGAAATCTTGTCGATAAAAAATTGCTCAAAATTACTGTATACAAACTCGGCACTTCGACTACCAAAAACTTCAAGTACTCCTTGGTCCAAGAAGAGGCCTGACGATTTAGTGGACCAAAGATAGAGGCTGTAGGCTTAGGTAGTATACAACCAGCCGTAATAGAGACCTGTCCATTTTAGCCATGCTACCACCAATAGAATGTACATTAATGCAGTGCATGACATGCTTGCATTGCTTGATGATGATGCATATGGTGGTGGCAAATTCGCACATCAATGTCGACAATGGAAACGCGTTTGTTTATTTCAGGGTTTTGTCACTTACAAGGTAAGAAAAGTAACAACGGGGACCTAATGGTGGAAGTCACTTGTCTGTCTGCCCGACTAGCAGTCTGACTAGCCTTTCGTGTGATAATATACAGTTCTGTTACAGTTCATTTGGAATTCACATTTTTTTTACCGTTTTCAATTCAAACTTGTATTATGCTCCAATATTTACCTGTTTTTTCTTTTTTTTTTTGGCTTTGCAGACAACCGTGTGCAGCTCAGAATTCTCTAAAGGACATGAACTGGGATCAGGAGCAGTGGAAACCCTTGATAAACGATCGTTGTTTTTTGGCTTGGCTTGTTAAAGTGCCCTCCGATCAAGAGCAATTGCGTGCTCGGCAAATATCAGCTGGACAAATAAACAAGCTAGAAGAACTATGGAAGGAGAATATTGAAGCTACTTTCCAAGATTTAGAAAAACCAGGCATTGACACCGAACCGACACAAGTTCTCTTGCGATACGAGGATGGCTATCAATATGAGAAGGTATTCGGGCCTTTAGTGCGACTCGAAGCGGAATACGATAAGAAATTGAAAGAATCTCAAACCCAAGAGAACATTGAAGTGCGTTGGGACGTGGGTCTGAATAAGAAGACTATAGCCTACTTTACGCTGGCTAAAACTGACAGCGACATGAAGCTTATGCACGGCGATGAACTGAGATTACGTTATGCGGGTGAGTTGCACGAGGCATGGAGTGAAATAGGTCATGTTATCAAGGTTCCCGATAACTATGGTGAGGATATCGGTTTGGAATTAAAGAACAATTCTGGAGCACCAATTAAATTCACGTCAAACTTTGCGGTGGATTTCATTTGGAAGTGTACTTCGTTTGATCGAATGTTGCGCGCTCTAAAGGTATTTGCCATGGACCGAAACTCGGTGTCGCACTATATTTATGCACATCTCCTTGGCCATGGTCGTCCTGATGGTTGGGACGATGTATTTCGTGGACCTATTCCCAAGCTATTTAGTGCACCAAATCTTCCCGACTTGAATCGTTCACAAGTTTATGCTGTTAAGCATGCCATTCAACGACCACTGAGTTTGATTCAGGGTCCACCAGGTACGGGAAAGACAGTAACATCCGCAACTATAGTCTACCAGTTGGTCAAACAAAACGGTGGCACGGTACTGGTATGTGCACCAAGTAATACTGCAGTTGACCAACTGACCGAGAAGATTCATCGAACTAATTTGAAAGTTGTTCGAGTTTGCGCCAAATCCCGCGAGGCAATAGATAGTCCTGTCAGCTTTTTAGCTCTACACAATCAAATTCGTAACATGGAAACCAATGTTGAGCTGAAGCAGCTTCAGCAGCTCAAGGATGAGACCGGAGAACTGAGCAGAGCCGATGAAAAGCGTTACAGAATGTTGAAACGAGCTGCAGAGTTCCAACTCCTCGAAGCAGCTGATGTTATCTGTTGTACATGCGTGGGTGCGGGTGACCCACGGCTAAAAAGTATCAAGTTTTCTTCGATTCTTATCGATGAGAGTATGCAGTCCACTGAACCTGAGTGTATGGTTCCAGTGGTTTTGGGCGCCAAACAATTGATTCTCGTCGGCGATCACTGTCAGTTGGGGCCCGTGGTTATGTGCAAAAAAGCAGCTCGAGCTGGGTTGTCGCAGAGTTTATTTGAACGCTTGGTAGTGCTCGGAATTCGTCCGTTCCGCCTTGAGGTTCAGTATCGTATGCACCCGGAATTGTCGCAGTTTCCATCGAATTTCTTCTACGAAGGCAGCTTGCAAAACGGCGTTTGTGCCGAAGATCGTAAGCTTAAAATTGACTTCCCATGGCCACAGGCTGATCGGCCAATGTTTTTCCTGGTAACCCAAGGTCAAGAAGAAATTGCCGGTTCAGGAACATCCTACCTAAATCGAACTGAAGCTGCAAATGTCGAGAAGATAACTACCAGATTCCTTAAAGCTGGGGTAAAACCAGAACAAATTGGAATCATCACACCATACGAAGGACAAAGAGCATACCTGGTGCAGTATATGCAATACCAGGGTAGCTTGCATTCAAAACTATACCAGGAGATCGAAATCGCCAGTGTGGACGCATTTCAAGGTCGTGAAAAGGATATTATTATAATGTCATGTGTTCGGTCGAACGAACGTCAGGGTATCGGTTTTCTTAACGATCCTCGCCGCTTGAATGTGGCCCTAACTCGTTCTAAGTACGGAACAATTATTGTCGGCAATCCGAAAGTTCTGTCGAAGCAACCGCTTTGGAATCACCTCTTGAATTTCTACAAAGACCGTAAAGTATTGGTCGAAGGCTCGTTGAACAACCTGAAAGAGTCACTGATACAATTCCAGAAACCAAAGAAAATTGTTAACACCATGAACATTGGTGCGCACTTTATGAGCACCATGATGTGCGATGCCAAGGAAGCAATGGTGCCAGGTTCACTGTACGATCGTTCAGGTATCCGGGGCTATAGTCATTTTGGCCCCGGTTCAGGCGCATTCGGCATTATTGGTCACGGTATGAATCAAATGAATCCATCAGCGTCTATGAATCCCATGGGTGGCTATCAACCACGTAACATTGGTATGGATATGTTTGGCAGATCTCATCACGACTCAATCAGTTATATATCTCCGGAACGTGCACAAGCAGCAATGAATAATATGCCGGTACCTGTTGGAATGTTTATGAATATGAGTAATATACCACCACGCTTCTACAATCAGCATCAACAAGCCATTCAGGCGGCTAAACAGGGTCGCCGTCAAGCGGTGGGCGAACGAATAATGCCAAAAGCATCACGTGCTGATAACTCTGGTAGTAATAATGATAAAATCTCATCAAAGTCACGAGCTAGTCAAGGAGCTGGAATACCACTGACCCAACAACTTATGTCCCAGAATATGTCGCAACCTGGCTTTACACTTTCACAACAACACGATTTATCTCAAGATTTTGGACAAATTTCGCAAATGGATGGTATCCTCTCCCAAGACATCGTTTTTAACGTAAGTCTTTTGTTTATTATTTTATTTTTATCAGCAGATTGTATATATTTATACAGCGAAACAGTCCGAAGTGGACCAAGGTTTGATAAGGTTTTGGATCAAAATGTATTCAATTGTTTTTGTTTTTCGCTCGAAAAGTACGTAAATTAGTCTGTTACAAAGCCTTTCATGATTTTAGTGTCGGGATTGGCTTTGCTTATAATACAGCTATGAGCTGTTCTGCACCACTGTTACGTAGGTGTTCTTTTACTTTTATTCCCTAAAAGGAAAATTCACATCTTTGACTTACTTTTTCAGTTGCGACTTAAACCAGAAACCCTCGGTTTTAACCAGTTGATTTTGCTATATAATCAGCACCACATTTTTTTTTTTTGGATGAATCCCCTCATTTGCCACGAACGCAGATAGAACTATACGGAGTTAATCAAGACGTAGTTCTTACAAAAATGATCAAAGAACACAGTATCGCCTAAAAGTTGTTTACTGCCTACATTAGCAGCCAAGCATCTGTTAAAGGCTGTAGAGATAGCAGTAATCAAGACTAATAAAACTTTGTAAGTGCCACTTAAATGAAATATCGACAACCAATGCGGTGACCCAATGCAATGAATGGGTCGGAGTTGGATCCCTTCAACGACTATTGCAGAAGCTGCACGGACAAAGAACAAATTTGTGTGTCGTCTGCTGTGTGTATGTCGTACCCTGGCTGGCAGAAGATTGAAGGCTTTTTTCAGTCACTTCTTCGAGTAGCTAAAGGGTTTATGAGAAAGTAAAGTCTAGACCTGTACATACATACATTTTTCGCTCAAAGATGCAAACTGCACTTTTATCAAACTTGTTCACAGTGTCCTAAATCCGCAGACCTTTACCGCTTCTACTCAAACGCCAACCGAAGCTTTAATGATTGCTTGCTTCTTTCTGCCAATGATATTAACGATTATTCTTTCGCGTAGCAGTAGTCGCACCGGATATTGGACTGCATTTTCAAGTTAAATGGTCTAGAAACTTCTACAGGACCTAACGTAACGAAGGCCTTGACCGATTTTCCTAGTCTAAAGTGATCTAATCAGTTTTTTAACAATTTAAGCAATTGTTTAAGACAAGTTCCAGAGTTTTATATTGTGTATTTGTCTTAAACCTTAATATTGGTCACGTCGGGTCGATTGATAATTGGTTACAAGGCGATCCGTATCACTAATAACCGAATTTCGCCTTCCACCGGTACTTAGTAGTCCGCAGAAATTCCTCCGACTGTCCCTACAGGCTCCCTTTTTCCCCCTTAGTTCGGCCTCTTCACCGTTTTTAATATTTCTTTAGCAGCACAGCTCTGTAGAAAACAGTAGGGCGCAACATGTCTTTTGGGGCTTATTAATTTTCCATGATCTGAATTGCTACTTCTATCTAAAACTAAATATTTTAGCGCTAACAGCCCATACAGGGTCTGACCTAGCTTCTCTCTGCTACCTACAGTTTTATGTCATTTCCGAAGGACAATTTTTTTGCTTGAGAGAAGATTCCATGGCAATTCCTAGAGTCAGGACATTTGGCAGATGTTCGCGAGGTAAACCCGTAGAAGAACGTTATTCGGGACTCGAACCTTGAGTCCCCCACTCAGTGATCGCGCACATAACCACTCAGCCACGGTACCCACTACAACCTCTATCAACTTATTACTTACAAATATTATCAGTGCAAGTATGGACATTACTATAATAGAGAAAGTCAAAAATGTGGGTCTCTGAATTCTATCTGTCTGTACGCCCGACTGCAGCCTAAATGACTGGACGTTTATATCTGGAGTCTGTGGGGTAACAATTCGAGGCGAAATCGGAATTTGCATTCTAATCGTAAAATTAACGATACTGTACTAATAATCGATTTTCTCGAAAACGGCTCTAACGATTTTGATTAAAGTTTTTAAAATGGTCCGGGATTGCAATCTTATTGTATGGCGAACAGATCTTTTTACAGCCGTTCACATTCTTAATAAAGTTTCTTTGTTTTGTCAATATTATTATACCGATTTTCTTTTTGTTTTAGGCACCTGTAGGTGATCGCACCAACATTGGCTTCAACAACCAAAGCCAATTTTCTCAACCTTATTGATAATTTGGGAGAAGATTAAAATAATCTAACGACAACAGAGACAGCACCCAGTTGCATTCATAGTGTGGTAACTGGTATACGAGTACATATAAAGATGATGATAACGTGTTGGGAAAATACAATACAATAAAAAAATCAACAACAAGAACAAAAAATAAATAAAATAAAATAAAATAATTAGAATAAAAAAAAAAAAAATAATAAAAAAAATACAAAAAAAAACAAGGAAAACAAATATACCGTCAGATCAGCAAGGAAGAAAAACACAGACAACAGACGAAATATAATGGTCAAGTGGACGCTAGTACGTCCCAGAAGTTCGGTCAAATACACGTGGGCTTTTCTCCATCTGCGTTCAAGCGATAGTGGAATAATAAAGCTTCAAAACTATAAACGCCACCCACCACATACGTAAGAGGATAATTCAGATGAAAATCTGCGCAATGAACTTACTGAGCAGAGGTGTCAGTTTGCTTTGCCGAAAAACCAAGGAGATATTGGAGCAATTGTCTCTTGGAAACAATGGTAACGGAAAACAACGAAAGAACTTACTGTTTACGATTCCCTGTACGTGCCGCCGGACCCAAAGTACATGATGGGCGCTGCTGGAATGCTGAATCGATTATTTTGTTCCTGAATTTTCGTTTTTTTCAGGAAATTAATTTTATGTTAATTAAACATTCAAATGAATTAGTTTCTTTTTTTCTCTCTTGAATTGTACCATAGTGAAATGTACTCGATTTAACGACAAAAAAGTGAATGGAAACAAATTTTAAATTAATAAAGTTTTATTTTGTATGTGTATAAATATTTGTTACTGTTATTAAAAAGGCTAAATTTTAGGTATTACCTACCGAAGGTATCCAAAGGTGAGTAGTGCCCGGTTCGGTTAAAAATACGGAAAGTAGATAAACCAATGCACTGCTACACGTACGGCAAATCATACTTTAATAATTGGATCCAAGGACATGCGCCATTGTTTGTCAGAAGTGACAGTCGTATTTCGTCGACTCGTTTTCCTTACATGTACAGTGAAGAGCATAAGCCATGGTACCCTGCGACCACTTTCGAAAGTTATTCAGAAAAACACTAACACACCACAAACAAATCTTAAATACTTAAGTGTTTTTGTTACAATGGAGGGTGTCCTTTATTTTAACAATAAATAACAAAATTCAACTAAACATAACAAATAAAAATAATATTTCATATGATTCCATATAACATGTGTTGCAAAAGTCATGGTACCTATGACAAATATAAGATATTTCTTTTAATTTTGACTTTAGTGTTGTGGGCAAAACCGTGGGAAATCCTTTAAGCTTCAAAACCTCCTTTAAACGGTTGGGCATGTATTACACTTGCTTTCTTATTCCACTAGGAGTTATTTTTTGCCATTATTTAATAAGTAACTCTTTTAGCTGAGATTTACTTCTTATCTCCTGTTTTGGAAGACATTTCTCTAAATGTTCTATGGGGTTTAGATTTGAACTCAGTGGTGGTGTTACAAGCATATAGGGTAAGAGGGTATGTTTTGGATCGTGTCCTGTTGGAAGAAAAAAGGCTATAACACCACCACCACCGTTTATCATTGTCTTGATAGTGTTTTTTGGGTTAAGTGCCTTCTTGTCTCCCTACTTTAAAAGGTCCATTGGAACCAAATACATTAAATTTCGACTCATCGGAAAAAATAACGTTATCCCAAAACTCGTTTGTTTATTTTTGTAGTCATTGGCCTGGCGAAGTCGATTCTCTTCTTCTTGTTTATATCACTGACAAACGGTTTTCTGCGAGCTGTACAAAATTTGTAACCTGACCTCTGAATCGATCTCCCCACAGTCCATGCAGGTATTTTTTTTTTTTTTTTTTTTTTATAATTTGCGCGCGCCAAATGGGATATGAATACCATTAGATTATTTCAGGGCACGGGCGTTTGAAGAAATTGAGAGAGAGAGAGAGAGAAAGAAAGA
Organism: Pocota personata; assembly: GCA_963082735.1. NCBI lineage: Eukaryota > Metazoa > Arthropoda > Insecta > Diptera > Syrphidae > Pocota > Pocota personata. Next base: position 53,668,682 of record OY720430.1, read on the forward strand.
TTGGTGTAGTGGGTTTGAAACTTAGGTGTTATTAAGTTTCAGTAAACTCCAAGGGTGGCGTCCAGATAACTGGGGAGCTTGTTTGTTTTGCTTTTTGTCGTTGCTCATGATTCACAGTATTTTTTCCCTCCACCTGATGTCATCATCACGATCAAGTTGCATTTAAGCCATATGACCACCCTACTGCCAGTGTTATGCCTTCGCAGTAGAGTTGACTAAGCTTTTGCAATTGATCGACTTTTTTATTTATTTCAGACGAAATAAATAGATGATTGTTGAGATCAGGATTTGAACCGTGAACCAAGAGCGTGACAAGCGTTGATGTTACCACTACACCACGGCCACCCTCAAATGGTATGGTCTTGTTTACTGACATTTCAATATCTGCAGCTACTTTTGGGGGACATTTGAATGAATTCTTTTGTATGATAGCCGCTTTTTTCATATCATCACTTTCGATGAGCTTGCGGAGGCGTCTAGATCTCGGCTTACTTTCTATTCTGTTTTTTTTTATTACGGTTTCTTAACTTCCTTCCAACTATTTCAGTAATTATAAGATATGATTTTCCATTTGTTTGTGGCAATTTATAAGTATCTCTTCTTCCTATTGTCAACTCCTTCCTGCTCATTTTGTAATTTTAACTTTTACGCAATTTAAAATTTATTTACTTTTTGGGAAGCACGGAATTATGACAGAATTATGTTGAACCAGAATTTACCGCTATCTTGTCGTACAGTGGTGCTTTACAAATTGTAAGAGTACCAAGACTTGCACTGCAATTTTAATGTTTTAATTCGAAAGGTCTGATTTATGTTCTACATATGTTAATTATCTTTACTTTTTGTTTGTTAAATTGAAGAGCACACTCCATTATTATTAGAAAAACTAACATTTTTTTATTTTTTCTTATTAATATATCTTAGTGACTAATTTGTGAAACTTATTGCAGGGTGCTATAACTTATGCTCTTCATTGTATGTCAAAATAAAGTGAAGTAACGGTTTTTAACCGGGTTTCATTAGATCCAATGGCCCTACATAGATAAACCTATGATGAAGAAACCAAACAATCAAGCAGTGGTCGTTATAACCGGCTGGTCATAATAACCGAGATCGTTATATATACTTGACAGCCAATGTGTCGAGCGTGCAAGACACATATTTAGTTATTTTTGGAGCTCAATTGTAGAAGAACAAAACCATATTAGTCAAAAATCACCATAATTCACATAGCCTAAGTGACAGACTCTCACCTCACATTATTTTAGGTTTTTTGCTGCATGTGAAAGTTCTCTCGAAATTATACGGACTTACAAATATGGAAAAAACGGTGGCCTTGAGCATATTTCCATTGTCGCTATCACTATATGTACTTTATTCCAAATTTCCAAAAACACTATTTTTTTAATCTTCTCCCAAGAAAGGCGAGCCTGTTCGTTCTGCTCTTGAATAGCTGAAAGAAAATTCCATAATTTACTTGTTCTGCAGCAGAAAGAATTTTGCTATAAAGATGTTCGCGTCATTACCAGGTGGACATATGGATGCTGAGCAGTGGCGGCTCGCCTAGTAGAGCGATCAGATGCCGAACTATCATTCCATTGAGATCTTCTAAACATCTGCTGCAGTAGGTCTGCTACCAATCTTCGGCGATACAACGATTGGATGTTAATGAGGGATCATCAGACGAGTAGTGACCTGCTCGTCTTTGTATGCTGTCAAGTTTAGGGGCCGAGCTCCATTCACGGGAACAATATTCAAGCCGCGATCTAACTTGTGCTTTGTACAGAAAAAGAAGTTGTTTCGCTTTAAAGTATTTCCTTGTTCTAAAAAAAAAATATTTGGCGCAACAGCTCTTTAAGTGCCATTCATACGAATGGAAGGGACCTACAGTTTAGTGCCGTATCCGAACGGCAATTTGTTTTGAGAAGCTTTCTCGTGACAACACTCTTGCGTAGTGATCCGACACACTAACCACTACGCCACGACGCCACCTTGCTCTAAACACCTCAATTTTATGGGCGCAGATTTTTCGATGTTGGATATGAGGTTTTGTGACATGTTACTCCAAAGTTGACTATAACGCCAAGAAAATAATTGTAGTTTCCCAGCACCAAAATATGCCTAAGGTAAATTCACTGAAGACGAAAAATAAATATAAACAAATCAAGAAAAAAAAAACAGCATTGTACTTTTTTTCGCAAACCTATTTTGTCCACACAAAATTCTTACAGCATATTCATTTTATTATTTCAATACATATTTCTAACAAACGCAAACCAAAGCCGATATAAATGTTTTGAATTATTCTACTATAGTAAAAATATTAGCAGGCATCTTAACCATTCACTTTTGCTACCGCCTTCTGCAATAAAATGCAATTTCTGTTTTAGTGACGGCGGAAAAGAACTTTGTGCAAGGCATCTATATCAATTTCTAGAGGAGTTTTTCCCGATGGTAATCTGCTCGTATTGTTGGAACTGTGAAATACACACACACGTATAAACGCTTATTTATAATTAGTACAAAGTGTAATATTTACTTCATCATTTTAATTGCAGGAGCGGTGGGTTTGCTGGAAGAGCGAGGATTCACCAGCAAACATTTCATTGGCTGACCATCGAGTTGTCTATTGTGGTAAGTTTCGACGGCCTTCTCCGCATCCTTTTGGTTTTTGTAAATTACTTCTGCTATCCCGGGACGTACCAAACGTGACTCATACAGTTCACCCAAGTCTTCAAAGAGTTCCTTGATGTCACCTTGTGTAACACTTGTGTGTAAATTACTAACTACGATTCTGTATCCAGAATTATGAAAATTGTTTTGTGCCTTTAATGGATTCGAAAATATTCCCATTGAGACATTTCGATCAGGAGCACGTTCCAACCGTGAACGCATTTCATATGACAAGTGTGAAGCCTGCTGCGGAATGTATCTTCGAGCGAATGGGGGACTAACTTGTCTGATTGTCCTAGATGGTGGGAGATCTGGTGATATTTGTCGAATTTGTCTTCGAATACCAATGTCAGGTGTAACTTCAGGCGGAGTCCGTGCTACGGGAATATTATAAAGCTCAAAGGGGTCATTTCCATTAGCATCCCACGGAGTTTCAGAATGACGATCATTTCTAAACGCGTTGTATGCCAATTCATTCTTAACAGCGCGGTTAAGTTGGGATGCATATTCCTCTGCAAAAAAAAATAAAAAAATGTTGAATAAAATTTTAAATACATGTAAAGAGTTCCCATACTTCAGGGAAGTTCATAAGCAAACAAACAGTGTCCACAATGTCATTCTATAAATTGAGAATAACTAAAAACGATGGATTTCGTAGCAGCAATTTGGTGTGACGTGGCTCAGTGGCCGCATACTGAGCTTGAAAATATCATGGTCCTCAAGCAATTTTTTTTTTTTTTTTTTTTTTCAAAATTAGCACTATTTTCAATGGATAAATCCTATCAGAGAGCTCTGCTGGTCACAAACCACTCACAAAAGCCAGTATGTGGAAGCAACATTGACGATTTATCTGTCTATGGCATAACTGTCATTTCTGTCTGCCTACTCTGAGCAGGCAAAAACAGAGCTCGAATTTCTATTGTGTTGTTGGTAGATCTAGCAACAACACAATGTAAATTACGTGACGAGTCTTTCGATCACTGATGCAGTAATTCGACCCGTTTTATTTATTTATTTATTCATCTCCAAGTATATTACACTTTATAGCCTACAATAATACATAATCATAACAATAAATACATAATACAAACTACGAGCCAGAACATTAAATAGTGAGAGTAACATTGGACATTCAATGTGAGCAGTTAAGACATCACGAGCAAAAATAACTGAATAGTACACCCTCCTTTTTCAAGAGATTTAAGATTCATTAGAGCACATCATCACATGATAACTTTCTAAGAGCAAATCTCGTAATTAAGTTCAACTGTCAATAGATGGTTCACACCATTATTTGCCGAAAACTGCTGCACGAATTTATGTTGCTGTTGAGTGAAGAAAACTTTAGGTTAGGTTAGGTTGAAGTGGCTGCCAGCTAAAAGGCCGACACATGACAGGTTCATTGTGATACGACATGGATCTTAGGGGAAAATTTCCTTTACCTACTCGTTGAACCAATTGGAGCTTCTGATGAAGCGTAGAAGGGTTCTAATGACTGCTTAAGTCGCTAAAGCAGAAGGCTCCTAAGTGGAATTTTTTTCTTTGAAATAGACTTAGGCAGAGATCTCTTCTTCATCCATACAGCTTCTACAGAAATCGTTTGAATATACGCCAAGCCTTGTTGCAAGCTTGCCTATAAAACAGTGCCCGTATTAAGAAAATCAAATTCTTAGAGCGGTTCAGATCCAGCTGTTTTATCGCTAGACACGTTGTACTACTTGTCCACCTAAGATTTATTCTCTCGATAGCATCCAGCTTTAATTTAATTTTACATATGCGATCGGTACACCCAAGATACCGTTGTTTTATGTCTGGCAAGTTTAAGCCTTACAATTTCATTGAATATCCCTATGCCCTGGAACCCAACAAAGGTGCATTTTGAACTACTCCGCCACCTCTATAAGAGAGGATCGGCAATCTAGAGCTGTTATTGAATTTAAAGAATTCGATTTCAAGGACTTGATTGCTGCTTGGCTGTCAAAAAAGATGCTTATATCTACTGCTGATCTCTCGTTTTTCCATTATTTCCGCCTGGAACACGCTACAATGATTTGGGAGACAGAAGGAAAGACTAAGATTAAGTCTATCACAGAAGACGCCTCCACCTACCCCGTCGGTAGTTTTTCAACAGTCGATATAGAAATGTATCGACTTGTCTTCGAAAAATACACCGTCCTCCCAGAATGACCTTGAAGGGATAATGACTTGGATGTTTTTGTCAAAATTTAAACTGAGTATGGTGTAGCCGATGTTTTCAGATTTTTAAGTTGCTTTAAGACGAATAGCTGCACACGCTGCCATTTGCCTACCAAAGATGTGGAGACGTGTCAGATGAAAGTGTCGTGCGGAGTGCTCCGCTAATGCACAATGAAGCTGATCGTTGGACTTTGCTTAGTTCTTTATGGTTTATCGCCTTATCTAAGGCAGTCCACCAGACAACCATCCCGTATGTGAGGATCGGTCTAATGACCGAAATGTAGAGCCAATGAGTTATTCTGGGTTGTAAATCCCATTTAATACCAATAACGTTTCGCAAGAGAAAAGTGTTACCGTGGCTTTTTTTTTCCATGCATGTGCTTTTGCGAATATAAATAAACACAAAAATACCACACACTACCGAAGACACTCACCTTCTTCCATTCTTTCCATATTATCGTAGTCCACATATCCACGGGGAACCTCTATAACATCAGGTAAACGCTCGCTGCTGAACTTGGTATTCGGACTCCTCAGGATCGATTCCTTTCGATTGCGGTGACGAGAACTAAAGAGCCCCTGCTTCCTCGCTAACCGCAGACGAGCATCTCCACCGGATCGTGTGATCTCAGCCAATTTATCGCGGGCATCGCGAATTTTTAAACGATTCCTTTCAATGATCTTCAATCGAGCGTCCTTTATTCTGGTGTCTCGATTGAAAGTCTTACCAGACGTGTAAAGTGCACTTTTACTGTAAATTAGAAACGGCTAGTCAAGTAAATGCTGACAATAGACCACATCCCGCGGAGACTACTTACAGAGGCACTTTCCTTACCACCTGCGGGCCAATCTTTTTGATTTTAATTATTTCATCTAAACTCATATCCATTATAGTATTTATTAGTTTACTTGTTTGTGAGTAAAAAGGACTTTTGCACTCAGTTTTTCTTGGATTTATTGAAATAAAAAAAAATAAAAAAACTTTGACACGAATTCACCACGAAAAAATAAACATAAATGATAGGCTGTCAAGTTTATAGCTCGTAGGAAATAATTCCGCCCGAAGTGGATGCACCGAAAATAAAAGCATGCTTTCTCTCTCTGTTTTGATCCCAGTGGCCGAATCCAGTGAATACGGAAGTAATTAGCGTTGTTGCTAGATCGTATACCCGTGACAGACGAACTTTGAACGCGAATACTCTAGATACCGCCTAAATAATTGTGCAGATAAATGTCAATTGGCGTTGTTGTGTCCCAAATTGTAAAATGTCAAATTTGTATTATTCTATAATCAGCACCGCGAGATGCCTGTTGTGCTCTTCAAAAGGTGGAGATGAAAAGTTCTTGAAAATATGTCTTCGAAAATGGAAATTTCATAGTTTACTTGTTCTGCAGCAGAAGGAATTTTGATACAAAAATGTTCTCGCTATTGCCAGGTGGCCATATACGTACTGGGCATTGGCGGCTTGCCTAATAGAGAGCTCAAATGCCGCACTTTTAGCTACCTGTAGAACAAGAAATCTTCGATGACTCGATGATTGGAGATTGGATGTGAGTGCGGAGTTATAAAAGTGAACTGCTCGTCTCTGTATGCTGGCAAGTAGGGGAAGAAAATGTTTAGGGGCCGAGCTCCATAACTAATACTTTCGTACTGTCGTACATATTGTGATTGTAAAGACAACACAGTTTATCAAATCAATAAAAGAAAACAAATTGTACGTTCTCAGATAATTTGCGCCTTTGAAGTGACAGTTCACAGCTGATTTCGAATTTTCCCAGATCTTAAGATATTATGTTTTTTAACTTTGAGATTGGTTGGGGTCACACATGAATTCAACTCATTTAACTTTGTTGTGGACTTCCAAATGCTATTTAATTTCCTCAGCAAATTCTTCCGTTGTTTAAATTGTCCTTCAAAACACAGAATTATTTGCGCCGATTCCACGAAAAAATTTCACAAATTATAAGTTTTTCGCTCTGACTTGTTTGGCAGAGTCGAACATCTTCCATCTTTCTGTCCGATCTGTTCATTGTGTGCAGCTTTCCAGCACGTCATATAAAACACATTTGCTGTCAAATTTTCCAATTTTGGAGCCGGCGGAATAGATTGATTCCTAAGCATTCTGTTTGGCACTTAAGGCAGAATTTCAATTGTATTAAATTTTAGCCTGTTGCTAAATTTTGACATTATCTGACATTATTATATTATTATCATATTGACATTACTGGACTTCAAAACCTGCTCTGGAGCTGCATAATAAATAAAAATAAATGAAGAAATGAAATGGCGGGAAAAAGAAATAATTAATTCTGTGCCATGTGCATGTGGTGTTTCAAAATGTTACAACTTAACACAATTGACATAAGACATACGACCTAAGGATTCAAGTTGTGGAAGCCGGTTAAATTGTATTCGCTAACTAAAATTTTACTTTTACTTCTTGATATTTGCAATATAAAAATATGTAAGAATGCAAAAAAAGCAACGAGAATTCTGCCATACTCTAAACTCTACGATGTTATCACTAAATATAATTCGAATAAAACAGTTGCCGTGCCTCCTTCACCTCTGGAATATTCACCGTCACCCATACCCACAGTCAAAACGGTTGGTGTAGATGACCAATAACAACAGTTGAAGAGTGCTCGAGCTAATTCAAATGCGAGCCGTGAAATAGAAGATAAAGGAGAACTCGCTGTTAAAACCTTGTTTTATTCTCATATTTATTTTCGGTAAAATCTACAGATAAACGAAAGAGAAAAGACCAGAAATCTTACATAATTGAAATTAGACAGATTTCAAAATAATTCATTTTTCCTTACTTCTTCAATTTATTTTCTTCATATCCATTTTTAATGAATATAACCAGAAAACAACTCTAACGTTTAAAAGAAAAAATATATAAACGTCAAATTTGCGGCAGTGTGTTCACATACATACATGTAACTTTTTGACAGCTTACTACTCAGACTCCGATTCAGATGCAGATGCCCATTCTGATCGGCCCTCTACAATGTACGCAAATTTTAGTGTGCAATGAATAATTCCGACTCCGTAACCATAAAAATGAGTTTTATTTGACAATGAAAATTCATGATGAAAGCCTGAATATACACAGATAGTTGCGGAATCAATTGAAAAATCAGAAAGCAAAATTAACCCACTGTGAGTTTTTCATGTCGTCCACTGAAAATTGTTTGACAGTTGTGGACTCCTGCACCTGATTTTTGTATTCAAGGCTTTGATCTATTGTGTTGCGTTTCATATAAAGACGACGTAAATCGAATATTCGAGAGAAACAAAACAAGCTTTAAACTAATATGGGCATCTTAACCATTTAATCAAACAAAACCTTTTAAATTTCTTTTAAAGTTTCTGTATATTGTACCTCCTTTATTTTCGAAGATGCCATGACAACTAAAACTCTGATATTGTAAAAATACTATTCAAATTATCGGGAAATACAAGCCAAAAGTAATGTCAAAATGTGAATTGGTTGTCATTTTGTTAGAAATGAAAAAAGTTGGGCTCCGTTTTCATGAAAAGTTTATTTGAAGGTGTAAAATTGTTGACATTGTTTACAACATGATAACATTGTCATTTGCCAAAATTATGAAATTCACATTATGACATTACTTTTGTCCCACTTTGTATTTTCATAAAACTCTGCTCATTGCTAGGATTCGTTTAAATTGACTATCGAATATTGAGCCAATGCAGACAGCTAACTTTCGTCAACGTTTATTTTGCATTTAAATCGTACAATTTTAAACCAATTTGGACACAGCCTAAAGTTTTTAAGCCATTTTAAACACATTCATGGCCATAAATGATTATTTCGCTATATTACAATATTAGCGCTAATTTTCCACACCCTTCTCTAACACGTTAATGAACATGTTGCGTTCATAAGCCGCATCGTAATTAACTACTCCATGCTCAACATCCGGCTTTCTATGTATGCTAGTAAACTCTGCAAATCACGATTCACATGTATTCATGTACACTTCACGTACGTGTAAAGGGAACAAAGCATTTCTCACACTATCCCGGTGGTTAGCCATTTCGAGGTCATCCTAGAAAAATCGAAACAGGTGCAGAAGTGACAGACCATCGACGCTATGTTTATTACTGAGTGTCACTTTCTGTTGAGAAGAAGCAAAAGCAAAAATAGGCAAAAAAAAATATAAAATTTCGTCGAAATAAATAGCACGGCCCTTTGACGATGTCCAGCTAAATAAAATTATTTCAGAATAACCTAAACACTAATTTCGTGGCCAGGATATCGCAACCCACATGAGTGTTTATAATTTTAATGGAAAGTTCTGCAGCAGGGAGTAGAAAGGAGTCCCATGAAATTCACATAAAACAACAGATATGTGATGCGGAGAGTCGCAGCAATTTGGACATTCCCCAGGTAACACATGGACATAATTATTTTTTTTTTTTGATTTTCTTACATTCGTGGATAATTCTTATTTTGATAATTGTGCGGATAATTTACGGAGGGAAGTCCCAATGCGGGCTGTTGCGTCAAATCACACACAAAGCTTCTCAAATTGCGTTTGTTTTTTCAGTACTATCAAAAATTCTCAATTTTCTGTAATCTCTACTATATTGATGAAAATATGTGAGTAAGCGCGTTGTTTTGCTGAAATCCCATGCGTTTTTCTACGAAAAGGAATTAGCGACTCATAATGTTTTGTTGCGATTTAATTTTTGAACAATAGAAAGTCACGGATGTGGTAAACAGAATTTTAATACGTATTTTCCACGCTGTATGTAGCATGACTACGAAAACTGTTGTGTTGTGTTTGCTAAATATCTTAAGCATTGCGTGGGGTATAAGTTATCAATAGTTCAACAGTTAAGAGTCTTCTCCGTGTAAAGGTGGGCTAGAACTAATCATAACGTATGGAAAGCATTTGATCAGCATGTTTTATAAATTTTCATAAAATAAAATAAAAATGATTAAACAAAACAAGAACAACCGTCATGCTTTAATTTGCTTGGATGCCACACTACTGCGTGGCTTGTTAGACGGTATTTCATCACAAACCTTGACCACTCAGGGTTAGGGCTAGTGTTGTGCGATTAAAGTCGCAATTTGATACTTTTTTTTCACTGTCCAGCCGCTATGAGACCACTTTTCAAAAATTGGTCAAATTTGTCCCTTTTCAGGAAATAACAACGGAATCCAATTGGCTGGCTAGCGCGTCCTCCCATCCGTCGGACCTTCTAGTTCCTAAACAATTCAAGTTATATGCATGATTTTTTCAAAAGTCATGTAAAATAGTAACTCAAAGACAACGCCAGAAGAAAACTGTAATTTTGGAGGTGCCTCCATACAAGCCAAATTCGCGAGCAACGAACTGTCATATAATTTGCAATGTTCATTTTTAACTTGTTGACTACAAACAGCTCAAATATTTAGAAAATTTCATATGGAATACTAGATTCCCCACACCACCTTTTAAGTAATAGAATTTTACTCCGTTCTTTAAGGGTTAAGGCTTACAGTAGGTATTGTGCAATTTTTTTCACTGCAATATTTTTGTTTTGAATAACTGTACTTGAAAGCAGTTTTTCTTCATCATTTTACAAAAAATAGTTACTCACTGTATGTTCTTCGACAGAAAGTCAAAATAAAGGGTTAACTAAAGGTACAACTCGACAGAAGTGATTTTTACGCAGAAAAAATAAAAATGTGGTTGTGCAAAACATATCCAATTTTTACTTTGGTTGCTTATTCTTCAGTGGGTTTTTGCGCTTTTAGGATCAACTTAGTTCCGACAGTAACAAATAATATTTAAAATAAATTTCAAACGTTTTCCAAGTGTTTTCTTAAGGTTAATTTTATTTGTTGTGAAATGGCAGGAAACAAATACTAAACAAAACATCGCTGAACAGTTAAAGGTTCATGAGTCGATAGTATCTAGGCTCATCGTGACATTTCGCAAAAATGTATCGCTAGTACCAGTGCATTCTGGTGGTCGGCCGCGCAAAACGGTTCATTGAACGGATCGAAAAATCATTAATATGATTCGTCGGGGTCGCTCTCGCTCCTCCACATCCATTGAAAAAGATCTTGGAGTAGCCACTGATGCCAGCACTGTTCACAGGCGAGCGAAGGAAGTCAACTTAAGGGCGTACAGGACAGTAAAAGAAAACATCTGCTCATTTTGAGACATCGTCAAGAAAAAATGATTACACTATCTTCGAAAGTTCTTACATGACACTTTTTAGATTGGATTTTGCTCATAAATACGAAGATTGGTCACTTCAGCAATGGAAACCGTATTATTCAGTGATGAGAGCAAATTTAATATTCTATCTTCAGACGGTATAGTCTACGTACGACGAAAACCAGGTACTCGATATATGTAATCGGCAACACGTTCGAGTTATACTTAAATACGGCCGGCGTCTAGTATGGTGTGGGGATGTTTTTCTGGTCGGGGATGTGGACCTCTGGAAAAGCCTTACAAAAATCAAACCGCTGATGTGTGTTTTTCTTTTTCCTTTTTTATACTTTATTTTATGGAGACCCTTTTCTGTCCCGAGCAAGCTTTTCAAATTGCCCATCGTTAACTCGTTAAGTCACCTAGGTTGACCTAAGACAGAATTAAGTTATGGTCGATTTACATGGTTACACCGCCCAGCACGCGCGGGAATCTAGAAAATAAAGTTAGTTTTTTACCATCCACTCTAATTCTAGAGCAAGAGCGAGATAACAAAACATACCGAAAAATTGCGTTTCCTATAAATTATATATTATATAAAGTATAGGTCTGTGATAGGGTATATGCGCGGTCATCTAGGGAAGTGTTCGAGCGAGTCTCAAGGGTCTGTAAAGGACACCCCCCAGAGTTAGCCATGGTGTGCTGGGTAGTCTCTTATGACTGGGTCACTAATATGCATTTATGCGAAAAAAAAACATCGAAACATAGGCCAAAGTGTACCAGCAACCAGGAACCCTTGTGAAACTTCTAAACCATACCCTATTCCATATAAAAAAGGGAGGCTCCAGAGAAATGTACTCCATTTTATTGGCATAAATACTTGCCTTCCACCACCATAGACCTTAATCCAATCCACTTGATTACAAATTGTGGACTGTTTTAAAGGACATTATGTGCCACAAAAGATACCATAACATGGAACTCTTAAAGCGTACTCTGACTGAAGCTGTGGCTTCGCACTTGAGGTGCGTATTGTGGGATGTTGAGTGGCCAAAACGACTAAAAACTTGCATTAAGGCCAAGACAAGTTCTTTTAAATAAAGTCTCGATTTTTATATTCAGAATACATATCTGAATAAATCCTAAAAGTTTTATTAAATTATCTTTTGAAGTCTTTATTTCATAGAAATAAATGTGTGTAACAGTACTATTGCCCATACTAGGTATATTTCAAATTGCTTATTTGGTGTTGAATAGATTGAAACAAGTTAGTCGAAAAAGAAAATAAATCGAAAAAATAGTACAAATAGATACAAATGGGCCTAAAATGCTACCCCGAGACATTCCAGAATATGTAAAGTGGTGACTCCTCAAATATCTTCTTGACGTTTGTCTCATGCAGAGCTTTTTTTGTACAACGCATTCTCTTACTTTTTGGTAATTTTCACCTTTCTGTGAGATTTCTTCTTTAGTGCAAAAAGTATGGGACCTAATGTAAACAACACTCAAAATAATTTATTCATGGTTGTTCATTATTGTGCTTTCTGCCTAAAGAATGACCTCCAAATTCGTTGGAACTTATAATGCTGTTCCTTACCTGCAGCAGACTTTTCGCTATGTTTTATTCCGCTTTAAATGCTAATATCAAACCGTAAGATTATTGCATCTAGCCATAGTACTAATGTCCAATGAAGGGAATCTTAGTATCGTATGCCCGATCCATACAATATGGGACACTTTGAATTGCGTAAATTACAGAGGCATCTCAGTCTCCTAAGCATCACCTATAAGATCTTGTCTATTGCGGATGCCTAAACAGAGACAAGCTTTACAGAGCCATACCTAGTTTAGACATCCATACTAAGTTCGTCCGTCTATGTATGTAAGATGACGATGAAAAATGCACGCTGCTCCATCAAGGTCGGTAAAAACCTGTCCGAAACGTTTCATGTTAAAAACGGTCTAAGGTAAGGTGTTGCTCTATCATGTGACTTCTTCAACATCTTACTTGGAAGGATTATATGAAAAAAGCAAACATACGAGAGGTGTAATATTTCAAGTCTATTAAAGTGCTTGCATTCACCGAAGATATTGACATTATTGGAAAAACTCAGCGGGCTGCCAATGACGCGTTTATTAGAATTGAAATAGAAGCTATCAAAGTCGGGCTATGCTATAAACAATAAAGGACACACAACATCAGCGAACAGGACAAAACATCACAATAACTTCGGGGTTAACTCTGAAAACGACATCAGTACTGAGATCAAACGAAGAATAACTATTAACAACCGCGGACTGTAATAACTCTTGCGCCATCCAAAGAAAGGAATGCTTAAATAGAGATTTATCCAAGCGCAGACACCTTGTGAATAAAGATAAATGAAGAAGCTCGGGTAGCTTGCAACTAACAACAGCTATGCTCTCATTCATAAAGAATTGTCTAGATTATCACGACCCACTTTGGAAACCCCTGGCCTACGGTATAACACACCTCTGTGGATTACTAATTGCGATAAACACTGACCAATTAACTGACAAATTTTAGTGAATTTTTCTTAATTACCTATTGGATGATGCAGCTTCAAAGGAGCTGCGCTCTCATTCATGAAGAATTGTGATTAGCACAACCCACTTTGGAAACCCCTGGCCTACGGTATAATACACCTTTGTGGATTACTAATTGCAATAAACACTGACCTATTAACGCACAAATTTTGATGAATTTTTCTTACTTACCTATTGGATAATGCAGCTTCAAAGGAATTCCATGTATTCTAGCCAAACGGTCCCGTCTTTCTGATCCTTTGCAATGTGTCGGTCGAAGTATTTTTTCACCTCGGAAATGAAAAAAATGCAAAGTTGTCTCTGGTAAATATCGCAATTAGTATAAAACCAAATCAACATATGTACTTTGTAACCAGTAAGAGATAACTCAAGCGAGACACCATCAAATAGAATTGATCTTGTTGTTGTAAACCTGCTATTTCATGGGAATCCAGCTTGGGAACAAACTGAAATCTGTCTCCTCCCAGACAATTTGTAAAACTTCATGATCGTTGGCCATTTCAATGAAACAACTTAATTTGCTTTCCTGTTTTGAGTCCTTTTTCTTTAATGAAATGACGATTCAACAACTGTCAAACAACAACCGTTTTGAAGAATTCAATTTTAAGGTGGAGACGAATTGCAATTGCTGTCGGTAAGGTAGATCTAGCGAAAGGGCTCGTTACGAGGAATTTTTCATTTGCGGAAAAATTAACAATCGATTTTCTATTTTTTGACAGGTTGCTCTGATATTTTTAATGTCTGGTAATGCGTAATACTACGTTTTCATCGAGATGATTTCAAATGATTGGAGTGAGATGCACTCTCCAAATAGCTAAATCGCGAAGGTGGTGTAAGAATACTAGCGTGGGTGTGGAATTGCCTATTGATCGAAATATATCGCTTGAGAGTACTTTGGTTCGACGATCAAAGAAAGCAAGTGGACTAGCTAGTGTCAGTAATCCCAATCTCCTAATTTCTTCGATTTGTCAAATGTTAGCTATAATTACTACTATTCAGAATTCGACTTTTGCTTAATCAGTATTGATATTAGGAAACTTTAAAAGCAACTTATAATCACCTAAAAGCGACTTATTGAGTTGCTTTTAGTTTTTCTATTACTAAGAGCCTTCACCTTTCTCTTAATTTTTAACTTCTCATTTCCATTTCTTTTACACTTTTCTTATAAAATGTTGAATACACTAGTAATGCTTAATAAATATTATTTTGCTTACAGAATTCTGCGTGGAGTTTAAATAGTTGTCTGCACAACTGCTGTACTGGATCACCAAGTCCATTTAGGAGTAAAAAGTCTCAGAAAAAGTATGTCGTAACATTTTCTTTTAATTAATGATTAATGCATATATTGTCGTAGATTAATCCTTATTTTGTAGTTATCATTAATGTAGACAATGTCACAGCCTACAGTTACTTTACTTCTGACCATACCTTAGTTTCTTTAGGACATTTGTTTCAGTAAGTATTTTTAGGAGATACGCTAACGACAGTATAAAAGAGCTAAAAATTATAAAAAAAAAAAAAAACAATGGCCCTTAGTAATCAAATTAGTAAAATCAAGTCCTTAAGTCGCTGATAGTTAGGTGATTGCAAGTTGCCTTTAAAATTTCGCAGTAATGCAATAGTTTTAACAAAAGTCTAATTCAGAACTGGGTTAGTTACTGGGCTATTTCATACTGGTATTATTGCATCAGTTGTCGAATCGAATTTTTAGGCAACACGTATGAAAGGCAAGTGGAAATCTCTGAAGAAATTACGCACTATGGAGAGATATTTGCAGCAGAAATGAGACCTATTTCTCGTGCTTTCACACACTATCTCATAATGAAAAGAATTGAGATAGCAACATTCGTACATCCTTATTCATCTAGTGGAGGTGATGACTGATATCAGAATATCAGTGTGGAAGCGCTTACTGTTGTTAAACCGGTGTTACCAGTGAATACTTGTGTGGAATGGCCGATTAGAGACCGCGTTGAACAAAACAAAAAAAATGTGTATAAGTGAAACGTCTGAAGTATTGGTGAAGAACCACCAATTTTCATAAGCTAGAATGTCTTCGAATAACGTTTTGAGCCCGTTTTTATTTATTATTTCCATTTATTATATTTTTCCACCTATGTATGTACTTGTTTCAATCAATTTAACACCAAATAGGTAAAAATCACCTAATAAGCAATTTCAAATTTACATATGAGTAATTTGACAGTTTACCCATAGAAATTTGTTAAGCCAAAATTAGTAAGTTTGTTCCATTGAGGAGGTAATATTTTACTTTCTCTTTTACGAATATCTAGACTTTTCGAGGACAATAGCGTTAAGAATATTAAAATCTAAGGGCCTATTATTAAAAAGAAATCACTTCAATTATTCTCCTTGATTTCACACACGTGTCACATTTTGAATTGGTGGAAACCAGGAAATAAACAAGCAAACATAAGTTCATATATTTTCAATAGCTTGGTTAGTGGTTAGGTCTTAAACCTCCAGTATAAATGCACACTTATAGGTCCCTAACACTTTTTTCTCTACTACTGCATGCAGATAGCTGTTTATAATGTCATTTTGCTACAAATTGTGTTAGCATCATTTATACGAGATTTTCACTGCTTTTTTTGATATATTGGAACTATTCTAACAAAAAAATTAATATAATTAAGCAGAAAATAAAGTCAAGCAGCAACTTATTTATGTTTATCTGTTCAAAATGTTTTCATTTCACTGGTACGACGGAAAACTTTGATTGTTTATGATAATAGTTTCCTCACCAAATAACTTTCCTTCTTGGGTTTTTTTTTTTTTAGATAATTCCACATAAAAACATAAACTTCGATTTTTGTGGATGTTGCGTATTGGAAAGCACAGACTTTTTAAGTTTTCTTTGAAATAAAGGATTTTGTTTATTCATTCATGGTCAAAAGAAAATAATGTCTTATTTCTCCGTTATTTTATTTTTAACAACTTATTAAAAAATAACATTCCTATAAAATAAATTAACAGTTGTAACAAAACCAGCGAGGTTTATTTTATAATGTGCTCCATTATTCGTTTAATGTGCACCCCCCATTTCCACTTTGAATGCTAGTGAATATTTCTGTAATATTTTTCGATGAATTTTGTCTCAAGAAAAAAAAAAAAGGCAGCGTTCGCAAATATGTTGCTATGGCTTAGCAATCTTTTTCTGTCAAAACGTAAAAGTTGTTAATTTCTCTTAAATTGTTTTGGTTAGATATATTAAACGTGGTTCAAATTGGTAAATAAAATTGTTGAATTCATTGCAGTTTTATGTGCATACAACTGTATAACTCATTTACAGATGAAATGCAGTGAAAATGGGATTTATGAGTTGGTACGATGTAGCACCATGCCGTACAAGCCAAATGAGAATTGTCAAATGGCTTAAGCTAGGTACAGAACTTCGTGGTACGATGTATGTGGTCAATGAATGACTCTCGATGATATAATTGCATCGTACCTTGAAAGTCATCCAAACTATACGATTTTTTCCTAGTCATATTTCAAGATGAACGACGATACACTGCCAGCAGTGGCGTCAGTGGTAGCCCATGGTAATTTTGTTTGCGAAATCTTTAAGCGCCAAATTCCTTTTGTCGCGACTGAAATATTGCACGTTTTTAGTTTTCAATAAACAATGAAAACTTTTATGTAATTTGATGAACTGCAACCCTAATTCTCTTGGAAAAATTTTCATGTTCACCACGTTTGTATTAAAAGTGCCACACCATTCCAGCTCTTCACTGGCAGCCTTGTGATTAGCGCATCTGATGTATTCACACTTACAACGTACGCTGTACGAGATCACGATCAAACAAAAATCATTTATAAATCAAACAAGCTCGAGGCTCTACATGCATAGGTATATGTGCACATACGTCGACGTAAAATTTGCTGTCAAAAATCAGCTGTTCAATAGAGAATTATGAAGAAAAGCCATGATGAACTGCTTTTTCTTCAATTGCTTTCAAAATTTGTTGGCTTTTAATTATTTCAATTTATATTCCTACATTCGAAAAGATTTCATACACTTTTCATGAGATTTTTTATTTCCCCGCAATCCAAAAATTAAAACAACGTCAACGAACCAGTTCTATGCTATTTACACATCAACATTGTTTGTCAACGCTTCACTCCCGCGTAGAAAGATCACACTACCTCGTCGACGCAAATACCATTCACATGTTCAAAAAACTTCGTCGACGATAAACTTCGGAGTGTGTAAATAGGGTAGGACTTGAGAGATTTCTCTTTCGACGCTTGAACTTTTTTCATATCTTATTTTGGTAACATTCAAGTTTATTGCTACCGATTTTGAGTTACAGTCAACTTTAGGAACAGTGTTTACAAGACTACACAACAATTCTGTGAACGAAAAATTAATCAATGCAATAAATGAACCATAGTTTAATATGCAATAACATTTCTTCGGTATTTGATTTCTCCTCCCTTGAAATAAAAATAATTTTCCTCTTTTATGTGAACGACTCCTAAAATATCCTCGAAGCCGTCAGTGATCCATTATTCTTTTCCCTTTCAATAAAGTGTTTATCAAACTGTTATTTCTATTTTTGTACCGGTAATGTAAATCGGACTCCATCCATCCGCATTAATTTTCGATGAATCCAGAATGGCATCATTCATCCATTAGGTCATATGTCCCCTTATGGATCATAGGACATTTACCACTCTTCTCTAACAGTTCCTGGTTTTAGATCCAACCAGCACTACACCAAATGCTGTGATTTCTCTCCAACTGTTCTGCGCTAAGTGGGATGTGACCAATCCTTCGCTTTTGTATTATCGCATTTATACTTCCCTGACCCTATCTCATGAAGCTTTTCACTTAAGATACAGTTTGGTCAGAATACTCGCAACATGTTTCTGAGTCAACGATTAACAAATGTGATTTAAAACGGTGTAAAAGTGAACCCTCCATCTTAACTGGTTCTCACTTGAAACCAATAGAACCATTCAAATTCCTCACTAGATATTGATTCCCACACACTATTCAGTGGGTCTGTACACGATTCTTCTGGCACTACTGATTTTCTTTGTTAAGCAAAATGGTCCCTAATGACGCACTAGGAATCTCTTGGTCTATCGTTGCGGTAGAAGCGGAGTGTTTTCGCTTGTTCGGACAGCTGCTGTACGATGGTGAATTTAAACTACCATAAGCTGGTCGAATATCTAAGAGATAGTTCATAAGCCGTGAACTAGTAGCCATATGTCAATCAGGTTAGAAGTTTGCTGTAGATCAGTCGACACCCAACTGTGATTTTATGGCAGGCCTTGTGGAACCACCTATGACAAGGCGGTAAGCCTAGCAGAAATGCGCAAAGCTTTCAGCGTTATCATTGCGGTAATTCAGGCCATGTTGTACTTTCCTACGTTGACATTGCGGTCCCCAATCAGAATGATAGTGTATTTATTCGGTATATTCAAAGATCTCCTGGGTCCTAGCGTTGATACCAATTCGCTCTACATATCCTAGCCTTCTCAGATAATGAATTCGAGCTAAATCGATGTCGTACAACTGAATCTTCGCCTCCATTTCCCGTCGATACAAACTTGTCCAAAAAGGGTGTTTTCAAACGTCCATGCTTCTGCGCCGTATAGTGTGATTGGTATGATGAGGTGCTTATGTGAAGTGAGATAGCTTTGCTATTTAATTGCCTTCTTAGCCCAAACAAACGTCGGTTGGCAAGAGTGATTCTTCGGTTGTTCGATAAGCTACAAGGCTTCGTAGGTCAACATAACTTGTTAGTATTTAATAAAATCAAAAAAAAAAAAAAAAAATAAAATAAACAAACGTTCTGTCCAAATCGCCGACAAAAGTTGCGTTCTTTCAATTGTGTCAGTGTCGTCGGGGCACGCGAGTAGTTGTACAGACTTTTTTTTGGACATCAAAAGACTCGGTAATGTTGACACCGAGCTTGAGGGAGCAGCGTGCATTCTCCATCGTTATTTTGTACAGATGGACGAGTTTGGCAGAGATACCAAAACTAGACGTGACTCATTATAGCTCGCCTCTATAGACGTTTTATATTCGACTTTAAAATCGATGAATAGGAGTGAGTATCGATTTGGAGCTCCTGGGTTTTTTCAAAGACTAATCAGATTGTTGAAAAAAAGTTTAGGACTCACATAATATGGCAGATACGATCTTATACGCGATGTTGGAGGGACTGATCTGTAGTTGGTGCAATTCAGAAGGTCTCCTTTCTTGAGGATCGGGAAAACGGTCCTGAGGAGACAGATCTGCAGTTGGCGCAATTCAGAGGGTCTCCTTTCTTGAGGATCGGGCAAACGATGCTGAGGTTTCATTAGTTGACTTACTTTCATCCTGAGTTGATGTATGCTCCGTACCAAATCATCCCCAGCTGCTCTGTGGTTCGAATTGTGACCCTAAGGAACCCAGATATGAAGTTAGACGAAAATTCGTCCAGCCGTTTAGGCTACAATCAACCATACATGACATGCGGAGGTAAACGCAGATACTTTTTTGTGATTCCACCAATATTGAACAAAAATCTTGAGATCGGAAATTTCCATGAAACCAATACTTGTCCTTATGTATTGTACATATGTAAGTAAAAAAGTGCAGATTAGGGTATGAACCATGGATCGTGAGGTCCTCAACTTAGTTACGTCGTCACTGTGTACGGCTGTGGATCACATCCAGACCCACACTTTATGTTCCCATTACGCTGATATGTACCCATGGTTACTATGTATTCCACTATTGTCCTGCATTTTTTGAATTCCTCTGATAATGAGATATGCCAAAGAAAAGCTGATGCTGTAAGCTCACTCCGTTTTTTAAGCAGTACGCGAGAGGGGCAGAAACAGAGAACAAGTTACCCTTTAAACCACGAATATTGGTCAACGCGTTCTCAAATATTTGCATTTAAAATACGAAAATCGACAAAGGCTACAAGAATTGACACTTATAAAGGGAAATTGCAAACGATTTCCTTTATCTTCGGTATTATATCATATATTCTTTTTGTGTATGTCTTGCTTTATTCAGTAAGTTTCCATAGATTAGGTACTAAATATTAAAACTTGTGGTGGAATAGTATTTGAAATAAAACTCAGTGCGCCACATTACATAGTCATACCATTTGTGTAGCGAAACTCTGATTCTTATTTAACTTTTGCGATTCTCTGTATAATTTGTTATTTTAAATATTTCAGCTCTGATATATCCCGCTCCCAAGTATCGTGGCACAGACCGGTAACAAATTGTATGTTCGATTCACACTTTAAGGATACCAGCCGAATTGACGAATTCCAAATAGAGCAATTAATAGCTAAGGGTGCTTTCGCTTGTGTATTCCAAGTTTTCCCCAAGACCGAATCTGCTGAAAAGTCGTTCGCTCTAAAAACAATAAAAAAGTCTAAGGTTTGTGGTCTTTAAATAAAATAAAATAAATTTAATACTGTAACAAATGTTGTTTCTTTTTTTTTTTAGGTAATAAGAAACAATTGTGTGCAACAAATAAAGGACGAAGTTGACATCCAAAAACTATGCGGTCATCATCCCTTCATTGTCCAACATATTGATTCTTGGCAAGATCGTCACCATTTGTACATACGTATGTTTCATATTTCTCATAAAATATTTTGCAATTTTGTAATAGAACTCTTTTTATACCTTTCAGTTTGTGAATACGTGTCGAACGGTGAATTATTCTCAAAAATATGCAATTTTACAACTGAACTCATTCGCCTTTATATAGCCGAGATAGCACTCGCAATCGGTAGGATCTCTAAACATTATTACAATTTGTTTACACTTTCAAATTGTATACTCCACACAGATTTTCTACATAACGCTGGAGTAATCTATCGCGATGCAAAACCAGAAAATATTCTTCTAACAAACAACTATCACATCAAAATCACCGACTTCGGTCTAAGTAAATGGTTGAAGATAGGCGACAAAACCAGGACGATGTGTGGCACTTATCAATACATGGGTATGGTGATTTAAAACAAAATCAATAATACGAAATTTCCAACCGTGTATGACCGTGTGTTTGTTGAATTCATCGCGATCGTTTTATTTATACATTTAATTTACAATAGTGTAAAAATCCCGTGCTTTCTTATCCCTAAAGTGTTATATGTACGAAGAACAGCGACAAAATGAATGCTCGATCACAGGTATTCGATTTAACTATGGAAGGTCGGCAGGTTGATGAAGCAATTGCAAGTATTTTCCACACAGTGTTGTTTCATCGCTGTTTAGGCAAATACATGTACACTGGTGATGCACAATATTCGATAGGCACAGTCGGTTATACAGATGTCGATTGTGATTTCATTGATTTCACGTATGTCTGTTGTACCTCAGACACTCTGCATCGGACCGTGAAACGAGCTATTAACCTATTCAGCGAGAAACTTCGCAGCAACGATAGCAGTGGTTCCGGTCAGATTAGTTTAGAATTTTTTCAAAAGAAAAAAAGTCGCTGGCCCTTCCAGCAGGAGTGCATTCCATGGGAAGTGTGGACAGTTCGTTTAGATCTGATAAAGTACGAGAACGAGGATGATCGACAATTGTCGCGTGAGAATGTCAGCGATTTGCTGACTGAAAAAGTCGTCTACATCACTGAAGTTATGAATCGTCATGATTATGTACCCAAGACACCAAGCCAAAATGAATTAGACCTAATATTTGATACATCCTATCCGGATGTGCAGCCCTATCTTTTTAAGTTCGATTACAATACGTCGGGCACAAATACCCCGTCTGTGAGTAATACTATGAAGAAAATACTAAAAGAAACGCTCGCTTTATGACTGACCAAAGTCGATAACAAGTCGAAACATTTTCGCCTATTTGGCTGCCAGTGTTGGCTATTATAATCGTTTCTATTATGCTCTTAACAAATTTTCTGTCTGTCGGTGTTTTGTGATTACATAGGAACGTATATACAGCTTAAAATATCTTATCTTTAGATTCTTGTGCTGGCTTGTACCAGTATTGAAGATTATTTTTTTTATTATTTAACTTTTGAAGTGGCATCGCATCAGAATTTATTCTTAAATCAAAAAAAAAAAAGCAGAAAAAACAACAGAAAAAAATACGTAATCAAACGGGTTTTTCTTTTTTTTAAATTGATTGACAAAATGTTCAAATGGTCATATCACAGAGCAAAACGAAATTTACTGCTATTAGTTCTTAAAAGATTTATTTACTATTTACTAGTGGTATTATTGGTATTGTAAGTTAATTCGATAAAAACAAAACACAAACGTGTAAAACTTGTTCATAGTTTAGTATCTCTTTTAAGATCTTTTATAATTTTTGGAATAGTTTAAGCGGTGTTGATGTATATCTCGTGGGGCATCGTAGTCAGGCATTATAAACTGAAAGGTGTACTTATCACAATAAAATACAAAAATCGAATAAAGAATATTTCTCGTAGTTTAATCAGTTATAAGACTGATAATACAAAATTAAATAATGTTGCCATAATGTCTGTTAGATTTCAGTTGACAAAGATACACTGGTGGCCACGAAATAAGACGATACCCTCTAATTTTAAATAATAAACTTTTGTAATTCTTAAAATTATAGAAATATTTTTTACCTATGTACATATACATGTTTAGTAATAAAACGATAACGTTCTAAAGAAAATAATAAGAATAACAATGTTTCTTGCTTGAATGAATGAATTTCGGTGTGATTAGGTACACTGCGACCTAAAAGTTCTATTGTGCCGCCGATGCCAGATGAGGTTGTCATCGGGAACTTGTATCAGGTCCAAAGATCCAAAGCAGATCTGTCTCCTCTAACTGGTAGGCTCCCAAACAACTTACTTTGCAGCGAGTCGATGCTTCACAGTTCCTTAAAATGTGATCATGGATAATTTTACTATAGTCTCCGTGAAGTAGTCGTGATCACTAGATCGGCAGATGGGTCGGTACTACAGGCATCTCAGGGCACAGTCACAGCGTTGTATGTTCGCCTTTCTTGAGAGCAGTAAATGGCTTTTCCTGCCTTAATATTGGGCACTCAGTATAGGATAGCTTTGTTGATCATGCCCAGGCGGTTGAGTTTGTCCGGGCACTCCCATACCATCTTAAGGCGATTTCATATGAGCTTGACTGTCTGACATGAATCTCTCTTGCGATAATTTCTGTCTAGTTTTAGTAGGGCACACCTTTCTATCACGGGGAATTCCGCTGGAAAATGTGTCCATTGGTACCGAGTGCTTGGTTCTTGGTCTAAACTCTATTGCTCCAGTTCCTGCAGATTCGCTGGACCATTCTTTCTTTCTGCTCAATTCAGTGGTGGAGTTTTTAAAGCAGCTGTACTTGAAATGATCATGTCATTTGTGGGAATTTGCAGTAGTGGTGTTACTTTGGAGAGTGGATCAAGGTCCTCGAGCACGATGAATTTTCCATTTCCCTTTTATTACCCTTTCTGCGATCTTCATTCAATTACTAAATGTAGAGGTGAAAGATCGAGGATTACCCCCATCCCCGCTCTTTTCCCCTGACATGCAAGTCAGTCTGTGTATTTTGTTGAGTTATTTATACTTTGTGCTCAGCCTAATTTTGATTGGTCACCTAACCTCAAAAGAACAGTAGGTCATGAGAGAAATCTTACATTCGAGTAACTTCTACAAGACAACTGTTTTAGTTCCGCATACACCGTTTCATGGGCCATAAATGCAGATATCCTGATCTCGACTTTTTTTTGTATGTCTTACGGTTACTCTGAGGTGACGACATTCCCAACTTTTATTTGCTTGGCCATTGAGCGATCGAGCGGCATTTCTCGCTATTTATTTTTTGTGTTTATTCCATACAAGTTTGCTATCTAGAATAATCTGCAGGTATGTAAAGGTCTTAAATGAGGCAGAACTCTTTTTTCTATAAAAGGGTATGTTGTTGTGTAGGTGGCCACGGTGTTTGTGGGTAGTGTGTTCGCTTGTGACCCGAACTGTGTAGGTTCGAGACCGGACGTGATACAGCCACCCGAGCATAAAAGAGAAAACAATAAAATCTAAGTTTCTCCAACCACTACACCAAAAAGAGTTTGCCTGGTAGTACAATGGACAGAAAATTGAGTCTGAGCGCTCCAGGATTTGAAAACGTGTTGTAGTAGCAGTTACATATTGGCTTAGCGAATATGTAAGGTTAGCGGTAAACTATAATTATAGCTCATCTTTACCATCTTTCAGATATGTAAACTAAAATTATAGTTAATCTTTGCCGAGGTTGACAATCCTTGGCCGAAGGTAAAATTGTTGATCCTGACTTCAAGTAACTCTGTTGAGTAGAACCGATCGTCGTGAGAGCAAGAAAAAGGTGTCGAGAGGATTGTTTTCTTTGCTATTTTCAATCCTCTATATTATATCATAGTGTCTCCTTAAATTTGCCTCAAGCACGATGTCGTAGGCGTTACCAATAAAGTTGACTCCATAATTTGATAGCCTATCGCGGATATCGTCTATTTCTAGTCTCCACATTAAGGGTGACATTGCCCCTTTGTGTGCCTCGTGATGTACTAATTGTAATGATGTTTTGTCTCACCAGTGTTTCGGCAGTTGTCGTACTTATCCACTATCAGTTTCTTTTAAAGACATTCGAATGGAGGAGGATTGCTGCTAAAATTAGTATGAAATGATGTCACACAGTTCGTAGAGTATCTTCATCTTTGTGCATATCGGATTTAAGTTACTGCCTCTGCACAATATTGCTCACCTTATAGAGACATCCTCAATTTGGGAAACGATTAGGTACATCTTGTAGATAACATTTAACAACAAATTTTAAATGTTGCCTTATTACCCTCTACACAAACTGGGTATGACGCGATTTTAGGTTAGCTGAAGCATCGTTTGAAATTTCTCGTCCTTCTGTGGACAAAGTGACCGGAAAACTTCATCCGCAAACTTGGAGGTGTTATTCAATAAGGAAAGCAGACATTGCGTTCTGCTTGTCGTTTCAATCTATGATTTCTGAATTATTGAATAGATTTTGCTGAATATTTATTTGCACCTACATACATACTAGGTATAGGAGCAATTATTGGTTTCCTGAAAATTTTCGATCTCGAGATTTTTATCAAACTTGACAGTACTATAATAGAGAGTCTCAAAAAAGTATGTTTCTCAATTCTGTCCGTGTGAGCCTAAACGGCTGGACGGATTTTCTTGAAATTTCACATCTGGGGACCGATCCACACAATTCGAGGTGGAATCGGGATTTTTCTTCTAACCCCAAAATTAATGAAACGATTTGCTCAAAAATGGCTTTTACGATTTTGATCCAATTTTATATTTAGGTTGAGGTGAATACATACGATCAAATGGCGCACCACATTTTTGACAAAAAATACATATAACGGTAATTTACTTATTAACTGGTTCTTAAAAATGATCTATTTCTCGGGTATGACTCAATCGATTTTGTTCAAAATCATTTTATAAGCAATATTTGACATATGCAAGGCTTACCAAGTTTATGAAAATTGTCGATAAAAAAAAATTCCGATTTTTAAAGGATTTATTTAAAAAAAAACTACAGATTTTGTTTAAATTTCATACAGGCATTTGCACATAAACAAAATATAAGTGCAAGTACGTGCGACCCAGTCGTGCACTTTATATTTTGTTGGTTAAAAGACTTTCTTGGATTGTCTCGAGATTCGATATTTTGAAATATTCACCCTTACAATTTTTATAGTTTAGGAGCCAATTCCAATTCAAGAACAATAGGTATAAATATTTCGTTATAAAATTCTAAATGTCAGTCTGTTAGACGGCCTTCAGCCAAACCCTAAAAGACTATGAAATTGTATCTACAATGAAATTGTATCTATGTGTATTTTTCTTTTTAATGAAATAAATAGTTTAAACAACTAACTAACTAGTTTAGGAACCAGAGGGACAGACGGACGCGCTAGCGAGAGCTATAGGTCTATTTACTGAAAGCTGAAAAAATGCT
Organism: Pocota personata; assembly: GCA_963082735.1. Taxonomy (NCBI): domain Eukaryota; kingdom Metazoa; phylum Arthropoda; class Insecta; order Diptera; family Syrphidae; genus Pocota; species Pocota personata. Next base: position 53,695,289 of record OY720430.1, read on the forward strand.
TTAATCATTATTGCGTTAAAAGTAAATGATCGTGCATTACATTTTCACAAACGAGGTTAAAAATTTTCAAGCAGAAGTTTATTTCTAACATTCATACTCATACTGGTCAAGTACTCCTGCTGTGTTTTCCACTAATGGTTGGGACCTGCAGTGTTGCGCCGTTTCCAAAGGGCATTTTTTGTCGATTGAGACAAGCTTCTCATAACAATTTGACTCCCGGATGTTTGTTAGACGTTCGCGAGAGGTGAACCATGAGAAAACTTGTTGGTTCACCTTGAATCTCCCGCCCAGTTATCGAACTACTGAGCCACGGCGTATATACATATGCACATGTTCTAAAGGGGCATTTTTAGCGTATGTAACGTGAAATCAAAAAAAAAAAGATGCTTAGATATGTACACCCCGCGCAACAAAAAAGCCGCACATGGTAATTTTTAACAAAATGGAAGAAATTTAATAAATGATGATTAATCACTGCGTAGTCACTTTGTATTTTTGATGTTTAACATTTAAGTTAACACATTCCCCAATTTGACAATACATTTTGTAGCCTAATTGAAAAAAAGTAATGATCGTGAAGATCAGACTACAAAATATCAGATATTACCCAAGTACTATCAATATACATAAATTAAAAAAGAGCAACAATTTGAAAAGCAAATTTCTTTTTTCATATTTTTATTAACTAAGAAACCTTTTTACATAATTTAAGACTTTCATAATACTAAAAAATGATTCTAGTATTTCGTAGCACCACCCTTCGCCCTAACAACGTCATGAACCCTGTATGGCATGAAGACATAGAGATTACCGAGGTAATTGTTATTAATTTCATTGAACCACACTTCTTCAATGATGCTCTTTAGATGCTGCATGGTTTTTGGTTTTTTATCTTGGATCTTCTTTCCCATAAGAGCCCAGACATTTTCGATGGGGTTGAGATCTGGACTGTTTCCCGGTTAGGGATTCTATCCCTAATTCTTCTTTCAAAGTTTTAATCTGTGGAGGAAATTTAAAAATTAAAATCATAAGATTTTCAAAACACCCATAAATATGAAAAAAAAAATCCTCAAATTACTCACAGATTTTGCTCGGTGACAAGGTGCTGAATCATCTTGAAAAATTGGTTTTGATGTTCCTGCTGTTATCATTTCCATACTCGGTACAACACCATCTAAGATAATTTGTTTGTACTGCATGGCGTTTGTACAGTGCCCTCGAGCATAATTAGATAACCAATTCCGATTGCGGTGATGCATCCGCACACGAACTATCTGCTTCCCATCCGGTCCGATTAGGTTAAACTTGGACTCATCAGAGAACACCACATTTGACCAATCTTGAACACTCCAGTTTTGCCTTTCCTTAGCCCAGCTAAGGCGCGTTTTCTTCATTTTGCTGGTCAGAAGTGGCTTTTTCGCTGGTCTCCTTGCTAGCAAACCCATCTCGTTGAGACGATTCTGGATAGTTCTGACGCTAATTTCAGCCCCAGTAGCTTCTCGCAGGTCAGCTCTTAACTCCGATGCATTTTTAAACCTGTTTCTCAAGCTTAGCCTCTTCAGTTCCCGCACCTCCCGAACAGTGGTACATCTCTTCAATCCTGTGCCAATTTTTCTGTCCAGATTGTGATCCCGACGATATTTGTTACAGAATCTTCTTACAGAACTCTCATTGCATCGAATTTGTCGAGCAATTTCACGAATTGACTGATTCTGTATGGATAAGGCGACGATAACTGCCTTATTTTCTTTACTCAATTGTACCCTTTTAGACATCGCGATATACTCTTTTCACTTTTATTTAAGAAATACTACTGCACGCAGAAAAAATACTGCCAGAAGGAATTCCGACACATTCCAAAATGTGCATTACCTAACCCGGAAACAATAAAATATAATTCGGCGAATCCCTTAAAGGTAATTAGCGCACAAAAATGGAAAACCCGTATGCGGCTTTTTTTGTTGCGCGGGGTGTATATCATAATAAAGATGTTTGATTGATTTTATTCTAGTGCGAGCAGGGTCACAAAATTCAGCTTCTTATGATTTTTTTTAAACAAACAAATGAAAATAAATAAAAAAAAACAAATGAAAATAAATATCAATTACCTTGATAAGAATAGAATATGTCGCACAAGGTCAACTAACAACTTTCACTTCAATACGCGTTGAAAATTTGTTTTCGTCGATTTCTTGATTACGTGTCACATAATATACAGTCATATATACAAAGTTATCGAAATGGAAATGTGATTTATCGCCTTTGGATGTTAGTATTGTGACTCTAGTATTTAGGTATAGTTTATTTAGTATGTTTATTTAGTACAGATCTTATTAATGCCTTAGCCAGGGTATATCTATGAGGCATAACTTAATATGCATGGGTCTGCCTGGCCATGTGGCCTTTTCTGTTGCGGAGCGCAGGACGAAACTGGTAATTTTTTTTTCATCCAAACGGGTCAGTTGGTCACAATAGAGATCTGCTGTAACCGTTCGAACTATCACAAATAATTCCCAATATATTTGGCTGCTGCAATCCCACCAGATGCACAAGATCAGCGTTTCTATGCTCTGATGCTTGGCCCTGATAAACGTCTTCAATATTCAAATTACCAGACTTGAATCCTGTGAACCATATTAGATGGCAACCTATCTACCTTGCCCAAAAAATGTGCACACATTTTTAGGAATGAACTATTTCTGGCAAATGTCAAGGAGTTAAGAAAGTAGAATACGCTTTCAAATGCCTGATTCGCATATGAGAGACATAGAGTGAATAAATGAAATAGTGTATCATCCATTAAGATAATTTACTAATTGAATACATGCAAGTTATGTTTGAAGGATATGTATCTGGCACTAACTAGCAGAATCAGAGATGTACTTCTACTGGTTGGAAACCGACAAGGTAGAAAATGCTACCGTCATGAGTAGTCGAGGTCAGGGAGCAACTCTCGAGAAATCCAGAGAGTAACTCTGGCAAAAATGACTCGCGGAAGGGAGATAAAATGGGTGGTTATGGGCTCTGATTCGATATCACATTTTAACGCCATCTGGTAGATAAGGTTTCCTAATCAGAGTGATGATATGTTGCATACATGCATAGGTATTGCACGTGAAACAAACAATAATGACCTGATTTGAATCTGCTGCAAATTTCTAGGGACCAATTTGACTTTTTTGTATGGTATATTTTTCAGCCCCAATTCTGTCCCATAGATACTCTTTTAGCACATAAGGTAGGTTATAGTAAAAGAATCAAACCCGATTTCGAAAGTGAAATCTTTGTAGTATGTGCGATTTTACCCAGTCAAACCAGAAAATAGAAAAATGCGACCGATGTGCGCTTGATAACATGTCACATAAAAACTTAAATTTTTACTTCAGTTGCAATAATTACATCCCTATCAGCAAGTTTTAGTACATAAGTACCTTTTAAATTCAGATTCGTTCTGGTACCCAAACACCGTCCCGTCAACGTACTAAGAGACTTACCGAAATTGAAAGAAATATGATTTTATCTTCTTTAATTTCTCTGCAATTTTATTCCAGAGGAATTACGCCTCACGAACAAAATGGAAACAATCAGATAATTAAAAATGATTTGAAAGTTGACTTAATATGATTTGTGGAATATGTGATTTATTTGTTAGGAGAAAAATAAATGATTTCTATTGACATTTGTTCAAAAACCACTTTAAATTGACTTTTCTCAGTATTTCATACGAAGAGCGTGCGGGTACTTTTCTTGAATTTGAGAGAAAATTTTACGTTTTTCTTCCAGAAAGTATCCACACGGTACTTTTTTTTCTTTTTGGGAATAACGCTTCACTGAATGGATTGGTCCTATACCTGCAAAGCTTGAGCAGAGCGATACAATATTATTATCGTTCCATTTCACGGTGATTGTATGTTGGCCTTGAATTTTTCTAAAGTCGTAAGAACCTCTTTTCTCTTTCTTGAACAATTTTGAGTCGATTAATGGGTTCTGCGCTATTCGGTTTTCGCGGATGGTACCAGTACAGATGAAACTTGTTTGTGTGCCATTTTCGTCTCAAAGCGTCTGCATATTCAAGGACCACCCCAGCACCAACTCCGTACTCCGCATATGTGGTGCTAATATTGGTGGACGCGCCTTGGTAAGGTTCAAATCAGTTGACATATCCCACCCTTGTTGTACCAACCCACAATTTGTAGCCATATCTAATGGGCTTGCCATGGATAAATTGCTTACAGTCATGACGCCCGAAATGAGGTACCATTGCTTCGTCAACATAATGGTTTTCCTCAGTTGGGGCATTATACAAAAACTTTTTGTTCAGGTGTCGGAATAAATTCCTTACTTTGGAAAATTTGTCGGCTTGGTCCAGGTTTTCGTTGTCTGCTAGATGAAGATTTGAAAAGATGTATTCAGACTTATCCCTTGTAATTGCCTCTGCAACCAAATCATTATGGCCATCCTTCTCTCGTTTCCAGTAAATTCTTCTTCGTGGCACCTGAATGTACCCGCTCAAAACTAAACCTCCAACAAAAGCTTTGAGTTCATTCAATTCGATGATTCGTTGCCGGTGTTTTTGGGAAATATATCTGTTGCTTTCAGTTAGGATAAGTTTAAAGAGCTCTCCATCAAAAAATCTATAAAATAACTCCAAAGGAGTTTGTAAAGGGTTGAACTCTTATGGATTTTCACACTCGGTATTGTTGGAAGCCAGTGCCGGTAAATCCTCTTTTACCCAATGGTAAATGTTTTTCTTCTTTTTTTGTTGGTTCTTAGAAGATTATGCTGAAGTACCTAGCGTCGTCGGCTTTAAAAATTCGGACAAGGAAATGTCATCATCAGACGAATATTCATCATGAATACCACGGCTGCATATTATTTCAGCTCGAGCTTGTAACTGAGAACCCGGTAAATTGATGACAGAAACAAATTCTTCGCCCCCGGAATCTTCATCTGTTAATTCCGCACAAGCATTTTTCGGTGGAAATATTGTTATTTTATCCACCTTTGCCGTAAGATCCTCATCATCTTCAAGATAAGTAAGTGCTTCATTCAAAGAAAATTCCCTGAAAAATAAGATGTCGTAGACGTGTATTTTCCTGACGTCCTACATATTGTACACCAAATTTTATACACAAAAAACACGGTGAAACGTAATTCTAAGAACTGATTTGATTATTACTATCGAAAGAGTAATAATTTGATAGAACATACAGCAATCAGTTTAATTTGTAAAACTAAATTTAGAACAAAAAACGAATATGTACCTAGTACCTACCTTGCGAAGCGAATACAGTACGAGTATTCCGACATGTTGCAATTTCTTTATAATAGAACAATGTAAAATCACACCTTTTTTTTTATTGAACGCACTAAAAACACGTCTTTTCGTGAAGAATGACTATTTCTCAATGCAATCAGCTAATAAACAAACGGCGCGTGCCAAACGGTTTTTTTCCAGTTGGTACTTGTTCTGACATGTAGGACGTCAGGCATATCTAAGGACGTCCATCAGAACGTTAAGCTAAAACTTAACGAACATAACGATAATCGTTTAAAGTTTCCTCTAATAGGTTTCAGTTTACTGTCTATTTAAGATGTACTAACTCAAATTTATGAGATTTTTGACTTTTCATTTCGAAAATCCAGTCACTTTGTCAAGTATGTTTTCTCATAAAATGAAACATCTTTACTTACTAATTTAGCGTACTTTTATTTTGCAATGTACAATTGTGAAAAGCTTTTCTTTTTTTTTTCGTTCGTCAACACTTAAACTGCACTTTTAATGTAACCAGTGAAGTATCACGTTTGCTGGTTCGTAGATATTTTTAATTAACTACTCATAAATTTTCTATGTAGGTAATTCTTATATTTTTATTTAGTATACAGCCATAGAAGCTATAACTTTTAAATTAAAAATTCATAATTAAGATTTTGTCTTACATTTGTGGCCACGAGTGAGTAAATTTTTTCTTACAATGCCTTGAAGATTTATTAAAAAAATAGTTTAATAATATAAAAGATAATGCAGATGTTTAACAGCCCAATTCGAACAACAACAAGATAAGTCACCTAATTTTTAATCTCTGACTATTTTCGAGTTGTATACATCTTTCTATTCAATCTTTAGCAATATTTATATCTTATTTTAAGTTTAAATAAGTTTACACTGATTTTTCCGATAGTACTTTTACTTCACGGGATTAGCAATTTAAAAAAACCGATGCCTTCAATATAAATACTAAATAATATACACCAATACCAAAATGTTCCCACAAAGTTTATTCTCGTTTTTAGATACATTTCACTAATAATACAAAAGTACGTTCTAATTAATAATACAAAAAAAAATCAATCTTCTTAGATATAACATAGAAATGGAATGGAATATAATTGTGTTGTTTTTTTGTGTTAGGCGAATGTTCACAAACACATGAATATATGATATAAATATAGTATAACGTAGAGAAAAGAAACAAAAAGAAAAAAATTAAACCTATATTGATTTAAAAAATAAAAACTTTATAATATAAACTACTCTGTAAGTGTAAATAAAAGATAACAAAATATGTTCGTTGTGATTATTTTATATAAGAATTTTTGAAATATAAGTAAAATATATGTGAAAAAAATATATGACCGTATTTAATTTAAACTATTTCTCCTTTAATAGAATGTAAAGAGAGGAGCGGCAGGGGGTATTTTCAAAGATATGTACAGATATTTTTTCAGTAGCAAGCTAATTAATTAATGATCAGTTTAATAATTAAACAACTAGAAAAAAATATGCTAGCAAACAAAATAATTAACCAATAGGAAAATAAATCATTCTCAAGAAAATCATTTTCAAATCAGCAAAAGTAATTTTTTTACCAGCAGAATATATTTTTTGATTTACAGAAAAAAAAAAAAATCAAAATAAGAAAATGTACGAGGGTGGATTGAAAAGTTCGCAGCCTACCATAAAAATAGTTTGAATTCTTAATTGATACTTCCTCCCTTTTATTTCTCCAAGCTTTCTGCAATCGACTGATGGTGTCTCACGAGTGTTTGGAGCTCTTTCAAGCCGATCCACAGGATTTTTTAGCCAGATTTGTGACTACAGACGAGACCTGGGATTATTACCATACCCCTCAGATCAAACAACTATTAAAAGAGTGGAGAAGATCTGGATCACCAGCCCAGAAGAAAGCTAAAGTTAAATTATCGACAGTTAAGGTAATGGCACCCGGTATTTTCGGACTCCAAGGGTATCGTTTTGGGTGATTATTTTGTCAAGGGTCAAACAATTAACTCCAAAACTCTAAAACAAAAGGCGTCCACGAATGTTGAGGGAAAAGGTTTTTTTTTCACTAGGATAATGCACGGCCACATCTATAACTGTGGGTTTGAATCACTGCCGCGTCCTCTATATTCGCCTGATCTGGCTCCATGTAACTTTCATCTGTTCCCCAAACTATAAAAAAAAAAACACTTGGGAGGACAGCAATTTTCAACGAATGAAGAGGTCGAAGCAGCAGAAAACTTATTTTTTGAAGGCCTTGAGTAAACATTTTTAATTTAGATAACGTTGAAAAATAAAAGTACAGGCCACGATTTTTCAATCCACCCTCGTAAATGACTGCAAGAAAAAGGAAGGATGAGGTGGAAAAATATTTTCTGATCATAAAGAAACAATGCTTCAGGAAATATAAGAAGAAAAGAAACAGTTATTCAATAAAAAGCTTTAGAGAATTCGCTCACATTAGTTGTGGTTTATTTCTTACTTTTTCTGCTGATAAAATATATTTTTTTTTCCTGAAAGCACAAGTTTGCAAATGATCTGTTAATATATTCTGCTGACCAAATAAATATTTTTTTGCTCATCTTTTACTTTTCTGGGTAATCATTTACTTTTTCTGCTGATTTATTTCTTTTATTTTCTGTAAATCCAAAAAAAAATTTTTTTTTGATGGTTAGAAACTATTAAATTGCTAATCAAATTTGATTTTGCTAGTCAAAAAACCATTTACTGCTGATGGTAGCTATTACGAGTAAATAGTATGATGCAGAATTGTGAAATTGGAAAATGATAAGGAACTTCGGCAGCAATAGTTAAGATTATTTGTGTGTACTTGGAGAACTAGTTCATTTAGTTCCTCATAACTTAGAATTAATAAGCTGATCTTGTAGATTTAAAATTCGTATTATTTGTATTTAAGACACACCTTTTGCCAAATTACCACAAACAGGAGAAAACCGAAGCTGTCTTTGGATGTAAAAGCTAACTCAAACTGAATCAGTCGATAAACAGCTTACATAGAGTATTTGTCATTCGATCCAATCAGACGATATGTACGAGTATTGTACACATATAAATGTCAGTATATTTCAAGTTTACCTAGTTATAAACTTGATGTTGCCTAGTGCACTGGAGGTGAAATCTTATGCATATACACAATAGTAGTGTAAGAAATTCTTCACAAAAAAAAAAAGAGATAAATAAATATTTTGCGGCTAATTTCCCACAAAGGGCGATTGACAGAAGTTTCTCATGACAATTTGAATCCGAGTTGTTTGTGAGACGTCCGCGAGAGGTGAGATCGTAAAAAAAAACTTGTTGGTGTTTTCTGTGGCCTATTTCACCAAACTACAAATTATAACCATAAATTTGTACTTGTGAATCACAACTACAAACTTGTAATCAAGTTTTTTGTTTCACAAATTACAAATATATAATCCACAAATTTGTGAGTAGAATGCAAAAAAAATTGTGGAAAGCAAATTGTTGATTACAAGTGCTCAAAATAACCGTTGCACCGGATTTGTGATTGACTTGTAATGTACAACTGTTTCTTCACAAGTTTGTTGTGCGTGCGTGCGTCGGTCGTGGCAATGAATAAACAAAATAAGATCTTTGTTGCGTCTCTAATTAGAGATAAAAAAGACATTTTGTTTGGGAAGTTTTCACGGTAGGTATTTACCGGCAATATCGTAAAATCTTTCACATATATTTTCGTGTTCATTAGGCCAACATACAACATTTTCATACAGTAAATTAACAATAGTTGTACAAACTCTGTAAACACATCTGCATACCGTCGACTTAGATATCCCGTGCATGTCAGCAACTCCATGGTACTGCCCTCCATTCCCAAGCCAGTGTAAAGCTGTGAGAAACTGTTGCCTCGGTGTTAATGCAAAGTTCTTTTCAGTCCTGTGGGCTATCTGTGGTCCAATAATTGCAATTATTTCCTCTGCCTTGCATCGACTCAGACGAAATTTTTCATTAAAATGAAATAACTCCGAAATGACATAGTTTGTACGCGGCCGATAAATTTTTTTTCTTGCAATTAACACAAAATCGTCACTTTCGCTACTATCGCTACTACTATGCCTTCGTCGCAAAGAAATTTTTTTCGATTACTTTCAATAAGAAACAAAACTTGTAGGAGGAATTACACGTCAACTTTTACTTGTGTAATATTCTCACATACTAAACAAAATTTGTGAATTCAAATTCTTTGGTGAAACGTAGACACAAATAAGTCAAATTTTCACAAATTTATAACTTGTAAATTACAACTATAAATAACTTTTGGTGAAACGAAAAGTGAATTATTCCCACAAATTTCCCTTTGTAGAATACAACTACAAATTTGTAATACTCAGAGTTTGGTGAAACGACATAAATCAAAAAAATCACAAATTTTGTTAAAAAGTGCTTGTAAATACAAATATGTAAGTTGGTGAAATAGGCCACTGGTACTCGAACCTTGAGTCTCCTGCTCAGTGATCAATCACTTAACTACTGAGCCATGGCGTCCACATTCTTCATCCAACTGGGATTTATAGCACACTTCTGCATCTTCCAACATAATGAAGTGTATACAAGACTAAATTAAATCAAACTAAATTTGTAAAAATGAATCCTCTCATTTTTTCAATCAAAACCCGACCAATTCGTGTCTGGGAACTAGGCCTTCCATTATAAACGCTCCAGGACTATACTATTTAAAAAATAAAAAAAGCCCAAGTATGGTCTATGGTTTAGCTTCTTGCAGCCATGCGTATTGTGTGTGTTATATTTTTCTCACGAAGGGACCTATAGTTTTATTGCCGAATCCAAATGGGGAAATTTAGATGCTATCTTGACAATTTTATTTTCGCAGGTTTGTTAGAAACTTAACTTCTCTTTCAGTAGTCCAAGACACTACCCACTGAGCAACGGCGACTCCTATCGTCGTTATTACAATCCAAAAATGTTTACTTTGAGTTAAATTATTGAACATGACTCCAACTTCACCTCCAACGCTTAGGTGTTTCAATTCGGTTCACTTGTATTTATTTACACTTCTTAATAATGTTAATGTTTTTTAAATCTGGTTTAGTTACGATAGCTTTGAATCCAAGATTGTGTTGAATTATGCATGCAATTAAGGATTTAAAAGAAAAATCATTTCTGTCTATTAGCTTTTGTGAAAAGTATTAGAGATCTCAAGATTTTGTTTAAACTTTGCCATCAGCTTTTAGTGACCCATTTTTTCTTTGCTAATCGGTCGTATTTCTTGGTGAAATTTCTGTTACTAACTACATCTTTTACTTACAGGTAAGTTGAATAAAACAAAACATATTCTTTCTTTCAGCTCCCGAAATATTGCATAATGAATCATACAGCCATTCGGTGGATTGGTGGGCACTTGGTGTTATAGTTTGTCAGATGTACACTAAAAAGGTAAGAATAAAGGACATAAATAATTTACTCAGACTATTTAGACATGATAAGAAAGTCTTGGCTAATTATTAGAAGAACTTCGATAAAAGTAGAAGTTATGCACATACGTATTGTAAGAATAAATATGTAAATAACCACAGTGATTAATCCACAAACATAGAAGATAACTCTGCATTTGATTCTGGTTCACCTTACAAATGCCTGTTGACGATGGAATTATAATTTTTTTTTTACACACATGTTGAGTATTTTTATCACCTATGTATATTCATCTACTAATACTCACCCTTATTCTCTTAGTCATCTCACCTGAAAATAAGGTGACATGTACAAATTTGTAATCTAATTAGTCTATTCGAGTGACACCTCGAATACATACAAGTTTAAGACTGCAAAAGGTCTGTTCTGGCATTAAAAGTTAGAATAATTTTGCAATAATTTTCCAATAAAATAGGTATAAAATAAAATGAGGTGGCAATCTGTTGCTTCGACTATGAAGACAACGTGATTATTTATTAACAGGTGGTTATATGTTCATTCAAGTGACACCTTTAGAGACTGGGAATGCACAGAAAATTGAGGCTACAAAATGCCTATTTCCCGTTTATTCATATAATTTCGAACGAATTTCCACGTAACTACGAAAACAAGCCTAACATAAAAAGTGAGATGAGGATTTATTACTTCGACAATGGGAATAAGGGTCTGCAACTGATGTAAAATTCACTTGACTTCCTGCCGGGAATTACCTTATTACTGTTGCTACAAACTGGAGGCCTACAAAGCAGATATTGCTGCAAAAAGTACTAGTGCTACTCTGGACGGGAGTTCTACAATTATAAACGGAACTTGTCCAAGTTATTTTAAACGTGGGGATGCGCTGTCATTTTGTTTTCTTCAATCTTGTAGTGTAACGGATAGAGCGTAGGGCTGGTGTCGTCAACACATAAAGAACTATATTCAACAAGTTCGACCAGGTGATGTCGACATCATCGGTCGTTCTCAGACTCCTGGCGCGCGTAGGAGTTTTGACGGCAATTGAAAACAATGCGGATTGAGTTGGTCTTGTGGTTAATGAGGATAGACATACAACATATACATATGATGTCAACAAAGAATGAATATACCCATGAAAACTGGGGAGATATTAGTATCTTTCCAGAGATAAATCTTTCGCTGGATATTTGGTCTGGATGAATGGTAGAGACGGTACTCGTACAACCGCTTATCAAATCGAACAAGTGGACAGCAGCATATCGAAAGTTTTAGATGGGTTATTTATGTAAAAATGTATAAAACATGTCTAATGTAAAAGTTTTATAAAAGATTCTTTTGATTTTAAAGTACTCTGGAAGTGTATGCTGCATGAGACGTGCCTCTCGCCCTTAACTCTCTTCTAAAACACACCGATATGTTGTTTCGATCACAGGGCACTTCGATTTCCTTGAGCAGGGGATACTCTTATTTCGACTTGACAAAAACACACCCAAAAAACAGGCGGAAAAAGAGTACGGAAATCTTGTTAACCTCTGGTTTACAAAAAAATCTTAAATTGAAAAAATTCGAAATGTTCTGGTATTTCAAGGACTGTACAATTTGTGTCAAATTAAAATAAGAATCATTGCAGGTGGTATAGGTTTAATATAGATAGAGTCAAAGAAATGTGGCAAAAATGTAAAATGCTAAAAAGCCTATCAATATTTTCGTTTGTGTTGATGAGAAAAACTTGACTACATATGAGGGGCGGCTGATAAGTTCGCGCCCTGAGATACTCAACAACGAGTCATCTTCTCATTAGTGATAGCACTAACTGCGGCACTCTTTAGTAGTATAAATATCACCTCGTTTCAATAATAATCTCATTTTGTTATTATCTGTGGTAGGATAAACATCACCATGTCAGCGGAAATCGGAAATTTTCGCAATTTTGACCATCGCGCCGTGATAAAGTACCTCGTGAAAAAAGGAAAATCGCATAAAGAAATTTTCGAAGACATGTCATCGACATCGAGCCCATGGCCAAACAATGGGCTCGCTTATTTCAACAAGGGCGGGAGAGCCCCGTCCTGTGTCTGGTCACTGAAGAAAACGTCGGAAAAGTTGAAAAATTAGTTCTGGCTGACCGAAGAATAAAAATGCGGCAGATAGCGGACGAATTGCACACCACAAATAATGGATTGGAGAAATTTTGCACTAGCATTTAAACTTGAAAATAATTTCATGTTACCATTACGGCTCACGCCGTTCGACAAGCAACGACGACTCGAGTGCTGCAAAGATCTCTTGGAGTTAGCGAAGGACAATCTAGATGAAATTTGCAACCGATTTGCGTTCACCAATATGATCCGGAGTCCAAACAAGAGTCGATGCAGTGGATTGAAGAAGGGGAGAAGCCGCCGAAGAAATTCAAGGTGAAAAAGTCGGCTTCGAAGCTTATGGCGACTGTTTTTTGGAACAGCAAAGATGTTTGCTGATTGATTACCTGCCAAAAGTGACTACGATGAATGGTTAATATTACGCAAATTAATTGACCCAGGCACGTGAAGCGGTCGTACGGAAGCGACGTGGGAAACTCAGGCACGGAGTGTTGTTTTTGCAGGATAACGCGCCTATTCACACGGCGCGGGTTTCGAGACAGGCTTTAAAAGACACAGGTTTTCATTTGCAGTTGAGAATGAGATAAAGGCGGCCGTAGAAAGTCATTTTGAAGGCAAAGAAAAAGAATATTTGTTCGGTGATATTAAGACACTGTATGCCCGATGAAGATTATATTGAGAAATAAATTTTTTCTTTCTTTCTTTCAACTAAACTTTTTTGAAACACCTTGCATGCTAATAAATACGTTTTTATAAAAAAATTGACTTTTGCTTTTTGCTATACTATTTTGCTACGGCAAACTAAAATTCTTAGTGACAGCTTTAAAACAAATCTTGGAGCACTCAAACTCAATTTGGTCTATTGTATGATCCTACCAGGCAGGAACTATTTGTTGTTTAGAGGTTAAAGAAACTTCAATTTTATTCGTTTTTCTCGTATACTCATGTTGCTATTTCAAGTTGGGGCTTGAACCTGCCCTGTTCGAGTCACAAATAAACACACAACAAGGTGGTCAAGCCTTATGATGAACACATAAAGAGCTATGCAAGTGTTTCAATTATGATCCATTAGCTAAGCTATTGATTGCGAGGTGTTTGTGACTAGAAACTCAACATGCTGGTCGCTGGACATCTTTTTTTATATATAATTTGCGCTCGCCAAAGGGGTTTGTAGATTCTGTGAGAGAGTAAGAAAGGTTAGTGTAGTGGGTTTGAAACTCAGGTGGTACTAAGTTTCAGTACACTCCAAGGGTGGCGTCCAGATAACTAGGGAGCATTTTTGTTTTGTTGCTTATGATTCATAGTATTTTTGTTCAGTTCTCCTGATGTCATATGTTATCATCACGATCAAGTTGCATTTTCAGCCATATGACAATCGCACTGCCAGTGTTATATCTTCGAAGTAGAGTTGGCATCAGCTTCGCAATTAATCGACTTTTTCATTTATTACATGTGAAATAGATGATTCTTGACATCACGATTTGAACTATGAACCCCTGCAGCCTGACAAGCGATCATGTTACCACTACACCACGACCACCTTCGGCTGTTTCAGTTGTCAACTCAATCAAGTTTTTTCAAACGCAGCATATCGGTGGTTATTGTTAAAGGCGATGCAAGATACTGACTGTACATGGGTTACACCAGTTTTTATATATTTTTTTTGTATTATCTTGGATCTTTCTTTACCAAAAATGTAACAAATTTAACGATTTTTTTTTTTAAATAATCGTTTGGTGAAATCTAGTTTTGCTTATGGTTTAATCCAGGGTTGGGTATAGGATAGCTCATCCTGGTTTAGGAGCATAACAACTTCCTCTACTCATATGTGGTTTAAATGGCACATAATGGATAACACTGAATCACAAATTGCACAGATTGCCTGTACTTGATAAAAGTACAGTCTGGGATAAAAACTTGACAAACAAATTGTCATACGAAACTGCTCACTAAGAATCGTCCTGCCACAAGTCCAAGAAAAAAGATTTCAGTAAAAGTCAATTTCAATTAGTCTTATTCGTTTTTATTTATTTTCTTTTTAATCCTTCAGTCTATAAGAATATAAAAAGTTGAATTATAGTATCCATTACAATTCTCATATTTTTACAAATTCCAAAATGTAATCACACAGACTAAAGAAAAAAAATAATCGAATATACCAACTTACATGCCCTCAACTTGCCCTATCAAAATGTTATATATATTTTTTTTTTTCTTTTAAATATTACTTAAAAGTATACAAATTGTTAAAAAATATTATTACATATTAAAGTGTTCTAATTCCCGTAGTAACTCAATATATAAGGCACTTTCTAATTCATATATAGATATGTACATAAATTGATTTTAGCAGGATCAAAATCGTGATGTAAATTTGGCTAGCTAAACTTTAAGCCTTTGTGTATATAATAATTGTTTGATCGAATGATTAGTTCCGGTTTTGAATTGTAAAACTATATGTAGCTGAAAAAATAAGTTTTACTAAAAAATAAAAGTTTGAGCGTTTGTGCCTTTTGAGGAGGCATGGACATAGTTTTACTTAGATTTATTGCTTTCGTTCGATTCCTCGCTCTCTTTTGATTCCGCTGACTCTTCGGATTTGTTTGCTTCGGAGCTGTGATCATGCTTATCTTTGCCCGATTCGATTGGCTTTGATTTTATATTTGATTTATCGGATTTTTTTGTTTCTGTTGCTGTAGCAGCTGAATCTTCGGTTTTATTTTCTCCGGCTACAGCTGTTTTCGTAGAAGCAGGCTTATCTTCAGTACCTTCGGTTTTGGATTTCTCTTCGGTACTAGGTGTTTCGTCCTTCTTTTCTACAGAACCAGTGATACTGCTTACAGTGTTTGAAACCTCTCCGGATGGCTTTGATTCATTTTTGTTTTCAATCGCATCATCTGCGCCTGGAGATGATGCAGTTGACTTGGCTTCAGCAATTTCAACACCTTCTTTTGGTTCGGCTCTAACTCCGGCAAAAGGTGGGACCACCTGTTCAGTTTCCTCTCTGGCTACTACTGGCAGAGACTTTGGTACTTCCTGAACATCACTTTCTTCGGTTACACTGGTAGTTTCTGCATCTCCTTCAGTCGGTTTTCCAAGATCAGACTCTATTTCAGCAGGTTTGGGCAGATTTTCTACAGTGGCATTCCCAACGACTACATTTGCTCCTTCTTCCATGGTGATCGAACTGGGTTCTGGCTTTACTAAATCAACAACTGATGTTGCGGTTTCTTCAATGACGTCAGCAGTTTTTTGAAGGATCGAATCTTCTTCATCAGGAACCGGCAGTGCTACTGCACATGCCGCCACACAAAGTAAGATCACTATTTCGAAATTCATTCTGAAATGATAAATGGGAAATATTTAATTAGTTTTAGTTGTAGTAGAACCAATGAGAAGGCTGATCGATTCCTTAAAGTTAATACAAGGGTGGATTGAAAAGTTTGCACCCTACCATAAATTTCAAAATTGGTACTTCTTCCCTTTTATTTCTCAACATTCTAAGAGTTACTATACGAAGTTCCATTCTTATGCTGAATTTAGTTCAATTCATAAAGTAAAGTGAATTTTAGAAAAATTGAAAAATTCGAACATCGTGCTGTTTAAAACAAATTTACTCCGAAAGAAATCCATGAAGATATGGTGGCAACTTAAGGGCAATCTGCCACATCGAATATAACTGTTAACAACTGGGTAGCTTAATTCAAACGTGGACGACCATCAACCTCAACTACAAAGGAAAACATCGAACAAATTTCACTCTGATAGAAGCAACCCTTGTTCACGTAGTGCAAACGTGGTGACAGGCTACGTTCAATAAGTCGCTATAGCCACTATGGAATAGCCTTGCAGGAGTCCAGACTAAACGAACACGTCTGAGACCCACCTCCGGCTAACGTTCATTAGCTGGATATTACTGTTAAAGTGGAATGTGATATTATCCTTAAGGGAGACCCACAAAATGCAATCTCAGGGATGGCAAAGACTCTTTTCAACTGTTGTCTTATCAATTAAAACTTTAGATTGTCTGCTGTTGTTTAACTTTTGATCTCATTTCTTTCTTCAAATCGGCAATATTCTGCTTTAACTGTAATTTCTATAATAGTTCATAAAAAAGTACTAGGTACTCCAGCAGTTTTAGGTTAGTTACTCTAGAAATACTAGGTTATGCGTTAATTTTGAACAAAAATTTATATCTGCTGGTTATCACCGTAAAAATCAACACTAATACGATTCAAGTATGTAAAGCAGTGCTACGTTGCATCATATCCATAAGCTGTGTCACAGGACATGGACACATTCCAGGCAATTGCAGAGACAAATAGTAGCTGAAACAATATCACCATTTATCTTTCGTTTAGGCAGATCTAGCCAGAGGTCGATTTGAATAAATTAAAAATAATACTTCCAATTAATGTGAAACGTTTAAGCTAATTGGAGATCTTACGGAGCTCTGCTAGGTGGCCGGAAATGTCAAAAGAATGGGATGGAAAAAAATTACTACTCATTTTTAACACGCACGTCATGCTCTACCAGCGAGTACCTGTCGAATTTATAAAGTTTCTAATTCAAGATGAGTTCAATTAAGCTTTGCTGTCAATTGTATGCACAGCAAAACAAACTATTTATAGAGTTTTTCGTAAAAATCCAATGATGACCAACTAATGTAATAAACTTGGAAGATTTCTTAGAATAAGTCTTTTGTATGACTAATAATTCCTTATAATTTTATTTTATAATTTTTTTTTTTTTAATAATTTTAAATTGCTTGCAAAGCTATTATACTGTTTAAAAGGAATTTTTTTTTCTTTAGCACTCAGTTCTTTTATGAATCACAAAGATTCTCACAAACTGTTATTAAATTCAATTGAATCGTACTCACAGTCATAGCTTTATGTCATAAATTCATATGAAGATGGTTACATATATACAATTTATCTTACTCGTGGCAATATCTGAAGCAGTCTCGTTTATTTCTGTACAAAGTAAACAGTAAGAAAAAGATACATAGCTACTAATATCCCGAGAAAACATAATTTAATCTATGTTGGTTGAGGCCCAGGTCCACCCCAGACTGTAGCAACATCTAAATTAAGTAAAGTAAAGTAATATTGCAACTTGTTATATATATCCTGTAGTATTAGAATGCGCAAGTAAAGCAATTTATTGGGGTTAGAGAACCTAATTCGAGGGGAATGAAATGATTGGGAAATACAGTTTTGTTAAGTACTTCACTACGAAACCGATTAATAAGAAAGAGTGGACCAGCGCATCCATACCATAGAATGATACACGAATAGATCGAGAATAGCTGGGGATTAGTGCACGAGTATTCGGACCAAGAACTAAGTCAAAGAAAATTAGAGAAACCCAAATTCTGGATTGTGTTCCGTAAACTGAGGTAAACCAAGCCATTACTCGGAGCTTTAAAACTTGCACCTTATATATAAATTGAATGCTAAAGTGCTCCCTTACAGAGAAATGCAAGGTTAATAACTCAGGCAAGTTTAAAGTTGAGTAGGCTGCAAACCACCTTCCAAAAACTTCGCAAAAGAATAAGCTGTTTGGGGCTATACTATAGGCACATAGTATATAAACGAGAGTAACTTATTATTTATAGACCTAGTCCGGCCAGATAAATATTAGAAGAGTTCCTTTACTCTGAGAATAACCTTGAACAGCACCAGAGATCTTTTTAACTTGCAGTCCATTTCACCCTTAATTTGATTAAGAGTTATTTTAGTTATGGGCAATTGCGTGAATCACACAAATATCCCTCCCGTTCAAATAGCATTTTTTTAAGGTCTTGACAAGCATTCTCCTGCTATAATCGTTAGCAAGCCTTTTTTTTAAATGTAGTTGGCAATGTACGAATAATAGGTGAAGATCTCATTCAGCGTCTGCTACTTTGTTTTTAGTGCTTTCTCTTAGTCCTTATTGTAAGATACAATGCAAATTCTAATAATACAAAAAACCGCTGAAACGAAATAAGCATAACAACTTTCGGATCTACACGTGAATAGTTCGGACCTTTAACAGGTCACGTGCAGCCCTACAATTAGTGGAGGTCCTAGACTGCTACAAGCAGACATCAGTGCCATCCAAGAAGTGTGGTGGCAAAAAGCTGATGGAAAACTGTGACATATACTGCTGAAGCAGCTTTTATTTGGATGCGGATTTGTTATCAGAAGCAGACTTAGGCAAGAGTCTTCAACTTCAGGCTCAGGCTCCTGATGATAGCCCGCATTAAGACAAAAGTCACTAGCATTAGCCTAATATTGTTCATAAATGGAACTTCAGCACCGTTTGTCCGATCCTCAAAAGTGCTACAACAAAGCGGAATGCTGTCATGTATTTTCTACAACAAAATCAAAATACTTGAATTGTACAAATCGTTGAAGCCAACACCAAGGGTATGATATTTTAAAAGTCTGTACAACCACTCAAGTACACTAACGACGTTGATATGATTTAAAGAACACAACACACAAAGTCAGTGGTGCGTTCGTGTGTATTCAGACAGAGGTGACGAAAATGGGACTTTGTCTAAATCTTTGTCAAATAATGCCTAGCGAAGAATCACTCTTGCCAACCTCTTTTTATTTGGGCTAAGAAGGCAATTAAGTAGCAAAGCTCACGAACAACTGAGGTGACTTTTTATAAGATCCTCATCATCCCAGATCTTCTATTCGTCGTGGAATCATGGACATTATAAAAGGTGGATGGAAATCCCCTTAATTGTTTTGAAAGACAAATTCTTCGAATGATTTTTGGTACCGTTTATATTGTCGGGGTATGGAGGGGAAGATATAACAATGAACTATACCGGTTGTATGTGGACATCGACCTAGTCAGAAGGGTTTGAATTCGTAGCCTAAGATTGCTAGGACATGTACAGCAAATGGATATCAGTGCTTCGGCCAGGAATCCTTGGACGATACGGTAAGGGAGGCCTTGCCTAAGGTGGCGAATACAAAACTGGAGACGGTTAGCTCGAGATCCAGC
Organism: Pocota personata; assembly: GCA_963082735.1. Classification (NCBI taxonomy): domain Eukaryota; kingdom Metazoa; phylum Arthropoda; class Insecta; order Diptera; family Syrphidae; genus Pocota; species Pocota personata. The sequence goes on from OY720430.1 coordinate 53,715,101, forward strand.
TAGCTAGATTGACTTGTTGGGTGAGGCCCGAGTCCACCCTGGGCTGTAGCCCCATCTAAAGTAAATCCTGCACTAGCAGTATTGAGAGGATTAGCTAGATATCCTATAAAAATGGGAACATTACGAAAAGCTATCCAACGAGGTGGTTTGGTACACTGTACCACATTCATTACTCGTATGACAAGGCTATGATGTTGCAGAAATTCTTTCAGCGTTGCCATTGCGGTCGTCCAGGCCGTGTCTTCCGACAATATACGCACTTCACTGCACAACAACAGGATGTTGTTAAATAATGACTTGTTATTCTTTATTAAAAACTATACATTAGTATGTACTTTCTTTTCCATTTGCAATATCTACACATTTACATATTCAAATCCAACCGTTTAGATGACTGACAAAAGCTTCCTGTCTACGAATGTTCGACCAATTTTTGTATTTCCTTAAATCACAAAAATAATTGGTTGAACAATAAAAAAATACGAACCGACCGTGACTACCTACTACTGCAAGTATTTTATAATTTTGTCGTTAAATTAATACACACAGAATGTACTCGCACTTGCATTATCATCGTAGCCCCTCAGAGAGCCGCAACCAGCGGAAGTTTGCAATAAAGTTTCAAAATTTCAAGGGTCTTATACTTGGGGTAGAAATCAAGAAAATTTTCAGATAATTTTGTTTGTTAAATTGAAAGAATAATGCATTTGTGAAATGTCCATTTACATGGAAGTAGAAATTATTTTTTTGACAATGATTTTCTACTTATTGCGTCTCATTTCCTTCATATAATGTGTGTGTGAGTGTGGGAGGACAGATAGTGTGTCCAATCAAGATTAGTGCTGTGAGAAGTGAGTCGGGGTTATCAACTTTCTTAAATTAATATATTCAATCATATGGTACATATGTATGAAAAGATTTGCTTAATTATCTCTTCATCGTTACGTTGGCGCGTACATGGATTACCGCACGGATTGGTATACTAATCAATTCAAATTGGAAGATTTATGTATTACTCGTACGTTTATGAAATTGTAAAATGCATGCTATTATACTGGGTTATAAGATAGGATTAAGTTATCGGAGCATCAGGGCAGTTTTAACAATCTTGCTTAAAGTGAATGTAACATAAAATCAAATCGGTTTAGGACCTACCTTCATGCAGAGCATTCCTGCTACATCTGAGTTTTCTTTAAAAATACTTTTGCCGGTTAAAACAGAAATGAGCTACGAAATGTCAGGGTAAAGGTCACTTTAATGCATAGTGCACAGAAATAAGTTATTAGAGAAGTATGAAGCTCAAGGGTAGAGTCTGGAAAGGAAAACGAAGAAAAAAAAAACTATTTTCTCGAAATGGCTCCTTGTTGTTTAAATTTAATATTTGGATTAAAGTAGTCATATGTCACTAAATTACACAATTTGCAAATGAACACCACATAGGTGCAAATACGTGCGACCCAGAAATGGGAAAACTGGGGACCGAACCCAAAAGTCACAAGCAGGACTCCAGTAAAGTCATCAGCATCATCAAACCACGACAAGAATACAAAAGCTAGTATGTATTAGAACCACCAGTATGGTAAGAAAACACAAGTTGTGGGGTTGGAAACATAGATCTCTATATGCAAGAGTCTGCCTACCGGTGGCGGAAATATGTGACCACTCTCATTGAGTTTACGGACTACCTATTCCGCCAGTATCTTCCATGCAAAATTTTTATCGTACGTATAAATACGGTTCAACGACCAAGCGATATGCTGCTGTCTTTATAAATAGTTAATCCGCTTGCAAACCCATTGATTCGGACACCACATCCTCTAAACTATCATAGTATTATAGAATGATGCCAAAATGAGCTTGTCTGCCTAGATCGTAGTTACATAGAAGGAAAATGGCGAGCTATATCAGAACTAGAAAGTCAATTAACAGTGTTCTATGTAGAAAAAGATGGCCCACCTTTGGCAAAGTCAGAACAAAAAATCATTCAATTCATTGAACATTGATTGAGATAATGCAATTAGTACTGGCCATAAATCAGTTGACGAACAATCACAAGCTAAATATTCCCTTATCTAGTAGTATAGACGTCTACAATTCCTTTGCAAGTGTCCGGCTCGCGCGCCAGAGGCAGATAAAGTGAATTAGGCAGACGCTAGTTCCAAAATATAGCTACATACATACTTGGTTACTACGTAAGCATTGTTTTGACTTTGAAACAATCCGCCATATGATACTTTACGCTCAGACATTAGACCATTATATTAATAAAACTGATAATACAACCATAATAAGTTTATGTTTTCTGATAATTTTGATTAAACAGAGGAAAAACAAAAAATACAATGATTAAATTAAACTAGTAAACAACTTTACCTTGCTTCTCCTTCAAATAATTACCACTGCAGGTTATGACCCTATGCCAAAACACGATCGATATGAACGGCAAAACAAAGTGGTATTTGTGTAGCCAGATTGATAAGATGAACTTTACCTAGAAATAGTTCAGTTGTAGATAATAGTCGCATACCACTCTGATAGCCGTCTAACAAGATTTGGTAGGCTTCAAGTTTGTTTCCATGACTTTATTGAAGTAGTTCTATATGAATCGTGAGATCCTCAACTCTATACGCTACAACTGAGCAGATTCGTGCTATACCTTGCAAAGATCCGAATGTTGCCGAAAGTACCAACCAAAATCTGTAAATTGTAAGGCAAAGTTTCCCTGTTGCCACCAGACTGCTACCCATAGGGTTAAAGCAAACTTTAAGTTGCTAAATTATTATTTTTATTCAACTAAAGTCTGCAACTGCATGGAAATAGATACTCGTACCGTCTTATAAGCCCTAAATATATGTATATTTTAGAGAATCCATACTCAACGAAATGTCTTCCTGTAAGTCAATGTCTTGAAAAAATGTTGCGCTCGCTTGCAGTAAACACAGGTGTCTGAAGTATCTCATTCGTCACACATGTTTGATTCCCATGTGGAGTGACTCATGGGTATGGTCAAATGTCATATATACATATCACTCAATAACGAATTATTTGAAAAGATGCAAATATATAGTAAAAATAATGCAATCTAAACAAGTAAAGTGTTAAGTGGGAAGACCGTAGACTTTGTCGTTTTCCACAGAGATTATTATATATGTCATTGCAAATCACTTTTCACAAAAAAATTTTATATCAATACTGAGCTCGCTTCTAAGAAATTTTGAAAAAATTAAGTAAACAAATGTCAATGACTTATCGCAGACATCACAATTCATTTTCGTTGAATATCTAAGTTCGATAGAACCATGTAAAAGCATTTACATAAATTGAACTATTTTCGATCGAATTATAGTCAAAAACAAACAAAACAGAAATTCCATGACACATAGTCGACAGAAATTTGAATTAGAGCCTTAGTCTAAATGGAAGTGTAAAGAAATTATCGATACAATTCTAGGTACACTACGAGTACATGCGCGGCATAATTTTTGGGAAAAAAATTGGCAACAAAATCATGAATTTGGTGCTAAATATACTAAACAAATATTTAAGCAAAATGTCAGCTCTAATTTATTAACAGTCGGAAGCTAACCCAGTATCAAGTACTCTGTACCTGCTTACATTATCAGTACACATTTTTGTTGAAAGTGTGTCATTTTGTCTATTGGGTTGTCTCACGGTGTGCCTACTTTTATCTCAGCTCTAGAATTAATATTTTTGTGCCAGTTTTGGAAATTAGTAATCATTCACCACCCAAGTGTGCAATCTGATGGAGATACTCCATATTGGCCCAGCTAGAAAAATTATGCTTGTACCGGATTTACAACAATCAGAAAATTCAACTCTAATACTAAGAAATTGAACGCCTGAATCCTTTCTGCCACACATCGATATTTACCAGTGTGGCTCCCGCCCCTACAGATTTATTATTTATTTTTGTTGTAAAATCGCAAATAGATAGACCAAATATTCACACTAAAGCCTGGAGAAGACCAATGAATTCCAAAGTGAAATGCACCGTCGTTTTATCGACTTTAAGGCCGCGCACGACAGCATTCATCGTGCTCTACAAATGCGATTTCTTCAACCTCTTGATGGAGTATATAGTGCGCAGGGCGAGTTCACAAGTTCTTCCAGCTACTGAGGTACGCAGATGACACCGACATCATCGCGCGATCTCAGTGATCCGCCGCAGTGGAACCGATAAGGAGAGTTGCTATAGACAAACAAAGAATCGGCTAAGTCACTGTCGACAACTACAACTTTGAGGACTTCATCTACTTTGAAGTAAACGTACGTTCCACAAACGACACCCTCATGTAAATTCGACGAAGACTGGACCTAGGAAACCACTACTACTTCGGTTTAGCAAATCAGCTGGATTCAAAGCTCCTAATTCGAGGGATGAAGTTGAGGATCTGCAAATCGCAAATCCTGCCAGTTGGTGGGGAATGCAGAACTATAAGCAAGAAAGCAGAGCAGAGCTGCTTTGAAAGAAAAATACTCTGTCGGATATTCCGGCCTGTTTGTGAAAAGGGCGAATGTAGGAAATTATAACCGCGAATTCTATCAACTATACCAAGATGTGGTCTAGCAAACCAAGAAATGTCAATTACAATTACTCGTCTACATCGAGGTGAATGGACAACAGCGAACAGCGAGTTTCGTGATCTATACTGGAAATTTCACTGCATTATGAAAATATGACCAGTAAACTTGCAACTTTCAGAAGAAAGTGGAATAAAATAAACAACTTTGCACAAGTAAACGTTTCATGTACATTTTAAGATATAAAATCAAAATTAAACCTTTAAATTTACTAATACTAATATTTTTACTGTTTTCATTTAATATGAGCATATAAATTATAAGTACTCATTAAAATGCGCCTTTTTAAAAAAAAACAACCTGAACTGGGAAAAATAAAATGACAATAAAAATATAAATATAAATATTTTTCATTTGCAATAAACGTAGGAAGTGGTAATTAAACAATACAGTAAGTAAAACAATAACGAGAAAAAAAACCCTTCTTTAGTATTCTTCTCATTAAGAAGAAATAATTGTAATTCATATTCATCTCACGTCTCAAAAAGTGCAAATCAATTATTTTACAGAGACAGTTGAAGATTAAAAAATAAATTTAAACACTCCTTTTTTGTTGTTATGTATGCGCTTATTTATGAATAAATTAACGTGAGATGGTGAGACGTTATAGGCTCGTAGATACTAATCCGATTAATCCGATAAATATTCGTATTGGAAGTATGCCGCTAATGGTTTTTATACCCTATCCCATATGTATACATATATATTGATGTTGATACATAGTTTGTAACGTAAAAAATAATAACGATAGACCCTTAAAAGTACATACGAGTAGATTAGTAATCAGCATCGAAAATTAAGTCTATCTAGCCATGTCCGTTCATATGTCACCAGTTTTTTGAGCCTTAAATTTTGAGTTAGGCATATTAAATTTGGTATATAAGCTTTTTAGAACCCGAAGCAGTACAAGTGTAAAAATTGTTAAAATGTAAATTAAAGAACTTGGGTAACAAATAGTTACAGCCACCCTCACTTTCTTATAAGAAGTAGTAAGCTTCTCAGTTTTTCTGATAAAATTTCTTTCACGAAAGTATTTGTAAAATTTGAATTGGAAATTTCAGAACGCAATGCCCATTTTATTAGGGATGAGTTAGAAGATGAGGTACGAAAACCTCTAAAGTTTTGTAAAATTTCTTAAAATATTTTTTTTAGATTTTACCTTATTATCCATGTACAATAATAAAATAAACAAATCTCCAGTAATTTTTGAGATCAAAATTTGACTTGTATTAATCGAATGCAGATTGCTTAGTCATACTGTTCTCAAGCTTTGGTATGAGTATCATCTCACTTGAAGATGATGGAGATACGGCAAAGAAAAACTAGGCAATAAATTACATTCTTAAAACAATGTAAAAGGATTTCTAGTAATTTTTCAATCACTAATATTTTATATCGAAAGGATTGGTGTACAAGAATAAGCATTCAACACTTTACTCGTACCCTTTCATTTACAGGGTTCCTTAAATAGACCACGGAACTCTAATGCTCACGCTAGCGCCATCGCTTACCTCTTATTCCTAAAGTATAAAAACTATATTCATGGTTTTCACACAAGTCATTTAAAAAAAATGCCTAAAAATGACGGAATTGTGTGTACATCATTTTTGAAAAAAAAAAAAAAAAATACTTGGCTCCAGTACGGTACATGCAAAAGTCGCAATAAAATATGTCAATAATTATATTGTACATAAATGGTATATCGTTGAAGAGCTTTTTGAACTAAATCAAATTGGATTAAAAATGTTAAGATTGCGCTTATGACTGAAATATGAGCCCCCCATATTTCCAAAGTACGTGGCCCAAAAATTTGAAAAAGATTATGATAGGATCTATAACGACAAAAGTCAGTCTAATTTTGATATTCTTATTGGTTTACGAAATATCGTATATCCTACGTAAATAATGGATTATTAATTTCATATATCTTACTCACGCGTTCTGAAAAAAAAATCACCAAAATCGGTCCAATGATTCAGAAATTATACAAGAAAACGACCTTCAGAACTCCCTACATATTGTACCTTTAGAAGGAGAACTTTCAACGAATATGTATGTATTTACTTTATCAAAGTTATATGCAACATGGCAAGATTTTACACCTACAGATATAGGGTTATTCATTTTGTGCTTTAGAAATTTAATTTTAAATAAAATAAAGGGTAATTGATTTTAATGATTTTTTTTTTAATGTTTTAAATTTCGAACTATGCCCCACAAAGATAGTGCAGACAATCTTTAGGATGACACAATGACTTTACAAAGAATCTGTATTCAGATCGAAATAGTTTCACGCATAAGTCAAATACCCTTGAAGGATGTTCAAAATGCAAACTTTCTAACCGATTTTAAAATATTGATTGGTTTGCTAAGGGTTGAAACTAAGAAGCATATTTGAATTTCCAGAGCGCCAGCATACCGGTACTTAAAATTTCTAAAATAATTAAATAAGAAAGCCGGTAGTATCGGTAGGACATATACAATTTTTTTTTTGCTATAACGGTCTCTAATTTTGTTTAATTTTTATATGGGTGGTATTTGTTTCTCCTAAAAAGTGATACGTGGGCTCAAAAAGATTGAGAATGGAGCTTGTTAAAAATTTGAAAATTGTTTCACTTGTACTACCAAATTACCGACTAATCATAGTCAGTAACGTTAACGTTACATAGCGACGACAAGACACCACAAAAGTCTCGCTATCAGAATTGTTCCTAAAACGTAAGTTTTATTTAATTGACCTGACCTTAAGGATCTTAAAGGCTTAGGTTTCTTTGGAAAGCTTAGGATACCTTGTTGTTTCTTAACTTCAGGTTATTCGATAATACCTGTAAAACAAGTAGACAGATCGATTCAATTTAAAAAGAAAAAAATTAGCAATTGTCTTTTCGTGACAAGAAAAAGGTTAGTACTTTGGTATTTCAAAAATATAAACTAAACAGACACATACATGATTTTAATTTTATTAAGATAGAATCCCTTGTATGAATTTGGAACTATTTCTTTTTATTTTTGAAAAATTTTATAAAACCGGCTTTTTTTAGTTTTTGGTTAGTTCACTAAATCAGAATCATTTAATATCTTTTTGTTTAAATCAGATAGATTCAATTGAATTTATTGCATTTTTTTTTTGCATCTTATGGACTTAAATAAAGATTTATATTTAAAAATCAATAATAACCGTTTCCTTCTGAGTTTTCTTTCACAAGAAAAAAATGTATTTTAACCTAGAACACAAAATCAAACTGATTCACTTAAAACAGTCCATTATTTCTATATAATTTTTTTTTATTTAATTCACGGATCACTTTACGAAGAATAAAAGGAAACGAAGAAGAAGAAGAAACTAATTTTGTTTAAATCACAATAGTGGCTTGAACAACTCACCCGAATAAGAAATTGTAACTACAAATTATAACAAAAATCTGAAAGACTAACTCCAGAACGTTCTACTATGCTGTGTGTCGAATGTACGCGTAAGCTGTGTGCACCGTAGTAGGTTTATAATCCGTTTGAAGAGAATTTCCGCTTACAGTCGGTATATATACGCCATGGATGGGGGTCTTTATTGTTGTGCCTTTTTTTAGTCTCTTTTTGTTGGTTTGATTAATACGAGTAGTACCCTGTACACTGATATATAATATACAATAACTGCAGATGTATTCAGTGGCTTTGTGATAACACGATCTTAGACGACTAAATCTGTGGGATGGAATAGTATGAGTAGTGGAGGTGGTTGGGATGGGATTCGTTTTTTTATTTTTTATTTAATGACTGCACGTAGAATATGCAAGATATAAATCATCATCCACTTTAAGGTAAGAATGCGATAAATTAGTAGAGTAAAGTAAAAATCTAAATGCGTACAGAGTATATACAAGTTACATATGCATGCAGCTAGATGAAAAGTAGTATAAACTGAAAGATTAGTTTACGGTACGGACGAGTATTCATTGTTAGGTACGGTTTTTTTTTTTTTGCAGTGAAAAGAGGCTCTGTGCTCAGGATAAAGCTGGATCGTAAACACTGGCTCTGGTTGTGATCTTTTCATTAAGAGTTCACACAGCAAAGGTCACGTGGACTCGTAACATTTATGATAAGTACTGAATATTGCAAATTGGATAATGGGTCCCGCATATAGGGAGGTCAAAAAGTTTCCGTCCATGACGTAGACAGATGACACTGGTATGCAACTTATTTTGTACTTTTATAAGACATGTACATATGTACGATTTTTTGTCGGAATAAAAAAAATTGAATACATTGGTGTATTGTTCTGACTCAGAGTTGGAATAAATGTTTTGCAATGAGTTACTGTGAAAAAGTTTCCGCACGTATATAATTGATTATCAAGGCTATTTAGAAAAGTGGTTCGCTTTGCCAAGGGGTTTGAGTCACAAGAGTTCCTAAGGGATCCCAAGTGCACTGAAAATGATAGTTTATCTTTAGTTTTCTGCGCTGATTTTTCAAAAGGAGACCAACGGTCTTCTAAAGGAATTTTTCATTAGTGTTCGATACTCTTGAATGTATTCGACTATGGGCAGTTACGAGTAATAACTGAATGATTTCAACTGTCGAATGATTACATTCATATAAAAAAAAAAACTATGATCGCAGATAAGTGGCGCCTCGTGACGCATTAGGTCAGGAGTTAACATTACCAAAAAAAAAACTATATCGGGATATTCGCACTCAAGAAAATATTTATAATAGATTTTCATTAACATCGGGATGAAGTCTGATATTTTGGAGGAGAATTTTAAAACCTAAAATTTCGATTGAAACTATTTTTTTCGTACGACGCCTACGTTTTCGAGATATTAGCACTTAAAAACGATTTCCAAAATTAGCTATGGGGTAAAGTCGGATATCAAAATAAGACAGTCAATATCGGTGACTTGGACGTCACATTAGACATCTAAAAATTTGGGACCCACATCATTGCAGTCCAGCTATATGGCGCCGAAGCATTAAAGTTATCAAAAGCGAATGAAACACTTTTGTTTGTTTTGAAAGAAAAAGTCTTCGAGTGATTTTTGGTCCCGTTTTTATCGACGGGGAATGGAGGTGAAGATACACCTATGAAGTACATCGAATCCATCGCCTTAGTTGGCTAGGCCATGTAGAGCGAATGTATATCGACGCTAAATCCCGGAAAGTCTTGGAATCCATCCCGAAGGGACGACGCAGTAATGGAGACCTCACCTCAGATGGCGCACACAAGTGAAAAGGGGTCATAACCAACTTCGTCTGCATAACTGTAGTTCGGATAGCACAAGATCGAGCTAACTGGAGACGCTTGTTGATTAAGGCCCAAGTCCATCTAGTAATAGGCAACCAAAAGTTCGCTCAATATTTTTTTTTTTTTTAATTCATTAATGGGATAGCAATAAGTATACACATGTTTTTCATATTATTCTGCACAACTTAAATTATACTTTTTAGCCTCTCTAGCCGACCAAAATTACCAGAATTAAAAAATGCGACGACAAAAAAAAAGTGCACGACTGGGTGACACATATGTATTTGCATATACATATATATATACATATGTTGATTAAATATCAAATATTGTTTAGATATTAATTTCGAACAAAATAATCGGTAAATAGAACCAGTTATTAAATAAAGTACGGTTATACGAATTTCTTGGCGAACAATTGGTACGCCATCTGATAGCATACTATATGTCCACCATGAATCAATAACATTTCGATTTCTCCTCGAATTGTGATCCCACAGACTACAGATATGAAGTTTGAAGAAAATCCGTCCAGCCGTTGACAGACAGACATACAGAATTTAGAGACATATTTTATTGAGTTTCTCTATCATAGAAATGTTAAGTTTGATAAAAAATTTTAAGTGCAAGTAATAAAGGGGACGACTGGGTCGCATATACCTACGCTTGCTCCATATTTTCCATTTGTAAAAAACGTTAAAAAGCTAAAAAAAAGCTTTTTGGGCATATGTACAAAATCTTAATGTCATTTCTTTACATACATATGACCAAAATGACTTAGATATGAATTCTGAATAAAATCGTTTTAGTCATATCGGAGAAATATCAAATTTTTTCAAATCCGCTAATAAGCAGAGTACCGTTATTCGAATTTTTAGTGAAATATTGAGAAGCCAGTTTCATTGAATGTGTCGATATAACTTCAGATAATAATTTTTATTAAAATCGTTAGATCCGTATTCGAGAAAATTTTAATTTTTCAAAATCTTTCTTAAGTAAAGTACAGTGATATGAGGTGAATAAGGTTTTTTTTTTTAATTAAAAGGAGAATCGTATACTATACTCAATATCGTAATTTGATGGTAGAAATATGTTACTTAAATTTTGAGAAAAGGTGTTTTTTCATATTGCCAACACTAAAACCAAATTTCAAACTCAATTGCGCATCAATTTAGCAGTCAATCGGGCTGACACCAGAAAAAAACATTTTAATTTTCCGTGCGATTAAATTAAGTTTATTAATTAAAAAACTTAATTAAAAACTAATCAAGTAAGTTATGCAATAAATGTTTTCGCCAGAAGTTTTAAGTAATATAATTTTTCAATTCAAACTGGGGTGAGTAACAACAACTAATGGGGCGAAAAGAAGCAATTGGTGATAAAATGATCGAATGAACAAAAAGCTTTTATTATCCCAGTTTTATGCATGAGGTTTTGTTAAACGATTTTTGTTTTATACTTTTATTGTCACAGTTTTATACATGAGATTTTATTAGAAAAAGTGGTCGCTTCCTTTTTTAATTTCCGATAGTTTTTGGAATGCCTTTACCCATTATATTAACCTCATTTTAGCTACGCTATTTAGGAAGGAAATATTAACCTTACTTGAACATGAAAAGAAATAGAAGAGCGTAAGGAAAATTTGTCCTAATAATACGAAAATCCTAATCTGTCACAAGCGTATATATCTAAGAGTTTAGGAATTGCATTTTGTTAAACAAAAAAACAAATTTTATTGTTTTGTTTTATATATTAAAATTTCGTTAAAAGTTAAGATTCTACATAAAAATTTCATTTTATTTGATAACAGCGAGAGAATGGTGTCTTTGATTTGTGCTTTTGTTGAAAAATTTAATTTGCATTAAAAAAAATTTAAAAAAAAAAAATCATTTTTGTTCACCCCATATGTCGTTGCAAGTAAACTCTACTCCGTCTGAATAGCAACAGGTAACATTATGTTTTGAAGTCTAGCAATGTGATGATTAGCAGCAGAAATAGGAGCCATAACTCATGTTTTTCAGCAATAAAATCGAGAATAAGATACAATATCAAGAAGGTACAGCCAAGGCAATATCAATAAATAAATAATAATAATTGCTAACTATTCACCTCAATCTTAAAGATTTGAATTAAGAATAATCCTTTTGATTTTTTGCAAGAATTCTCTCAAATTGACCCGTACGCCTTTATAAATAGTACCCATAGATTCGAAATATCATACCAAATCAACTTTTTCAATTCAACATTTATTCCACAAATTTGTTTCTTTTGATTTTAAAACCTGTCAAACTGTCAAACCTTTGAGCTGTAACTCATTCGACAGAAAATTACAGAAAAGTTAATGGAGACAATCTCTCAATTTCGTGAAGTCCCTCAGTACGCGTATGGTTTGCTGATGCTAACGTTACGTATGCATACGTTCGTATAAGAAAAATCAAAAATTACAAATTTTAGTTTTATTCGTATAATGAGCTTCCTTGCTTTACGAGTAAATTTTTTTTTTTTTTGTTTTTAATTATAAATAATAATTCCTACACATTAAACTGTAATCGATTTTAGACGAATCAGTCTATCCTCCTTTCTTTCGAAAAACACTGGACCGATTGACTGATCTACATGTGAGAGGCCGACTCAATAAACAGAACTTATGTAACACCCAACAGGCCTACCTAAAAGGTAAATCCGTGGAGACTACATGAAGTCGTATCAAATATCAAGAGCCTTCACTATAAGGAATACACTCTTGTTGCACTCCTAAATAAAGAAGGAGCTTTTAAACATGAAAACAGAATCTATTAAAGCGGCCTTAGGGGGAATCGAAGCTAGGTGAATGATAGCGGAATGCATTAAATTTATGCTTAGCGGTAGATTTATTAATTCACAGATTGGCGAGAGTGCAATAAAGAAAACAGTTATGAGAAGAACCCCACAGGGAGGAGTCATTTCACCTGTCCTGTGAGCTTCTTGTCGTTAACAAAATTCTGACGACTCTAAAGAACAAAGGAATAAAGACCGTAGCATACACAGATGGTAAATTTCAAACACCTCCAACCATTAATGACATTATGGAATCGGCAGTAAAAGATCTGTTCTCATCGGTGAAATTAAATGGACTACAGGTCATCTCAGAGAAGACCAAAGTGGTTTTATTCACCAGAAGTGTGAAAATAGAGCACTTCAAACTCCTAAAACTTAATGGAATACCTCTGAAACTCTTCAATGAAGCTAAGAATCTTGGAACCATTTTCGATCCAAAGCTTATTTGAAAGCGAAAGACAAGTACGTATGAAAAAAGCACTATGTGGACTTCGCTTGCACGAAAACCTTTGGTAAACGCTGGGGAATGCGATCGCATATAATCTACGGGATGTACACGGCGATCATTAGACCCATACTTACCTTTGAAGTACTCGTATGGTGGAACGTTATGGACAAAATTAGCTACCTAAATAACCTCACTAAGGTACAAAGATTAGCATGTACAGGAATAACAGGAGGACTGAGATCAACACCACAAGCAGAGCTATAAATAATTTTTCCCTTGTACGAGTACAGAAAAGGCCTTTCAGGCAGGGTAATCCGGCTTAAGAAATTCGGACAATTGAAACAAAGCTCCTACGGTCACGCATACATACTCTATAGTTACTGAATTTTTGGCCATAACAAGATCTCAGATGACGTTATTCCATACAAAGATTTCAATGAGATTTATTCCATTCTTATTTCAAAAAGACAACATTGGATGTCCAACACATTAACAAATGAATAGAACATCCAATTCTGCATTGATGATTCTAAAATGGAAATAGGAACCGAAGCAGAAGTTTTCTGTAAGTCTCTACAAATTAACGAATTCATACAAAGTCCTAAATGAATGCAGCGTCTCTCAAGCTGAAATTTTTGCCATTGATACAGCAGCATTGACAATCTTTACAAGAAAAATAGACCCATCTCGGATTACAATCTATGTAGACAGTCTGGCAGCTATAAAGGCACTGGACACTCGACAGTGAGACCATAAGATCTAGGACAGTATGTAAATGTCGTAAAAACCTGAATAAATTATGCACTACCTACATGTGTATTATCTGTTGGTTCCCGGACATTGTGTTATAGAAGGGAATGAGATTACAGATGAACTGGCAAGTAAACGATCAGCACTTGGCACAGAACATTCTCATACACTAATAAATATCCCTATTGGTGTAGTGAAAAGGAAGATAAAGCTAAGGATGGATTAACTACCCAACACTACCTGGCAATCATGATTGTGTTATATCCCGCAGTCTATAGCCGCAATAGCATGAAGGAAGAACCAGAAGCTTATTGGTCATGGGGAAAAAGAAAATCCGCATCTTGATAGGGATACTGACAGGACATTGCGCGACCGGTTCAATGGCCAATAGACTAGGTATCAACTCCCGGACTATTGCAGGAGCTGTCAGGGTACTTGCTCTGCGACAAATCTGAAAAATCTCCAAAAACCTCCCCTTCGTCATATAGGCAGCCTTTTTCGGCTGCACTGGAGGTTGCAAGGGTTCTTGCGTAGGGTATGGCCGATCCATTCCATTGGCGCAGCTCAGAGGTTCTCCATTTTGTCGCTATATAATATCTTACCTATAAAATTACTCAGAAGAAGTCAGCCGCTGACACGCAAAGAGACCCAACTAATCTAATCTAATTTTTATTTCAATCTAATCTGGTTCTGGAAAAATCGGCTTTGTATGCTTTCCTTTATTTCATTGCAGAGTCCCAATGTCGAGGAAATTATAAAATCATTTGCATCGTCTGAGGACAACGCTCATTTAACATCCATAAAAGAATTTCTCCCAGACGAAATAGAGGCTATTCATCCAGATGGTAAAGATGTGCTCTTAAGACTTTTGGATTTTAATCCCAGATCACGCTTACATTCCGTTATGAGTTTGCAAAGAATTGCACTCTATAAGAATTTTAAGATTGATTTAAACTACGTCCAAAACGTAAGATTCACTAATTTTTATATGTTATACGTTCATTACTTATTAATATTAAATTATATTGGATATTTAAAATAATTTTGCTGGTTCCACTCCTAGAATTTTTCCAAGTGCTCTAAATAATAAAGCTTCAATAATTTTATAATGATTGGAAAAATACGGATTTATACATGCAATGATTTACTGGCGCCAGTGATAATTACCGCTCCAGCATAAACAAAATACATTTTTAAACTTTTACTGTTGCGCCATTTCAATCTTTGCATGCATGGATAGACAAAATTTGAAGGAAGCCTTTTTAATTTGACATTGACAGTATTGAAAGTAAAGTTTTGATGCTCAAAAATGAAAATAATAAGTTTTTTGAAACTTTAATGAGATTGTCGAACTAAATTAAATTTTTGTGCGTAAACTTTTACTGGCGGGAAAGTTAAATTGTCACTTTACTGGAGTCAGCAATTCTTTTGCATGTGTAAACCCGCCGTAATAAAACAAAGTTTCACAAAGAACTTATTATTGATTTGTGATAATTGATTTTTTTTTTTTATGTAGAGACTTCCTAGATGCTAATTTTTTATTAAACTTTTGCAATATTGACATTTAAAAGCTCCTTTGGCAGACGTAGAAGTACTGAATAATTTTAATTTTCTTAATAGACTGGACCATTTTAGGGTGGAATATGTAAAAAATCGAACCTTCGAAATAATCACCAAACTAATGTACTTTTACAATACATATTTCTTCTTTCAGATATCTGCCATGGACATTATAAAAAAAGAAGAAATTTCAATTAGAAATACCAATGTAGAACAAATTATTGATTTAGAATTTTAATTGTTAATTTTTTTGAATAAAGTATGAATCTCTGTAAAATTATTGTTTGTTTCAATATTATTCGTAAAAAAATATAGTTTACTGCAGATTTCCTCCTAGGTCGAAGAGCAAATTGATGGTACAGATGGAGCTACCAATCGTCGTTTATTGCACTCGTATAGTCAGTTCTGGGTTTTCACCACCTGTTTTTTTTTTTTTTTTTTTGTAAGATGCTTTACTAAGGTTATTTTTTTATTTTTATTATTTTTTTATGTCCTACTGCTTTGAGTGGTTTAAATTAATTTTAGGTGTTCTAATTCGTTTCTTTGCTCCAAAATTATAGATTGTATGAACAATTGAAGAATTAGAGGTACGTATGCAATATGAGTATTTGTACTACCAATGACTGTCTCGTCTGAGAATGGAATGGAAGCTCCAGAAATTCTGTGTTCTGTTATATGAACACACTAGCTTAAACCCCGCCCGCTTCGCCAGGCATTAAAAAAAAAACTGTTGTTGTACTCAGCTGTATGTACCACAACGGTATCGCACACAAAAATGTCTTCTTTTTTTTCAATGTTTTTGTAATTTTTTTTTGCACCTTTTTACCGTAATTATCTACATTTAAAAAAAAGAAACAACCAAATTGGTTGTAAATTACGGGCGGTATAGGGAAACATACGCATTTTGCCATTTAGTTTTATATACAGAGGTTGAATATTTCTGACAAATCCTCGGCGGATCTACGTAGCTGCCACCACCGCTTAGCGCTTAGGATTCCTAACAATAAAATGACAACTTTGAAGTTTCAGAATCTACGAATTCAAAGTTTTTCCAGCAATCAATGGTCACTAGAATGTTACGTCGACATACATATATAGGTTTGGAATTAGCGCCCCAACCCATGCACCTATGCTTACGGCAGCCAAACCAAAGACATTCAAATAGTAATACTGACCTTTGCATTCAATTAGCTTTGGTTCCCAATTGATAATTCAAATTAAACAACACGAATGTGCAATGACTTTCATTGCTTAAAGCTAACGCGTATCGTCACCACAATCTCTCCCTTGTCTACCCTAATTACAATAGATTCACTTTTCTTTGACACACGGTTATATCAAACGGGGCGCACTTAAACATTTTGCACACAGGCGCCGCAAGGTGTCGGCGCGGCCCTGAATGACCTCAACTTCAAATGTGAGAAAGTGCAGAGCCGTTCAATATATGAATACTTAATCAACCAGAGAGTCTGAAACTCTCAAGAGAAATTCTTTCCCATTCATATTTTTTTTTAAATAAAAAAAAAAATTGCGAATTAGTCTCATTTTCAACAGGCGATGATTATAATTAAATTTTTTTATAATAAAAGAACTCAACTTCCTCTCATATAAGTATAAAAGGTAAAGTCTGTCTGCCTGTCTGTCTGCAATCTAGTACAGTCAGCTATATTATTTATACTAGAAAATAATTTCAAATCATCCGCGATGATTATATTGAAGTCACAAGGTAGTTGAGTGGCTTCAAGTCGAGTAACTACGCTACTAATGTTTTCAATATGCTTTTGATACACATTTGCAACGCTGTTTGGCGAAATGTGAGAGACAAAAATAAATAACTGATAACGGACATCTTCAACAAAATCAACATATACGAGTATCTGTTCAACATCAATCGATCGATGCTCTAATGATATTTGCCTGGTTTGAAAGAGAGACGAGACAGCTATCAAAACGACGAGTCGAAGAACTCCGACGAAAAGATATGTGGGTACAGCCATGCCCCATGCTCAAAACAAAAATATAATTTTGGTGGTCCAAGAATGCAACGAAAATCTCTTCTGTTTTAGTTGTTATCCCACAAAGTTATTATGAACAGATTTAATTTCATGGAATTGTATTCTCCATTTGTTTGTCTAATCACTTACAGATATAATGGCCTTCTATAATTTATTTACTGTTTCACCACCATTGTCGCCAATCATCATGATTGCGGTGTCGTCGGCAAAAGTTGTCAAGCTACTTTCTTCCTGCTCAGTTAGGTTGCTTGTATATGAAAGGTACAAAATTGGTCCCAGGACACTACCTTGTGGTACTCCTGCTGATATCATCTTTACGTCGGTGTAATCATCATTATACCTTACACAAAAGTATCTCTCTGCAATGTATGATTTAACAATGAGATAGAACTTCTCAGGAAGATCTTTTTGTATTTTGAATTCTAGTCCTCGATGCCAAAAACCTTATCAAACGCTTGTGCTACCAAAATTGATTGAAATCTAGAGGTCGAAAATTTCCACGGAAATAATAGTTGTCCTTTAGGTAAAATCTTCGACTAGTGTTATCTAATGAAAATTTATTTGAAAGTTATTTCCTCAAAAGTTTCTATGATACAATCCACAGATAACAGTTTGAACACCGATAACAGTTTGAAAAGCTATGCAGTTAAGGATTTTAATATACTTCAATGTGACGACCTTGTTTGTGGATTCCATACCATTTGTCACGGTCCTCTTACAAAAAAGAAACGTTCCATCGCAGCCACTGTTGGTGTACCGATCTTAAAACCGTCATTTTCACTGAAAAGAATTGCCATTCAAAATTATAAACACTCTTCTATATCCATTCATAGAGAATGGTTCACTACTTCGTCAATTTTTAAGGTCGTTATCAGTCTTTTTTTTTGTTTATTTCATTAGTTGTTGTTTTTGTTCCAAAAAAAAACCTCCATCTTATAAGTCCTCCGCAGTACGAGTACAATGCTCAAAACTTCTCGTACATCCAGACGAAAGATATATTACGCAAGTTCCTAGCATACGAGTAAACTCTTCTCTGGAAATGTGTTTATTTCTCAGTTTATTTTTCGCCAAGAGTACCATGGGAAAAAGAGCCTTTATTGCTAATCGCATTTGCGTATTCCAGTGCTTTGTAGGTGTATGTATCGTTTTTAGCAATCATCTGGATATCTCGGGACTGCGCACTTTATGCCTGAAATTCTCAAAAAAAAAAAAACAAGAAAATGTGTAAACTGAGAGTGAATTAACTGGAAATGGCCATGGAATGATACACTACACAGGTTCCTCTCTCGCTCAGAGGATATGCGCGCGTTCACCAACTGAGCATGTTGCTACGCAAGAAACAAGCAACGAAAAAAAAACCCCAAATTAATTTTCCATTAAATAGATACAAATTTTCCAGGCCAGACCCAGTTCGAACAAAAATTCTTCAATAAGAAGTCACTCGGTTTGCTGCAGCTGTTTACGCGATGAATACCCTTTAACAAAGATTTTTTCCAAACTACTTTTTTCCTTTTTCTCCTTTTTATCTATGAATTTGATTTTGAAAAAAAAAGTATAAAACAAAATAACGTCCATTAAAAAAAAAAAAGAAAATCGTTAAGTGTGAAATATAAGAACAAATTAATAAAAATATTAATTGAGTTTATTGGTGCGAAAGAAAAAAAAGGCATTAGACGGGTTTCGCCATTGAGGAACGGATATAATAATGCGCAATTGTTTTTTTTTTCTTATTATATATTTTTTATATAGAAAAAAAGAAAAAAATTTAATTAATTGTGGATGGCATTGACATACAAACGTGATTTTTTGACTTAAAAAAAAAAAAATTTGATTTTTTTTTTTTTGCTGGGTTATGAGTAAAATGGATACATTCCCGTAGTTTTTATTATGTATGGTGCCCTGTTCTTGCCAATCAGTAACAGGACATAAGCAATAACAATGAGTTTGCAAGAAAAACAGTGAAGAAAAGTTAAGATACATATATACGCAGATATAGTATATATTTCAGTTAAAATTCTAAGCTTAATATATACATTTGTATATACAGAGAGAAATATATACATATATGTATGTATATAGCGCATGTCTCTAGAAATGTGTATATTTAAAGAAAATAGTGAATAACACAATTATTGACTTGGAAAGCTGTTAGTTTGTGGTTGAGATTCTTTTTTTTTTGCTCTGTCTCTGTTTTAGTTTTTTTTTCTTTTTTCCCCATTTTTTGCAATTTAATTATGGTAAAAAAAAAATGAACAGTGTAGGTACCATCACAACCCACACACATGAATATGGGTACCTTGGGATAATGAGATTATACAATCTGCAATGTGCACGTACACACAATCCTAAATGCAAATACACATGTATTCGTTCTTCTTACGTATGCAGAGATCAGGACAACCGACACGACTAGCCTCTATCTGAATGTGTTTCATAACCTTTATGACGGCAACTTAAAGCCTAATTTAATTTTTAATTACAACCGTGAACTTTAGTTTGATTTTGCTTTTCTAATTTATAGAAAATGTGTTTCATTGAAAAAAAAAGAAAAGAAAAATTTGTTTGTCTCAGCGATTGTAATGTAGCTACCGTCC
Source organism: Pocota personata (assembly GCA_963082735.1). Classification (NCBI taxonomy): domain Eukaryota; kingdom Metazoa; phylum Arthropoda; class Insecta; order Diptera; family Syrphidae; genus Pocota; species Pocota personata. The sequence goes on from OY720430.1 coordinate 53,735,126, forward strand.
ACAATAATTGAGAAAAGGAAGACTTTTTTTTTGTTTTTCCAGTCCTTAAAGAAGTAGGAGTGTGGAAATAAGAGTAAATGAACAAAGTACTAGGTGCTCAAAGTGATTTATAGAAAATATGAAATAATTGGGGGGATTTCAAAAATAAGGAGTTAAAAAAAAAATATTTTTCAAAAACGATTGCTGTAAACTAAAGTAAAAAAGAAAAATAAAAAAAGAACAAAAAAAGGGAAAAGGACAGCATTTCTGATAGTACGAATAAAATTTTCAAAGATATTTTGTATGGTGTGAAATTCAAGGGCCTCGGATAGTGTCCACCGATCAGTCAGGCTGGCTAGTGATTGGTAAGTGTTCAATAATATTTGTTTATGTGTTTATTGAAAACAAAAAAGTATAAGCATTGATGATGATAAGAAATTTGTGTGGGGTTTGCGTTTCTTAGAAAATATTTCATTGATTTTTCAGAATCAAGTCCCGGATAGGTGTAGCTAGTGCATACTTTTTACTGCGCTTACCCGAAAAATGCACTAAAGGTCATCCATTTAAGAGTATTTTATTAGGAGGAGGGGTTGGACTTCTTTATTCTGTCAGATTTCAGATGTTTATCAGGAATGTGAATTGAAAGTGGTACAGTAGATTTGCGTTCTTCGCAAATGTTGTTGTGATTGAACCTTTTAATAAACCAAGACTTAGGAAGGATTCATGAAGGTCATTTAAGCAATAAAAAAAGATGATTTCCTCCATACTCGTATTATTCATCATCGTCGTCATCATTGACATTATTTACTAAATATTTGTACATAAGTCTTTTCATCTGCTTTGCATCTTAAGTACAATTTTGATGCATTATCTAGTTTTGGTATTTGGCTGTGCAGAATGTTGTGCTTAAGTTGGACCAGATGTTGGTGCTGCCATCGTATTTTATGTAGGTAGGTTCTGATTTGTTTACTACTTTGATCCGTAGCTCCAAGTAAAGTTAGAAAATGTGTTTTTTTATGTGTTTATACATATTTTGAATCAAGACTATGCCTTTTAAAGATTATTAATCCAATGATGGAGAAAGAGGAGAGGATATAGTGGAGGATTAAATATTAGAGAAAATAGTATAAATTTTGTAGAAAATATATTAGTCCAAGTGTTTTAAGGAGTGAACAAATTGGGTTCTGACTTACATCCACATCTTACAATGGCTAAAGCAGAATATTTTTCCGTCATGATTGGCAAAGTTATTTGTTCTGGAGAACTAAACCAGAACTCGTCCTGCGTGTCAAGAGGCAGCTACACTTCTTAGGGTCACTCTAACCGGAGATGATGGCTACCACTATATGCAGCATGGTATATACATATATAGACCACACTTTTGTCTTTTTTCTAGCTGCAGAAAAGACTACCTGAGGAACTTTAAACTCTGCGAAAGAATTCGGCTGCTAGTGGAGGCCATCCACAGTGTTGTCTCTAGATAAGCTTTGAAAAGAGTGAAGTGAACACAAACTGTGAGTGTAGGCCTCATTGTGCATATGCGGGGTGACAGTTATTCTAAATGATGTTTCATGCATGTTCCATCCAGTGCTATGAGAACCACATCAACAGCAGTACTAGAAGTTATTCTCAACCTGCTCCATTAGTCCTGTTTATTCAGAAGTATGCGGCCAGAAATGCCTTGAGAACCAGGCAAACAATGAAGCAATTACTGACTACACAGTGTCTTACCTAAACTTTAAAAGACCATTTTCTTGTTCATTTTAAAACAGAGATACTGAAGGGTCCAAGATGGACATTGGTGTAGGTATCTTTCCTGATAAACTGAGCATATACATAATTGCGATAAAATTAATATCATCCTATGATATCACCTTTTTCATCGACTGCATTCCCTAAAACACTCTTCTATTGCCTTTGGGTTTCGAACCACCTTGAAGCTTTGATGAACCTACAGATCGCGCATAGTTCTTCAATATCCTGGAAGAAGTGTTTTCCAGGGAATTTATGTCGGAGATTGCAGAAAGTGGTTTGTCCTCATTGACTTCCTCTTCTCCGCAGCCCCTACAGAGATCATCCTCACTTATCCTTAGATTGTTCATATGATATCGCAGAGTATTATGTCCTGTAATCACTCCTACAATTGTATGAGTACTTGCATGCCATTCTCATCATTTTACAGGTGATCAAAGAGCTCATCTACTGTTCGCTTCTGCGGGAGACATATTCACTATTTCACGTTTAAGCTTTCATGGCAATAAAAGTTATTCCTCCTATAGAGGTGAAATCGAAGCTTGTGAAGTGCTGTCGCAAAGAGTTAAGAGTTCATGGCACACAGCATGAGATAAAACTATGCTGAGTCCCTTGACATGATGGTATATTAGGGAATGAGAAAGCTGATGAACTGGCAAGAAAAGGATCTGCGCTAGACCTAAAGCAGGCTGATCACTCAGTAAAAGTCCCACCGTGAAAGCTTAATCATGCTAAACATAGCTTAAAACCTAGTACGTCATTTGATAGCATGCATGTAGACTAACTGGAATACAAAAATTTAACAAAATCGCTCGGGCAGTTTTCGAGAAAGTCGATGTTTTTATTTCTTCAAAGTTAGAATGAAAATTCCGATTTCGCCTTACTTTAACGCAACGGACGCCAGGTATGAAGTGAATCCGTCCAGCGGTTTAGGCTGCACATCGGCATAGACGACACACTTTTTTGAGTTTCTCTACTACGAGTATAATAAAAGCTGCATTTTGTTATTGAACTGATCCGGTTCATCTCAGTTTTTAATATGCAGATCAATAACAACACAAGAACCAGCCATTGAGCAGGTTCGAGTAATGTGAAACTAATGGATCAATATTAAGCCCGACTAATAGATGCGGCATGCATCGCAAAGTTTGGTAACATTTGGTAACTGGCAGGTGTCATTCATATTTTAATTTGCAAATCGAAATATGAGATGGAAATTTCTTAAAATGTTCACTCAAGAAAGTAAAGTGCATGTAAAAATAGGTTAGAATCTATTTTTCTTGTTTTAACTGATTTTAAAGGTATTTCCTCTTGTCTGTGTATGCTTAAATTTTATTTGTCAAACATAGAAACAAAAATACTATTTTAATTTTCGGTGATCTGAACCAATTCAGTTCAATAATAGACCGCCGCTAATACCACAATTATTCAAAATCTCGAAGTCGAACATTTTCACGAAACTAATAAATACTCGTATGCAAGTAAAAATATTGGTCCTTAAAATAAATAACAATATCAATATCAATATCAATATCAATATCAATATATAAAATATCGCTTTTAATTGGGTTGGTGTCTTCTGAGTAGGATTTTTGGTATATTGCTGAGTAATTACAGCCAGAATTGCAGTTTTCACGCAGAGTCCCTGGTGGGGAATCAAACTCAAACTTGCCTGTTTAACGCAAATCCCTCTTTTTTATTTGTATTCCCGTTTGGGAGGAAGACCCCCAGCAGAAGGCCAAGCAAACCACTGTAATTAGCGTTCTCTTACGGTAACGCATGTTATATCATATACAAATTGTAAGGACCAACAAATTTGACCAGGATGACGAGTTTTCGTTTAGAGTGAGTGTAAGACAAGTTAGATTAGAGTTTGGGCTTCCTAACCAAAGACGTCATCCTGATATGTATATACATACAAGCTTTATTCACCAATAGATGTATACATATACGAGTATATTCGTAGTTACAAATTTGTTTACAAACTTTTATAAATTACATAACTTAAAAAAACATCAATTAATTTTAATATTTTGAAATAATTTTTTTTAAAGAAAAATAAGATAAGGATTAAAACAAAAAGTTAGGTGGTTTTGTTCATGTGGCATAAGCCCCCTCATTGCTGCCCACAAATTTCGGTTCTTTGCGCCATTGCACCAATTATGATTGAATTGTTGTAAGTCGTCTATCCATCTTCTTTTAGGCCTTCCTATTAGTCTTATGTTGTCTGGTGGTAAGCATTTGGTCACTATGTTCGTCCATCCTTGGTCTTGAATTTTTTATGTATATAGGTATGCTATGTCCTGCCCAGCTCCACTTCAATTACTTCACTCTTTGCACGGCGTCAACTATAATTGTACGTCTTCTGATTTCTTCTTTTCTTACTCTTTGCACGGCTTTTATATTCAGCAGATTCTTACGTACTGGTTCAAAAGATTTAATGTTAAGCTTAAAGTTTGAAGCCCATATGTCACAACTGGTAGTATCGTTCAGTAATGGATATATTTTTGGGTGCCTGCCCAAATTTGAGTCTAATATTTATTTTTTACTCCAGTATTGTTTCAAACTGCTCGTGCTGTCAGCATTATATGTATATTACATGCAAAAGTAAGTTGATTTAGCATGGTCTGAATGTTGTCCGATGTGGGCGAGAGAAGAACAATATCATCAGCGATACTACTCGTAAATGGTGTTAGGGGTTAGCTTTATAGGGTGTTTGAAACTTACCACATGTATGTATGTAATCGGTAGAATGATCATTTCATATGAAAGTTGCATTGATTTTAAATTTTTTTCTTAGAATTGGCATAAATTTGATGCAATTTTTTGTTTGTAATGGAAATAGTTCATAGTTAGTACACCCAGCAGCGCAACTGTGCATTAGACTGTTGAAAAAAGCTGAAAGAATTTACAAAATATTTTATGATATATACTTGCTCCATACCTGCTCATTGTGAATTAATTCTTTCAAAGTGATCACTTTCCAGAACAACTGCGGCAACATCTCCTCTTCATATTTCTTATTTATATTAGGTCCCTTCAAAAGTTTGATTGTCTGATGTGACCTTATACAGGAATAACAGGAAGGCAACTTCTTATTACAAAAAATCCATTTTACAACTAATTTAAGTAAAATTGAAGTTTAAGGAGATATTTATGAAAAGCCTAATTTTGTGTTTCCCCCGCAAGAAGGGGAAACTTGATACATTCATTACAGACTTGCTAAAAACAATTGAAACTATTTGCAGATTTCTGGAAACAGGACTTATCTATTATATGATACATGTATAAGATGCTTAGTTGAACACTTATTCAACATCCATGAAAGCTACAGAGTAATTTAGTTTAAGAATAAGTCATTGAGAGTGGACTCAATTAATAATAGGCATGTTGAGAATCGTTCAGTTTAAAAATCGATAGAAAATTGCAATACAAAATGGCGGGAAGCAATTTGGCGCAGATAAACCTGTCTTTGCTTTTTTACTAATTATAATAAAGAAAACAAGAGCACAGGAAAGGAACGGCTCATATCATGTTCTAAAAATATTTCTTATACAGATGCTCTCGGCTTTAATAATTCGTCCATTTAATTAAGGCTAATGGAAGAGGACTGAAGTTATCCGTAGGTACAGAATAAGGAAGAAGTTCTCTTTAAAGCCAGCAATTTCTAATGACAAATTAGATTAATTATTGCAACAAAAAGCTAATATATTCAGTTACAACATAGTCTCTAGTTATTTAAATATAACCTGTGGAAAGATGACAGTTTGGAAACAAACTTACAATCCCGCGGTTCAGATCCATGCCTTTAATGCATGAAAGCATGGTGAAAATTTTCGGAAATCCTATTGGGAACAATGCATAGTCCTCTTCGGTAAGTGTTCTTCAAGTGATTAATTTGACAGAAGCGATCAGTTTGTATAGACTACAAAATCATGTACAAAATTATTCCTTTTTGGTTTTATTGTTTCGTTAATAAGAGCACTACTCTAGTGTTCTTTATCATTACTTTTGGCTTTCAAGTTTTTTTTTTTTTTCCTTTTTAAGAGGACTTTTTTTTCAAAGTTTGATAAAACAATTTATATTACTAACAGAGTATTCAAGTTTATCTTTTCACTATCTACGAGTAGTTAACGTATTAATTTTACAATTTATTGAGTGACTTACATAAGTGCTCTTTCTAGAAAACTCAGTGCTTCTCCTTTTCTAGGGTAAGAAAAGCGTCACCTATTTCGAAACTAATGTTTCGATAATTCCAGAATAGTGATTCTATTGACAGCCGCCAATGTGAGACTAGGTTGTTAAGTGTATTTAGTAGTATTTCGCAATTACAATTAAAAGCAGAGAATTAATACGAGTAATAGTGCAGGTCTAATTGTCTATTGTAATTATCATACCTTACTACCCCATTAAATACATATCATGCAGATCAGCACCCATTATCAGCGACCATCTCTTTAATGACATACACTACTAGGGAGTTTCATTTGTATGAAAGCTGATTTGAACCACTTCCTTCGTCTCTTCGTTGCTGCTTGTTTCTTCACCTTTCGGAATGGTAACACTGAATCTTCAGCTTCAAAGAAACAATTAAAACCAAATAATTAAAAAAAAATTAATTATTCGCCCTGATCGTGACGAACTCGCTTGTTTGCCCTGCCGAAGCTAAAATGGATAAAAAAAAGTTCTCATACACACGAGCTGACACGGGCAGGTTTATATTTTCAAGGCAAGAAGGCAAAGCCAACGTGTCATCTTCACACAAGTCTGGACGGCTGAATGCCGAATTCCTTTTTTTTTCTTTATTTCTTTTCAAGGGAAGTGAATCTATAAAGCTGGAACAGCGCTCCGAGATGCTTGTAGATGAGTGTTGAGATATCTCTTGAATAGCTGGATATTAAAAGCTTCTGGAAATATACTCGTATCTTCTGGGAGTGAATTCCATAGTTTATAAGTTACATAGCAAAAAGAATTTTGACAGAAAGATGTTCGCATAGATACCAGGTGGTAAATGTGATGAACCTTAGCAGCTTGTCTACTAATTCGATAAAATAATTAATTATTATGGATCATTTCATTGACGTCTTCGGAACATCATCACATGTCAGATAACAAGCCTTCGATGAGCTACTCACGTTTGATAGAATGAACATAAACGGTTTGAGACGAACGTTTTGTGAATATCATTTCTTCCTTTTTCTACAAATCTATTATATATATAAACGAGAAAAAACACCCTCCATCATAGGAAACTACGAAAATCAAAAATCTACCTATTTTGAATTCTATCTTATGATTCATTCTACAAGTGTACAAAATTTCTAGTTCCCAATTCATCTCGGGTACACCTGGCGGGTGTAAAGAAAAAAAAAGTTTGAAACACCTTGTATGTACATATTTTGAAATTTAAAAAGTTGGCTTTAATTAGCTTATTTGTAGAATTCAAACTATAAGTGTGTAATGCTCCAGCTTCGTAAGTCGTCTAGGATCTTCTTTACTCATAGAGGTGCTAAAGTACATACTCGTATTGAAAAATTGTATATAAGTTAGGAGCGAAATGTAACTCCCTGTATTTATAAAATCAAAACGTTGGGTCTATTTTCTAATTATGCAAAGTACTTTCTATAAGTCTGCAAAGTCTGAGCTTTTGATGTCACGTGGGAGCTTCTGGAGGGTTGTGGAAAACCACTAACGCATAGGAAAATTGTATATAAGTGGAAAGAAAAATTCGATGTGTGACGCTGTGCTGTCTAGATTATATTGTTTTGCGTGGTCTCTTATAAGAGTTTGCTAAGTTTCAGTTTTTTATATCATCTGAGAACTGCATTATTTACCCGAAAAATGTAAACTTTTTTTATTTATTTTTATATGGGAAATTTATGGATTTTTAGTTCAGAGGTTTGAAATTAAAAATTTCTTAACTAATATAGTTTACGTAACCCATACATTTTTCGTGTATCAATAGCAATTAATTCAACAAATAATTTTGGTGTACTCTACTAGAGGAATAAGAGATTAGCACAGTTACACGGGCAGACGAACCGACATACTTGTACATAGTGATACTTCTAGTGATAATTTACTGCAAAATGCATCTTACTCGTACAATTATCTGTTTACAAACTGCCTAGGCAGATTGCAAATTGACAGACGTTTCAATTCTACTACAACACCTACTATAAAAAAATTTACAACATCGATTTTCCTTCCCTGCCCAATTTTACGCACTTCGCTTCCACGCCAGCATTGGGTTTTATAAACATTGTTTCCTGAGGTGGTATACTTCAAACGAAAAGGTGTTGAATTGAAGTGGATGTTCGCAATGGCACTACTCGTATGATCGAATGCAGCTTTCATAATATCACCAACATTTGTTATTATTTTGTTTGGCAATACTTCAAAGAGTGAATACAATCTAGTTAATATGATTTTCATAGACTTCGCCTAGGCTGTCACGAGATTAAATTTTGAATATTTTTAAATATATTAAATATGCCACAGATACATGAATGTTGACATAGTAGGAATAATAATTAATAATATCGTACATCAAGTTTATAGTACAGAGACAGAGCTATTCGATTTGTTCCTTTCAGATTATGGTAGTTCAAACGTTAAATAAATTGTAGTATTGCGGAAAACAGAATATAGAACAGAGACAGAGAATGAGTTCATTTTCGACACATTTATACCTAAAGTGCGTAAATGTTATTGTTCGAAAAGTAAGAAGTTTAGAAATTTTCTAAACAGGACGCACATGTTATGCCGTCAATGATTGCCGTGGTGGCCATATGACCATATCTACTCTTTTTTCTGACTAAGCAGTGAGTGCTCTTATCAAGAGCATTCACAAAACATTTATCAGCCAGATAGTCATTTTCTTACCTTGAACGCAGCGTTGTCAGATTGATGATTTTCCCGTCATTTTGATGACTTTTGACCTCAATGACAATTTTTGTCTTTAAGCAGTGCAAACAAATGGCAAATTTCGCTTACCTGTACATATAAATTCCCTTCTCACCATCGAGTTCGACACATCGAGCATAGAAATACTTTCATCTACTATTGAGTCTATGATTCGCCACATTTACGACTATTCGTACATATGTATTCGAGAGTTTGACAGAGTTGTCAAATTACTGGATAACAAGCCAAATAAACTTTCAAATCCTTCCCAGAAGAGATCTATCTCTCGAACTAGGTTTCTTAAGTTATAATGACTCTTTAAAGATTTTTTTTGCCTTTGCCATAAACGTAGATGATCAAAAATTCTTAGTAATTTGACAAACAGTATGAATAAGCTAAACCTTAAATTTCTAAAATTAGCTTGTCACTTGCTGAGGAATACCGATTTTAAAATGTTATTTAGAAACTCGTTACACATTCAACAGACTTTTGTTTTACATGAAATAACGATGATAAAAAAAGGAATCAATCTCAAGCCTTTCTACTTTTAGTCAAATTCATATTCAACATTTTAAGTTAGCCGAGTTCATCAGCAAATATCAAGCACCGTTTTTTTCAGCAAAAATCATTTTATTCATCAACATAATCTCCTTCAAGAGCGATACAATCAGTCCAACGCCTCTCTAAAATTTCAATGTCTTTTTTGAAGAACGGGCGGAATCATAGACACGTTGTCGTTTTTGGTCCATTGTGAGCAATCGCGATACCCATTTCGAAGACACCTTTCTCATGGACAAATGTTCATGCAAAATATAAGCAACACGTTCCATTAAAATTTTTACGATGTCAACTATCTCATGCAACTTCACTTTACGGTCTTTGAAAAAAATTTTGTGGATTTTTTTTATCTTTTCCGGAATAACAGCCTCATTTGGGCGTCCAGAGTTCCGGAATCCGCACCAAGAAAATCAACCATCATTGACTGGTATGCTGAATTTAAACACGGTCGTAGAACCACCGATGATGATAATGTGCATCATCGGTGGTTGTACGACCGCGTTTAAATTCAGCATACCAGTCAATGATGGTTAATTTTCTTGGTGCGGGTTTCAAAAATTTCACATATAAAAGATTATGGCGTACAAAGTTTTGGAAAACAGTTTTTTAACTTTTTACAAAAAATTGCATTCGAAAAATGAGAACCGCAACCGTCTTGAAATTTGTTATTTCAAATTCTCTAATTTGGCTCTCAAAATATTTGTTCTTTTCATTCAACATTTTGGTTTCCAAGTTCTATATTATAGTAACTTATTTTTTGTCTCAGATATGAATTTTGATTAAGCAAATTTTGAAAAGATTGCGTATTTCCTAAATAACACCGCAGTCCAGTACGGGGTACTCGAACCAATTAGGACGTTTAAAGAAAATTTGCCCAGCTGTTTAGCGGCAGACCTAGGTTAAGGCACATTTACTGTTATATATCTCTATTTCCTCAGAAAAAATTTTTAAACCTTGGTATAATAAAATGCAGTATTTAATGGGACCTTCCACTTAACACAGTTTTTGTGACTGCCATTTGGGCAAAATTGCCCATTCTCCTGTCGGGAACATTGGTATCCAGACACAATGGCGATGTCTTTATTTACCGACGAATTGCAGGAATGTCATTTATTCCTCATGTTATACACTTTTTCGGGAATACCGTTATCTTATGTTTATCGGAACTCTTATTCTACAATTTGCGGGATTAGTCTCATAATTTCTGGGACTTAAGCTAGTGCATCATGCAGAGCGATGCATCATTGAGCGATGTTTTTAAAGCTATCTTATTCTTCCACCAGAAACCGGCAAAGACTATCCGAATCTCAAATTAATCTAAGTATTTGGGAGTAATCCTGGATAGTAAACTTCTTTGATCATAGTCCAAATGAACTATATTTTATGAAATAAGTGGAGTGGACGGAGTATCTGCGCCTGTAGCGATAGCCATTCTGCGCCAAAATAGTTCAAGGATGCACGTACTCGTAAGAACTGTCTGAATTTTGTCGCTAGGTTGAACTCGCTGAGTCTTGATTTGGTTCCAGGTCATAATGGGATTACTGGAAATGAGATCTCAAATGAACAGCTAGCCAAGGTCTGGAAGAGGACTTCTCAGGATCTGAACCTGATTTGGGTCTTCCTGTGTCCTCGGTTAGGGCTTCATTGACTGTTGGGTTTCTTAGGAATATAATCGTGAGTGTCATGACTCTCAAGGATATAGAGAGACTAAACGAGTGCTCACGAATTTTGCTAAACTTCTCAATGTGCTAGGCTTATCCGACACCACCATCTGTGAAGTCTGTGGAGAGGGTGACAATTCTGCGGAATACTTTCTCTGCGATTGGCCTGCCTATGCTCGTATCAGGTGATAGATCTTTGGAGCCAATGTGGTGAATGCTGATACATAAATTGTTCATCACTGATTGTTATTATTTAGAATTTTAATTATTTCTTATATGCACTTGAAGTTTCTTTATTTTTGTATAATAAATTAAAAAAAAATATATATACATATATATATATCTATATCTTTTCAGATCTCATGTGGAAGTAAACCAGAAATGGGCCAGGGGCTCGATCGGGAACCAGCTTATTGTATTCTGTTTAGGTCGCAGCCCCGTTTGTGCGATTTCTTAATATCCAATACGTTGCCAATATTAAACAAAAATTGTGCAAATAAAATAACAGACAACGATTTAGTTTTTCTTAAAAATGCGGCACTGTAAGTTTACGTTTTTTTTTAACGAATTTACAGTTTGTTAAAGTACTAACACATTTTTTTCTTCTACATTTTCTATTTATTTTTTTCCAGCAAACATTTTTATACACAAAGATACGATGGAATTCGGTTAAAAACTTTTTCATTATTTCTAATCCCAAATTGAGCCAATTAGGGCGCAATTGTACTATCCTGTGGTCATGGAGCCACCTGGCGGTATACCGTCAGATAAAGATAGGCAATTAGTAGTACATCAACAGCCAAACTTAAGCCTTTTAAAATCTACAAAACATCAAACGCAGCAGCAACACTCAGCACTTATTGGTATATCCGTTGGAGGCCAGCAAACTATCGAAAAACTTTCTCGTCCATTGGCATTTGATAAGGTGGGTTTATTTTTTTTTAATTTTTTTTTTTAGGGTTTTATTTAAGAAGTAGATTGTGGTAATATTTTGCATGCCTTAAAAAAAGCCTGTAACTGATTTTTTTTTATTTATAAAAGTTATTAACATATTTTAAAGAAACTTATAAATTTAATTGAACTGAAATACCTTCAGATTTGTTTTAATGAGGTCGTAGATGTATTTATTTTTTTATTTTTTTTTTGTCTAATGTGGGCATACACTACTAAAATTAAAAGTTAACTTGTGAATCAGTGTCGATTATGCAGCCTATGGTTAGATGAAAACAATAGATTTTGTGGTCGCACACAATATTCGATTGTCTATCATGACTTTTTTGTTCTGTTGTCCCATCGTTTTATCGATTAGAAAAGTACGAGTACGAGATAAAAATAAATACTTTACATTTGGCATTTTGAATGAGATTTGCTTTGCCAAAGTACTTCAACTTGTACCAACAGATGCACCTGATGCGTCCGAATCCAAACATTATCTTCATATGATCCAGATGTTGAGGCAAATGAGTTTTGTTCTGAAGACGTAGGGCTATGCAAACAAGCGAACAGTATCGCACAAATAAAAGGAAAAATGATATGGCTTTCACCTAATTAATTGACTGTAAACCAAATTAACGGTCCCATCACTGGACACTGGCTAACGAAAAAAAAAAAGAAAAATAAATAAATAAATATTTTGGTGCTAACAGACCCTACAGGGCTCGATCTAGCTTCACGCAGTTCCTCGTGGTGTTTTTCTTACATTTTGTACACGTATGCAAGGAACCCACAGTTTATTGCCGTTTTATGAGTTTTACTCTCGGGTGTTTGTTAAACTTTCATGAGAGATATTCTAGATGTTCGAATATTACGAGGTCCTGATATTGAGTCCCTGTCCTTAGCAGAATGCATCGAACATATAGTTTACATGTCATTAGGACTTTTGACAATGGCAAGTTTTTTTTTTATAATCTGCTCGCGCCGAAGGGGATATGAATACCCTTAAACTGTTTCAGGGCACGGGCGTTAGGAAAACGGGGAAGAGGGACTGAGGAGGAGCCTGTGCACGTTGGCTTTAAATGTTTGAAGGTTGTAGTGATGGGGAAACACAGAGCCTGGAAGATCATTCCGCATTCGTGTCGTTCGGCTTATAAACGAATCCCTATATTTGACAGTATGACCGAAATTGGGCTTAAGGGTGAACTGATGTGCATTCGAAGAAAGTATATCAGCACTACCAACAAGTCATTAGGAGTCTCAAAATAATGTGCTAAATTTAATATCGATTGTGAGTAGGTAATTGCTGGTCGTCGGACTTAAAAGAGCACGTTACGATCTTAACACATTTTGATGGGATTTGGGTTTGGGGTTAATTCAGATTAACTAAAAACTCGAAGCTTAAATTTTGAATTTTGAAACTCAAAATCCAAACTTTATTTGTCTGGAAACATCCAAATCGAATGAAAAGAGATTAATTTTTGACTTTTGACATGTTTTAAAATTTGTTTTCAAAAACTGCTTGCCTCAGAAGATTTTTTATATGTTTCCCGTAACCTTCCTATAATTTTACATAGGACAGGGTAAACATCCCTTTAGCGATGGTTTTTGGTTTTGTTTGTTTAACAAAATTCATCCAAAAAAAACATTTTTTACGTATTTGATTCTTTAGCTTTCACTTAATATGAGTGTCACATGATGGGGTAGGCAGACAGCGTGTTGAACACTAAAAATGGGTATTTGTACTCGGGATCGAGGAAATTGAACGATGTTACCACACACAAGAAGTCTGGAACTTCTATACAATGGTAAAATAGCCAGCCTAACATGTCGCTACTCAAATACGTCTGCAAAGCAAAATACGTCGGCAAACCCCACAAGCGGACCAGTAGGGATGCAGTAAAGTGGGAAGGTTGTGATCCTTCTACTCCGGATCATAACTTCGCCGTAAGAAGAAGAAGAAGAGAAATATGTCTGCAAAGCGTAGACATAATGCTTCTCTGTATTTAATTCCGCACATGCGGAAGATTTTTCAAAAATTGTGTACCCGACTCCAACCAAAAACTTTGCGAATTTTATTTGTTTGGATAAAATGCGGGTACTTATGATCTATGTACATATATAAAAAGGGTTTGTTTTGCCCTAAAACACAAATACGAGTATGTAGATCAACTTCCAATTTTTAGAATTCGTACACTTATACTTACATATAAGTTCCCTAGGCGCCGTGGCTCAGTGGTCAAGTGCGCGATCACTGAGCGGGAGACTGAAGATTCGAAAATATCACAGTTCCACCTCGCGTGAATGTCTGACAAACATCTCTCAATCGATAAAATCACTCTTCGGACCCGGTAGAAAACTGTAGGTCCGTCCAATTTGTATGTCGCACAGCACGAATCGCAACAAGTTAGGCCTGTCTTTATTTGGGCTGTTAACTCCAAAATATTTATTTATTTATTTATTTACTTATTGAAGTCAGTTAGTGAATATAATCGGTTTGTAAAAATTGAACAAAACTAACCTTTTATTGTATAGAAATAATGCTTTTCGAAAACCCAACAGCTTACAAGATTTCGAGAAAAAAAGCACTTCAAATTTTTGGGCATGTAACGCCTCAAATAATATCTTAATCAGCGTCTAAAAGTATATCAATTTAAATTAGAATTTTAAATTAATGACTAAGCAAGAGAAATGTCTCTAAGCCTTTTCCTGCACCATCTCTATTTTCACGAACAAATATTTTTTCGTGTATACGATTAGTAAACCCGGCCTTTGAATACTTCTTTAAGGAGTGATGTGGGCATTGATTCATTTGGGTGTAAATTCATGAGTTTTGCCATTCCTGTTAAAGCTGGCAATAAACACACAGTTTTCCGGATAGCAATGGATGAAGGAAACATGGCGTAATTCAAAAAAAAGACAGAAAAACATAATTTTTGAGGTGTCTTCAGTACAAGCAAAAGGCATGTTACGATACATATCTCGTTAAAAATGGTGGGCAATCAGTGTTCAAGGTTGTACTATTTGAATTAAGTTGATGGTTTTGTGTAGAGAATCTTCTTTATTCGAATAGCTCAATGCACCGCGTAAGATACTTTTCGGAGAACTTTCCAGCCCTTGATGGGCAGTATAGGATTGATCGGTGCCAGGGAAGTAGGCACTTATCACACAAGGTTTGGTACGCAGATTAGAGTTTTCCCAAGAAATTTTCTGCTTCTTCTCTCGTTGCCTCACTGTCGCTCTGATAGAGGATACATTTTGTTCAATGTTTTTGTCATATGTCTGCAAGATCTTTCAGACTTCTCCTTTGGGAACTAATTAGGCATACTCAAAGGCTCAAAAATGATTCCATTTCAGTGGCGTCGGTGCAGCTCCTCAGTTCCTCCTCCTCATCCGAATTCTATCTTTCAGCTCGAAGCTGCACCTGACACCTTATCTCTAAGCTCAAAGCTGCACCTGACATCTAACGAGAAACTTGGGAAAGAGAATATTCATCGAATATTCATTCAGAGCGCCTCATGGGTGAATAAGACTGTATAAAACTGAAGATTGCCTGGTTTTAAGATTCAACCAATCTTTGGTATAAATACCTTAACTCTAGCCTATCAGCCGCGACATGGCGACAGTCCATTTGGAGCATGAATTTAGTTTACATATTCCCATTCTAAATAACAACATTAATTAGAGCAATAATTGAATTCAAAAATGTTTTTTTTTTTTTTTCAATTTTTCAAGATGGAGTCTTTAGTGCGAGAAATGCAAGATCCTGAACACGGAGTTCCGGTAAGGCAACAAAAAATGTTTTTGACATCTATTCCCTATGCATTTATGGGTGAGTTTTATGCGGTGGACATACGAAGCCATAACTAACTGCTTATTCTATATTTAGGATATGATTTAATTGAATGGCTAATGGACCGTTTGATGATTGAAGAATCTGAAGCACTAAACATTGCAAATCAACTGTGCTTGCACGGTTATTTTTTTCCTGTTAACGATACAAAAACTTTGGTGGTCAAGGACGACTCATCACTCTATCGGTTCCAGACTCCATACTATTGGCCATGGCAACACAAAGCACCCGATAACGTAGAATATGCAATCTATTTGGCAAAGCGATCTTTACGAAATAAACAACGACACGCTCTGGAGGACTATGAAAGCGAAGCACTGGCGAGTTTACATAAAAATCTTAAAGGCAAATGGGATTTCATAGCTATGCAAGCCGACGAACAGGTTAGATTGGCCAAGGAACGTAAAAAAGGTGACAAAATAGTTGGAGATTCACAGGTAATAAGTTTTAAAAAATATGTTATATTTATAATACTGATGTGCGTATATTTTTTTTTTTAAAGGAACGTGCTTATTGGCGTGTCCACCGTCCACCACCCGGCCAGTTTACACCTTTGGAACCATGTCCGGTGCCCACCCGCGATCGTCAGGGTACCAAATCGAAAAAGAAAACTGCCGATGACTGGCAACGCGATGTAGATTATTTACACAAGTCCCTAACGCGTACACGGATGAAAATGTCGCAAGCTTGTGAAAGTCTAGTCAGTTATTCGGAGACATTTGCAGATTATGAATTTTTTCTTCAACCAGTCCTTCCATCGAACCCATGGGTGTCAGAAGATATAGCATTTTGGCAATTGAATAATGCTATTGTTGATATCCCGACGGAGAAGCGTGTCCGTCGTTGGGCTATTTCTATAGAGGAGCTTGTCTCAGATCCGACGGGTCTGCATGAGTTCACCGTATTTCTTGAGAAGGAATACTCGCACGAAAATATCCGCTTTTGGATAGCTGTGAATAGATTAAGACGTTCGGCACATTCGCAAGTTTCTAAAAAAGTCATCGAAATCTATGAGTATGCCTTTTATAAATCACAATATACTTTCTGTTATAAAACGCTTTTTTCTTAGGGAATTTTTAAAACCTGGAGCACCCTGTGAAATAAATATCGATGGCAAAACAATGGAGGTCGTTCAGAGAGGTCTGAAGAATCCTTCTCGTTTCTCTTTTGATGCAGCTGCTGAACACATTTATATGCTGCTGCTGAAAAAGGACTGCTATCCGCGCTTCATTCGATCGGAACATTATAAGAACCTATTGGCTACCGGTATACAGCCATTGCATAAGAAGCGATTTTTTAACTTTGGCGGGGTTGGTGTGAAAAAGAAAATGGCTGTGAATGCGGCAACTCTATCAAGCCAATCACATATGAGTGGAACATCGGCTTCTACTGCACCTGTGCCCCTTCCCGGACATTTGACACGTCGACGTGGTAGCGACAGAAGTCTATCGGGATCAGTTCATGAATTAGCGGTCATTGGAATTAAGGATGCCAGCAACAAAGTGCCCCATTCGCATAGTCAGAGTAATTTGAGCGAAATTGCCTACAGGTAAGTTTGAAGTTCTTCTTTTATACACATACATACGTAAATAGATTCCTAGTCATCGTTCATAAGTAGTGTCCTTAACACACTGTCAGGGGTGCTTATGAAGATGTTGACAATCAAAGACGAACCTTAAGTAGCACTTGGTAATAAATCAGTCTCTCTTCAGAATTTGAACTACAAGTGGATCTTGATGTATTGATTCTTGCAATGATGACACGTTATAATGGAAGGGATTTCTTAAAGAATTTGACTGCACGAAATTCTGACTTTTTTTTCTTTTGTACAAAGCCACTTGCACTCAAATCAACAAGATTAAGTGTAATTTTAACATGTGGTGGTGATGCAACAGTAACCATAACCAAAGACTCCGATCTGACTTGTGAAGAAAAATCCTTTGTCACAGTACTAGTTTTGTTCTGGTCTTGATATCTTTTGTCCCGTACAACGTGAAGCGGTTACAATCAAACATTAAATTATATTGCCAGTACAGTCAGAATGATATTGTACCATGGCACTCGTATATCAGAGCTACAACACAGCTATTGGTTCAACAAATAAAGGATTTTGTTTGGTCTCTATGCAAAATGCTGTCAACAAGAAAATTCATCGTGTTATTACCTTTCTAGCAAAAATTCTTCGATAAGAGATCTGGTGGCCAATATTGGTTTACGTGAAAACAGAGAGAGGAAATTGGGATCTTAATCTATGTATGTACATATGTATTTTAGGATGTCAATCGTTTGGCATTGAAGAAGTTGCAACAATCAAAATAAATAAGAAGCCTTGTTTACCTTGTTTCCGTTCTTATAACGAGCTGCCACCGCCTTTATTGTCTGTACCCTGTAACTAGAAATCACTGTGATTAAAAGTTTTAGAGAATTTTAAAAAAAAAACCTATTTTTGCTTAACCTACTAAAGCCTTAGAATCTGGTGATTTGGAGTCCAATCGGTGTAAGTATTATACCCAGCAGTGTACGATGATTCAAACGGGCTAGAGCTTGAGTGAATGCAAGTTTATTTTATTGCCACTGTTTTTTGATGTCGGTTTGATTTAAACGAACATTTATAGCACTGCTTAACGTTGTATATGTTGAACTGTAGGCTGTATCGTTATTTACATTTAAAGAATTTTTCCACTGCTGCCTGAATCCAAAAAAGTGTGCCTTAGCGGCCAGAAAGGTTTCTTGTGACCCTTACAGTGGTGCTTATATCTTTGGGTCAATATTCACTTTATTTCG
Organism: Pocota personata; assembly: GCA_963082735.1. Taxonomy (NCBI): domain Eukaryota; kingdom Metazoa; phylum Arthropoda; class Insecta; order Diptera; family Syrphidae; genus Pocota; species Pocota personata. Next base: position 53,753,552 of record OY720430.1, read on the forward strand.
AAATACTGAATGTTTCTTATTAAGCACTTATTATTTTAATTTAAGGGACGGTCCAAAGCCGATGGTAGATAAATTAGAAACAACTATGGAATCAGCTAGTGCCATTTGTCCGTGGGATGACACCGAATCTATTCAAAATCCTACAGCAACTTTCCATCTTTCTGTTTGTCCGTGGGAGCAGGAGGAAGCACAACCCGTAAAATCAACTACTAAGAGACTACCAAGGTATAATTGATTATATAAACATATATACTTTTGGTTTATTTACAAAATTAATGTGTTTTCCTTTTACAGTACGTCATCAGATATATCTGATGTTTCCGATCGCATGAGAAGATCCTGTGGTCTAAGACAAAACACCGTAGACAGTAGCGAATATAGCGCCAAACGATTAATGCCTAATTTTACGGAACAACGAAGAGCATCGGTGACCTTAACACCTAGGCAAGTTATACTGTTACATAAATAGTGAAAGTCAATTATAACAATTTCCTCTTCTCGTTATAGGATATCGGAATTCGCAAGATCCTTGAAGGCGACATCACTAACCGTTCCGATTTACACCGAGGATGTAACATTCCTTCCATCATCTGACGAGCCAAAAGATTCACCTAAAATTGACGACGATGATGACTCTATTGTGCTAAATAAATCTTCGGAATCAGAAGCTTTCTTACCACCAACTGAAACAATAATTTCGACTGCTACGATAGGCGATGATAACAAAATAACGCCCGATGACAATCCTGAAGATGAAACCAGAGATGCAAGCGATGTACAAACGGAAGTACAAATTGAATTGATACAAATGGAAACAGTTTCCGATACAGATAATCTCGCTTCTACTTCTGTTGAAATACCTGAACCAGTTGATAAGACCGACGAGGCATTCGAAATGCCTACTCCTGAAATAATTAATCCTCTGCCAGATGTAACGGCAAAGGATATTGACATACCTGCCAGTACCTCAAAGATGGCATTAGATGAAATTAAAATCGCAACGAATAATTGTAAGATCGCCAAGTCAATTTCAAGTAATTGGCCTGCTAAGGATACCACAACCACCACGAACACCAATAGTGACTTGGCAAAGACGCCTTCAATTCAAATTGAAAGTACGATCGATCCGAAACAGCCACAACAATCGCCTTCAATTCCTATGAAAACGGAAACTGGGGCATTGTTGGATATTGCTACTTGCTCTGATCCAATTCAAGCAGATATTCCAATTGAGATCCCTTGCAGTGCAACAGCTACACCAACATCGACTGCACTCTGCCTTGTGAAAAGTACGATCATGGATCAGGATGTATCGCTGTCTCCTGAAGATTTAAGGGAAGAAGAAATGTGCGACGAGGAAGCGCTACTACAAGAGGAGCTCTCACCAACAACCGATGAATACCAAGAGGGACTTCAATTTGAAGGCCGTGCTGAATCATACGACTATGATATTGATGATGTCTTAACTCCTGGTTGTGTTGCACCAGCACCAACACCTGCACCTTCGCTGGCGCCATTGGCAGAAATTGATATGGATCCAGTAGAAGATGAAATTGAACATCCTCCCAAGAAACCCGAAACGGAAGAGTTAAAGAAGAAACGCAAGAAGCACAGTTCGGAAGCACGTAAATCTGAGGACAGAGCGGCTGCAAGTAGCGATAACGCGGCTGGTGCACAATCAAAACCGGATGGTGATGCAGATCATAAAACTGTGTGTCCTTGGGAGGATGAGTATGTATAATTTGTATTTTCTTAAAACATATCCTTCAAAAACAATTACGAGCAGGAAAGCGGGCTTAGCTCTTATAAATATGTTCAATTTCATAGACATATGGGCTAATCCTATCCGGTATACTTTTTTGAAACACCTCCCATCAATATCTTAATCAGAAAGTACGACTCTTGCGATTGGCATCTTTTTCTGGAATTTAATTCCAAATGGCTAAAATTCACCGTCCGGAATTCACTACTGCTTTATTTACAGAAGCCCTAGTGCGGACAGCAACTCAACTTTTAACGAATTTGATGCGCAGTCCAATTCCATCACTCGAATTGTCTCCTTATATCCCCATACTGAAATCGTCATTGCGGGCGATTTTAATATACACAATTCGGATTGGCTTCAACATTCTGGCTAGACAACACCGGAAGGAAGGTATGTTGAACTTTTCGCTGATGTAAACAATTTGACTCAGCTTGTAAATGAGCCTACCGGACATCGAAAGTCATTCCGCCAACACTTTGGACTTGTTTTTTACTTCGCACCCTGATAAATATACCATTGATGTTTTAGCGCCCCTAGGTCGGTCTGATCATAATATCGTATCAGCTAAATTCTCGTACTCCGACCACACAGTTAAAGAAAAAATTCCTAAAGAAAAAGTATGACAATACGGGAAAGCCAACTGGGGCGGCCTTAATAGCTTCTTTAGGAGTTTTTACTTTATAATCACTGACACTATCCTCTTAGGTATGAATTACTTTATTCCTAACAGATTAAAGAGCATTAAACCTAAGGCAAATTCGTGGTTTGACCAGAGCTCTAAAGAGGCTATCAGGTTGAAAGAAGTAAGTTGTCGGTCTTATAAAGCCAACAAATCTGAGGAAAACCGAAAGAAGTTTTAACAAGTCAGAAAAGACTGCAATGCCCATATTCGACGTCCTCGCCAACCTGCATCTTCTTGCATGACCAAAAATTGAGGCAAAAAGTCCTACAATGTCCCAAAGGTAGTACAAATTGTTGGTCATTCATCAAAAATATTAAAAATTCTGCCTCGTCTGCCATCCCTACGCTCATTTACAATGACATTCCAGCTGTCAGCTCCCTAGACAAAGCCAATCTGCTTGCTGCTCACTTTGCAGCGAACTGCATGCTGCCAGATAATACTTTGTCTCCGCCTGTATTTGAGAGTGTCAAATTTTTCATGGGACAAGTTCACTTTCGCACTCGTACAGTTGCAGGAGTGCTCAAAGGTCTTAACATACACAAATCCGCTGGTCCAGATGGTATCCCCCCCATAGTATTGAAGAGGTATTCTTCCACGCTGGCAAAACCTCTGCGTAAGCTTTTCTGTCTATCCTACTATTCAGGGCACTTTCCGATTAGATGGAAAACAAAGGCGAATCTTCCTCCCTGTCTAATTACCAACCCATTGACTACAAGGTCATGTGAACGCTGATAAATCGTCAGCTTATGAAATACCTCGATTCACGAAAACTCCTTAATGACCGACAGTATGGTTTTCGTAGCAACAGGTCCACTGGTGATTTGATGGCACCAAGAAGTGGAACCAATCTCTCCATCACTTCGGCGAAACTAAAATGGTTGCGCTTGATATTTCAAAGGTATTTGATAGAGTTTGGCATCAGGCTTTTTTGTCAAAAATGCGTGCATATGGCGTCGATGGATTAGAAATTACTTTTCGGGGCGTTCAATACAAGTTGTCTTGGACTGCTTCAAGTCTGCAATTCACCAAATAAATCTTGGTGATCCCCAGCTCTGTTTTGTCTCCGACTCTCTTTCTTATTTTTATAAATGATCTCTTGTCTGCAACTTCTTATCCAATCCTTTCTATCTTCTATCCTCAGTTTTTCATAATCGTTCCCTAACTCACATCCTTGCTCTTCGGCCGTAGAAGAGGAACGACGACGTATGATAAACACATTAAATTCCGACCTCTACAGCATAATCAAATGGAGTTCAACCAACAACCAACTGTCTCTCAAGCGAAACCAAAACCCTCAACCATTATCCATGGATGGTATTTGCATCATTGAAACCGAAAGACTTTCTCAGTATGTGTATTAATAACCATCTTCGATGGAATAATTACATATTCGAGGTCGCCAAGCTGCAAAATTTCTAGGATTCCTTAAACGGTGCAAAAAATATTTTACGCCGTCTGATCTGGCCTCAATTTATAATGCATTCATCCGCCCAAAGCTGAAATATAACGCTCCTATCCGGTCTGGTGCATCCAAGACTCTGCATATTCTTGACAGGGTACAGAATCGCGCGTTAAAACTTATAGGTGATAGAGACATTGTGAATTTCATACATTCACTTGAACATCGGAGAAATGTCTCGTGTCTTTCCCTATTTTATCGCTTTTTTTTATTAAAAATGCTCCAGCGAAATAGCCAGTTGCATTCCTCCCCTTCAAAATTCCTTCTGCAATACACGACATGCTTTGAATGCACATCAGTTCACCCTTAAGCCCAACTTCGGTCATATAAAGGGATTCGTTATAAGCCGAACGACACGAATGTGGAATGACCTATCAGGCTCTGTATGTCCCCATCACTACAACCTTCAAACATTTAAAGCCAACGTGCATAGGTTCCTCGTCTCTTCCTCTTCCCCCTTTTTCCTAAACGCCCGTGTCCTGAAACAATATGAAAGTATTCATATCCCCAATGGCGTGCGCAAATTATATAAAAAAAAAAAAATCAGCAACAGGCTTTTATTTAAGCTGTGCGTCAACGGTGCTGCCAACTCTCGCTGACTGCGATAAATTCATTAACCATTAAAAAAAATAGAGATGCTCAGCCAACCTGCATCTTACCCTTGTGTTACAATTCACAAACACTCATAACTAAAGCCCATGAGAGTACATAACGATTATAATTCTCTAAATTTGTATTTATTTACAGGGATGTTACATCCAGCGATACAACTTTCGTGAAAACCTATGCTACACTTGGTTATTTGTGAATCAAATTAGATATTTAGAACTAGTCAGAAGCACTATCTCTAAAATTTGAAAATATATCCATTAATTGATTCTATTGCTAAATATATATTTTTTTGTTTTATGGCATAAATTTAAATTTTTGTAAATGAGCCCATTTATGCCAAAAAGGACTTCATTTTATCTTTTAAAAAAAGCAAACAAAATTATCTATTTAAAGCTTAAATTGTAATTCATCGCATATTTCTATAGGGTTATATAAAAAAATGTGTACGTTTTTATTTTAATTTAAAAAAAAAAAGAAAACTATGTAAACAAAATAATCAGGTGTCGTTAAAGAAAAATAAAAAAAAAAAAGAATCACTACAAATGAAAGTTTCTATTATATCTACCTTGATCTTGTTCACACTTATAGTCAAATCGAATTATGTTATTTCATCGAATCTAATTAAATAAACACAAAAAAAAAAACATAAAGAAAAACAACAAAATTTTACTTGCTAGGCATACAATGTATCTTGAGCCCCAGTATGTATACCAAGCAATAAAATTTACTTATATCGGAAGTTTTGCTTTTTGACAAGTTTTGTTTTTTTTTTTTTGTTACGGCAATAACTACTTTTTTTGTGTTCTCTTATTTATCTTTTTATTTTTTTATAAACACAAACAAAAATACTGACATAAAATAAAAAGGTAGACAAGACATTTTTAAGTGAGTGCAACTATATAATATGTATGTTTGTACATGGTATATTACTGAAAGATAATTTACATTAATGCTCTTTGTCTATATTACTGATAAAATCTAAGAAAAAAAAATTTTAAAAAAATATATATATAATAAAAAAAAAATACTAAAGCAATTGATGTCTATTAAATAGTGCATAGTACATAACTATAGGGGATTATGTACATTACGACTACATAATTTGATCTTCCATGTTTTTACTTAGAATTTTATTTGTTATATAAAAAAAGAAATTACATAATTTTATTAACACAGGCAGTGTCACATGTTATATTTTTTATTGACTGAGTTTTTACGTAAATATAAGTTTAATAAAAGAAAAAAATAAACTAGTATAACAAAATAGAATAGAAAAAGAAAATAACAAATCCTTCAGTGCACAAATTTATTACTTTTATCTCTTCGATATTATTTTTTACTAATATGTACTTTAAAAAAAAAACAACAGTTCCTTGACTATACTTTCTCTAATCTGCATTCCTTCAAAATACGAGATATTAAACAGAAAGTGCCTGTGTAAAGAAAGTAATAAGAAAACAATTTTTTTCCGACAAATTCGTCATCCCGATTCCATCTTGTTTTGTACGTAAATAAAAAATAATAAAAATAAATGAAAACCCATGATGATGAAATGTCTTCCATTAAAGTACAGATCTCTTGACAAAAAGTATATCCTTAATGGAAATGTGCAATGAAATACCAGGCGCATTTTATTTTCTTTTTCATTTTATTTTCGTTAACATACGAGTACAAAAGAAAAACACAAAATCTTAAAAGAAAAAAAAAAGATTCACAAAAAGCAAAGATCAAAAGCAAAGCGTACTAACAAAATACATTTAAAAAAAATGCTTTAAAGGATAATTTAAAAAAATACCATCGACTTCATGCAGATGAACGATGTAAATCGGGATTTTTAAAATTACACAAAAAAAAATAAAAATTATAAAAATCAAAATTATTCTTAGACCCAGAGAAAAATAAAAAAAAAAGTATGTAAATTAAGTGAGAAAGTAAAAAAAAAAAAAATATACATCCCATACACTTAAAAGTCAAAATAGTAATAACAAATACAAAAAAAAAAAAAAAAAAAACCTCTATTAATATATAATGGGATGCCACAAGTTACATATTTTTAAATTTATTTTGTAAATCTTTTGATTAAAATGAAACCACCGTATATATTTTTCTTTTAATTTATCTAACCAACAAAATCTTTCCGAAACGAAAATAAAACAAAATAAAACTAATTTGAAGCAAAGTTTTAAAAAAGGAATAATAATAATACAAAACTTTCCAAAATTGTTATACCATTTTGTGAAAGCATCCATTGTGATGTTTTTATTGCTATTATTGAACATATATAATGTAGAATACTTACAATTGTTTATTTGATAGTTAAAAGAAAAAAAAAAAAAAAAAAAAAAAACAAGAAAAAAAATTAAATGAAGTAAACAAAAAAAAAAAAAAAAACATGATTGTATTAGATAATTTACATTTATAAAAGGAAAACAAAATAGAGAAAAGAACTAAATATAGATATACGGCTATCTATGATATATAATATTGAAATAAAATATTAAATGTTGGTTTAACAAAAAACAAAAAAAAAAAAAAAGATTTAAATCTAAAAGTTGTGGTTATGTAAGAAGCATAATGTTAAAGAAAGTATAGATATATTATTAAGAAAATATAAAAGTAATATTATAAAAAAAATATATATATATATTGAAAAGTATGTATATGTACTACATAGTTATCGTTAATTTTATTGAAATAACATGTATTGTAGAATGTATTTAATAAAATGAAGTACAATAACAAGTGAAACTATTTCCTAATTACATTACCATTTTGAAAAATGACTGTGTTTTGGTATACAATTCTCAGGCGTGGGTTCGGATTTCTATTCGGTAGGTACTTACAATGTTCGTTGTTGTTTGCTGTTGAATGGAAGGATACAAATCTAAAAAAACCTACCTTCTGATATTCTCATCCAGACGTTATAATATACGTTGACCAGATAAGAACGATAGGAAAAGAAATTTAAATAAAACAACAACGGTGTGAGATATCAAATTGATGATTCTAGCTTTATTTTGAAGCTACATTCATGCCATTATATATGGAATAGAATATCATTTAAATGGCCGCCTCGTCTTAGCTGGCAGTACTTCAAGCGGTCGGTCCAATTTGTGATGACCCGGTCCAATATGTGCGGCGTTATTCCGGCAATAGCGTCTCGAATGTTGGCCTCGAGCTCATCCAAAGTGGTTGGCTTGTTAGCGTAGACTAAGGACTTGACGTAGCCCCAGAGAAAATAATCGAGGGGTGTCAAGTCGCATGATCGTGGCGGCCAATTGATGAACGCTCGCCGTGAGATGACCTAGTCTCCTTCACCACTTCGAGCGTTGCGACGCTTGCATGGCATGTAGCGCCGTCTTGTTGGAACCACAGCTCAGATTTATAGATGTTATCCAGCTCTGGCCATAAAAAGTCTATTAACATCGCTCTGTACCGAGGACCATTGACGGTAACGGTGTCTCTTTCCTCATTTCGAAAGAAATAAGGTCCGATGATGCCGCCGTGCCATAAACCGCACCAAACAGTCAATCTCTAACCCATGTGGATTATGTTTTCTTCACTTCGCACCAATCTCTATTTGGTTGGTGGCTTAAGGTCCAAAAGAGTGTACTAACGCTCAAACTTTTCCACGGTGCGACGAATTGAAGCCGTGATGATGACCTCACGACGAAATTCACTTTGCGTATTTACAACTGAGCCGGAATTTCGATAATATTTTTTAATAATTTTCACACGTTCGGGAAGTGTCAAACAATGCATGATAAAATGGCAAACCTTGCTGAATATTTTGACAGCTGGATGTCTTTGGTAACATTGACAGCTACTGAATCATAATAATTGGAAAAACTATCATTGCTGTCTGGTCACCCTTTATATCGGGGATTTTTTAGAGAAGATATTTCTACTAGAAGTGTAAAGTTCTAGTAATAATAAAGCAAATGGGATTTACTCGTAATTGTCTCTATTTAAGCTATGTAAGAGGTGTGTTGATAACTTTTTACACAAACTGTCAGTGGATATTGGCCCCCCAATAAAAAGCAAATACATGTGTAAACCTTTACTGGTACACAATTTCGATTTTTGCATGAATGGATGGAAAAGGTCGGAAGCCTAAAAACTTTCCAAAGCCCCAGTAAAAAAAAAATTTTAAAGTTATTCGAAGGAAAATCGCGTGAGCTACTGGACCAAAAGTAAAGTTCAGATTCTCAAAAACAAAAATGTAATTATCACCAAATAATAATATTTTTGAAGTTTAAATGGAGATATTGCTTCTTGAATTTTAGGTCAGATCAACACAAACTAATTTCAAACCAAAAAAATATTTTCGACTTAAAACAGCTGTTTTTGATACTTTTCTAGCGCAAAAAACTGGAACAGAAAACGAAAACTCTGTAAGCTCTATAAGTAAGTACAAAAATCGTATAAATTACTTTTCCTTCAGATTATAAGCTGTTAAGTGTCATTTTCAAAGTATGTACATACTTTTTAATGTATGTAATTTGGAAAACATTTGCATACGAGGGTGGGTCAATAAGTCCCTGAAAATTAACACAAATTGTGTCGTCACCTTAAATTTAATTTTCGAAACTCAAATGTAAAGCAATGAGCTGAATTTAATACTTAGAAAAATGTACTGGCTAATTGGAAGACACTACAAACTACTGTTATATATACCTTCCAGTTCTCAAAGCAATCTGCACGTACGACATTCAACTTTGGGACTGTACAAAGAAAAGTAATACTGCTCCTATACAAAGACTTCAACTGCAAAAAAATCTGAATTTAAAAACAGTACACGAAGACGAAATAGCAAAAAATAGTCGCCAACACCAAAAAGTTCAGCGAGTATATATGTAATGCATCGAAAACAATCTGGGAAACTAGTTATGAAAACTTTCCTTTTTCGGACGCTTTTGAGAGCATAATGTACCCCAGAAAAATAAATATATTTCTACACCATCACGCGATAAATCAAATGAAAGCTGAAGTTCAAAGGAATTTAAATACATATGTAGCTTTTTATAATACATCGGACAAATAAAACTCAAAAAAACAAGGCAAATTCGAGAGAGCAGGAGCAATAGGGTTCCGTGGTTTGTACACGGAATACTGAAATAAATTTAATATGTCAGATAGAAAGTCACCCCCCATTTCTTCCCCCGTCTTCAGCTGATTCACACCTACGGTTTTTAAAAAGACGCATCTGCACGTTCGGCTTAACTGAAATCTCAAACTTCATCAAAATCAGTTTAGTGGTTCCTGAGGTAGACGCATTAAAACATAAATTACTAACGTGCTCGTAGTTCCACAACGAAATATTATTTTGCAAAATAAAAACATGGATTAATAAGGCTTATAATAATAATAATAAAATATGCAGTATAAGCTCCAATATATAAGTTAATTCTGTGTGTGAAGGTAAAGTTCTCTTTGTTCGTCTTTTCGGCTTAGGTAATCCTTGACATATGATTCCTTTCAATAACAGAGACATTGATTATAGCTGTGCCGATATGCACCATCGGCCATCCCTCATAAAACGTAAAAACTAACTTGTATTTGCCACTTGGAATGAGAAAAGGTATAGATCGAGAATTCAAATAAATTCCAAATGCTGCTACGTGCCCCTACACAAAAGACACCATTTAAATACTCTGCTCGAAGAGTAGAATATAACTTAATTATATTAACATACCCTATAGGGACAATTGTGATTAATACTCGTAAATTGGGACAATAAATTCATCATCAACTTTCCGTAAGGGTTTCCTTTACGAGTTTTTAACATTTCGCATAGATTGAAAGTTACATTCAGTTGGAATGGTCGAAATTGATTTGTGTATCCGTATTTGAACAGTTCAAGACGAAGCTGTAATGAAAATCACTATAAAACTAATTTGCCTTATTGATAAAGTTACTTACTGTTGCATTTTTTACTACGTCCACCAAATCGGAATCCATTGTTGCAATGCTCTTCTCCCAGTTTATAGGTTTTAACTTACAAGTGACATTAACTAACATATTTGGATTTCCATAACATTCAATGGAATTTGTCTTTATATAATATAGATTGAACTGTTGAGTAAGATATTTTAAGAAATAAAATGACCATGGTTTTAAGAACATTTTTTTACTTACTCCATTATTTTTTTGAGAAACTACAAATCCTGCTAAAAGGAATAAGAAAACAAAACTGATAGACAATTGAAACACTTTCATTGCGTTAAAACTCAATTGCAATGGCTCGAAAACGTTGATCTCTCCGTACAGAATTGCGTAGAACACCTAAACTTGGTACTCTTGGTAAAGGTGTAATTAAACTTATAATTAATATAAAGTCATCCAACTGTAACAGTACATAATACACACAAAATAAAAAAATAAATAGACACTTTAAATCACGTTAGTGAAGCATTCACGCATACAGCAAATTATGGTTATTCCCTGGCTAAGCTACGGATTTGATGTAAGTGGTTTTTTGGTTAATCAAATTCTACGAGCGTAGCACAGCTCTAGTACTAAGTATCTATTTATTTCATCTACAGAATATAATTCCTTACAGATATCAGAAACAATGTACATAGTATATTTGTCATTACAAAATACTTATTTATTTATTAGTTACGAGTACATTCATTTTTATAATTTTTTTGAAAATAGAGCAATTATTGGTTTTCTGAAAATGTTCGATCCCGAAATGTTGATCAAACTTGACATTACTATGATAGAGAAACTCAAAAAAGTGGGTCTCTTAATTCTGTTTGTCTGTCTGTTTGTCTTTACGCACGATTGTAATCTGAACGGCTGGACGGCTTTTCTTCAAACTTCATACCTGAAGTTTGTGGGGTCACAGTTCGAGGCGAAAGCGGAATTTGCATTCTAACCGCAAAATTAACAGTAATTTACTAATGGACGATTTTGAAAGGAAATCGATTTTCTCGTGAACGGCTCTAACTGCGAGCATATCGATGATCAAATTTGTATATCCTATCAGATTTTTCCAAAAAATTTTTTCTGAAAATTGAGTATTTCTCAGTGGAGGCGATATGCATTTTTTCACAACGAATTGATGATGAGTTAAATTATTTACTTTTGTTTCAGGTAAACCATTTATTATTTGTTAAGCCCAGTAAGCACGCAATAATTTATGACCCAACTAAAATCTACACGAACATTTACCCAGTATATTATTAAAAACTACATTTGTAGCCAAATTTGCGGTTACAATCATTGATCATTTTGGCAACATAAATTGAAATTGCAAGGGATGTGAAGAAATTTTGAATGCGTAAAAGTGTACGCATTATAAAGGGTGTCCCAAAATTCACGCAAGAAGTAATTTTGATAGAAAACACAGGGTTTTAATTAAAAATTGTAAATGTTTTATTGATTCCTAAAGTATACAGTATAGGGTTATATATGGAAAGCATATCGGGTAAATGGCCTCCATGGCCGGTGCTGGCACATACGATGGTGGGTCAATAAGTCCCTAAAAATTAACACAAATTGTGTCGTCAACTTAAATTTATTTTTTTTTGTCGAGAATTATCTTTCAAAAGAACGCACCCAAATTTTCAGACAGATCTGTCAAATAGTTTTGTTGTGGCAGCCATTTTATATAGACGCCTACTAGCATTTTCGTTAAAATGGAAAAAAAAGTGAATTTCGAGTGCTCATTAAACACTATTTTTTGCGAGAAAAAAATATCACGCAAACCAAACAAAAGCTTGACAAATATTATGGGGACTCTTCACCATCGATTGGAACCATTCACCACTGGTTCACTCAATTTCGGTGCGGTCGTTGAAGCACAAGTGACGCCGAACGTTCTGGTCGCCCAATTGAGGTCATCACACCAGAAATGGTCGACAAAATGCATGGACGATCGGCAAGTGAAAGTGCGCGAGCTTGAAGAGGCCACAGGCTTATCAAATGGCTCAGTGATTTCAATTTTACATAAATATTTGGACATGAAAAAGCTTTCCGCAAGATGGGTGCTGCGTTTGCTCACAATCGACAACAAACGCATTGGTTTGACAACTTCAAAGGTGTGTTTGGCGATGTTTCAAAAAAAATCGGCTGAGTTTTTCCACCGTTTCGTAACCGTGGATGAAACCTGGATTCACCACAACACACCAGAAATCAAGGAACAGTCAAAGCAATTGACTTCTCCTGGTGAATCGAAGCCGAAGAAGGCCAAGGCGGGTTTGTCAGCAAACCGATGCGCGCGGTGTTATTCACATCGATTACCTTGAAAAGGGTAAAACGATCACCGGCGCATATTACGCAGAGCTGCTGGATCCAAGCCGATTTGAAGCAAAAACGGACGCATTTGGCGAAGAAAAAGTTTTTTTTCACCAGGATAACGCACCGGCGCACAAGTCCGCAGTCGCAATGGCAAAATTGCATGAGTTAGTCTACGAACTCCTCCCCCATCCAGCATAATCCCCAGATTTAGCCCCCTGTGACTATTTTTTGCTTCCAAACATGAAGAAATGGCTCGGAGGTAAGAGATTTGGGTCGAATGAAGAGGTCATCGCTGAAACAAACGCTTATTTTGAGGGCTCGAGAAATCGTATTATTTGGAGGGAATCAAAAAATTGGAGAAACGTTGGATGAAGTGCATAGAGCTAAAAGGAGACTATGTTGAAAACTAAAATGTTTTTATACCGAAAAGAATGTTCCTTATTTCATTTTTCAGGGACTTATTGACCCACCCTCGTATAACACCCTTCAAACACATCTACAATAGATACAAATCTAAGAAAGCTAGAGAAATAGGAAATAGCCTGGAGTCTAAGTTTTCAAATAAAGCAGTTATAGTTTGAAAAGTCAGCAAATTTTCAAAAATATCACTTAACATCTTCTTACTCTGAGCGCTTCAATTGATAAGTTATTACGAGTATACCGGACATTTTTAGGTTTTTTATCATATTGGTACTGTATCACGTTTTAAAAGGTGGCAAGAAGATGGAAGCTTCACTAATATTTTAAATATTATTTATACATACTCATATATATGTATATACATAATTTTCCTAAATAAAAAGGTACAATATTACCGGATTGCGTGGGGTATTCCGTGAAAGGCAGTAACTTCACCCATTATACATACCTTTCTACTGAAAAAATAGTATCCGATAGTACTAAACATTCGTTACTTTACTCGACTATTTCTGAAAAAGTAAAAAATGAGTACAAATACTTTAAAGTAATCATATTTTAACATCACTAGGATCTAGCAGTTATAAACTTTGAGCTGACGAAAGGTCAAAATCCGAAGCTTGAACTTATTCGAAAATATACTGAAGCGAGTTCACCTACATAGTGGGCCTCCATAATTGTTAATTATTGTCTCATATTTTTCTAAATGTCTTCAACACTAGGAAAGTACCTTCTTAAAAATGTTCTTATATCTAGTCTCCACAGATAGTATTGGTTGTATCTCACTAAAACATTACGGTACACAATAAGCGAAATCATCTAGTACAACAATATTTGAACTATACAATGTAAGGTTCGAACTGTTAAAGAGTACCATGTTCAGCTTGTTGTAATGCATTTTTAAATAAATTTGCCACTGTTCTTCAGCTCATTTGTGCACCTAAATTTTGCTCGCATATACTGCAATAGACCACACGTTTCAATCGTCTGACAGTAGCCGAGATGCTAGTTCAAAAATCCCCTAAAAATAAAAACCTTTAAAAAAAACATCCGCCATTACACTGTTCTCACTTTTTGAATGCAATTTAAAAAAATATAAAAAATATTGCAGTACAATTATTATAGGTTTAAACAGGACCTGCTGACTACTGTAATGACATTCGAAAAAAAAAGGTAGCTGGTATCCTTTTTAGATTATTTAAGACCTTCTAGAGTTGTAATTTGGGGTTAAGACCTCACCCAGTTTCTCCGACAGCAGATGACGTTCTTTTTCATACCACTGGCAATGAAATATGACGTGTTCCACATCTTCAACTACTTCCGTGCAGATTGGGCAATAGGTGTTGTTAGGGATGAGCCCTAAACTAACCATGGCCTGTAAGCATTTGAGTCAGATAGAAATACAGCTTAGCATGCTTCTTGTTGATCCATGCGCCTATGTTCGGGATCATTTTGTGCGTCCACCTGCCTCTGTCAGAATGATCCCATATCTACTGCTATTTTTGTAGACTTGTTACCCTTGGTGATGGCTGGGTATTACTATGTGTCGTCGTTGTTGATGGCGTCGTTCTGACCTCTTCTCTTGAGCTTCTTTCGCAAGAAGATCGAAGTTGTTCTGCAAAGGTCACTCTCAACGCGTTAATTCTGTATGACGCCCCCGTCTTTCTCCTGTAAAATTTCGCCATCGTAGTACCGGCCCATCTTTGACACCCATAGAGAATTATCGATGGCGAAACTCAAAAGCAGCCTTCTCCTATATTTTGGCCCGTCGGTGATTGTCACTCATCATGCTACAGGTGTTACTTAAATATAGTATCTGTCTTGCATCTATAATAATGCCAAGGTACTTTAACTCTGGCTTGGAGAGCACTATATCATCGCCGACAGTTACTGTTATAGTTTCCATCACTATTCTACTGCTGATGAGCACTACTTATGATTTCTCAACTGCAAGTTGTAGACGCATGCATGTCAGCTACTCTCGAACTATCCTTATAGTTTCATTGCAGTCACGCTCCAACTCCTTCAGGAGTTTGGCTACCATAACGATTGCTATGTCGTCAGCGAAACCAATTATCTTTGTTGACCTCGGGGTTCTCAATCTAAAGACATCATACATCAGGTTCCACAGTAGCGGACCTAGTACAGAACCCGGGGAATGCCGCCTTTGACTTTGTACTGTCTCGTTCCATCGTCAGTGTTGTACAGCCGTACCCTATTTCTGGCGGTGAGTGCTCTCAGGATGTTTCTCCAGTTTGAGGTGTTGGAGGTATTTTTGTTGCCCTTCCGTCGGCATAGTTGATCGGAGTCTTTTATTTGTTGCTTATCATGTCATCCCACCATCACTCTTACCTGTGTTCTACTTGAGTTGAAAGTTCTTTTTGCTGGGTTGTTACTCGGTACTGTTACCATGGATCTGGCCAATTTACACGTGTCTAGATTCGTCCAGTAGTTATTAAACTCCTGTCTTATCTTCTTATTGATTATCATTTTAATTTTTGTCAGAGGGACCCTATACTCGTAGTCTTTTCAGGTTTGAGTTCTGTGTTACTCCTTTCCTTGCTAGTTCATCTGCCTTTTCGTTACCCGGTATACCTTCATGCCCCGGTACCCATGTAAGGGGGACTCTATTGCGCCTGACAAGTAAGTTCAATTTAATTTTGCACTCCTTTATTAGTCGAGACTTTGACATAGGGTTTGTGATCGCTTTATCCGAGCAGATGTCGATTTGCCTCTCATCGCAGGTGTCTTCTGCGAGCATTTCGGTTGTTTTCATAATTGCAAAGACGTCTGCTTCGAACATCGTTACAAATGGCTCTAGGTGAATAGCAAGTTCAATTGGTGGGTTAGCACAGAAGATACCAGCCCCTGATTCGCCTGATATGTTAGCCGTCTGTGTATACCGATAACCCGTTGGAGTTTCTTGTCGTCCTTTCATTCATCCAAGATTCTCTTGTGGAGAAAATTGTTTCGAAGTTGTTGGTCAACTTATAAGATTTTTCAACAACACCACTGGGACAATCGATGAGTAGTGTCTTTTCTCTTATTATTTTGGTGATTTTTCGATGTCCCGTGTTAGCGCCTTCGTTGAAAAGGCCGGTGATTCTAAGCCTTGAATCTGAAAAGACCGGCAATAAACTCTCCCCCGCCTATTTCGTAATGATTCGTAGGGTGTTTTGCATAAACTCTCCTGTAATGTTCAGGTGCCTTCCTCTTATCAAAATGGCTAAATCATCTACGTACGCTACGCATTTTGCACAGGTTCCATCTAGTGCTTTTAAAAGGTTTTCCATTGTCAGCACCCACAGAAAAGGAGATATAATTCCTCCCTGTGGTATTCCCGTACGAACTGTTCCCTTTTTTGTTTCGTCTCCCAGTGAAGCTGTGATGATGCGATTTGACAGCATGTGTTCTAGCCAATTATTTATTGGTTGGTTGGTTGTTCTCAATGGTAATAGGAGTAAATTTATTGAGTCCCAAAATACCGATGCCATTACTTTATCCGCTAATAATATAACTTTAGCATTCTGCGGAGCTGGTGATCTTCTCCACTCTTTTGATTGCTGTTTCTTCTCAGGGCTGTAGGAGGTGAACGAATGCGTTTTTGTTCAACTGAAAGCAGTTTCGGGAGTTATCTTGCAGAAAGCTTGGAGGAATGATGTTTTGTGTCCCTTCATACGAGATGCCTACGATTTAAAAATTACTGTAAATACTCACTTAAGCACGTGTATGAACCGAACAAACTCCAAAACAGAAATGAAACTTGATAGAGTCACTCTTAGAATGTTGAAAAATAAAAGGGGGAATGTGTCAATTTAGAATTAAAAATATTTCTATAGTAGTCCGGGAACTTTTCAATCCACCCTCGGGAAATCGAAAAAAGAAGAAACAAAAATCAAAAAGAAACGAAAGTTAAATCTAAATTTAACAAATCCCAATTACGTTTCCAAATCGAATGACTTATAGCATATTCATTACCATCTAGCATCCACTACAAAATGCATGATAAAATTTCAATGTTTTGAATTTTCCTCATGCATTTGTTATAAATATTTATATTTCTGCGCTGCGTATGCTATCATACATCCACTAGTAGACTAATCGTAAGTCAAGACATTTTAAGAAACATAAGTACACTGCAAGCTAAAAGTTTCAGGCCTACCTATACAACTGACTTCATTCATGCATGAAAATTTAATTTTATGTTTTTTTCCTAAATTTTCTACCGTACCATTGAACGACACGCTCAAACCACGGTCAGGATGGCCTAGAGCTACAACTAAATACGAGGATCGGCTAATAGCCACAACAAGCAAACGAAATAGATGAAAATCAGCACCCGAAATAAGCTCCGAATAAATGGAACACGGAATAAACCCCTTGACAACCGTCAAATGAAGATTAAGACATGCTGGACTATTTGAGCGAGTTGCTGTTCGAAAACCCCTGCTGCGACCACAAAACAAGCAGGAAAGGTTAGAATGGGCCAAAAAGCATAAAGACTAGACGGAAGAAGATTTCAACAGATTTTTATGGAGCGATGAATCCAAGTTCAAGGTATTTGGCACCAAGCGGAGAGTTTTCTTTCAACGCAGCGCTGAACAAAACATGCTACCAGACTTTGTGGTTCCTACCGTCAAGCATGGAGTCGGTTCTGTTATGCTCTAGGGATGTATCTATTCAAACGGAGTGAGAGATCTGGGTCGAGTTATTAGAAAAATGAATAAGGAGGCATACAAAACAATATTGGAAGAAAACGCTGTGACCTCTAGACTAAGATTAACTGGCGAAGGATTCGTATTTCAACAGGACAACGACCCTAATCACACGTCTAGACTTTGTCAAGACTACCTGAAACAGAGGGAAGATGAACAAATCTTGCAAATGAGGTGAACTGGATAGAAGGGTCCGTGATCAATGCCCATATTCAGAATCTGCATTGTGGAATATACTATTGGATTGCTGGGGCAATATACCACAGGCCACAATTCAAAAACTGATAGCTAGAATGCCATGAATTGTAAAAAAAAAAAATTTAATGCAAAGGTGGCTTTTTCGACGAAATATAGGTTAAGTCATTTTTTCTTCTTTTTAATAAATTCCTTTATGTTAAGAACAAAATGAAAATATTTTTCTACTTATTTTGGTTTCATGTTTCCCATTCATTTTACATGATTATTATTCTACTAAAGAGTTTTTTCGATGATAGATTTTGTTTTTCCTTCGACCACTGAGGGCGGCCTCAAACTTTTGGCCTGCAGTGTATTATTCGTATTATTCGTTGAATGCAACAAAATTGAAAAAATAATATAGAAGTATAAGTTCATCTTAGAGGAGTTTAGTGGTACTATCAATGAAATAGGAGTATAATATTTCGATTATAGTACTTTTGGCAGCACTGATTGGTATTATAGTACCTCTATACTCTACTTACCAACGACCGTACTTGGAAATTGAGCTTACGTTTGTTAGATATACATTCATTCGTGATGACTGCCTCGCGAAGCTAAACTGCAGTCTAAAAACTGTTTAGTTCAATACAACTTTAAAGCGGCCCTTACACGGTCAATCGATTGACATCAAGCATGGTGTTCATGTGGATTGACGCTACCCCTTACACAGTTCAATCGATTGACGTAAAATTTTTAGTTTTTGTGAGTTATCGTGGTGTACGGATATACGATGAGTGGAACGGACGATTGCATTGCATACGAGTACATATATTGCTCTTGCACTTTGCATAAAGTGACTTTTCACATGATACTTTTCTTTATATTTGTTTTGGTCGCTGTAATCTTTCCTTTTCACATCCCGTAAACTCAGTAATGACCTATAAGTTTCAATTAATTCTGATACAAATGCTCGGTCTTTATCGTCCCCTCTGCTGGCGACAGACATGTTTTCTTTTCCGCTACACAACCCACAATGAAGTAATTATGTCAATCCAACCCTTCCACACATCAATCAGCATGACGCTGGTCATGCAAAATCAAATATGTTTTGATTTTCGTCAATCAGACTTCACTTAATGTGTATGAGGCATTTACACAAACACATGTCAGTGATTGATGTCAATCGATTGACCGTGAAAGAGCCACTTAAGAAATATCTTTATTACCACAAGAACAAAAGAAATGATTCAAAAGCCAAAATTCAACTAATGCAAAATTGATGAAGTTTATTTACATAGTCTTAATAAACATATTCTGAGGAAAACTTAACATAATGTTAAAAAATTCTTTCTTTGTTATTCAACTATAAAATATACATACAAGTTCATACATGTAAAAAAAAAAAAAAATGTTTAAACCATAATATAAAATAATCCATAGTTAGTTTTTCACTCTCTGCTATTTACGTTGTTCCTTTGAAATAATCCTTGCTGGGATGTCAATTAATCCAAGAACATTCACCGGTTCCGTTTCTTACATAAAAAGTATATTTAACAATTTCGAATATAACAATAACAATAATCAATAATGTTGCTTTTTTTTATGACATGTTTATTTTTTAAATGTTCTTGTTACTTATTTTATTAATTGAAACCATATGTAATTTAAAAACCCTTTACATCCTTATTTGAAGTTATTTTATGTGTTTTTGTTTTTTTTTCTGTGTTTTTTGATTGGTTTCCACTGTTAAACTAAACACAAAATAAAATTTGGATATTAGTGTAATTTTAAATAATAACAAAAAGTACTGATATTTTGGCAAAAAATTGCATTGGAATGTACGTAGATATTTTTTTTTTTTTTATTTGATAAGTTTATAGTGATTGCTTCTTGGCAGTTTTCTGTGTCATATACTTTCTCTTGTTGTTGTTGTTATTTTATGTAACCATATTACTTCAGATAGTGTGTGTATGTTTGTTTATTTGAAATGAATTCCATAGAACATTGAAGCCAAATTACTTGAGAGAGAAGTAGTTACCCAGTTTTAACAGTGCGAAATTGTTATTCTAAAATATTGCAACTAATTTTTTTTTTTATTTGTGATGTTATTGATTTTGGATTTGTTAATCTAAAGTGCGATAGATGGTGGTTTTGTTTTGCGATTTAACAAGTTTAGATTGTATTGTTTTCTGTAATGATGCCAGAAAACTTATATACAAAATAAATGATGGAAGGTTTTTTTTTATCATTTAAACTTTTTTCTATCATAATGAGGAATATTTTGTTTTCCGAGAGCTCACTTTTAAAACCGTAATTTTCATCTTTCTCCTGAGTGTTTAAATTTCAAACTTTATTTTTATTTTTTTTTTTATTTTCTTCTAAGACATACAAACAAGAACTAAAATTTTAATTTACAAAAAAATATGAAAGAAACAAAATATATTGTAATAAACTCTATCAAAAAATATTCTTAAGTGGAATATAATTTTCCTGTATTAAGCAAGGAAGACAATAATCTTATATTAATATTTTTAATATGTTAATACCACCAAACCTGGGTTTTATTTTTACGTCAAAAGTACGCCCAAAAAATGTTATCTCAATACTACAATACAACACTTTGTATAGACGCAATCGAAATTCGAAAACTTACTTAAGATCTATGAGTTTTGAAGCCTCATGTTGTTCTAGTATGTTCGTGTGTTTTTTTTTTTTTTTTTTATTTGTGAATAACAATATTTATGTCAATATGACATAATGTTTTCAACCATAACATATGTTTGATTCGTTATAAAATGTTTAACGGCTGATAACATTTAAAGTTTTTTTTTTTATATATTTTATCTGTGTTTATTTTAATTAGTTAACTTATGATAGATTTTTGTTATTTTTATTTATTTATTTTTTATTTTTAACTTATCACTTAAACTTTTGACATATTTTGCTTATTTTTGTTGTATAAATATTCTCGTACTTGTCATTAGTGTGCATGTATTTGGTGTGGAATCAAGAATGCTTAGGAGTGTACTACATATATTACCATACGAAATGCGACTAAAGGCAGTTTAGCAGAGACTTTATGACAGTTTAGCAGAGACTTTATGAGGTAAGTGTTTCGAACAATCATCATTTCTCAGGTTATCAATCATGTTTTTCATCATTTACGTTTTAGCGTTATTCTGTCTTTTGAGATATAAAGATATAAAATAAAAGGCTATTAGAAACTTTTGCAGAATTCATTCGTCTCCAGCGTTCCATAGTATAGTGCATAGTACACTTGAAGATAGGTAAAATGCGTGCAACTCAATACAATTTGCTAGATTTAGGCATAGATCTATTTTTCTTGAAAAATCGTAGCGATTTGTAGTAATAACATAGTGAAATAGATGGAAAACCAAGAAAGTGTACTGAAACATTACGATCATAGTGAAGGTGTAGATGCTGAATGCAACTCCAACTTATAAAGGCAATGACCGATTTTTTGCTCAAATTATGTCAAAAATTATTTAAGTTATTCCCCACATATACTTTCGATATGGAATCATCAACTGAACTATCATCTGAATGTAGAGTGTTTGCTTGTGACCCAAACAGTGCAGGTTCAAGTCCCAGCAGGGGGCATCAAACCAGAGCTACAGGAACATACAAAAAAAAAAAAGATTAATCAAATTTAATTTTCTCCAATAATAAAAATGGGTTTCTGCTTGGTAGGGATGCCAATTTAGCCCTTTCGGATGTAAAATAAACTGTATTTCATTTGATTTAGCCCCAAAATAAGGAATTTGCTCGCAAGGGTACTTTAGTCTCTTTTAAGTACTTTCACGCGTGGCCACCTAGTAGGTAGTGAGTAGTGTGTTTGCTGTGAGCGGTACAAGTTAAAGCCCATACGAATAAAATCGAAGTTTCTCCAACCACTGCACCAAAAAGGCGCGTCTGTTTGATACCATGATACAATGGATTGTAAATCGAGTCGGAGTGCTACAGAATTTGTAAATTTCCTTTGAAAAAAAAACACTTTTGGCCCTTAATCTACCCCTGAATGATGTTGTTTTAAATACGTATGTAAATCAACTGTAAGGAAAACATAAAATTAATTGGCATATATACGATTCACAATCATCTTAAAAGGAGTTACCATTGTCATGAATTTGGCATTTAAAAAAATAAACAGGATGCAATAGAGGAAAACTAAAATTTTGCGAAAAGAAGATAAGACGAAAATCGACGACTCGATGTTACTATAAGAAAACGGTATAGCAATATGCCAAATCTATGAAATCGTGTGTTCATAGATTTTAATATATTCTTTCGAAATCTTTTTTTTTTATAATAACCATCATTCATCGCAGATCTTTAAAATCGAATAGCCCTATTAATTGGAAGACCTTATTTCATCTTTAAACAGACGTTTAGTTATTCGTTGTTTAACGGACTTATTCAATCAATAAAGCTTTCTGATTTATAAAACTGTTTTCAACGTTTTCACTCGTAAGTTTTATTTCATTATTTTTTATTTTCTTTATCCATCCTTTAAAAGGCCGATATTGACAGTTTAGTTACTCGGTCGTTATTAAACGTCAAAAAAGGTCTTAAAATGATTATTAATAATAACTGGTTCTATTCGAAGAATTCATCGTTTATTATTGGAGCTGTAATGGTTTTAATCAATTCATTGTTTTTCAAATTCACGAAAATTTGAATGTGAATCGACATGTTTTTCTAACAGCGTCGTCTTATTTTATGGTTTCAAGAAGTCGAGTTTAGTTTTATCTCTTTTTATCTCCTCACTAATTTAATTTTTGTGGCCCTTAGATTTAGAAACGACTTTTAGACGACTTTAAGCTAAAATTTGACTCATTTCTACAGTTATGGAAAAAAACTATACAATTCCATAAAGGACTAATCTGTTGTAGGAAATATTTAGAGTTGATTATTGGGCATTAAAATTAAATCTAAAGTGACGCTTATTTTGCAAGATGTCAAATTCACAAAAAAATAAATAAATAAATAGTTTGACGCTAATAGACCATAAAGACCCTGGCCTAGCTTCTCGCAGACATTCGTTCTTTGCAACACACGAATAGTAGGGACCCACAATTTTAAGTCGCTTTCGAAGGGCATGGAAAATAAAGAAATAATTTTTTTGGTTTTCGATAATAGAATTGTCACTTGACCTTTTAATTTATGTTTAATACAAAAACAAGCAATCATAATTCGACAACCACTGAACGGATTTTAGTGATTAGCTAAGTTTCTAGGTCCGGACTGGTATTCAGATACTCCTACAGCTACTAAAATCAGGAAGAGTTGGGATAAAATATAGCCCAAAAATTGTGGCTGTCAAATAAAACCTTGTCCGACGTCTAACTAAAAAAATACAAAATGAGTTTTAATGAACTTTGGAGTTCATATTAATATTATATATATTTGTAAATATTAAGTTTTCATTTGTAAGCAGTTTGAAAAACCTTTTAAAATGGTTCTTGCAACACGCCGCACTTTAGAATGTTTTATATGGTCTCATTTTAAAATCATCAAAATCAGTTGGAGTGGAAGTGCGATATTCTGAATGGTATTTTAAATACCTTTTTTAAATCCATTTTTTACACTATTAACAGATTTTGAAACAATTTTCTTTGTTGGTTTGGCCTGGTATGTACATACCTACGTAGGAAATTTCTCCTCAAAATCATCAAAATTTCAGTATAATTCGAATGCAATTTGGTTGCCAAGTTTGTCTTGCTTACAAGAGCGAAAGTAGGTTTGGGGATGTGCTTCCAAAACCTTATTGGAATAGCCTATGTTTGCGAAGCTTGGCAGATGTTTTTTTTTTTTTTTTTTTTATTTCAAAGGAATTGTATGCAAATTAAAACTGAATTCATTCTCTTGGAATTCGAATTCACCAAAAATGAATAAATAAAGCAAAATATTTTTATTAATACAGGAGTAACTAAAGGAGTTCTATGGGTTATATAAATGCAATGCAAACAAAAAAACACATGATGTATTTCAAAGGCATAAGGAATACTTGAAGTGGAAGGGGATATGTATTTATTTTTATAATTTGGGTTACAATTGCAATTTATAAAAAAAGGTAAGTCTAGTCCTTTTGAGTCCAATCTAATCTTCATTATTATTAACCTGGCCGTGACATCAAAAATATTATAGTATCACTGGTCGCTGGTACTATTGAAGCAGAAAGAAGAGCAGGACAAAATATAACTATGAGGCTTGACATACAAATAAATGGTTAATAAATTTGTTAATTATACTAATGATATCAGCGAAATAGCTCTTTTTTCTGTACAAAGTTGTTGTATCTACTTCACAACATACAAAGACAAGCAGTTTACTTAATAGGAAATCCTTCACCTACGACCAATCTTCAACCGTTGGCTCATCGACGGCCGGTAGTAGACATGGGTCTATTCTATATAAAATACTACGGCAGATGTTCCGGAAACCCCAATGGAATGGCCATATAAATGCGATATTTGAGTATTCTATTAGACTAGCCGCTAGTGCTCATCACTTATATGCCCATCTGGTAAACGCGCGGACATCTTTATATCTGCTAAAGGGTAAATAAACTTTGGAATTCATTTCCAGAAGCTCAAGCTATTCAATAGCATAACAGTCATTTCTGGGTAATGTCCCAGCGTTAATAACAAGAAAAAGAAGTATCAGTTATGCTCATTGATTTCTTTGGACAAAAAATGTATTTGAGCACATCTACTATTGTAGATCAGTGAATTGGTTAAGGGTTATTCTAGTTAAAGAGGCTTGTTGATTGGGGCTACCGAGGACAAAACGGCATTCAAATAAGTAATACAAATATTTTGTCCTAACGCATCTCACTTATGCATTTGTATAAACGATTTGTATCTCTCACAAACCGCCCATAACTGCATATCATACAGAATCACTATAAAACCCCAAGCCTTGTTTCCGGCGACACCATAATGTACATACATGCTTATTAATTTATATAATTTTTTTAGCAGCTTTTAACTACACTACGCACTATTTAATGATATTTGTGTTATTTTTTTTGTAATTGCTTTGTTGACAGATACATGGTTGTGGTTGTTGTTGTTTTGTTTATTTTAAAAACTATCAAATTCCGTAGTTAAGGGTATTTGTCATTAATTTCGATTATCCCATTTTGTATGTAAAAGTATATTAATCCAATCGCGTAAAATTATAATATACACTTTATTACTCTTCCAGGAAACACTAAATCTTAGTGTTTACCTAAGAAATCAATGTTTTAACAAATGTTTACCTATTTATTTTAATTTTTGTTGTTTTATTTAAAATAGTTAACTTTTAGGTTATGTTTATGTTTTCATTTCTTTTTTCTATATGTTAAAATATTCATTCATCAATGTTTTGTTGTTGTTTGTTTAAA
Source organism: Pocota personata (assembly GCA_963082735.1). Lineage (NCBI taxonomy): Eukaryota > Metazoa > Arthropoda > Insecta > Diptera > Syrphidae > Pocota > Pocota personata. Next base: position 53,779,037 of record OY720430.1, read on the forward strand.
TGTTAAATTGCTTTGCTTATAAATATGTTTGTTTTTTTTTTTTTTTTTAATTTGTAAATAGTTTATTTAAAAGTGTTCACTAATTGCGATTAATATTTGCTTTCATTTACGCATGATTCAAATTATCAAAAAGCAGATAAATAATAAATTAATGCTTTTTTTTAATTTAAAAAATTAAGAATCGTTAACTTAATTTTAATTATATTTTATTTATTTATGTTTTAATTTTTATTTTATTTTTAACAATTGTCCGTTATCACAGCACCAAACATGTTTTATATTTCTTCATCTCTTTATTCGTCATATTTAAAATTAAATGTTATCATTGTTTTTTTTTTTTCTTTCTAATTAAAATAAAGAAATTTGATGTACCTAAAATAATTTACTTATAAATTTTTATTACAGAAATATATTTACGTTTATAATTATAGGCACAATCTAATAATGAAATTTATAATTTGTTATTTGAACATTTTTACTATTTTGCTTATATGAAGTACATTTTCAATTTAAAACTATTTATGTGATGTGGGAGGCATAGAAGAAGATGTAAGAAAAGATATTTAAGGAATATTAGGACATTTTAAAGTAAATAATAAGTGTTTAAAATATAACATATAGGCATGTATGTGAGATTTTTTGTTTTTAATAGAAATAAATAGTTAAAACAGAAAACAATTTGAATTATTTTGTTTTATAAATAACATTAATCAACAAAATTTGTACTTAAGATCAATTGGTTTTTTTTTTTCTACTTAATTTGTTAATGCTGATTACAGAAATGGCATTAGAATTTTGATATAATGTCGCAATTACGTGATGTGTACATTGTATGTGCAGTTTATACATTTTTAAGATTTTTAGGTAGTAGTTTAGTCAAACTACGAAAAATCGGGGAGCTAAATTCTTTTTTTTGAAAACCCCTTAAGAAATACAATGTTAAAAGTTTTCAAAAATTACGGTAAATAAGCAGACAAACAAATTGAATAATTCGTAAACTGTTAATGTATGCTAAATCGAGGAGTAAAGGAAAAAGGAACGGAGAATAATAGAACAGAAAAAGTTTTAAAAACTAGAAACGACATACGCCCTAACACATACGAATATATAGGTGTAAATAAATTCAATTTCTTCGTAGATTAGTTATGTAAATCAAACCAGAATGTCCCTCAAGAGGTTTTCGGGGCTGCTAAATCCAAAATAGAACCCAAAATGGTAACAAATTCTGCTAAAATTATTAGTGTAATGTATAAGGTTTTAACGCCCATATAACGCACATATCTGGTCCGGTGCACCCAAGACCGTTCTGCACATTCTTGATAGGGTACAGAATCGCGCGTTAAAACTTATAGGTGATAGAGAAATTGTGAATTCCATTCATTCACTAGAACATCGGAGAAATGTCTCCTGCCTCTCCCTGTTTTATCGTTTTTTTAATAAAAAATGCTCCAGTGAAATAACCAGTTGCATTCCTCCCCTTCAAAATTTCACCCGCAATACGCTACATGCTTCGAATGCACATCAGATTACCTTAAAGCCAAACTTCGTTCGCACTGTCAAATATAGGGATTCATTTATAAGCCGAACAACACGAATGTGGAATGATCTACCAGGCTCTGTATTTCCCCATCACTACAACCTTCAAACATTCAAAGCCAACGTGCATAGGCTCCTGCTCTGTTCCTCTTCCCCCTTTCGCTAACGTCCGTGCCCTGAAACAGTTTAAGGGTATTCTTATCCCCTTCGACGCGCGCAGACTATGAAAAAAAAATAAGGTTTTAATGTATCTGAATCTAAGTCCAAAGCACGAATTTTCAGATTTAGTGTGTCATCAAAAATGGTGTTTGAAGAAACTGTGCCATTTTAGACTTAAAAAATTTAACTTGAGGTTTGAATTTAGCGACTTCGGAAACATAAGTAAGGACTAATGGATGTAAATTTATTCAACATTTTTCTTAGTTGTTTGAGTCAACATATAAAACGTCAAGACAGATACAAGTATTTCTCTGAAGCAACCATCTTTGCTTAAGTTATTTCATTTAAAATAAGTTCCTTAATTTTTAAAAAGTATTTTCAAACAGACATTGAAAAAAATACCACACATTGCATCTATTTCTTCGATAGTATGAAAGGCTGCTGCAAATTAAGTAGATCAGTTCAACGCGATATCACCACAATTGGGGATTCTCACCTTAGAAAAGGAAGGATATAAGATTATAGCTCATGCTGACGACATTGCTATAGCAATCAGTGGTAAACACCCTACGATTCTAAGGAATCTAGTGGAATCAGCTCTATCAGAACTGTCTAAGTGAGCAGACAGATGTGGTCTTAGTGTTTACCTAGCGACAACTGAACTAGTGTTATTTACAAAGAGGTATAGAATTCTGGAGAGAGAAACTCAGTTCATCTTCTCTGGCCACGCCAAATATTATACCTGGGCCTTATATTAGACAGGAAGCTGACCTGGAAAATGAATATAAGTGAAAGTAATAAGAGGGATACTGCTGTACTATACTCTTGTAAAAGAGCCTTGGGCAACAAACGGGGTGTTCATTCGCAAATTTGCGAAATTTGCACTGGTTGTATATTGAAGTAATAAAACCTATACTCATACATAGAATCCTTGTCTGGTGGACAGTACAATGAAATCGGCGTTGTAACTGAGAGAGTCAACACAGTGGAACTGTAATGACACAGGGCACCTCAACATTTTAAACCTAAACAATACGAAAATAGAAGCCACGGATTGCTTAACCCCATTCCTAGACTTCAATATTATATATAACACTAGTATTCCCAATCGATAGAATTGTAATAAGAATACGATTCTAAAAAATTCTATAGTGGAGAACTATACTGACGAGTTTAAGAATCCCTGAACGGGATATCGGTCGGTTACAATCTTACTCTGTGCTGATTATCTGGTTATTCTGACACTCCAAGACAAAGCAAGAGCTCTCGATGAAGGAAGGCCCCATTTATCGATAGAAACGCAACAGGCTAGTGAGCGATGGTTATTACGTAATCTCTTGATATATGCATCTATGCAAGATATAAAACTGCTACGTATTAGCAGATCACATATAGGAACCCTGACTGGGATACTAACTGACCACTGCACAATAGGTAGAGACGCTACGCGATTGAGGAGAATCCCAGTCAATGATTTTTGTTGCAGCTGCATGAATGAGGCAGAGGAGGAGTCATCCTATTACATATTACGCAGCTGCTATCCTCAGCAAGAAAGCAAATTCTGGGCGAATACTTCTTCGATGAACTTACTGATATTGCCGAATCTGATATCAATACAATTTGGAAATTAATCCAACAATCAAAATGGTTTCAAGAGTAATGAAAATGACCGGTTCATGTGATAACAGAATGGACTTTGGTCTAACCTAAACTAAGCAAACCTAAGCCTAGATGAAATCCACCTATGCTTTGTGAAGATTATTTCAAAACAAATACTTCTCTTTTTTACCCACATTTGCATTAATGACATCCACTTTGGAAAGTTGCAAAAGTGATTTCTGTTTTCCCCCCCAGAATATAGGCCCATTTCCATAATCCCATTCCTGTTAAAAGTTATGGAGAAGCTCATTCATTGTCAGGTCTCTAAGTTTCTTTTGCGCAACCTTTTGATGTGCGCAAATCAATCTCGTTTCAGAATAAAACATAGCTGAACTTCTGCTCTGTTAAAAGTAACAGATGACCTAAAAGTTGTTGTAGATAAAGAAGTGGTAATGCCTTTAACTCTACATACTGGAATTCTTCAAAACCTTTAACACCGTGAATCACCCGCCGCCTTTAAACTAAAAAATGCATATGACTTCTCATCGTCCACTATAATATTAATAAGTTTCTATCTATAATATCTGGTAGAAGAAAACAAGCAGCTGTTATGAATGGTAAAATATTCAGATTTATTGAAGTCTCTTCAGACGTACTCAAGGATGCATCTTGGGTCCACCCGTATATCTTGGAAGAATCGTAGTATAAGGTTTGACGATGGGTATATGTAAGTATATGGGACGATTTATATAGGTATACGTGCGGTTACCAGTAACCTATATGGCTTGCCTTAGAAAACTTAACAAGTCACGGCATTTCACACTGCTAGAAACTAGGTTAAAATTAGTAATATCTCTTTTGTTACCGATCACAACATACGGGTGTGAAATTTTCTGCAAGAGAAATGCTGAAACTAAAGCGCTATGACCATGTTTCACCATATGCTAGTAATATTCTTGGATGTGCACTTAATGCCTATCTAGAATTTTGTGCTCTGAAATATTTGCATAGGATCACACTCGTAACTACAAAGCAGGCTCTATACATATATGAAAAACTTCCATCCTCTAATTCGTCCTTGTCTGTACTTTTATTCCATCTTTGTCTACATCCATGCATTCCACATGATATTAGAAGACTTTGTTTCGCGGACTGTTATAGCGAAACCCAGTAGTAGTTAGAAATGTTGTCAATTAAATTAGAAATCTTTTTGAAATCTATCTTGTTTTGTCACTTCAAAACTATCAAAAAGTCATTTTGAGTCCGCCATTTTGAATTCTTAAATTTCGACTCCCGATTCGGATTCAGACATCTCGAAAATATTTTTAAATAGGTACGAGTGACTTCATTAGTTTACGAAAAAATTTAATTTATTTACATTTTTGGGATTTCGTACGCCAGATTGTTGACTCCCCTAATGACCCTTCATTTACTTCAATAGTTTACGAATAAATTTTATTTGTTTATGTTTTTCTAATTATTCGCAATAATAAACAAATTCTAGACTTGTGGAAGAATTTTGAGCCCATGATGGAGTTATATTAATATTTAAGGACTTTAGTACACATTTTCAACTTACAATGAAATGTGGGGCAGAGAATAATACAGCTAGTGTTGCGATTATTGTGAACAGCGTGAAAATTATAAGGCACAGGCGGTCGACTACCATTGCAGCAAATTTCCAATCACGTGTTACATCGCTGGTTTCGTCCTCCTTTTTTAACTAAAAAAAATTGCATTAAAAAATCGATTAAAAATAAATATTTGTTACAATTTTTTGGTACATATTCAAAAATAGAAAAGGAAATAATTGCTTTAAGATTTCCTTTTGTACTGCTTAAATATAGAGCCGTGAAAGTGCTTATTCATTCTGTCTTTTTAATAATTTAATTCCTTATTATTGACACTGCATCACTTAAGGTTACCTGATCTGTTATCCACCGAAGTTCTTTGAGAATAAGTGCTAATTCGTATTCAGCTGACGAACTCAAACATGTATGCGAGATGGCTTCGTGAATTCTACTCTCACCTACTGGACCTACACTCCCATCGTCTCCTTGTCTGAAAATTAAATAAAATGTATTCCAAGAGAGTCTCTATTTCAAAATTGTTCTATACGTAAGTGTAATACAATTATGTACGTATTTCAAGTGCAATTGGTCTTTTTTTCCTGCAGCAAAATTAGCTAAGCGAAATGAAAAATTTGCAATTCCATTCGGAGATTTGACAAAGGATTAGGTGAGCTTTTTAGTGAATGTTTTTCTTTTCTCCAAGAAACATCCCGAACATACCAAAAATAACACCGATGATGTAGATAGTCGAGATATAAAATCTGCATTCACCTACGTGGGCAAAGTGATCTCTTCGGATGATAGCGCAAAAAGTGCATACTGGAATCAACAAGCTAAAGGACCCCACTCGCAGCTTCTCGATATCTGGAATTCTACCCTGATATGTACGAGTACGTTCACAAAAAAGGATCTTTAAATCAAATATCATGTCGGTCCGAGTATATGGTTGGATTTGGTGACAAACAAGATCCAAAGTTTCGTAAATAGATACCTTCACTGGATTCTAAAAACTTGGTGGTCAAATGTTGCCAGTAACAACAAATTCAATTAGAAATGTAATGTAGAACCAATTGCAGACCACATTAGGCTATGAAAATAAAACTGGATAGACCATATCCTTCGCAAGAATCTGGACTAAATGGAACCCACAGTCGGAGAAGAGGTCGCCCAAAAAATGGATGAAAAATAAATCCGCAGATAGAAGAGTTATAGATACAAATAAGGCTACTAGTGAACCTTAACCAAATAAATAGAAATTTATTGTCGAGGCCTACGTGATGATGATGATGATGATGATTACGAGCATATGGAAATTATTTCAAAACAATTTAATGAAATCCCTGCATTTTGCGGAATAACTGATAACTATGCTAAACGAGCTGCGAAACTTTTGGCCCATTACGAGACCCATTTTAAAAATCGGTGCAACAACTCGACAGTAATAGCAGTTAACATTGTATTATGAGTACGGAAGGTCATGCACTTCACGTAAAATACAAGTATTTTCACTTAAATTTTGTGTACTGACTCCTACTTCATCCTCATGATGGTCAGGTTGTCTATTATTTAGGGCCTTGACGCGAATTACGGCAGTGAACGAGTACCTATGTTATTACTTACCTATATTTCCAAAGGGATAATCATGGCGTTAAGGTCGACAGTGAGGAGATGCGACCAAGAGACGATCGCCCAAAGTAAAGTACACTCATGGCTGAGGTGGAGCTCAGTCGCTGGCAAGGTATTCGTAAATGGGGAGCTCTCACTTTTTTTTTTAAAAAGAATCGTCTTTCATGTATACAGGGAATATAATGTCTTTAACCATGACCATAACCGCGAGGCATTAATCCACAAAAGAAATAACCACCTCGATGTCGCTCAACCATCACAAGATACTCTGGTTCATTAAGGCATTTGAATTGGAACAGGTTCTCTAAGTCGAGTATCTCATCGACTAAAACTCCAAGTCGGGAGAACACAATGGAGGAATTGACATCGACATAGAGAAGCTACTTCTTGATGACGGTGACAATTGCTTTACCTGAAATAAAATAACGAATTTCAAGTCGACAATAAGAAAGATAAACAAAAAAAAATCGGAGGAGATTAAAGAAAGAGATTTTAAAAGGCTTCATAATGCCCGGGACTTCAAGCAGATACTATCCTCAGCAGTGAACCAACCTACTCCTGGTATCTTGCAGGGGATAGAACCGGTTGAAGACTCAAGTAGTATGAAGCTATTTGACCCCCGCGCGTGGTGACAAGGACGGGCTTCATCGCATCCGAAGGAGGAAAGAACGGTTATGGCAGCGCAGGACCTAACTATGGCCCCTCCGAAGTCCTTTAAATTCAAATCTATATCCAGCTATACGAATAGTTCACAAATGTAAATAGATATGTGCTCTATCCTTTTATCTGAGGCACTAGGTATACGAAGCTCGATCACCCTGGTTACAGGAGGTCCTAGCAGGGACGAAAGCCGCGAACCTAGCTTCACTGATGTCAATATCATGAGATGATATTACGATTTTTTTTGATAACCAGGCAACTATAAAAACATTATCTGCGATTGAGATAAAATATATTGTAAAATTGTCAAGATATGCCGTGAAGAGCTCATGTTCTTGGCTCACAGTGCAATGCAAAATTCTGCTAAGTCGCTGGCCAGAGGGAAATGAAATGGCTGGCGAACGAAAAAAGGGTCTGTTAGTAGCTATTAACAGAAAGGTATCACTTTCCACCTGTGAAATATCTACAAAACTCTCACCAAATACAACAAAGCCAGAAACAGCAAGATTTACAAAGCGACAGGACATCACTGTCGTAGGTGATAAGTGTGGTCACTGGTCATACTACTCGTATATTTTAATGATAAAGTGGTCATGGTGTAGTGGGTAGTGTGTTCGCTTGTGCCCCGAGCTGTGCGGGGAACAGCAACTAAAAGTCACAGAGAATATAAGAAAAACAACAAAATCTAAGTTTCAGCTAATAGTAAAATGGACTTAGTGTTCCAGAATTCGGAAATTTTCTTTTATTTAAAAAAAAAAAAAAAAACATTTTAAAATACAGTAACGAGCATTAAGATACGAGTACAAGCCATTTTCTTTGCCACATAAGAAAATTTTAGGAAGCTACTACTTTAGCTGAATGAAGGGCGCCAATAGGCATTCACAAGTGTAGGTAGGAAATAATTTCAAATTTTTGGAAACGAGAAATACAATTCCTCTTCTCATGAACGCAAATATCTAACTTAAGCTTAAGTGGTATATACACCTCACATAGGCCACTTCCACATGGTGTATTTTTTTTAAGACTGGATATTTCAGAGGAATCGTAAGGACATTAACTAAGGATCTAGTCTTCCAGGTTGGTGGATAGTAGCTGCCTTACCATGAAAAAAAACAGAGAGTCGAAACCAAAACAAACAAAAACTGTTACGTATACGCTCCGTTTCGTCTTCGGTGTGAATTCAGAGAGCATAAGTTATTTTATCTCTTGTTTATACTCAAATATGGAAATATGTATTAATATAATAATAATGTCATACCTGTAGACAGCTCGGTAGTAAGCCTGTTGATGTGGTATCGTAGCACTTGAACATCTGTGATTGCATCGGAAATCATCGTCGATATCCAAAACGTTTGCCAGTAAAGATTTCGAAGATCTAGAATTATTTTCAGTATATTAACAAAAATCCTCTAAAACTAAAATTACGTTCAACATCAAATCTATTGTAGAGAATACATAAAATTTCAATTAACCCAAAACAACATAAGATCACTTCTGCGCTTAAAGTCAATGTCACACGATCGTAACGTTGGTTTTTTTTACCTTTCCTTAAGTTCAACATTTTGCATTTGTTGCTTTTTATCTGTTGACGAACTCGATGACGGAGGCGGTGGACATTCGTAACCCACTTGTCCCGGTCTTTGCATTCTTAATATACAAGGCAACCAATAGAGGAATATAACTCGAATCTATGAAGGAGATCGGATTTTATATATAAAAGATTAATTGTAGAAACACTACGATTTTATCAGGCGTGTTTTTTTTTTAAGACTTCAAGGCATGCATTTTAAAGGTATAGACATAGGACAAATTCAAATTTAAATTCATAATGAAAAATTAAATAGTTCTTTATTTACTATAGTAATTTTATTAATTAATGCAATTAATCCCATTGAATTACTGCTTTTACGTGTTTTGTATGTTTTGTTTTGCTAATAGGTATTTACTTTTATTTTTAATTGTATCTGTGGGTATAATTTTCTACTTTTTTGGTTGGCTACTATAAGCTTTTGGTTGTTTATGTTTTTTTTTTTTTTTTGTGTGTGAATTTTTAGTATTTTTGTTTTTTTGTGATATATTTTTTTATATTACCCATTCACTCATTTCATGCGTATCTGGATTTCTATGATGATAATTGAGGATAAGTATGGTTGACACAACTGATGAGGCCACCATAAACATAATGCAATTGAAATAAGTTCCTAGAAGGACACAAAAATTACACAAAATTGTACAATTTGGATTTTCTATGGCTTGGTTATTTTCTCTTTTTTTTTCTAAATATATGGTAAAAATATCTTTTGTTCTGCAGTTATGAGATTATGATGTACTGCTGCCCTTTTGTAGAGAACTGTTATAAACGCTTAGTCCTCGTGAACGAGTAATAGATCAGAAACTTATCTTAATTAACTACAAAATGCATCTTATCAATTTTACTTGATATTTCGTGCAAATATCCAGAGAAGCACGAACTATATTTATAGATATTTTATAATTGTATCATAACTAATGAATATATTACGCTAATGAAAATTGTAAGATTTTCCTAATGTTATTTAATTTCAGTTGCTTGCTTAACTAATTCTTGCAACATTTTGTTTCCTCTTAATTATGAAATTAGTTTTTTTTAAAAAATTGAAACCATAAAATATTAAAACCATCGACTATACCTGGTCAATGACTAACTAGAAACATTACTTAAAATTAGGGTAAGCTTATGTATTAATGAATAATATTTAAATCTTAAAAATAAGCTCTTAAAATTTAAACATATCATATAAATAATTCACAACTTAATAATCTATAGCATAAGAGGGATAGTAGACCAAATGGCGGGCTTACCATATACTTCTCCGAAAGATAAGTTCAGACATGAAACTGAACCTGAATTCCAAATTTCACTTTTGCGAATTTAAAACAAAGACGCACCTCTATAGTGAATCAGGAAACATCAGGCAATAAATGGAAATATTTTGTTTCTTCTGTTACAGATATATCAAAGTATAGAACAATAACAGAAGCTAAAAGCTTAATTGCAACAGATGTGGCAGAAATTTTGTTAGAAACGATCAGGAATTTCGTTCCCCAATCCCCCTATCCTATTTTTCGTTTGCTTGTGAATATAAAAAAAAGTTCTTATCTGAGAACGATATTTCACCGGATGGCAAAAAGGGACTCTAAATGACATTAATATTTCCTATTTCACAATATTTACACGATAATATCATTCCTTGGTTTTCGAGGAACGGTTTGTGTTTGCTAGTACAATGAATACAATTGTTTATTTAGAATAGAATTTACCTTTTATGGTAACTACAGGCTTCTTATGGCAAGCTCTGCTTAATTAACCAATTAAGTAATTTTAAGTTAACAAACTTTGTCACGTTAGAAGCAAAGAACATTGTCAACTAATGTAAAATAAAATATGATTCAATAATTTAAAAGAAAATCAAAATTTGTCTTGGTAATTCGCGTTACATAAATTTGTTAATATACGTTACAATCAAAACATGTAATTCATACTACAGCTGCAAAACCATCGTTATTACTGAAAAAGTCGCTCGCAGAAAACATATGCACTTGTTTGTGCATGCGGATGTTCACATGGTAGTGTCATATTGACAGTTGATCCCATATACTATAACACTGCACGGTTAACAAAGTCAGTCCTTGTTCCACTTTTCATGGAATAACTCAGAAGATCTTTAGAACAGAATTGATGCAGAATGATGAAAGTGGCGGTAGTTTGGGTACACTCTGCGAAAGGTTACAGTATTTTAGACAATGAATATTCACGTTCCGAGAGCTTGCGTAATAATAAATAACGCAATGTGGTAGAATAGTAGGTTGGTATTGTAGATCAACCCATCACCAGATACATTACTAAATTTGTAATATTGATTCGAATTGAAAGTCCGGTGACTGCTGCATACCACGCAGGAAGCCAGTGACTACTTCGCAGTCTTGATCTCTAAACATGGGAGAATAGAATTTACTGTTACAAGACCTTTTTTCTAAAAATTTTGAATAAATTCTTGAGAAATAAAATCCTCTAAGAAGACACCAGATTGCCTATCAGTGTAGTAGATCTTATGGATCCGTTCACTAGAATTACACTTCCAAACATATGTTCTGACGATATTTGTGTAAAAAGTCCTTAAAAATAATTCACAGTTCGCAATAATTGATAACACTGGCTATGAGTTAATTCAAATAAAACAACTTTCGTGTTACGATGTAACGTGTAACAGGGTATACGTGTAACACTCCAACTTGCCTCTGATTTAAAATATCTTGAACTAATCCTCGAAAACAAACTGATGTGGATAAAATAGATTGAACTTAAATAGGTGAAGTCTGAGATATGTTCACCTCTGATGAACTTCTGCCAAGAGCACCTTAAAAGTTCCTATTCACTTGAGCAGGAAGAGTTGAAAAGTTATGTTTAGTAACAGCAACTCATGTGCCCAGCATATGATAACCAAGAAAGTCAATTTAGATCCGACTCCGACGTGTGCGTCCTGTATAGAAAGCAAGAATACGGCGGAGCATTTCATATGCCTCTAGATTTGTATCATGACAATACGGGGCGCTCAGTTCAGTCTCGGAAGTCCAAATTCTGCGTTTTAAAATACAAACAAACTTTACTTAACAATTTGTAAGGAGTCAAAGTACATTTTTTATGTCTAAGTACTTGGTTCAAAAAATCCTAAATCATTTAATCAGTAAAGTTGGTGATCAAACTGATTCAAATGAAATCTATATATAGTACACCTATATAACCACTGAATCGATTGAGCTCAAATTTTCAGGCAATCGGTATTGGCCCGAGAGTGTGTCTGTGAAGTTTGTTCAAAATCGGTCCAGCAGTCTGTATGTTCCCTATGTACTGCTAAATTCTTGAACCGATCATCTCAAAATTTTAACCTCGTATTATTTACGTTAAAAGTGTTGTTCTGGCGAAAAAAAAGAGTTATATTTCTTTCTGAGGCGTAGCAATGCGCGTCCGGTATTCGCTAGTATTTTAATAAATTTATTTGAAAAAAGGATCAAATGGTTCAGAGACTTGCTGCCCCAAGAACGGTAAAATATATTTCTAAAGTAAAATTTTGTATTTAGAACATTTTCAACACGTATAGGTTTTTTAGTTACTATGATTTTTTAACAATAAAGGTATTCCCAAAATCATGTGGATATCTTGTAATATTTAAAAATATGAGCCCCGCTCTCGAACGTCTAACAAACATCGGAGAGTAAAATTGTTATGTGGAGATTCTCGCAATCCAAAAAAATTGCCCTTCAGAAACTGCATAAAATTTAGGTCCCAATCTTCGTGTATCACACAGCATGAATGGCTGCGAAAAGCTAGGCCAGGCATGTATGGAATGCTCCAAAATAAATACCTTGAATATCATTCAACTTAAGCGAAGTTTATATGTTTAGTAGGGTTGCTAATTAATAATAATAATAAAAAAATACTTTTTTAAAGATCCGTATTATACCATAATATACATAATGAAAATTTAGCTTATGTATCTACTCGTAAGTAACTTTAAAAAACAAACGTTAACACTACTTTATATTCTTTCCTTTCCTTAGGTTCTCTTGAATTGTTTGGAAGATTGTATTGAAAGAAAAATAAACCTTACTAAAGTACTTTTAGTATAATTTAAATATTAACTAACTTATTTTACGATTATTTTATGTGATATACAGAAAAAGTATGTAGAAAAAATGGTGCATATTTTATTCCAAATTCTGTACATACATTATAATTTAAAGTAAAATATTATATTAAAGTGATTTTAAAAATATTATTTTAAAAGTCGCAATTTTCGTGGTATAAATATTTTGTTTAATATTATTATAATTTATGTTTATTTTTAGAGTTATTATATTTACAACTAAGTGATACGAAATTATAAAATCTCATTGCTTGGCTTGCTATTTTCATATTGTAAATTTTGGAAAAATCGTATTTGCTCTACAGTGCTGGTCAAAAATATGATCCAAGTTATAGCAAAATGAATTTAAAAAAATGTTTTTTTCTTTATTTAACTTTGAACCTAAATATCTCTTGGTGATTCTTACTAAAAACATAAAGTATACAGTTCATGTGTAGGTATAAAATAAAAGATAATAAATTCTGAGTTTTTTCATTTCCAAATTCGGAGAAGACAAGAGGTTGAGCAGATGCTGGTTTTTCTAGGAAGGTGGCAAACACATTATTCAAACCATCAAGAAGTCCTTTGAGAATTTTCTGAGTGAACGAATAAGGATTAAAGAAGCAGTGCAGAGTGGTTCAGAAGAAAAGCCAAATTTTGTTTTTGCAATTCAATACGACAAAAAGTACTTTTCACTGCTTTTTCACTTCTCAAAAAATTAAAAAGAAGGAAGAAATATGATATTCCATGAAAAAGAAAATCGAAAGAAAGGAATGGTAATTCAAGAAAAACTTTATCAGAATATTTTGTTGTTATTTTCTGAAATTTGTAATCGAAAAAAATGTTCTTCTCTTTAATAATGATTTTCTTGCGTATTTTTTAATTTTTGTTGGTCTTTGTTTTTTTGTTGGTCTTTTAATTTCTTAACTGGTCACTATATAAAGGGTGGTTAAATTTTAAGGGCCGATGTTGAATGTGAACCACACCTAAACGTCGAGTTTTTTTCTGCATTTCATTTGACATTTCTTAATTTCAGACTAACTCAATTTGAACCATGGAAAGATACACAATCGAGCAACGCGTTAAAGTTATTCAGGCTTATTATGAAAATGGGCGTTCAAATCAAAATGCATATCGTACATTTCGTGATTCTTTCGGTCAATTTAATCGTCCAAATGTGCGTACAGTCGGAAAAATCGTGCAAAAATTTATGCAAACCGGGTCTGTAGGAGATGTGAAAACACCAGTGCATGCTCGTACAGCTCTTACTGCAGAAAATATTGCTGCTGTTCGCGATAGTGTGGCTGAAGAGCCGTCCACCTCAACTCGTCGATATTAATAACTGTTGAGCATGCACCACTATCTACTTCCATGTTAATAGCAATATAATTTATACAAAGCTTCATTACTTGAGCTAAACTACATATATTTGAAATAGAATTTATGTATCCTATTGCTAAATTATTTATTTCATCGGTTACATTTTCTACACTATTTACATATGTGGGTCTATTCATGCTATTATTGCTCAACTATTGCACCTCTCACGCTCGTCGTTGATGAACATTATGCATAAAGACTTGCATTTACGCGCTAACAAGGTGCAATTGACTCAAGAACTAAAGCCTCTTGACCATTTCAAGCGTCGTCAATGGTCACAATGGTGGCAAGAAATGGCAACAGTGGATGATCAATTTTCAAAGAAAATCATCTTCAGTGATGAGGCACATTTTCACCTCAGTGGATTCGTCAATAAGCAGAATTGCCGCATTTGGGCGAATGATAATCCAAGAGTGATTGTCGAAAAACCAATGCACCCACAAAGAGTGACTGTTTGGTGCGATTTACGGGCTGGCGGCATCATCGGGCCGTATTTTTTCCAAAATGAGGCCGGTCAGGCAGTTACTGTGAATGGTGTTCGCTATCGTGAGATGATAACGAACTTTTTATGGGACGAATTGGAAGATATGGATGTGGACGATATGTGGTTTCAACAGGATGGTGCCACTTGCCACACAGCTAACGAAACAATGGCTCATTTGCGCGACAAATTCAATGGCTGTTATCTCACGTGGTGGCGATGTCAATTGGCCGCCAAGATCATGTGATTTGACACCGTTGGACTTCTTTCTTTGGGGTTATTTGAAAGAAAAGGTGTACGTCGATAAGCCAGTAACAATTCAAGAGCTAAAGGATGAGATAATTCGGCACATTAACGGCATAGAACCTGAATTATGCCTCAGCGTCATTGAAAATTTGGACCATCGGATGGAGGTGTGCCGCCGAGGTCGCGGCGGCCATTTGGCCGATATTTTGTTCCATACATAATTGAACCATACCAATATTATCATAGTAAAAAGAAATGACAGTAATTTCCTAAATAATTTGTGTTTTATTCAAAATCAACATCGGCCCTTAAAACTTAACCACCCTTTATAATAAAACTGGCGATTTTTTTCTGAAAAGTGAAAAAATCAAACCGAAATCATATATGTACATACAGTGACTCCAAAAACTATTCGCTCATCCACCTATGTATATGACGGAAAATAGGGCTGTAGAATAAAAACTAGTAGAACCACGAAAATGGGGCTTATTCATGAACCTCGCAATTATATGTCCAAAAAGTATTCGCTCACTTATAAAGAACTCAGTTTTTTGCCAGCTAGTACTTGGTTAGTCCACCCTCATTTCTTATAATGTGAGCCAATCTTATTGGAATGGAGTTAACTAGATTGTGGGTTATGTTAGGAATAATTTTGTCCCATTCTGTTATTAACGCAGCTTTCAAATCAGCTTTGTTCTAGATTGTATGTTATTTTATGTTTTGCTCCAATATATTGCATACATTTTCAATAGGATTGATATCAGGAGATTGTGGTGGAATTATAATCCATTTTGGTGTGTTGTGAAGCAGCCACATCTTAGTGTTCCAAGCTGTGTGGTTGGGGTCATTATCTTGACTAAAAATGTAGTTGTTATAAAGACCCCTTTTATTTGCACTATATTAGAGATGGGTTTTAAGAATGTTGATATACTGTTTGTGGTCCATTATACCATCAATAAAGTGCTAACTACCAACACCTTTGGCACTCATACAACTCCACCCTAAGACAGATCCACCCCCAAGGATTTTTTCCTCAAGTTCAGAGCCATCCGATTCACAAATATTATATTTACTCTCATCGGTAAATATAACCTTGTTCCAAAACTCTTGTAATTCATTCTTATGTATTTTTGCGAGTAAAAGGCTCTTCTTTTTGTTGATGATGCTGATGTATGGCTTTTTTCTAGCCACTCTCCCGTGATAATATTTCTTACGGTGTTAATACTTAATTGGACTCCAAATTCATTTTGTATTTCTGCGTGAATTTGCGTAGCACTTTTTTAGGTTTTGAGTTACTTTTGTAATTACCGCACGGTTTTCTCTTTCTGTTAAAGTGCATGGTCGGCCCGATCGCGGAGCACTGGATATACACATACTATTTCTACCGGAATACCTGTCGGTTATGCTTTTTACTGTGAAATATGGCCAATTAACGCTTTTAACGATAGATCTAATCGGTTTACCGGATTCACGCAGATCTAATATAATTTTCCGTACTTCCAGTGATGTTTCGTTTCCTTTTCGAACCATTTTAAGAAAAAATCACCACCGATCACAAAAACTTTAGAATTACTGTTTCGTTGTTACTTTCTGAATAACAAATATTGAGCCACGCGTCGATTTTTTTTTTTCTATTGAAAGTTCCGTTACTTAGAGATAAAGTACAGTGGTCATTGACTGAGCGAATACTTTTTGGATGTACTCGTACGTATAATTGCGAGGTTTAATTTATTTTGTTAAATCATGTCATTTTGGAGTCACTGTACATACTCGTACATACATATCTGCATAGTAAACCATCTCAATGTAGTATTCTAAATGCTGCTCAAGAAACGTAGCTATTTTATTTTGTTAAGACTAGAAGCTTGGAGTACAAGGTAAAGTCTGAAACTTTTTGTAAAATTAAACAAAGGAAGAAACCTTTATCCTTGGGCAGATAACGATCTTAGGATAGATACACTGAGCTATCTCTGAATGTCTTCTTCTATGATCAATTCTCTAACATCATAATTCGCTCTTTAATGTGTCCCGTATAAGGCTATTCATACTGATTTTAAGCATTTGCTACAAACATTATTTGGAAGGCTACACAGCTCACTCAGTTCATGATGATTTAGTTGATGAATATTTCCCTAAATTAATATACAAACCATTTGTCATGTACATATGTCATAACTCTTTTCAACCTATTTAAAAAAAGGGTTGTTTTTATTGAGAAAATTTTAAGCATGAGTATATAACGCAATAGCATGGATGAATGACAGTCTCGAAAGAAAGCCTCTGACTACATGAGGGTTTATGTAAAAAAAAGTCTTCTTAAAAAAGCATGTATTGGTAAATGAATGTATAATGTGTGTTATAAGTAATATAGGAATAAGTGGCGTGATTAAAAAATATTACTGTTAATTGTTTAGTGTTTATAATAAATAAAGCATTTTAAAATGAGTAAAAGTTTTGTTTTGTATTTTTGAGAATTGAGAACACAAACCATAAAAACCTTACTTTTCGAGATCAATAACCTTTCTCCAACGTCACTGTGACAATCTGAAAACAAAAATATATTTATTTTCATTTCATTTTTCAATTCTTTTTCAGGA
This sequence comes from Pocota personata, assembly GCA_963082735.1. NCBI lineage: Eukaryota > Metazoa > Arthropoda > Insecta > Diptera > Syrphidae > Pocota > Pocota personata. The sequence goes on from OY720430.1 coordinate 53,796,555, forward strand.
AATACGAGTATCACTTTCAGTCTAACTTTTATTTCTTTACCACAAATTAAAGTTTTTATAGTAGTATAAGTTGACATTGTATTTTCTGGAATATTTTAATGATAAGAAATTCATATAGTAACCCTGGTAAATAATCCATAGCAGAGTGGTTTCTTTACTGTGATTTTATGAATTTCACTTTTCAATTAAACTGAGTCTGGATCTACACAAATGTAATTCATTTCTTCTTGATATAATGCTATAATGGCTACATTTTGAAATGCATTTAGATACTCGTAAAGAGACATTTAAATTAACAGCCCAAGCATAAAAAAATTGTCTTTATTTTTACTATGTATTTGCCCGTTTTGAAATGGTTAAATTTTATAACTAGAACAAAGGTAAATGATAAATGAGAAATTTACTGAACTGTTTTCTTTATGTTTACAAAAGAGTTCAATTTAAAACAAAATATATATATATATATACTTTTGACCACTACTGTTTAAATGATTCTCAAGCCAAACAAATCAAATATGAAGAAATCCTTTTCCAACAATAGAATGAATTGATTTTAATGATTTCATATATCAAATTTCAAAGTTTTCAAAATTTAATAAAAAATTGTTTTAAAATTATTTTTTTTTAGAAACTTAGGGCTCAATTTAAATGTTACAAATTATTGATTAACCCTGGTATAGATACGAGTATGATAATTAAAAAAAAAAATTACACTACGTTTACTACGTTTATTTTTTATTCCTTGAGCTCCGAAACTAAACTAAAACAAATGAGTGTTTAAGCTTCTATAGTAATGGAAAAACCCTTGATTCTATATAGAAATTATAACACTTGTATATCACTGTAAGGTGTCACTTGAAACAATTTCGATTCAGTACACCTATTCCGGGATCGTGAATTTTGATGTCTCCATAACGTATTTTCTGCATTATGTGGGGCCAAACAGTTTTCAATCTTACTTATATTTAGTATATCTGTGTAGTTTTTAAGTGTCAAAATCCTAATAAGTCTGAAAAGAATTGTCCACAATTATGTTTGTCCATAAATCAACTTAACGAGACGAGGCTCGTTTTAAGCGCCCCAAAAAAAATACTTTTCATTCCTTCGTACATATTTACAAAAGAGCACTTAGTCTCTTTAGAAGTTAATTATATAAGTTTTTAGCGTTTTGAGAAATGTATTGAAAAATAAAAATAAGAAAGTAGCATAGCAACAAAATAATGAGTTTCTCTTGGTAAAAATGTGACAGCATTAAATTAGCATGTGAAAGTAGCAAAAATAGCGAAATTGAGTCTTTCCTCGCTCACCTCGAGTAAGATGGATAAAAATGATTTTAAAAATATAAATAATTATTATTTAGCAAATGAAAAAAGATAGAGCGAAATGCGAATTAAAAAAAATGTGCAAATGCATTCCTTATATGTATATCTAGTTTGTAAGTTGTCAGAAGAGATTGACGTCCAAGTATCAGAGATACGAGTACTCATCTTGCTTGTAATTAGGTACATGCTTCGTACTGCAACTTTGTAGCCCTCCTGGACTCGGCATTAACTGAAAGCAATCAATATGTCTTACTCTTCCCCAAGATCACAGATCTGCATTAAATAATCATTTACATATGTGCAATGGAATGTTAACAACAAACTGAAGAATCACAACTCTTTATTCATATTGCTGAAAAACAGAAAACATATGCCTGGGCTGGGCTTCAAAATATCTATCTGGAAATCTCGGAAGAGAGTCGTACTAAATCAGAAAAGAATAAAATCTTCAAAGAGGAAAATTTTCAGAAGAAACAAATGTAAGAGCCCATAATTCCCAAGATGAAATTTCAATCGATAACATCTCCAAATGCAAAATTCGCTCAAATAAAGAAATAATGAAAGAGCTGGGTGTTAGAATAGGTTTATATTTCAATAAAATAGTACAGGAGCGAAACGGAGTGCTAGCGGATTCAATGCTGGTAGGGACATAAATCTTTGAGATATTTGGAGATACATACTCGTATGTATGTAAGTTTTGGGGATTTTTGCATGGAGATCCCCAATCCATTTATAGCCTTTTAAGATGAATCAATCTGGAAATTGGTAAGCCCAGTGCAAAAATTTATTGGGACGTTTGCATAAGTGTATTATGATCTTGAAAATAACAAAAAACATAGGGACCGCCATAAACGGAATATCCAACAGCAAATAGGGAAGAATCGGTAAGGTCTTCTACTCATTATTTGTGATAAAAATAAAAAATTAAATATGGATAAAGGTCTGAGCGATAAAAACCTCGAGGTAATCCGTATGCATTGATAACCATTTTCCTAATAATGAAGGAAGATTAAAATAGACTGTCAGCTTTGGTACTGTGCGTGCATATGTCGGAAAATCAAGCAAAGTTTGCAAAGGGAACAAACTCATCGCCAAATAGACGTCTTCTGTAGCGATGAAGGGAGCCATTCCATCCTGAGACAAATTCTATAAAGTTGATTGGACGAGGAGTTCATGCGGTGTACGCAATAAGTTTCAACAATTTCCGTTCCCACCCTTCCCGCTTTCGGGTTTTCAAAGAAAAGGAATTCTATCTGTGGGTTATCGTCTCTCTATTTTTTAGTCCCACTCACACAAATCACTTTGCGCACAAGGTAAATGTCCGTGTCTGACAATTGTTGCAAATTGAACTAAGTGAGTTCTAATAATTCCGAAAGGTAAACATCGCGCTATTATTAAAATTCTTATGCAGAGTGTTTACAAAATACGGAAGAAGATTAAAAACTGCATATGTGATTCTAGTAAACTTATGTAAGTCCTATTTTGTTTACCGTTTTTTAATCGAAAGCCGGTATAGTTAAATGTTGATAAAAATGATAATGATATGGTTTCATCTGCAACTTGATGGAATGGAATATCAGTCGCGATATGTACACCCTATGGATGTGTATTTCTACAATATTATATTGTCGTCAATTTTAGTTTTTTTTTTTTTATTATTTGAAAAAGATATTGCTGATCGATATGAAAGTCATCCTGCTAACATCCAGTGGAGATATTTAGTGGTTCACAGCAATTCAAACGCATTGTTGAATATTACTGATGGAACTTACGGAAGTACTACGTACAGAGGTGTAGGCTTTCAGCCGAGGTTGGGATTCGAATTTGAGTCTGACAGAGTATACTACACCGCGTGGGTTTCTTGCATCCTGGAAGTAATGGAATTTTGTATCGTATTATAGACTCACCGCTGTATAAAACTTCTAAATCATATTTTCATACTTCTTGTCTTAAAAATATCTGCTTACGTACTCGTAAATGAAAAAAAATTTCACTCAAGAGAATATTTCCACATGTCGTAGGCATTTGCTTAATCAAATACGAGCAGTATCTGCCTGGGCAAATCATTTTTTTTTTTTTATTCAATTTCTAAATGCCATTTGACTAATCAAATAGTAGCTGTCTCAAATAGATTTTACATTTCCATACATCTCTAAAAAAGGTGGGTTGTTGCTAGGTTTTGAACTCTACGATACGTCCTCTTTTTCGGCCAGTCGTACACTACAGTTGCTCTGTCAAAGTAGCACAATGTCAGACCTTTGAGGGTTTCGGAATTTCTTCCGTATTCCGTATTCCATGAAACATAGAGGTAAGTTTATTTTGGTGTAGAGGACTCGCTTCACTAGCGGCAAGCTAGTCACTCACTCTCTTTCAAAATTATTATATCTTGTGCAATTGAAGTCGCTGATACCCATTTAATACTAAAAAGTATATAACAGAAAGCCTAACAACAGACCCTATAAACTATCTTAAAATGTCAAATTTATTAAACTGGATTCTATTTACCCAAAAACTACTCAGTCAGATACTATTTATTTATAAGGCAAGTATGTAAATAGAATTAAATGTTAGAAACCTATTTGCCCAGGCAGCTACTTGTTATATTTACTTTGTTATATATGTAAATATTTAAATGAATATGTGTACTATGCTTACTCAGTTTACTCGGTTTTCTCTTGCGGTGAATCGGTATCTACTAATAATAAAAACGATACCTCTGATAAAGGATATACATGGAAACATTATAATATGTAAATCCAATAATAATTCATACTTTGAATAAATAAAAAAAAAAAAACAATTTACACTTGTTCATACCTAAACATTCTTAAAATTAATGTTACTATTAATATTGACAGTTTACCGCCTTAGATACCTTCTAAAAACAGAATAATATATTTTCAACTGAAGTAAAGACAAATCCTTTTTCATCAGATTATTAAATTTCTTTTTCAAACCGTCTTCATAAAGTATTATTTTGAATAAAAATGTTTCTCGTAGCTCAGAATACACTAAGATAAGTGAATTTTCAGAATTTCGTTCATGAATAAAACTTCAGAGGCAATCATCGTGAATAATCGGTCGTATCTGTCTACACTCTATTAAATAGTTTGTAAAAATAAATCTAGAACCATTTAAAGTAACCGACACAAATTATGAGCAATTTCCACTTGAATAAAACTGAAGAAGTGTCGTGAATAAAATGTTCTGTGTTATTTAAAAACTGAAAAAAACTGTTTAAATCGACTAATTAAGTGACGTATAGAAGATATATACTATAGGTAATTTTCTGTTCCCATCTTTGAATTCAGAGTAAAATTTTACGTTAGAAAAACCAGAGATAATAATAATATAATGAGATATTCGACTTCAGGGGCCTCACTCATTTCGCCCCCAAACTTCTTGTTCGTCCGAATGGCCATAGAAACGACATCTATGCACAGGTTCCATTCGAATAGCATTGAAACCCTTTTTTGGTGAGCATACATTTTAACCGTAGCTATAGCCAAAATATTGACAGTTAGGGACATTACTCCTTTGTCAAACTGATTGTCAAGAAAGAAAATTAGTTGTTATAGGGATGAAAAAATTATTTGTATCAATTTTTTCTTTAAAAAATACACAAGTACAATTCTTAACTTAATAAGAAACAAAAATTATTTAAATTAATTATTTGCGAATACAATAAATTATCGATCCAAAAATCTTACAAATTATTGTTTATATAGTTAATAAATTAAAACCATATTTGTTTTGGGGTTTTGTAAGGTATGCTTTCCATTTCTGATCAAAACTATATGTCGCTCAATAGCAACAATGTCGTTGTAATAATCCCTACATTAATTGAATCTTTGAACTAAAAAGAAAATGATTGTTGCTATTGTTTCAAAATCAACAAAAATCTCCTTAAAAAGCAATAGAAATTGTTATCTTTAATCCAAAAGATCGTCTAAAACACCTCTTATTTTGATATTTTTCTCTACTGAATTATCATAGGTTATTACTTAATATTCTTTTTTTATTAAATTATATTAAATTTCATTTAAAACTACAAGTCCAGTTTGCTTTATAATTAAAACACCTCGTTTTGAATTTAAATTTTGAAAACAAGTTAATATTTAAAGCTAAAATTTTAGGTACTATCTATAACTGAACTTTTCCGAGTGCCAATCATACAATTTTTTTTTTCTTTATCAAAATGTTTTGAAAAAGTTAAGATAGAAAAATGAATATATAATATGGAAAATAAATATGAAAAAAATATCAAAATCCCAATCCCAATTTTTCGGTGCCAGAAACATTTATTTCGCTTCCTGAAATTCGGCTGAATCCAGGTCTCCTATTGAATAAGCAAAAACTTAGTTGTAAACAACTAAATTGTTACTGTTTAAAATCAACATTTCCTTAAGGATGCTAATAATAAGGGTCTTTACAATTCAATCCATTTCAGTACAATTTATTTGTAATTTTCGGTACAACTGGAAAAGTCTGTTTTTCATCCCCAGTTGTTCACCGCATTTACTTTTTTTATTTTTTGGAGGGGATGTAGAGTTTTCCAAATTGTTGTTGCCTTTGACATTGATGATGGCTTTTGGAGGGGTTCACACTTATTCACAAACACGAGCCGAAGAGAGATCTGTCATAAATATTTTGCGGGCTTTCGGGGCAAGGTATTGCAAGCTGTTTGTCTCTCTATACCTTGTCTCTGAGAAAAACTTTATGCCTTTCTAGAAAAAAAGTGTATTGTGCCTGCTGACCAGTGAACCTTTACGTACGTAAACCGTATATCTACTTAGCTATCCCGAATAAACTATTACAGGTATATTACCCTGGTTATCTTTTGCATTCCATGGAAATGAATACATGTCTCAAGATAGCCTTCGTATTGGGAAAAAGAGCTAAAGTTTAAATATATAAATGATTTTAAAAAATCTGCCCATTATTTTGAATCTGAAAATTAACCAGTTACGACCTGAATTTCGAAGGAAAGGTTACAAAGTGATCACATAGATGAATCGAGATCCTGACCGAGAACTGGTACAGAATGGCTACCCTAAACTTGGCTAATAGGCTAGGTTAGAAGTAAAGATTTAAATTTAAATTAGTTCTCTTCAATATAAAATATAAAATTTCCATGTTTAATTAAAACGACACCAGCCTAGTCTTCTCAGATAGAGCAACAATCTTCTCTTCGACAGTACTCTTAGAATGTCTTAGATAATCTAAGACAGCTCTATACTCGCGCAGAAAGGCTGTTGGAAAAATGTAAACTGCAACCCTGAATAACATATAATTGACTAAAATCGTAAATAATATCTGGTAATCCTAAGCTTAGCTTAAATCACTGGAGTCGGTATCCTCAACATTAAGTTCATTCAAGTCTAGATTGTTGCTCTTAATGAAAGCTAAACTGTTTTCAACTGTGCTGAGTATCAGATATTTCTTGAATGAACTCGCCCGAGATAACACAAACAGATTCTGCCGGAGATGAAGAATTGTTTAACTCTCCTTAAGTGACAGATTTTTCAAATATAAAATGCAATATGAGCTGGAACTGCAACACTGTGGTGTTCTACTCAGTTAGCAATAGCTGTAGATAATATCGAAAGTTTTCACAAGAAAAAAAAACACGGCTTATATTGATATCCAAGTAATACGTACATACTTCAATTGAGACTGGGATAATTGATTTAAAAGTAATCTTTTCAGATTCTTGAAATTCTTGGCGAATGCAGTAGAATAGGCAGTATAACATTTATAAAATTACTCTTATTACCAGTACGTAATAAGGTAAACAAAGAAATAGACGCACAGCTGTTACGAATCCTTAAACAAATATTACAATATATAAAAAAAATATACAGCTGGATACTCTAATTTCTCAAGTAGGTTATATATAATGGAAGGTCGTCGACAAACGATTTTATATCAACTATCAGTGTTGTTCAACTATCTTTTTAGCTTAATCTGATGAAATGCGTACAAATAAATTTGCAAGTGCTGCAAATATTTTACAATAATGTCGGCGACCTACAAACTAAACTATTTTCGTTTCCTATTTATGCATTTTCTAGAAGCGGTTGCAAAAAAAATAAACAATAATAATTAAACTCATAAAAATAATAAATGAAGGTTTTCACCTTATGAGATCTATAATTACTATTTTCGCGAAATATCAACAATTTGAAACGACTATTTTAAACTGAGCCCTTAGTTTCCCTACTGATTTTTGATATTTTATTATTTGCGGACAATAAAGGCATAATTTACGCTTACAAATTTTGTGTTCAACCAATTATCCGCAATCATCATAAAAGGCTAAAAATCGAGAATATATTTTTTTTTTTTTTGTGATGAATTTGTTTTATTTTAATCAATTATTTTGTGTGCCAGTTTTATTATATAAAATTTTCTGTTTTTTTTTTTTGGGAAAAATTTAGAGTAAGCTTTTCGTTGTGTAGGATTCTTGGGGAGAATATTAACACTACAAAAAAAAAATGTCTTGGGTTTTAAATAATTTTTTTTTGATATCATATATTTAATGTTATAAACTATGTAAATAAATGTTGCAGGTGCTAACTGAGTTTTTTATGGACAAAGCTTACGAATATATGTACGAGTCTATATATATATATATATGTATATATATACACATTTGGAAATACTTAAAGTTGGGTATAGTGAACTATGCGAGGAAATTAAAGAGAAAAAAAAGATAGTTGTTGCATTCACAGCTAAGTAACTACATTCATAAAAGATAATGATATTTTCAACTGTGGTGATTAATATTGTTGGAGCGCTAATTACAGTATGTGTCATAGATAATTACATTTTTTTCAATTACCTTATATCGTCTTTTCTTATTAGTTAAATTATCCTAAACAAATCAGTTTGTGACATATATTTTTGTTTAATTTTATCAAAAAACCAAAATTAAATTCGGACAGAAAACCAATACAGTACGAGTATAAGAAATGAAATAAGTTTGGTAAATGAAAAGAAAATGTTAAAAAGAATGTAAGTCGATGCAATTGGAAAGCGATTTGTGAGATACATAAGAAAAAAAATATTGAAAATATAGTACACCAGCATTAATTTGTTTAGCTATATCAATGAACTGATGTTGACGGTGTATAATACATTAAGAGGTTTGTAAATAAATATTTTGCATTAAGATTAAATTATTAAAAAACAAATGCAATCAGTGCCGCAAATTGTGTGTAATATACTTTGATATAAGGCGTGAACGGTGCGTTCGGAATATTGTTGCCCTAAAGGGTGGTAACAATAAACCCATATAGGTACAACCTCAGCCACTTTTTGTATTGATTTCATGAGAAAAATTTGTTTCATTCCATTCCAGAATTTAAACAGTGTTTATAAGCTGCAATATTTATTCAATTTTGTTAAGGAATTGTACATACAGGGTGTTTCAGTTCAAGAAGCAATTATTCCTTCGATCAAAACAAGAAAAATATTACGCACCCTAAGCCGGTTAAAGTTGAAAAACTCTCACTTATAGCTCATTACGCTATAACTCTTAAACGATTACCACTATCAGGCTCATTTTGGAAATTTTGAAAATATAATTTAATGCGCAGAATGACATACAAAGAACGTCCTTGCTCTGTGACAAACCGTTCGCAAGCTAGAGAGTCTCGAATTAAAAAAAAAAAAAGAAAGAAATTTGTTCCCCCTAATTTTTACTTCAAAACTAATATCTTAAAAAATTGTCCCCTAATACTTTTTTTATCGATGATGGAATTTCGATTTGCAAATAATTCTCTACAAACGCCTCATAAAAATTTATTACCTTCGAATGTGCGTAGGGGTCATTATTTGTCAACAGGTATTTGAAATAAGAAATGTCTGTACAGTTTTTGGAAAAAGCAATTAAAATGACACCCTATCCCTCATCTTCTAACCTATACATAATAAAATGAACGTGGCGTTGGGAACTTTTTGATTCAAATGTAATGCCATCTTACTACTCAGAGAATATTCTCGCGATTTTTAAGTGATTTTACCAAATAATTTGTTGCTAAAATGTTTCCATATGAAAAAAATTATAATACAATTTTATGTTTTGAAATTCTCTAAAAGATGCCGACTTATTTAAAGTTTTCGAAAATAGTAAGTACGAAATCCTCCAAAATGCCTGACTTTACACCAAGGTTAATAGTAGAAAACGTTTTTGAGTGCGAACATCTCAAAAACCATGCATCATACTAAAAAAATTATTTCTACAGAAATCGTAGGTTTTGAAATTCCCTACTAGATGAATGTAGAATTTTTTCAAATGTCCAACTTTATACCGAGAGTTAATGGGAATACATATCTCGAAAACGGTGTATCCTAGAAAAAAATTATTACTATCGGAATTATAGGCCTTGAAATTCTCTTTAAGGCGGTACATCCATTTTCAAAATTGTAAGTATGCAATCCTCCAAAATTGCAGAATTTTCCACTATGTTAATGGATCGCATATGCTATTACAGATCTGTGTACTTATTGTATGATATATTGTTCACGAACTTGAAATGAAGCGATTGAAACCATTTCCCTAATGCCTGGCCTACTAATGGGCTTCATTCAATCTTAATATGTATGTACATGAGTATAGACTTGAAATCAGCATTAAACTGTTATTGTTAAGGCAGAAATTGTTTTTCATTCTGGTACTTGTAGTATACCTATATACTAAGCTAATTCATTTATTAAAATGTTTTTATAGTTAAGTGAGTTTTAAAATAATTGAAATATAGTATTTTTAAAATTGTGTGTAAGAGATATAAATATTATTGGAATATTAAAAGTTAGAATTTGAAACGTGCAATTTTATACATTTATAGTTACGAATATAGTAAATTGTTGCATTATAATACATATATGACTGTTTTGCTTAACTGATGAATCAAAGCTCCCAGAGACTTTTACTTTAAGATTCGCAATTAGTAGGTGTTTTCCCATGTATGACTAGTGGTAAAGCTTAAGTATATTTTTTTTTATTTTTGGTTTTGGGAATGATATTGAGACCTACATACATACATAAGTTATCAACATATTACTAAATTGAATGAAAGAACTTAAGTTAAATAAATGGACTTCCAATATTAAATAACTTTTAAATGAAGATTAAATATGGTAAAATATGGATAATCTTTTACCAAATAAAAATATTTATTCATTTATCACAAAATGGTAAATGAATAAAAAAAATCGAAAGAATTGTGTTATTTACTATTATAATGGATCAAAATAAATATTTCTTTACAGAGCATGAGATTTTATATATTTAAGACTGCCCTTCGTATGCAACAACTTAATAATTAATAATAAAGTTATAATTATAAATATAAATATATAGTTTAAAAATACCTTTCTTATTGTACATTAATAGATATTTTATAGAAAAAAAAATAGAAAAAGAATTAAATATATGATACCGATTTAATACATTACAAATCTTTTCAAGAATGTAGTACGAGTATGTCGACTTAGTACAGTGTGCGCAGTCTATATAAGAACACTTCATTGTTTAGCCGTAGTGCTGATCGCGTTGATAACAGACGTTTAAGTTTTACTCGGGTACAATGTAAGATAAATACTTAATACAAAAAATAACAAAAAATATGGTTTGATATGAGCAGACAACATTATTTTCGAAATACCGCGCTTTTTAAAAGTCGCCTTATCGTTCATTCACAAGATTCGCTTCGAGTTGGAGGCTTTTGGAGGTGATATTTCGCAACGTAAAAAGCATTCAACACTTCCAGATAGTAAGAAAAGCCCACAACTTGTTCAACAAGTGCAACATCGTATTCACCAAGATCCTGGGACTTCTATGGGATCAATTCCAAGAGACCTTGAAGAGTCTGAGCGACTAATTCGTCGATATGGTTCATAAAAACCTTTGTTATAAGACTTATACAATAAGAAGTGACCAGTTTATGTCGGAGGAAACGAAAAACCAGCGTGTGCTCCGAGGAAGCCGTCTCCTTAACAAGTTGAAGCATTTGGAAGATCCAGGCCTTCTTTGGTTATTTTCCGATGAATAAAATGTCGACTAGGACCAAAAGGTCAATAGAAGGAACGACAGATGACAGTGTGCAAAGCGTTCAGATGTCCCCAGTGTAATGCGCACCAAGTTCTTGCCAGTGTGATGGTCCTGGGAATAGTGAGCAATAAAGGTCATGTTATGCCACCCTACTTTTTCTTCGAGTGAATGCTGCCGAATACATCGAGATGCTAGAGGCAGTTGTTAAGGCCTAGGTAGACAGTGTGAGTGAAGGAAGACCATACTGATAAGTGGATTATGCACCAGTGCACAAAGCCGCGACAACTCAGGAATGGATGATAATCCATGATAATATAACACCAACCTTATAGCCACCTCACCGGACCTTAATCCGTTCGATTACTTTGTGTGGGACGTTGTTAAATATAAAACCAACAGACATCCCCACAATACCAGCCACGCTTTAAAGTATGTCATTGTCCATTTGATGGTCAACATCAACAAGTACCAGTTTCCGGTCACGAATTGGGACCGTTATCATTGCTGAAGGTGAATAATTATTGTTATTGAATATGCGCTACCGGCTTATGTAGTATAGGTATATGTATTTATATGCCAAATTATATTCTAATAAACTTTTGTTTGCAAAAGTTATGAGCATTTCTTATTTTGTTCCTATTCCTATAGTTCTCAAATATCCTCTGCACCTGTATTGAGCGCTCCACGTATTCTTTGAAGGCTCAGATCTTTGAGCCCTAGTGTCACTGCTGAAGTTTTGGCACATCTTAGCTCCACCCTGTCTACTTATTTATTAATTTATTTTATAAAACTAGAAAAAGATTAAGGGAATTTGTGATGTAATGCATTCAAAGCTTAATAGGTCATATTCGAGTTGGGGTAGACATATGCTAGATGGCCATGTACCAGGTATTTGACAAAAAATACACGCAAAGGTACTTTAATTATTGACTAAATCTATTTGGCATATGCATGTATACCAAGTTTTGGAAATTGTCAAATGCTTCTTAAGAGATTTTTGAGAAAAAAATTAAATTTAACTTGATTTGCAAATTAACGACTAATGTATGTATGTACAGGGAAGTATAAAGGGAAGTATAAAATTGCAATAAGAAGCCTAGGGAGAATGTGTATACAAATTGCTTTGCTTGCATAATTTTTTTTTTTTTTTAATATTTTAAATGACTAATTTGCAAGGAGATTTGGGAAAATAGCCTGAAGTGTGTACAAAGTATTTCATCTACTTAGTCAGGTATTAACAACAAGATAATTTAAATGGCGAGATGTATTACTGCAATTCCCCGATATGATGCTCACAATTGAACTAAGGTTATAAACTCAAAAACCTTCTGCGGAACCATTGAAAATTGCACCATTACAGATTAAGTTCAAAAGCTCCTAAAAATATCTACCGCTAAATTCGACACAAATTAATGTACCCCCATGCCTGTGTTACTATGTCTGTCATAAATCTTGGTCTTACAACAAACCTCTCAGGGATAGCTGAGGGAGAAGCATCCCAGAATTTGAAATGCAAAATTGAAAATCTAACGAAACTGTTCCCTTATGTATTGACTATTAAAAGTACCGTGCAGAAAAAAAAAATCACTTCCAATAATCAAACTGAGCAAAAAAAAAAAAAAATCATCCTCAGATACTATAAAACTGAACGGCCAGTTTCACCGGGGTCAAGACAACCTAATTCAAATGCACAACAAAGTTTTTTATAGCTTTTGTACTCTGGTTTCGATGTTTATTTTTATTGATTAACTACAGTTACACAGTGAACTTGAAATTGCTGATACTCGATTTTTATTAGGGTAAGTTTGTGTAATAAAACTACTTAGAACATCCATGCGAAGGTAATCTCTATTCTTGCGCTTTGTAATAAACCACTTTGAGTACACATAAGTTGAATAAGGGAAAAAAAAACTACAGATATCTTAAAGACTTTTTAATAAACCCCTAATACTTAAATTTAACCTATGATGGCATGATTACAACCAACAAACTGTTTTTTTCCATGTTTGGAAGTAAATCTGTATAAATGTCAAATGAATACGTAAAAGTACGTCTATAAAAGACAACCATACCATAAAGCTCGTTATGATGTGTTTAATGTCAATTTCAGACATTTCTGCCGCAATATCACGTACAGGGATGCCTACATAATTATATGGCCGCATTATGCGGAACAGCTGGTACTTAATTACAAAATGTTATCTCTCACTCGATTGTCATTGATATTGAAGAGCTGATAAAATACCATACTCTTATTTTTCATGATTTGTTATTATTATTTTACGACAATATAAAAAATATATTTTTCTAATAATGTTAAACTTTGCCAAACATGTACAAAATGTATTTATTAAGAAATGGGCATTGACCCATTGGGATTTAAGAAGTAAACACGCGATATGAAGATACCAGCGCTTTCAAATTTTCACATCGCCTCTGTCTATTAACTCCTACTCCCACTTCCATGTAGTGAATCCGGGATGACCGGTACTTAGTAAATTTGTTTGCAACTCCTTTGGGAGGTCTTTGGTGGCACCTAACAAGAGAGGAAAGGAACAATGTTTCTATTATACCACGAAATTCTTTCTTAATTCAGATGGCAAGGGAAGAATTTTCCAAATGGAGCCAATCATGGCGCCTACAGCTTCAGTCAGGTTGAAATACTGAGTGAAGATTTTCCATAAAATACCGCATCATATTGCTGCTTAGCTTCATTTTTATCAATGTTTTAAGGAAAATGATGCACGCAAGCATTTTATGTTGGGCAATCGGGAAGTACAGCCTATACAACACGAAAAGATACAACGACTTCAACTAATCGAATTCTCAGCACTTGCAATACGATGATAAGTAGCACAATCGAATCCACCCAGCAACTGCTAATTGATGAAGGCATGTTTCCAGGGTGATAATCGTTAGCAGTCTATTTCTTAATTGTGACCTTATTGGTACTTCGTACACATCCTACTTATTCGAAATGAATTATTCCTTGAAGCAGCAGATAGATACCCAATCTCCAATACATAAGACTATCTTGGTTTGGAAATTATGCGTGAGGCGGGTATACACTGGAAAGGCTTCATAGTCGCAAGAAAGGCCTAATTTTCTGAAAGCTTTATAGTGACCGAATATTAACGGCTTAATTTAGAAAACGATTAAGAAACGTAACTATTGCCTAGTATTATGCTGTAAAGAACAAATTCATCTTATAACATTCGCCTTCGGAAGCAGCAGTCTGACTTAGTGAAAACACAAGACAAGCCTGTGACAAGTTTGACAATTTCTACAACCTAAACCGCTTTGATTCAGGCGCATACGAGCACAAGGCCTGTCATGAAGTCAATTAGACGATAACGGGGAAACTCATTCGATGGATAATTGGTTTTGTACGCCACGAAAAACAAATGGGGAAAAGATATATACAATCATTTATTCTATGAGATGTGTAACGATGCCTAAATTGTCTTAAAAGCTACATGCCTAGAATACCTAAGAAACATCGAGATAGTGCGTAACAATTCTCTAGCTAAAAGGGTCGCCTTGTTCAAGAGGACAATGAAGGCCAAGTTTCTACAAGGTTTTTTTGAAAAGTTTTGAGTTTAACGGAGAAACAATATTTTTTCGATCCAATTTAGTTTCCAACATCTCCTTTTAACAGGATACATTTCGTCCAGCTATGCTACAATCTCCTTAACCCATCCAAATAGTAGTTGGCGTCATGCTCTTAAAAAACGTCTATGGATGCGATGACCCCCTCATTCCATTAAAATATTCCGAGCCAAACTTTGAGCTTAAGAAACAGAAAAAAGTCACAATGGGCCAGATCTAGTGAATACGGGTGGTCTATGAGTTCGAACAGCAATTCGTGAATTTTTACCATGTTCAACCAGGTCCAGTCGAATGCGTTTTGGCCATAGCCTCTCCCATCTATTTAACCTTGATTCGCTAGTCATCCATTATCATATAGTGAACTTTTTCGATGTTATCGGTGGTGGTCGCAGTTGTTGGCAGTCCTGAACGATCATTATCAACCAAGCTGGTATGACCACGTTTAAATTCAGCTGCCCATCTTTTCACAATAAATGATGAAGCAGAGTCCCCGTAAACAGCTTCTAGTTCAGCTTAAATTTGCGCAGGCTTATTGACTTTTAAATGCAAGAATTACTTACAGCGCGTATAGAATTTTTTTTATAAAAACACTGATATAGACTGATACAAACGATTGTCAAACAACAACTGGGTTGTTTAAATGGCTGACATTTTCAGAGTACCCTTCAAAACATGTACAATTTTAGTACTAGGATAATTTTAACGAGTAATGCCATCTTCAGGTTGGGGCTCAAAACTTTTCAATGCGTTACGATTCTCGCGCTCTGACAGTTAAAGTAGAAACAATGCATATGGATCACAACCAAACTAGGCTTTAGCTTTTGGTAAACATTTGATAATATCATAGATACTTCGTACGTTTTACAAAACGCCGGAGGAGTTTTGTCTCTACTCGACTCGACTTTGACGTTCTGTTTGACGAATGAGTAATTGTTTCGAGCTTACATTGATTACAATTGTTACATTGATTACAAATTGTTGTATTATTTCATACAGAAAGGAAACTGGTCGTTCATATTCTTGTATAACTCTGAGTTATTGAACAGATTTTGATAAACAAAATTTATTCGGGAGCCTCGAGATAGATTTTGTTTAGAGCGCTCCCTCCCTATAGAATGGATAGATGCACTAGCAAGAGCAATAGAAAAAAAAATCAAAGCTACCAGCAACTCGAAAGCCGCTGCACCTTAAAGCCTACGGATATCTTTGAGAATTATATGAATTTGGTATGCATCGACACACTCAATTTTTATTTGCACTGACAAGCGTTATTTTCTTGAAAATGTTTCATCTCCAGGTTTTTAAAAATCTTGGTATTACTGTAATGTAGAATCTCGAAAATATGGGTGTCTCAATTCTGTCTACCTGTCTGTCCATCCGTCTGTCGTATGTACACACGGCTGCAACCTAAACTGCGATATACTCGTACTTCATACTTTTCTGGCGTCAGTGAGGTCACGATGCGAGGCGAAATCGGTGTTCATTTTAACCCCAAAATTAACAGTACTTCACTAATGACCGATTTTGAAAATAATCGATTTTATCGAAAACGGCCCTAACGATATTGTTTAAATTTAATATCCGGGTTGAGTTGGATATACCTATACATATATCACAAGGTGGCATACAAAGTATTTGAAAAATTTCTTATACTCGTAACGTAACTTTACCGATTGACTGGTTTTCGAAAATTGGCTATTTCTCGGCAGTTTCTCAGACCATTTTGAGCTTAAACTATCAAACTAATAACAGCGTGTGAATGAATGATCGGAAGCAGTGTATTCTCAAACAAGAGACAGAAAAAAATAAGTAGGTATATAAGTATCGACTAGCAGAAAATTTAGCACTATAGTACTTTCTAATTCAATTATATAAGTCCTGTTAGTAAAAATCAGAACTTTATTTATTCATCAGGGATTTTGGGAAGAGTTGTTTGTATAGAAAGGATTCTCATACGCGTATTCGCGAAATGCTAAAGAAACCGATTGTGGAAAAGCTTCAGGCTACAGAAGATGGCCGAAAAATCCTGTCCGAAAAGCAATATGGACACAAGTTCCAGCCATAGCCAAGGAACAAATAATTGGATCACTCAAATTTGACAACAACAGCAAATTCTTGGCCACAGTGATGGTATGATGCAAAATAGAGCGGCCTTTAGAATAATATTGAGGTCCGCAAACTTAGCCAATCTAACAAGCGGCGCAACAGCAAGGCATGTTACATAAGGAGAAATACTATACATAAGGTGTACGAGTACGTACGCGTTATATATTTCAACGGTTACTTAAAGAAAAAGAAGGAATGATTCTCATAAGGCTACTTAGATGCAATATTAATTCCATTTTTACACTGCAGCTTCGAAAGAACATATATCATGTCATCAATGTAGATTTCAACCAAAGATGTTCCAATGGGCTTTAAATCAAATCGGGAAGGCGGGAACATTGGGTTTAATAAGTTATTAAAGTTGGAGTTGAGTGACAGATGTTTTGTAAAAAAGCTCCTGTCTTTTTGTACTGTTCAAGTTTATCTTTTCGATTAATTTCTAGACATGAAAAAAAAAAATTATTAAAAAAAATAATAATATATCATCTACTTTCATTAAAATGTTACTTAATGCGTAGCAAATTTAAGCCAATGTTGCACTAGAGTAGAGCATGTTGGGCTCCTTAATCCAGTGCGCTACCACTATGCTACATCGATTCTCAGAGTATCGGTTAGAGTGATTCAAATTTTTAGAAGTGTGACATTTTTAAAAACTTTGAAATTCCGTCTCTTTCAAAACTAGGTCTCATATTTAAGAATTTTAAAAAAAAGTCATTTTGCCATAGATATGTATGAGTTAGGAGTTACATAATTACTTGCTTAAAAATAAAATAATTGAACAAAAACCATTAAAACCGTTTAATGGTTTAGAAAAAAAAACACACTTTTTACAGCACTGGTTGAATTAAAAAGAAATATAAATTTTCTCGCCTTTACATTGCATCTCTTAAGTATTTTTTAATTAACTTACATTATCTCCCCTAAGGTTATTTTTAGGGGACATAACCAATAAAATGTTATTCTTAAACTTAACATCTATCTCTTGGGTAAAAAAGTCATCGGATTCTAGTATAAATGTTGTTTAGGTAGGGTATTACACCATCCTGGATGGGTTTTGATGTTTGCGATATTATAATAAAGTATGAAGTGTTTGAATGATATTCCAATGGTTTACATGTTTACAACTAAAGTATAGTGTATACCATTTTAAGTTTTTTGATTTAAATTCTTTTTTTTTTAAACAAAAAAAGAAAATGAAATGAAATTTTTTTTTTTAGAAGGTTGTGATTTCCCTTAAGTGAGCTTGTAAAAAATAAATAATTATGTAAAAAAAAACACAAAAATTATACTAAAAAATAAAACATTATTGAGATACATTTTCTTTGACAGAATAGTAAAAATAATTGGAAATGATTCTAAAACTAAAAAGAAAAAAACTTAAGAGGGAATAAAGCTGACTATAGAACTTACCTAGAAGAGGCACTGCATCAGATGTGGCTGGCATTGTTTCAGCCACCATATTTAGGAAGACTGTCAGTGACAACAAAATAGTTACTCCTATAAAAATAATATTATTTTATTATTTATTGGAAATTCGTTATAATGATTACAACAATTATACGACAGATTTTTATCAAAATTAGAGTAAATATAACAAATAATTTACCAAGTTCACCTTTAAACTTAAGGTTGTCATGCAATAAAAACTACTACCATATTTCTGCGTAGAACCTTTTTATATTCTTTATAGTCGAGCATAAATAATATTTGGGAGTATCTTTGCAAATTAAATTTGTGCATAGCTATGGAAAGAAAGACTTTCAATTATTTGGCCTGGGATTTTATGAACATAAATGTTCCGACAAAAATTAAGTTTACACAAAAGCTTTATTTTCGAGTACAAATTGTTAGTGTAGTATATATTGGGGATGTTCAAAAGTTTCCATTGTCATATCATAGCTGAAAAAGGTTCATACAGTTGCTAATAGGCCAATATTTTCAGTTGTTCAGATTTACATCACGTTTGATAAAAAGTGGGATCACTAGTTAACCAATGCCTACTATTTAACTCAGCGGTAAAAGGTTTTTTGAACAGCAAAATTAAATTATTTGATTAGAAAATTAACAGTCCTTTTTTATCTGAAAAAAATAAAAAAAAACAAATTAGCAGAAAAATTAAATGATTGATCAGCAGAATATAATTTTTATTTTTTGATGAGCAGAATAATTAGAAGAGACAGATGTATATCTTCAGATCATCAGCTGTTTTTTTTTTTAAAGAACAAATTTTATTTGATCAGCATAACATATTTTCTTTACTAGCAGAATTTAAAATTTTAGCAAAAAAAATAAGAAATAATCTGCAAAAATGTTCATGCATAAAAATGCAATTGGTAGTAGACAATATTTCATTAATGTTTAAGTGGTGGAGATGATAATTAGTAGAGATTTGTTTTATATGCTACCTAGTTTATTAAATAATAAGAAAATACAAGAAAAGAATTCGCTCCAATTTTTTACTATTATTTTCTAAAATTCGCAATTGCTTAACTTTTTTTAATAACTGTTTCTTTCTCTCTGCTGAAGCATAGTTTTTCTTGTGCTGAAAAACGTTTTTCCTTCTCATCTTTTATTTTCCTTGCCAATCATCTATTTTGTTGACGGTTTTTTTTCCTGCAGATAAAATTTTTTTTTTTTTGGTGATTGGAAAATGAATTTCTTGCAGTTGATTGTTGTTACTGGTTTTTTGCTGATCGTTTAATTATTTAACATTAACTATCACCCCAACAATTGCCGCAGTATATGCTCTGAATAAGAAGCTGTGAGTTTTCAGATCCAAGCCTCGATGTAATATTGTCAAAGTCGCGGAGGAATGCCTAAAAATGATAAAGTTATGAGCCAACGACTAGCAGATGAGTACGGAAAGAGCATTTTTATTTCATATCACAGGAAGGGCCCCCCACAACCTTGCACCAAATGATAAAAAGAAAAGCCACAATTTCTGCAACCATTGATCGGCAAAATGCTAGTCAAGGTAGGAGTGGAATAAGTTTTGTATGTTAAACCAAAATACCTACATCCAAACTAACTGTCGCACCCATAAAACCTCGTTGTACGAAATCTCTTGGAGAAGATGATGAGAATACTACAAGTGAAATTGATGAGTCTCTCGTCATGAAGAAAATGCAATATTTAATTTATGGTTAAAGTCCCGCGAGAGTTAAATTTTCTTACCAGCTAGCGTGCATGTTGACATGGGTAACGGAATACGAAAAGGTTGATGAACTAGCAGGGCAAAAGAGTATAAAACCCTGTAGAAACGTTAAAGACTGATGTCAGGGTACATAAAACTTACGAAGTACGCATTCCAACTTCTGTAAACTGCAACCTGGAATACTTCCTGTAATAATGCCCAGCAATAGCGAAGATTATGAATGAGATTTGTTGGGATGGCTTTAATACCGGATACTTAATACAAATCATACATACAAATCAATTCGGTAATATTGTGGAATTAAACGGAATGCTTTTCCTGATAACCTCTCTCCCCAAATTTGAAAATAAGTCGTTGAAACTGATGTCGAGTAAATATTAGTTGAAAATTTTGAGGCTGGATAGAAAATTCCGATTTTGCCTCGAACTTTAAGCCGAAATAACTTATATATGAAATGAATCTAGCGAGTGCTAAAGGCTACAGCTAGCCATATATACATATATATAGACAAGGAAACAGACTGACAGAAATAGTAGAAATACTCACTTATTTGAGTACCTATGCTTGTACCTAATACCAAATTTTTTAATGAGTGAATAACGGCTAAAATCCAAGTTTCTCTAATTGCTACACTAAAATGTTTTCCTAAACCTTGAGCTAAAAATCTTAAAGTTGTTTTTTTATTTTGAATCTATAAGCCTTGAAATACAGAGTGGGGACTCTAAACCGAAAAGTGGAAAGAACAAAGAACTTTCAAATGATGAGATTAGTGATCCACAGATAGAAAACTGGGCCGTCTTTGAAAAAAAACAAAAAATATTCAAAGTACAAAAGGTTATAATACAAATCCTCTGATGTTGTCTTCTTACTGAAACCAGTGCCGAAGTCTTTCATTTCATGCTTCGCGTTTCTGCACAACCTTAGGAAAGATCTATTTACTGATAAGTCAGAACCTTAGTTAATACTGGACAAATCTACCAACATGCAAAGTGACTAAATTTATAGATAAAAAAGGACAATGAAAACTTTTGCATATCCCCAATATACGAGTACTACATTATTGTAGCACAACATAAAACTGAATAAAAGGTATGCTCACTAGAAATAGATGTGACGTCACCCAAAATTTATTTTCAAAATAGTGGTACCTTTACACGCTACGGAGCATACGAGATTTTTATACGAGTATATTTTAATTTAAAGTAGGCACATAATTTTATTAAAAACATTGAACAATTTAACTTTTTTCAAAAGCAAAGACATTTTAACAAATTCCCGGTGGTTTGACGTTATTTAAAAAAAAATAACAAACATTCGGTAAGTAGCCATTTTTAAAAGAAAAAAAAAAACATAAAATAAACAATAACTTGTTTAATTAATTTGTGATTATTACTTTTTATTTATTTATTTATTTATTTTATTTGTGTGTCACGTTCATCTAAATTGATGCAGAAAAGGAAACAATTTCCGACTTACCAAGTGAGAGTTTCTCACCAGAATCTGGAGGCAGTGTAAAACCTAGAAGTGCCATTGAAGCAATTAATACACACGGCACAATTAAATTGAAAAAATAGTAAAGAGTTTTGCGTCGAATCAATATTGCGAATGTTATATCAATATAAGGTTCAGGGCAGCAATTATAGTAGATTTCATTTCGTTTTCCTGGCACACCTGAGGGTATATTTAAGAAAGAGATACAAAGTTTTAAATCAACAAAATTATTTAATGCAATTTTGGAATATTTTTTAATACATAGTTTCTGTCCCAAAAATGTCATGTATGTATGTCAAAAAGTTCTTCACAATTTCTTACCATTTGGCACGAATGTTCATGAAAACCATTTATTTTTCATGCTTTAATACCTCTTGTTGCAATGTTTGTTAATTGTTTTAAGTATTTTTGTGTTATTATAAAGTGAATATTAGATTCTTACCTAAAAGATCCCATTCACCATTTGTAATGAAACTGGAAATATCGCCTCCAGCTTCATCCTGTAATTGTAAATCCAGCTGCAAATATTATTAGATTTTTTGTTAAATTTTACTTCTTATTGTATATTTAAGAAAAGTTGTATGTAATTGGAAAAAAAACATTTTCGACCTGTGTTCAAATGCAGCTACGAGTTAGTTAGGCTTAAATTAACGTACAAAATCCCATTGTTCAAATGTTTCAAAGTTAAAGAAGCTAAAAAAGTAGGCAATTTCTAAATAAAAAATACATATTTCCTAACCTCTTGATTAGAACTCTATAATTTTTAAAATAAACATTGAACCTACGATTTTTAAAAATGCTAGCCATTTTCGGAACCTCAGTACCATTTGCCCTATCCATAAAAAAGGAGACCGGCTCACCTGCATCAGTTATACATGTAAATGCTTTCTGAACATAAAGTCACTTAAAACAAAATTGGAAGTGAAATTTTTGAGATAACTTTGAAATCGTGTAAACAGTTTATGAAATAAAGCCAATTTTCAAAAGTACAGCTGTATGGATTTTTCCAGAAACTATGAATGCAATTTTGTAGCATAACTTTAAAATAACTGAAATATTTTACCGACGAACTTGTTAGACCTGGATTACGATTGCAAAATCGACAATCGACCAAGCCCTCACCTCTTACCAGATTCTGGATAAGATCCGAAAATACCAAGTTGATGCCCACCACGTGTCTATTGAATTTAAGGCCTCATAGGAGAGAAGGGAAAGAGATGATATTGCACCATGTTTAGGTTCAGTATTTCTGTTAAACCCTTCCATTTCCTGCATATGCAAACAGTCTGGAGAAAGGCAAAAGTAATATCAAAAAAAGGTTCAGGCAATGCAACTTGCTTCTTCTTCAGTGTCATTTTGAAAAAGGTAGTGCGAAATTGACATCTCTCCTTTCGATTTTGCCTAAAATCTGACCAATCCACAAACGAAAACTTCGTTAGTACCACCACCAAGTTTTTATTTTTTTAAATAAAAATCTTTAAAAATAATCAGAATCCCTTGGTTGAATTTTTTTATTTTTTAGGATGTTTAAGTCTTATCTGCAGAATTTTGAAAAATTAGCCCTGTTTAGCCTTATAAAAGGACGGCAAGCATTGGTTTTGACGCTTCGCAAAAAAAATTGTTCCGACTTATCTTTTGGTCAATTGGTTTATTAGTATGTGTATGCAACTGTACGAGATCTGCAGCCACATGAACGTAGTCAGAAAACACAAAACCAATAGACTTAGATAAGTCGAACAAATCAAGCGCAGCCTAACGTGTATTTAAAGCTATCCCGTTTTAGAGGTCGTCCTTCAATAAAAATGGTGGTTCAACTTCAATCGATCAAACTTTAGGAGGCGAAATTTGAACTTGAAAACTTTCACGAACAACTTAGATCCATCTAAAAGTAAAACAGCCATGAAAAACCTTTTAACAACAGCACGAATTGCTACGAAAAGTTAGGACAGGCCAAAATACTTTTTTTTATTTTATTTTTTTCTTTACGTCAAAAAATTCTTCAAAATCAATTTTTCATGAAATTTCATATTCACTATCTTTTCTCGAAATCTTGTATTAAAAATCGGCTACCATCAGCTTAATCAGCGGTCAATAAACCCTTATTATTGACCGGCAAAATTAAATTATTTGATTTGCAATTTAATTAAGTTTTTGATCATCAGAAAATATTTGTTTGATCTGCAGAAAATAAAGAGCTGGAAAAGTAAATAATAATAATTTTCAAGAATTTTTTACTATTATTTTCTGAGATTGGAATTCCGATTTCGCCTCGAATTGTGAACCCGTTCAGCCATTTAGGCTGCAGTAGGACAGACATACTCACAGACCCGGAATATGAAGTTTAAAGTAAATCCGTCCAGCAGTTTATTCTGTAGTTGGTAGTAAATGTAGATGAACAGACAGTCATGCATTTAGACCGACAGAACGCTACCGAAAATTGCCCGCATTTTTATATTTTGTTTGGGCCCAACACTTGGCTTTAAAGAATGAATCAGAGAATCACAAAAAAGAAAAAAAAATCAGTTCATTTAAAGTCAAATTTCAAAGCGAACTCCATGAAAATTTATTAAAAACTGCTTCTTGAAATGGGTAACGCATTTTTATAACACTTTTTGAAAATCACTACAAATAATACCCGCAGTTGAAGTACGTATTCTTGAAAGTGTTTTATCTATTACCTTACCTGAAATCCATCGTATGTCCACGAACCGAATTTCATTTCACATCGCTGATCATCGAACGGAAACCAGGTGATATCAATCTTACACGTAGATTTAAAAATACCCGGAGGCACATACAGACACGATCCATTATTTCGAACAACAACATTGGTGGCGTACGTACCATCAAAACCCTCGTCAGCGCTAAAGATTAAAAAAAAAGCAAATTTTACCTCTTAAGCAAAAAATATGGAAATTTAAATAAATTCTAACTCTTAAATTACTAAAGTTAATTATGTGGACATTTATAATGACTTAAGCCAATTAAATTATTTCCCCACTAAAAGTATGACAAGTCTGTCGTATTCTACAATCTATAGATGAAAATATGAGTATGTACATCATAACAATGCAGTTGAAAACGTTAATTAAAAGGAAAAATTTAATGAGATCCCTGAACTTCAGCGACTCTAAATAATTTCGTAATATTTTGCTC
Organism: Pocota personata; assembly: GCA_963082735.1. Taxonomy (NCBI): domain Eukaryota; kingdom Metazoa; phylum Arthropoda; class Insecta; order Diptera; family Syrphidae; genus Pocota; species Pocota personata. The sequence goes on from OY720430.1 coordinate 53,821,450, forward strand.
CCTTTACAAAGGACATGACATCCTTACAAAACATTGTTGAAAACACGCTTCGCTACCCTGAGGGGTAGACATAGAGAATATATTTCTTCTTTTATTTACCTGTTGTACATAAGGACATCTGGTTTCCAAAGACGATGAGGGGGAATACGTAAATCTCGTACTCCACCAAATTCACTAGAATTCCATCTTAAATTCATGTCATTCCATTCCTGCGGATATACTCGTAAGTTTTAAGACAACACACATACTTACATAAAATGAAAATAATGTTTTTTTTTTTTAGGTGAAGATGTAAACTAAAATTTAATAACAACTGAAGTTTGAAGATAATCAATAAAAATTACAATATTTTTAAAGTTTTATATGTATACTCGTCAGTGCAATAACTTACCAACTTAAGCCAGATATTTGTTATTAACAGCTGATTCTTTTCATCCTGTAAACAATTTAATACAGAATTATTCACCAATTATTTAAAATATGCTGGTAAAGATGAAGAAATATATTGTTAAACTCTTATAGTAATTATACTCCTAGATAATATTTTAAAAGTCCTGAGAAGTTCGGACTGTCGAACGTCCGCCATCTTGGAATAATGATGAGACAAGGACTTTTTTCGGTTTTTGTCAATTACCTTCGGCCCTGTTGAGCTTAGGTAAAAAATGTACAAAAACAAAATGAAAGAGCATACAATTTCTTATAAGACAGCAAAATTAGTTATTCGTTAATAAGGACATATGGCATTTAAAAAAAAAAACAAGAAAAAAGTTATAACACATTCTTAAAATTCTCTTTTTTTTAGGCAAGAAGTTACTAAAGTAACTATTTTATAGAAAATGTTATGCTCTTTATTTTTAATAATAGGTTCATTTCTTTTTTTCTAGGATCAACTGTTTCAGAAATACTTCGAAAAAAATATGCAGATCAGCCATTTTCTGGAGATGGTGAACTTACCACAAGTGTGATCAGAACTTTTTACCCAAGATTAACAAATCCCCAAATAATTCCGAAAAGGAGAGGAAAATGTTCCCCGATTTAAGTTTTTTTTCAAGATGGTGGACTTAGCAAATCATATCGGTCAAGTCTCTTGAATGTTGCTAAGGAAATCAATTACAATACTAATAAGTAAGTGCATCTAGTGTTTGAATGACTAGTATACAGATAGCTTTTGACCATACAATGACCAGCACCGGCATAACCGAGTTGGCTAACGCTTGTTTTGATTATTCAAGCCTGCATCGAAAGTTGCAATTTCAAATCCCGACAGCACGCATAATTTTATTTTATTTTTTTTGTTTAATATTTTTATTATAAATTTTGTTGGGATCTAAACAAATTTCTGAAAGGAATGTTTAGATGTTAGTAATATTAGTGTGTCCTACATTGTTCGCATTTAATATTCACATCAACGCCCACTTTTTGAAGGCGTCTTTATCAAGCCCATGGTTTAAAAAGGGCAAAGATAGGCTTATGAAGCCTATTTGTGCAGATACAGTAGGAAACTTTTAGTAATCAGAAAGTCAAAAAAAACTACAGACCAGTGTTTCCCAACCTTTTTCGGTAAACGGCGCCCTTAGTCTACCGTATTTTTTATGGCGCCCATAGTGAAAACGCATCTACATACATAACAATTTCATCTTTGTTAGGAGGAGCGGTTAGGATAAGTGGAAGTTATAATGATGTTATGGTGTTTGTAGTGCGCCATCTTTTTTTCACTCTAACAACGTTTATTAAATTTCATCAACAAAATTTCCATTTATATTGTGTAATATATACACAAGGATCTTGTCCTATAAAATAATCACGTCATTTCATTATTACTATATTTGACGACTGATATTAGCCGTGTATTCCCAAACCATAAGGAAATCTCTGACCAAGTGCTGCACTTTTAGGATTTATAAAATTGGTCAGAAATATTTTTCAACTATGTTTATACACAATAACAATAACAATGAATAAGATTTTCAATATTATTATAATTTTTCTCATTCTCAGTACGGAAAGTTTCGCAGAGACTTCGCTGGACAAATGAAGGCGCCCGAATTCCCCGCGGCAGTCAGGTTTTTAAAAAATATTAACATATTAATACGCAAAAAAGTTACGGTGCTATAGTAGCGTAAATCAATGGAAAATTGTTTTTATTTTTACTTTTTGTACAATTTGAGGTTATTTGTTAACAATCTCAAGATTAACCAATTCTCCCTATAATCGCCTATCCTCCAATTCGGATTAAGCCGGTAAAGAGTATTTCTACTGTACACCATTTAGCGCCACCGTTCCTATCTTTTGAAAAGCAAAAAACGGTTTTGAAGAAACACCCCCAAGAAGTAGGCGTGGGTATAAATATTATACGTCCATATATTCTGTTGAGTTTAAAGTAAAAAAGTTTTTTTTTTCTTTTAAAAAAAAAATTACCCAAAAAAATGTTTGTCTATTTAAACATTGTATAAAAGAATTGTAGAGCAAACAAAAAATTTGTCGATTTCAAATAAATTTTTGAAAATACTTAATTTTAAGTTCCCATCCCGTAGTAAAGTGGGCGTGGCAGCCACCGTAAATGGTCGATATTTTCACATACAATTTTTTTTTTTTTTTAATTTCATTGTACTGTTAAACTTGCTGAAAAATGCTTTTAAAAACTAATGTTTTGCACTCTTTCGGGTCTGATTATGGCCCAATGCTAGTTAAACTTGCTGAAAAATGCTTTTCAAAACTGATGTTTTGCTGTCTTTAGGGGCTGATTATGACCCAACGTACTACCAGAAAGCTGCCAGACGTTAATATAAAAACATATGATTTGGCCTCGCCAAAATGCTTTCAGAAAAACGTTCACTAGCTCACCGAATATTCGCTTCGCTAGGTTCATTGGCTCTACACTGTCTCGACCTGATTCCTATCGACGTGTTTCCATTCAACACAGTTGTCGACGAGTTTCCTATATACGAGTTTATATACATACATATATATATATACATATATATTATATAAACAACCACTACCCACAGCTTGAAGCATAACCAGCGCAGGCAATGAAATCCTTAGCCCCTTTAACAGCTCCCCCACAAATCATTGGGTGAAAACCAATTAGGTCTCCTTCTGTTTTACGAATTTAAAATACTATATTTTACTGCTATATACAATCGGTTACATTTGGTTGTTAAAATTATGTCTTAAGAAATTTTATCTTAATAGGCATTGATGTTATAATATGATACGTGAAAATGTATCAGAATGTATCAAATGTATCTTTCGTATTAAGCAAATTGTCCCATTAAATTTAACTGATTTCATTTCCGTAAATGTTGTATTGTGTCACATCCTTTTGATAAACTTCTCGTTACCAAATAAATTGGAAAACTCTGAGGCTTTATAACAAATTCCGAACTTTGTGTCACAGCTTCCATTGTTATAGATATTCGATTATTTTGTATTACATTATTGCTAACGACTATCGGTTTAGTAAGCATAATCGAAACGATATTACCAGAGATTATAGTAACGGCAACGTTACAATCTGTCGTTATTTGTTATGTTATTTGTCTTTATGGAGGTGGAGACAGTTTTTCAGTTTATGAAAATTCCACTCTTCTTTGGTTTTTTTTAAGAGTTCATTTGAAGTGTTTAACAATCTTGTTTACCTATAAACAATCGGAGAATTATTTAAAATTTAACCGATGTGATATTTTATTATAAGTTTTGATTTGTTCTTAAGACAGTCTTTACTTTCACATGGAAAGAGAAATTATAGGTTTCGGGAAAAATGGGAATCGTATTACATGTGTCGCTTCGTGAAAACTCGGTTTAGGTTTTCGATACCATCGATCCGAAATATGAATTTGTATTGTAATTTCAATATTGATAATCTAAAATATCTGTATATTGCTACCTTTTAAAATTGATTATATACTAACACTAACTACTTACCACATCAATTATTTGCATTAGTGTCAATCCAAAACTCAACTGCAATGGATCGGATTCGTTGACAACTGGACGCTCCAAGCTATTATAGTTATCTAGTAGCTGATGGAGTAATCTCTTTTCATGTGGTCCAGCTAAACAAACTGTAAACAGAAAAATAAATTGTATTTCAGGCATTAAGTTATATCCTTTTGAAGTTTAATTCTGTTTACTTTTTTTTCTGTATATGATTATAAGGAATAGTTTAGCAAGCAATCATAAAATACTCATAAATTTCTGAAGCTCATTTGCCGGATAAATACTTTCTTTGACAATTCCACAAAGGTTTCATCCTGTTACTGATATAAATCAAAGTAATCGTATAATGTAACTGCTAGAGTTTTTCTTTAGAGTTTGGTTTGCTTTTTTTTTGCTCAGTCAATCAGAATAAAGTATTCATCTTTCGAATCTTTGATATGTACGGAGAAGACATGTACTTAATTACCCGCTACATACATATAAATAGCGACAGTGCTCTAGTTTCGCAGAATGAATCTAAATGTGTTATTAAGAGTTTATTTTTAGATAACACCTGGTTCTTACATTAGTATCTTATAGTACTATATATGAAAAAACACTGTTATTTGTTTTTTCGGGATATAGCGTCTTATTGTTAGATTTTTTTTAAATCTAAATTTCGTTATCGGTTTATCTCGTAACTATGCATAAAAATTACAGCAACTAAATCCGATATATATTTCATTCGTTTCGGAACTAAAAAGAACGTTATATTTCGTTTTCTTGCTTTTTGTTCCTACTTTAAAATGTTATTATCGATTTCGTAAACAGAAATAAAATATGTACCGGTTAAAACCAGGTTAAAAATTAATCTTTTAATATACCAACTTCGTAGCGTGGCAACCCCAATTCAAGATCGCCTAAGCTGAAAGGCACTATACGCACGACAACTTGCAACGACTAATCTGCAGGGATTCTGCAGATTGCCTTGTGTATAAGCCAATTAGGACAGCTTTTCATTGTTCTGCCTATGTATATATATCTCGCAATTTGCATGGGCGACTAGCCAATCGTACTTTATTTTTCCATGCAAATTTTGTCTTGTGTAGATCGATGGTGGCAATTTGCTCCTGTGCTCATCGAGAAATTAGTAGGGAAATTTGAAATAAAGCAGAAGGGTATTCACTGGTATTCACTAATCTAATGTCAGATTGGATTGTGTAATGCCAGCTAATGGCTTAAGTGTTGTCTACTAACCGCCTTTGATAGAATTGTATTCAACTGTCTTGGGGATATTAGGAATCCTTAACATTTTTGAAAACTTAAAGTTGAAATAATCAAAAGAGGTCATCCTTTAAAAATAGATACATTGGTAATCCTCATTGATCGAAGTTTAAGTTGATCTTGCAGAAACGTATAAGACCGGTTAATGGATTTTTTTTTTATTTCGTTTTCGATCTAAAAGGAAAAATACAGTTTAATTTAATTAATTAGTGATTTTAGTCCCTGAAAAATTATAAATGAGAGAAAAAAACCTTAGAATAATATCCTTTCTGATATCTTGTCCTTAAAAAATAACACAAAGCAAAATAAAATATTATTTCTTACATTTGAATCCTGCGCCTTATGCATGAAAGCCAATTCATCGGTAAGCTTCATTTAAGGAACAGAAAATTTATATCTCATTAATTGACCCAAAAACGGATAACGGCATTTTCTCAGATATTATTTGTGGTTAAAAATCGTTTCAAAAACAGAGTGTTATCAAGAGATCCAAAAAATTAGAAACTTTGCCAAACCACGTGAAACTTTAAGAAACATCTATGAGATAAGCCTACAACAAAATTTAGAATTTAAAAAAAATCTAACTTTAAGACCTTACACTCGTATGTCGGTCGGCTCCCAATAAATATATCAGAAACCTGAAAGCGTCGCTTTTCCACATTTTTTTAGTACTTAGAAGTACTAATGTAAAAACCGGATGACATCTAAAACTGCCCTTGTTCAACTCGATAATGAACAAACTATGTTGCGATCAAAAAAAAAAATATATTTAGATACACCCTGTGAAATTATAGCACTACCGCTACAAGTTTCATTTCATTTTAAAACTTATAACCATTTGATCCCGTTTAAAGTATATGCTTGTTTATATTTACTTGCACCTATAAATCAGGGATCAGGGATAGGCGGTTATTGACAAATAACCAATTATTGGTTAACCGGTCAGTTTAGATACCGCTTTAATCTGTTATTAAGCAGTTAGCAGCTGCTAATTAAACGATTATTCAAGTCATTTTTACTCATTTAATATTTTCTCAATAATTGGAAAAAAAAACAATGGACTATAAGCCATTAATTCAGTAGTGTGGGCAGGGATCTATCGGCTTAAGTGATCAGTATATCCATTATTTAGGGCTGACGCTTATCATTATGTTGGAATTAAAGCACTTGACATAGTTAAATATTTGACGCTAACTTGATAGATATGTAGATTGGATCGGAATATATTGCCAAAGGCAAAGCAGACAATCTTAAACATAATTTAGATTCAGTCGTAAATCCTTGAAAAAACTGCTTCTTAATTGACTTGTCGATGCCACAATTATTTTATGTCAGTGCGGTCTAAATATATCCAGTTACTAGTAATTCAATCAGATTTGGCAAATGTTACGCAAACTTTTTTTTTATAAGAATTTATGAGAGTGTCTTATCATTTTGTCCCGGAGTATACATACTTACATACATACATAACAACTCTCAATCAAATGAACATACATATCTTTAAAAGTTTTGGGAATATACCAATACCAATGAGCAGATAAAAGCGTGGAAAAGCAGGCAGCAGTAACTATATTTAATCGATCATAAGACAGAAATTATGGAACATACATGTGAGTATATATGTACAGACATATGTATAATTCCGGACAACTCGGACATCTCGAAAGTATTCTTATCCTCTTCATTAAACCAAGTTTAATAGGTTTAACACTACGATGAATGAAATATATACGTAGCTAAATTCGTAAAGACATTATGTGCATTAGTTCACTTTCGTTGAACTAACAACGAACAAGAATAGTGTGGCATTACTTTTCTGTATTTTTTATTTATACAATGTCGTTTTTATTTCAACTTTCAAAGTAATTTCAAGATGATTAAGAAAAAATACTCAAACCAGGAGTTTCACCAGCAAAATATTTTAACATTTACGACTACACTTTTGCGCATATAACCTTGTAGAAATTCCACTGGCGCTTACCACGAGACAAATTTTCTCATATAATTTAATAGTTATGCGTTTAGGAATCTTAAAAGTTCGGCTTTTTATTCCAACAACCCCCAAACTGGGACAGCAAACCTCACGCGGCCTCGGTCATTAAACCGAGGGTGATAAAAATAAATGTTCCTGGCCAATCCTACTATACAAACTTAAAATACAAGTTCATAAAAAAATGAGAAGAAAGAAAAAAAAAACTTACCAGGAATCACAGGTATAGATCCAAATCCTAGTAAAATCCAGCAGAGGGCATGCAATGGTTTTTGTAGTAAGTTCATTATAAAGGTTTTCAAGAACATTTTCGAGGAAAGTGTATTAATTATTTATTTTGTTTGCTTAACAGGTATAGTTGATAGTTATAGATTTAGAATGAGAAAAGGGAACTATGACGCAAAGATTTTTTGGCTTCTGAGTATCTTCTGACTTTGTTGCTTATTGTAGACCCATGAGTGGGCCTTTTTTATGTCCGCGAAACCTTTGTCTGCACAAGCTGTCAGCTGAGATCCAGTTGAAACGATTTCATACGCAACGTTCTTTATTTGTATAACGACTACGTTGTTTCTAGGCTGCAGATGTGTGTTTATTTGAAATTCAGATACATGTTGAATAGTGGTGTTGTTGTTGTTATTGTTGTTGTTGTTTGCATAGCGCTGTGTCTTACTCTTTGGTATTTAAATCAAAATTACAAAATTAATTAAGAAAATTAAATCAGTACGTATATGTAAATATTTTATTTTTATTGTTGAGTATTTTTCTGTTTTTTTTTTTTTTTTTGTTTAATAAGTTATTAATTATTATATTTTTAAGAATATCCAAATTCGTTTTATTGTTTGCTCATTTAGTTTGGGGCATTATTTAACTTTATGGTTTTAATAAATTTTTTATTTGTTTTCAAGTCGTATTTGATTAAATATGATCGCATGTTTTTATCTTGTATATAGTTTTATTAGTTTTTTTTTTTCATTTAAATTGTTTGATTAATATTTTCTTTTAGTTTTGTGTGTTAAAATTAAATAAGTTTTGTTTATTTTACGTTTAGACTCTCCATATTTAAGTGGTCTGTTTCCTTCATTATTTAAATATTTTGATTTTGTGTTGCTATAAGATAAAACAAGTGCTGATCTGAAAAGAAAATAAACCAAATTAATTATAACTTTTAAGTGTAAAAACTAAAAAAAGAGGGGTATTAGTGTATTGGTATTTATGGAAAATTAATATAATGAAGTAAAGGTGAAAAATGTTTCTTATGCTTATAAAAAAAAATTAAAAAAAAAATTCAGGAGAACGGCGGATACACTGCATTCAAGTCTATGTTTTTCTACTTTCCTATCTAAGAGGACTCATTTCAGTTTTTGATATTCTCATATATACATATATACAAACTGTGTAGATTCCAGCAGCATAATCTTAAATCATAGTCAGTAGTTGTGCCGGTTTGTGGTTTTAATATGCGAAGTTTCGTTGTCTATATCAAATTGACAATGCTTCTATACTTCTCAGAGATCATTTTACCACAGAAAATTTATTTTTTTAACTTCCTTGATATTTTTTTTTTTTTTTTCATTTTTAGAGCTTGATTGATGGGTGCAGACTTCCATTTTGAATAAGTCTTAAACATCGCTGAATGAACGTTTGATTCCAGGGAGTTTAGAAGCCTGCTATCCCCAGGCAGACACCTAATCTATTATTTTTTATTAAAACCCGGATGGTATACCTCTTTCAGCTTACTCAATCTAAGAGCTGGACCAACCCTGTAAGAGCCCTCAAAATAAGGCGTTTTTAACTTCATTTATATTTAAAATATATATGTATGTATATTTATATTTTTACTGGTATTGGCTCTGTCTATGGCAATTGTTTAGCACCAAAGCCTATCAAATACAACCAGATATGAGCAATCAGGTTAATGGTAGAATTGTAAAAATTCTAGTCCTAAAAAAATATCGCATTTTCTTGAAGAACAGGATTTTGAGAATGTATCCTCATGGTCTTATACCAGAATTTATAAGATTGACGAAGCTATAAGTAATAATAGTACGTAGCGTGTAACACACAAAAGGAAGTATAGTATACACTCTAAGAAATATTGGGTCGCATGTGCGTCATTTGACAAACATTCGCATTTGAAATTTATATGAAATCGTTAAAATGTATATTCTTTTTTTAAATCCATCAAAATGCCATGATGTTGCATATGTGCGATATGTCAAATGTAACTCATATATTAATCTAGTCAACCCTAACCCAAATATGAAATTTTATTTAAATATTTAGAACAGTTTTCGAAAAAGTTGATTTTATTAAAATAGACTATTCATAAAGTGACGTTTATTTTGGGGTTAGAATGAAAATTTTGATTTTACCTCGAAGCCGTTAATACTGCAGTCGACCATACACGCAGGCCGACACACAGAATTGAGAGAAAGGAGTGTAAACGGAATTATATATTTGGTGTACAAATTTTGTGTACGCCTCTTTTGTGCGTTTTTTTTAAATTAAATGGAATAATTTTTCATATTTTGTGTAAAATAGCATACAATTTTGTGTAATTTAAAAACAAAAAAAAGCATTATAGCTAGTATCGCTTGAAGCGGTGGATATTAATATGTTCTAAGTCACCTTTTCTAAAACTTTAAGCTATTGGTGGAGATTCTTTAAGAGTGTAGCGGTTAACTAAAGGGTGGTTAAATTTTAAGGGCCGATGTTGAATGTGAACCACACATAAACGTCAAGTTTTTTTCTGCATTTCATTTGACATTTCTCAATTTCAGACTAACTCAATTTGAACCATGGAAAGATACACAATCGAGCAACGCGTTACAGTTATTCAGGCTTATTATGAAAATGGGCGTTCAAATCAAAATGCATATCGTGCATTTCGTGATTCTTTCGGTCAATTTAATCGTCCAAATGTGCGTACAATCGGAAAAATCGTGCAAACACAAGTGCATGCTCGTACAGCTCGTACTGCAGAAAATATTGCTGCAGTTCGCGATAGTGTGGCTGAAGAGCCGTCCACCTCAACTCGTCGTCGTGCCCAACAATTGCACCTCTCACGCTCGTCGTTGATGAACATTATGCATAAAGACTTGCATTTACGCGCTTACAAGGTGCAATTGACTCAAGAACTAAAGCCTCTTGACCATTTCAAGCGTCGTCAATGGTCACAATGGTGGCAAGAAATGGCAACAGTGGATGATCAGTTTTCGAAGAAAATCATCTTCAGTGATGAGGCACATTTTCACCTCAGTGAATGATAATCCAAGAGTGATTGTCGAAAAACTAATGCACCCACAAAGAGTGACTGTTTGGTGCGGTTTATGGGCTGGCGGCATCATCGGGGCGTATTTTTTCCAAAATGAGGACGGTCAGGCAGTTACTGTGAATGGTGTTCGCTATCGTGAGATGATAACGAACTTTTTATGGACCGAATTGGAAGATATGGATGTGGACGATATATGGTTTCAACAGGATGGTGCCACTTGCCACACAGCTAACGAAACAATGGCTCTTTTGCGCGACAAATTCAATGGCCGTGTTATCTCACGTGGTGGCGATGTCAATTGGCCGCCAAGATCATGTGATTTGACACCGTTGGACTTCTTTCTTTGGGGTTATTTGAAAGAAAAGGTGTACGTCGATAAGCCAGCAACAATTCAAGAGCTAACGGATGAGATAATTCGGCACATTAACGGCATAGAACCTCAATTATGCCTCAGCGTCATCGAAAATTTAGACCATCGGATGGAGGTGTGCCGCCGAGGTCGCGGCGGCCATTTGGCCGATATTTTGTTCCATACATAATTGAACCATACCAATATTATAATAATAAAAAGAAATGACAGTAATTTCCTAAATAATTTGTGTTTTATTCAAAATCAACATCGGCCCTTAAAACTTAACCACCCTTTATAACTTTTTCTCTAAGCCACTTTACGACGATTTCTTTATTTTTCATTATTTATTATTATTATTTTATTATTTTATTTATATACAATACATTATTTAGTCTCTGAAATGGAAAAACAATACCTAAAATTTGAGCCTATTCGTAAACGCAAACCTAACAGAACAAGAGTTTTAGAAGCAGTACAAAAAGTACATTTATTCGAAATAAAAATAATCAAACACAACTTGATAAGTTGATTTATCATGTCACAACCGGTTTTTTCAACATGATTTCAACATGATTTCAGCGAGGCGAATAAAATATATAACATTTATTATTATAGTAAAGAGTAATAAAAGTAAACGTCTGTCCTGCAGCTTTCTCAAAAAAATATAACAATACGCTTACGTCAGAGTCCCGAGGCTGACTTTTTTTTAAAGTAATAATTGACCCCATAATATGTCGTATAAAACTACTGGCAGACGTTTCGGTTAGGTACACGAGTGTGCCAGACGGGCTTTAACCTACATAACAATGAGCGTCATTTACAACAAAGTTGCAATTTTCTTAATTGTTTAATACAACCTCCTCAGTTATTACGAGTATGTATAGTTGCCAGACGAAAATGTAGAATCTAAAATCTTGTTAGACGTTGACATTAATAATAGCAAAAAATTTAAACTTGACTTGTCCTTCCTTTCCTTTATTTTCAAGTACTCGTACCTACCTACTGTTGAAAATTAGAAAAATTGTTTGATAGTTTTTTATTAAATGCACAAAGAATCTAAGTTGAAATGAATTGGTGCGGCAGCGAAATGACTTCTTTCAAGGCAGTGAAATAAACCGTCAACGGCATAATGCTAGATGAGGGGAACAATCTAAGCGAATCCGATTAAAGATATTCAGATGACGTTCTTATGTATGTATCTGTAAAGCAATAGTAAAGCCAACTAGGTTGGACGGGAAGATGTGACTTCTACGACAAACATAGTGACAAAAAACAACTTTAACTTTTCAAAGAAGTATTTACTATGACCTAACTAGCCAAAGCAGTACCGAAAACTGAAGCAAAACCATCTAATAACGTTTATTAAAAATGGCGCAACTCGATTTCTCGGTTAAGAGGCCAAGAATGAATAGTTTCATTGATCAATTCCAAGTCTATGCGCAAAATGTCACACATCATTCTTATGTAACTGCAGGCAACTGGGGTTATTTCCTCGTACACATACACATTATCCGAATTGTACGTGCAGTTTGTTGAATATGATATGTACATATGTATGTATTAATGTATGCCTCTTGTTCTTTTAGCATTCATATCGCTGTAATTATGGCTGTTGCTTCCCTACTTGCTAGGTTCTTGTCGTTGTTTTACATGCAATATGCTTTACTTCCGGAATCACCTGTTTGCCGTTCTCAATTTTTAGTTTTTTTCTCATAGATACGAGTACACCTACTTTTTGTTAACGAAGAAGTTTTTCGCATATGTACTTAGGGATTTCTGTTCTTTTCTGGTATTAGTATTTGACACAATTTTTTGGTTTCATTTGAAATGTCATTCATTTTATTCATACATACCATCGCAACACATTCGAGGACTCTGCAATTCCACATCACTTATTGAAATTAGTATTTGAATGTTATGTTGGTTCTTTAATTTTATTTATATGAGTAGTTATTTCAGCCACGTTTGGTTTCTTTTAGAAGGATAGAGCGCTATTTTCTAACTTTCATATATCGGGTATCGGATATTCATATGAGTACAACGTCGATCGGATACATAATTTCTAGTGGTCTGTTATTTAGATGGTCTCATCTGAAAATCATCAGAATCGCATGGTTTAGAGAGGTCTGATATTTGGGTGATATCCAACTTTTTACACTCTTGGTCAAGAACGAATAAAAGAATTTTATTAAAATTTTAATTTTAAATTTGCTTTAGTACAGTACGTCTCATAATATAGCCCCACCAATTTATTTACGGTATTTAACGGATCTATTATTAAAAAAAAATTGGCTCCAAAGTTAAATAGTATCCCTGAATTTCACAAAAATGTCGTATTATTGCGCCTCAAAACATTTTTGTAATTTTAACAGTTTTTTTTATTAAATGATGTTTTTATAAGGCGGTAAATACTTTTTAAAGGAAGTAGAAATAATTAAGTGCTACAATTCAAATATCTGATAAAATTTTGGCTCGGATTAAAGAGGCGAAACGAAAAATGATTGACAATTTGAAAATTAGTAGATATTGTAACCATTAGATTGCTCGTTGCTTGCGCAGATGTCCAATTACTTAAAATCATGCAAAACGCTTTAAAATCGCCACTTCAATGGCATCTCTATCGCAGTTAAGAACATCAACCAGCATTAACCTGAGTAGATCAACTGTCCATCGTATAATTCAGAGCTCTGAACATCTTAGATACAAGAAAGTTCCCCAAAAGTCAGCATTGACTAACCAACACAAACTAAATCGTGTAGAGTCTGCACGAGGTCGAGTGGCGTGGACACAGAATGGCACAACATTATTTTCAGCGATGAACAAAATTTAGATGGTCCTGAAGCTATCGTTTTTATTGCCGTGACTTAAGAAAATAGCCAATTATTTTAAGCTAAAAAGCAAATACATGGTGGGTCATTAATAATTTGGGGTGCTGTATTTTATTCTCAACAGTAGCCAAGATTCGTAAAAGTACTTAGTCATGGTCCCCTTACAGCAAACAAAGTTTAATGCAGGTCGGCCATCAATGAGAACTTGTGGGGATACTTATCTCGTGAAGTCTACTCAAATAGAAAGCAGTACAATATAGTTACAGAATTGGAAGGGACCATTAAGTGACCTTGGTGTAATATCCTAAAGATGATGTCAAAAAACATTATGAAGTTATAAAAGAGCCTCAACTAAGTTCTAGAGCTAAATTTAAATTAACATGTTCCTGAAAATATAAAGATTTTACCTATTGAGGCTATATTTTGAAACAATGAACTGCTGAAATATTTTTTTTTATGGGAAGTCATTGCTTAGGTGATATAGTTGCGCGCAGATCATTCTTAAAATGCCATAAATGTTGGACATCAGTGTTTTTGAAAAAAATGGGAAAAATCGAATATATTGTAATACGCTTGCGTAAATTAAAGTCGAATTGGACGTTGTTTACGGGAACTCTGCTCTGCTCTATCATTTGCCACTCTTTATAAGATGGGCAGCTGAATTCAAACATGTTCGTAAGGTTAATAACTACGACCTCCAGCAATAACATCGAAAAGTTTCACCGAATGATAGTAGTCAAATCAATGTTAGAGAGATGGTAGAGGCTGTGGGCATATCGAAGGAATGTATGAGAAAGATGTCTGTGCGTTGGGTGCCACGCTTGTTCACTTTGAACCAAAAAAGCATTCGACTGAACCTGACCGAATATAGTCAAAATTCACGAATTGCGGTTCACCAGATCTAGTTTCCTGTGACTTTTTTTTTTCTATTTCCTAACCTCAAAGTTTGACTCGGAGGACAGAGATTTTCATCGAACGAGGAGATCATCGTATCCGCATAAGCCTATTTTGCAAAGCAAGACGCTAACTACTAATTGAACTGATTAAAGAGGTTGGAGCATCGCTGAAAAAAGTCTATAAAATTATGTTGAAAAATAAAACCGAATTTGACCAAAAAAACGTTGGATACTTGTAAAAACAGACAGACAGACTGACGCGGAAAACCACTTTCCTGAACATGGAATTAAAAAAAAATCCGGCTAAGGATTTATTGGGCGGTTCTTGACAATCACGGTTTGTGAAACCTTTCGATTGTCAATCACCCAAATTTTATTCTCAATGTAAGCAAATTTGAATGATCTACAGGTGGGACCATCTGCACACTAAGCCAATTTTGGGCACCAGGTTGTATCTTAATTTAAGGCAAAACTATTTGTCCGGTAAAGAGGCCAATCAATCTGCAGGATTCAAAATCTTTAATATTAGTAGCAGACTTGAATTCACTTGCAATAGTTTGCCAGAATAGAGTAGCAAAATATTACTAGCTAGGAATTGTTAACCAACCATCACACTACGTGACAAAAGCACGTAGCTCTTCCAAGGAGTCCAGAAAATAAAACATAACTGCTCGCGCATGTTGGGATAATTTTGTTTTCTAAAATTAAAGAGAGTTCTTAAATTCCACAAATTAATCTTACCTCCTACCTATGCTGTATAGAAATGTGATGGATAATTGAAGTCCTTACTCATGTAAACTAAAAGATGTCTACAATTGTCATATGTGAACATTCTCCTTTCTATTTCCACAGGTGTTAACGTCAAAATCAATTAAAATAAGAATGTTCCAATTGTAGTGAATAAACTTTTTTTTCATTTTTGCAGAAACTTTATCCCAAGAAAAATAGCACAGTGCTGGCCCAGTTTTTTTTGTTTTTTTTTGTTGTCGCACATCTCGTATGTACATGCACTCATACATAGGATTCCATCCACATTTCCCAACGATTGCGAGTAATCTATTCCATTATAACATATTTTCTCAAATTTATCTAGATCATGCCTAGGTCAGGCATGAAAGGACATTTGCTTATACATTTAAATTTCTACAATTGGTTGTATTTTCTATGATAGTACACAGGGTTTAACTCTTTTTAGGTTATTCAAACATCTTATTTGAGTTTTCCAATTCAAATTTAATACTTTATATAAAACAGACCCTTTTGACAAAATACACTTTTTCTCAATCTATTAATTTAAAGAAACTTAAGATTATTTTTTCGTTTCTCTTTGAGTAACAATTGTACGAGTACTTCAGGAACACTTTTGGATTTCGGTTAAAGCAATAAAAATAGAAACAACAAATAAGAACTGCTCTTTGTTAGCCTTTGAAATACTAGTGGGGTTTTCTGTTTTTCTTTTGATACTTTTATTAGTGCAAAAGATCCCATTTTCTCTAATCTTTACAAATGAATCTCGGGAAGAATTTTGATTTTCTAGATACCCAGTTAGCAGTTGTACCTACATACATACATACATACATTTTGAATAAGCAAATGTCATTAATAAAACTTCATGTGAACTAGGAATACCAGTTTTGTATATCCTTTGATGTAATAGATAAACAAAAACACCCTTTGATTATTTTTGGGGTAGGAAGACCTTTGGAAAAGGTCACATCGGTATTGTGGTACAGTATTTCTAAAATTAGAACTACTTTCATTCTGCTATCTGACAAAGGCCGCACGGTACACGAGTATGGTGCTTAGAGAATCATTCAGAATATTTCTAAGCGAATACCGTCGTTTAAGTTATTTCAATTTTACCAAATATAACTTCCGAAAAACTAATCAAACTCATTAAAATGAAATCCAGGATACTTAGCATGTATTTTATCTCGGATACTTAGCGAATTTGTAGATAGCGGGTGGAGTGAGCATTTATTGCGCGACTGAATAATGAAAAATAACTTCGAAGCAATCTACGAAGACAACTAACTTTTCAGAGTACTCATCTTGGCAATTCAAATCAGTGAAGCGAAACTACTTCAATCAGATGACGCGGATCATCGGTTTGAAGGCACTAAATTAATGCAGGCCTTGAAATATGCGGCACGTTCTGGTGATTTATATTTTTTAATCAAACTCTGCTGGAAAACTTCATCATTAGTTGTATGATGGTTGTATGATTACGATAAACAAAACATAAGATTAAGGTTTTCTCGATGTAGGATATTGTGGGTTGTTTATGTGGTCAGTAGATACGGCAAGCAAAACGGAATTGATATTTATATACCTGTGTATGTGTATGTGACAGTACATTATGTTTATAGTTCAACGGAAATGGAAGTTTCAACGGAGTCTACTTTTGGTATTATATGTTTGTGATAAAATGCGAATGCTGCCTTTGGTAATTTCTTTTTGATTGATTGGTTTTAGATAGCATGGGCGAGATAAAATTAGTTTATCCTAAGCAATCAGCCACAGGCAAATTAGTCCATTGTACTTTGACCCCGAAAGAAACACGTACAGTCAGATTTTTTTCTTGTTTTGAAGAAATGCAAAATATTGATTGAAAATAAATCGCGTCCATTCACGTGACGTCGGTGTCCAAATTATTATTATTTTGAAGCAGTTAAACAGCTCTAGCACAGCGGTATTTTGGAGAGACCTATTATGCTAACCCACAGAGTTCTAGAGTATATTGTTTAATCAACTTTTCAGGGTGTAACTCAGTGTGACCAAGTTTTTCATTGCTAGTTCTAGAAGCATTTTGGCTGTCTCCAGAACTAGCTAGCGATTTGATCGTGGCTGAGACCAACGCCTTTAGAGTGGCTTAGCTATCAGGGGAGAGGGTCTTGCCTGGTATTAGATTGCAAGATTGAACTTACGCACTGATTGATCACCAATATTTATATTGTAGCTACAATAGTTTACGTGGAATTTACTGCAGCCTATATGCAATTGTTGTTTTTCTAATTAAAAATTAAAATAATTTGATATTAATTCGCCATGCCACGCGGAACCAACGTGGCCACCAAAGAAAGGATAACACTTTCAGCAAGTTTTGAAAGGCAATACTAACCTTTGATTCACAAAAATGATAAAAAATCATTTCGTCAGAGACTACATGCCATGGAGCAGAGAGTGGAAAACCGTTATTTTTAGTGATACAAAAAAAAAATAGCTTGAACGGACGAAAAGGCAGTAAAAGTGGGCCTGCACTCTGGTGGTGCAAGTGTAATGTGGGTACCACCCAGAATAACGAGCAAATACTTTAAGGAGATGCTGGAGTATGCCCTGGACGAGTTTGGAGAAATTCTTTATTGTTTTCAGCAAGACAGTCTTCTTGTTCATACAGCAAGAGCAGTCCCTGAAGGGTTTCAAGTCAGAGGGACAAAGTGTTTGCTGTAGCCAACATACAGTCCTGGCTTAAACCTAATTAAAAGTGTGGGGGGATCTTGGCCAGGAAAATTTACTACAATAAAAGACAGTAGAGAAGAGATGCGGAAGAGCTGAAAACTCAAATGACCCAGACCTGAAATGATATTAACGTAGTCTATGCCGACTAGATTGTTTCAATATATCTGTATTGAGAAAAGACGAGGCTATAAGAAGTACTGAGCTAGAATTTGACAGGTAAAACTCAAAATCTTGTAATTTTTAGTGTTGCATACCAGAATGGTATAAACGGAACACTAATCAGATTTAACACGGTGCCAGTCACACGCTTATAAATTTTTAACCATTTGACCAGTGAGCTCAAATTTTGGACAAAAATAGAACCTGGTGGACCAAAAAGAATAGAGAAAATTGTAAAAAAATATTTTTGTGGCTTTTGGGGCATAATGTAGCCTAAAAAAAAAATATATTTTTTTAGACCCCATCATGGGAAATAACGAATTAAAGCTGAACTTCCAAGGAGTCCAAAAATATAAAATATATATTTTTTGTGATAAATTTCCTTGAACAAAAGAACTCGAAAACTCTGGCATTGGCGATGACCATCTCTGTTCCTCATATAGTGCATATTGAAGCACTTCTATAGCAAGCTCGAATTGTAAGCACTGAAATTTCAGCATCGTCGATGCTGCTGTATATTACTCTACCATTCAACATTGACTTTATCCATTTACTTGTGGTCAGCAAGAGATTCATATTGCTAAAAACACGTTTAATGGATTCATATTAAGTGTTATCGAATGTTCCTTCAAGGCCTAAAAAGGCGACAAAGCAGCTCTTTATCCTGTTTATTGAAGTTTCAATTTTGGTTAGCATTTGGTTTAAGCATTAACAAAAGCTGTTTAGCAAAAGGTCTTCAAGCAAATGCTAATTTTGAAGTGAATAAACTTGTTCTAATGTTAACTAGCAAATGCTTGAATATTTTAACAAATACTTTTCAGAATACGCAAAATAAAGTCCAAAAGTTTCAGAGTCTGTGGGTGAAGGGGTCACACTTGTATTAGAAAAGAGGTCTTACTCTAAGTTATTAGATGTAATAACTTCTGAAGAAAATTACGTACTGCATTGTTTTTAGTATTTCTGCAGAGCAAATAAAACAACCTTTTTAGAGGAGGTCAGTTAAAACTGTTAAAAATGTCTGAAAGCCATACATTTTATCTATTTTCTCAAAATTTCGTGAACATAAGGTGTGCCTAATTTCCATTATGTCACACTTCAAACTATATTTATTACAAAACCGGAAAAATATTTCTTGCTGTCAATACATTTTCTAAAACTTTTATTGGCAGCAATATTGCTTACGGCTGAGTCAATTTCGACAGTTTTTACCAATATGGAAGGACTGTTTCATTTACTTTGCAAAAATACTCAAAACAATGCGAAATGTGATTCTGTTCAGAAGTTATGGTATCTGACGTGGTTCAACCTCTTCTTGCCATAATTCGGAATTTGGTCCACATAGAACACAGATTGGGGGAGCCCAATATCACTTACCTCAACCTACAAATCCTGAAATTTGGATCAAATAAATTTGAGATAACCTGAATATTTACTTGCACGATTTGGTTAAATTATTGCAGATAGCGAATATCGGAAGGTGGCCACTAACTCTTTGTAATGGTTTTTGCTCTGAGTTCATAATAAAGTTTTTTTTTCTTTTTGTATGTACTGCTCTGTACAGTCTTTTGTTTGTTTATTTAATGAAAACTTTCTAAATACGCTACTCCCATCTTACACCCCACTCACCCCTTTAATTATAAACCAATTCCACCTGCAATTATTGTGAAATGTAATTAAGGGTCAGTAATTCAATTACGATTGCCTTTCCTTCCAACGACCATTTAATTCCCAATTCCAGACAAGCCTCGCTCGCGTAAAAGCACTCCTGATTCTGACTGGATATAATTTCTGGAAGGAAAAGAGTACTTTTCCTCTTACGTATGTCCAAAGTAACTTCGCAACCTTCTTCTTGTTCCGTCGTTTCTCTGCTTCCGGTTCAAGGCGCACACGCTGGCCCATCAATGTATCACCATCCCAAAAGGGGTAAGGACACCTCCAATCCGGCAAATCTTCGGTCGATAAGTCTCCTTCCGAACATCAGCAAGGTATTCGAAAAAGTGATCAATAGAGCCCTGCAGAAGTGGACTGAGAACAATAATATAATTCCGGATAATCAATTCGGTTTTAAGGCGGGGCATGATACAATACATGCCGCGTCTAAACTGCTATCGGATATCCAATGGCACAAAAGCAAGAACCAATGCACGGGTGCCTGCCTGATTGACTTGGAGAAGGCCTTCGACACCGTATGGTTAGAGGGACTCTTCTACAAGCTAAGCAGGCTGGGCATAAGCAAACCACTGCTGTACATACTTTATAACATGCTCACCAGTAGACAATTCATTGTCAAAAATGGCAATGTGACTTCTGCTGGAACATTTCTAATTAAAAACGGTCTGCAACAAGGTGCGGTTAATTCACCGATCCTTTTCAACATTTACACAAGCGATCTAATAGGTTCACTTCACCATGCCATAGCGTACGCAGACGACTTGATTGCGTACAGATCAGGACCAAAAATCGAGGTCATTGCATTTCTCTTGCAACGTGACTTCGACAAGATTCAGCGATATTGCGATGACGATGATGAAACCATTCTTTTTAGGACGCCGTTGTCTGGTGCCTCTAGGGATACCAGAAAGAATTGGCGGAAGTTCTCAATCGTGGGACCGCACGGACAGCCACTTGCGTGTCGAAGTGTAGTCAGATACCTGGGGCTCTGGTTAGACCAATATCTATATTTTAACAAACATATAGTTGCTGCTCTGGCCAGAGCCAAAGGTGCTTTTGTCCTTACAAAGAGACTTTTTTATAGCAAGCAACTCGATGCAAGGGTAAAGGTAATCTGCTACATGGCCCTCATTCGGCCAATGCTCGTATTTGGATGTCCCGTGTGGTTCAACGTGGGAGCAAGCTTGTTGGAAAAGATTCGGGTGTTTGAGAGGGCTTGCCTTCGGGCCTGCCTTCATTTGTACAGAACATCAGAGTCCCAGTACATAAAATTCTATCCCAATGAGGTCCTATACAACAGGGCTAACCTAATAAGAGTGGATAATTTCGTTATCAAGCTGATTCGAAGGCACATTGCAAGAGCAATAAGCTCGACGAACAACCTGATCTCCGGGGCTTATTACCCCAATTACGAGTATCACGAGAGAGTGCGCCTTAACGGCTTTGTCCCCCCGGAGGCGTTCCTCTATTTTGATGAGAAAGGTCTGATCCAGGACAGATTGGCGGTGCCGCTAATCTTCCATGTTGCTCGGAAAGCTGTGGACAGGCGACTCAACTACGACAGAGACGTTGCACACAGCAGTGTGGAGCGTCTCCGGTTCAGTAGGGCGGTATCAAGTCGCGATATTGAGGACGTACAGCGTCAGTACGGACATTTCTGGTGGCTAGCCGAAAGAGGGGAAACTCCTTCGTCGTTTCCTCATAATCCAGGGTAGCCTGTTTGATGTTCAAGGTTGACTGTACATTGCCCATGGCCGACTTACATAGTTTAGGTTTAGGTAGATTGTAGATAATAATAATAAAAAAATTACAAAAAAAAAAAAAAAAAAGAAAAAAAAAAAAAAAAAAAAAAAATCCGCAGCACTTGGATGAAAAAAAAAAAAAAAAAAATAGTACGTAGAGAATTACGTAAGGTAGAATAAGATAGGTTAAGGTAGAATAAGGTAGCTTAAGATTTATTTTAAGGTAGCTTTGTAAGTTTTATATATAAGAACAATCAAAATGAGTTCGTTTACTAAGTTTTTTCACTTAATTAAGATTTTTTCTTAGTAATAAACAATAAAAAAAATAATAAAATAAATAAAGAACTAAAGTAAGTTACGTCGAAAGACATAGTTTTAAGTATTAGGTTTAGCTTAGAGCGCCCGCATAGGGCCAGTAAGTTAGAATAGAATAACATAGTTAAGCTAGTTTTAAGCATTTTTTTTTTGTCTAGCATGTAAGGTATAATGAATTGAAAAATAAAAAATGCAAAAAAAAAAAAAAAAAAAGTATCACCAAAATTCAGAAGACATTTTATACTGCTCTTATCGGACCCTTTCACAAAGAATTTGGTGGTTTTGCAAGAAAGTTAGCCAGACAATCTTTATGGATGGTAAGTATCCATAATTGTGGAGATTTTTTTACTCAGAATTCCTTTGCGATCCATGTTGTGTTCGTAAGTCGTCAAAGGGAACAGAAACCTACAGACACCGCCACGACAGTTTGTACTTTTGAAAAGATCGACGATTCCATAGATAAGAAGAAAAATACAAATCAATTGCGCGTAGCATATGTAATATTGAACTTTAAAAAAAAAAAAAACTGTTTAAAAGTGGTTCATCTTGTTAGCGAAAATAGCTAAGAACCAAAACTACATTTTGCTTGCTGATATATAGTGAGCTGTGTTAAGACGTACACAATGGGTGTCTTAATAATAAATTCTACTACGACTAAATACGTGAAATGACATCAATTGCACATTGAACATGTACGGACACAGTTCAATGACCAAATTAATTATGAGTAATAAAATACGTAATCACTGCACAATGTATGTAGTGGACCAGAATCGCTAGAGAAATTAAGAAATAATTGTTTGAGAAATTAATGCCATGAAGACTTTGAGGGAGCCATCAATAATCTTAATCTTAAATGAAAACTATCACCCCAAACTGGATGGAATATATGCTCAGAACGAAAAGCTTCACCAAGCACTTATTTCGGACTTCATGGATACTTTATGGAAATGAGATGCTACCCCCACTACTACGAGTATGCATTGTAATCACAATAAAATATTGACAAAAGGCAAGTTCCTGTAAACTCTATCAGAACTGATACAATCGGCAATAAATTTGCAAAACAATTGGGCTGTTTAAGGTCCTGCTTTCACTGCGCATAAGAAAAACGCATCAAAATCGGTTAAGTGGATCTTGAGTTATAAACGGGTACACAGATATACAGTTTAAAGAACCGAAGAACATTGGGGCTTTATTATGTAGTACAGTAGTAGTAGTAATTTTTATTTGCTAAATAACAATTCAAATTACATTAATAAGTAAATTTATACTGTGAGTAAAAGTCGTTAGCCTGACTGGCAATTTCTTTACCATATAACATGAAATTATAGATTCTGTACTTATAAGGTTCCTATACTTACATGGACTTAATATAAAATTATATAAAGACTCATAATTCTAGCCATTAAGCACATCAAGCAAAATATCTCTGTATAACATGCACTCACCAAGCAACTCTTTTCTAATTCTTTTAAGAATGGAACACACTGAAATAAAGTGAAGCTTCAAGTTACATAATGTGCACATACCTACTGTGTTATTTTTAAAAGTTTTCGCAATTAAATTAAGTAGACATCCTCTTGTCATAAATATGTATCATATTATTTTAGCGCTTTTATCGGTAAAATAATTTGGAACACCGACATATATGTACTCGTACATAAGGCCGCTGTATTCGTGGTGAAACTATCCACTTCTAGCGCTTAATACATTGTCATTCCACTGAGTGCACTTTAAAGCAAGAAGAGCTTCTGAATGCGACAACCGCCAATTTAAACGTAAATAGACTTTCATTCTATAGGTACATCCCAATAAATGTTTTCATTAATATATTTTTTAGCTAATATTTTCGGCAGTCTATCCTCTAGGTAATTAAATATTTCCCGTACATAGTTAAAATGCAGGTGCAAGGTTTGTAGGAAAAGGGTTGCAGCCAGTTTCAATATAAATCATGTAATTTGGGGTGTTATATGGAAAGTTAAGCATTCTTTTGACAAAGTATCTCAATAGATTTTCTGTTTGATCGTACTTTAAATACCCGCCGACCTAAGCCGCATAGAACATGATAGATCTTGCACTGACTTTTTTGGAAGGTGGGATTTTCTTGTCCATAGTGAAAGATGACACGATGAGTTTATAGCTGCTTTTGACCGTACAAGTTTTTCTTCCAAGTGGGTCTTAAATAACATTGTATGTATGTTTCAGACCTAAGTAATTATTATGTGTCTTTCTATTCTAATAATCTTGGATGACATGCCCACATTGTGCAACTAATGACAGAACAATTCCCGGTTTATTGGGTCAAAAGCATCTTTGAAATGGACAAAGAATACGTAAAGTTTGGCTTTCCCCTCCCTTAATGCCAGATGTATTACTGATGATAGATTAAAAATATGATATGTCTACCATGTAGCAATCTTTTCTAAAACCAGCTTAATACTCATTGATAATTCTATTGGTATCAGCTCAGTTTGATATCCATTCCAAAAGTACGCCGTTGAAGATTTCGCACATGGTGTCAAAAAACGATAGCCCACGATAATATTGAACTTCGATACATATGTGCAACGTAAAAATGATTACCTTTTTTAATGAACTTGGTACATCTTCTTTATCAAAAATTCCATTGACAAATTGGGTACCGCTCACTTCGAAATTTGTGAAAGAATTTTAATAAAAAACCTTTTTTAGCGAAAAAATATTCCTTAAACTTAAGACAATCGGCATATGGCCCGAACATATTTCTTCACCAATAAAATATAATGATTTAATGTGTGAACAATTTTTGTGGAGTTTTACTGTGAAGATGTCGAAAAGAGGGAAGCACTGTGTCAAATGCTTATAATAAATGGGTTTAGGTAAGTTACGGCAATACGAAAAATTCATATTATTTTCAAAACTAAATGAACTGTTTAGCTCGTATTCTCAAAATGTTATTTTCACCCCTTACTCCCTTATGCTTACAACCCTTTAATTGCTGTCCTGGTATGGTGGAGATGCAATGAGTAACTGCTAAGGGACTGGTGGACGTACAATGTGAAAACACACATTAAGCAGGTAAATGAAAAACAACATTCCTGTTCTTCTTCTTGTATCGTGATAATAATAATATAAAACCCTATAATCCTTGAATAATTATATTGCTTCATGATTAATAAAAAAAAAAGAACAACAATTTTCTTATAATACTCGTATTGTACTTTTGCACCCCATGAGCTTAATATCGCAGCCAAATGCTTGCCTAATTTGTAAGTTAAGAAGGAAAATGACCTGAAAAATATGAGAAACTGTCACCAGTTTTGTCATTCCATTTATATTCCCATTTCTCACATTGTGAGAAAATGTAAACCAAATCGAATGTTCTGTGTCACGAAAGCAGTAAATCAGTTGCTTGATACATACCAATCTGCTTCTGTATATAAAATAAATCTCATTTAAAACTTTGGATAACTTCCAGTCTGTGCACATGTCGGGCTACGTCGAAGGATGTGCCTAGAAGTTAATGAGCATCACGCAGCGCAAGGGTGTAAATTAGAGGGAGTCTGGGGGCTCAATTGTCCGGTCAAATATGTTACCAACTACATTCAAGAACAGCTTGTCGAGAGGATTAGAAAGGCAAACATTGTTTGACGTACTCGCAGATGCAACTCAAGATATGTCCAGATATGTGACATTAAAAATATAGTTCTAACCCCATTCCTTTCTACCTTCACTAATATTTCGCGAACTGAAAAAATTCTCTCGTAATTTGTAACGCAGAAATTAAATCGATATATGTCAGCACTTTTTTAGCCTTAAATTTTGAGCTAAGAAGATGGAATTTGGTATATAACTTTCTTATGACCCGAAGCAGTATAAGTGTTAAAACGCCCACTTTATTTAAAATGCTTTTTTATAAATATTCTTGCTCGAAACTGTAAAATAGCGCCTTATTGAAATATATAGACATTCACATTTTTTTTTTTCTTAAGCTATTTACGGTGGTGATCAAGTCTTATTGTGAATATTTCACCAGAATCCTTGATCTTCTGTTACAAATGGCGACCGCCGTACCCAATTTCTGCTAAAAAAAAGTTTTAGCCAAAAATAAAGTGAAATCTCTTAAATATCGAGAGAAAATCCTCTGAGTAGAAAAATTTCATTGCATTTGAACCAAAAGGCTCACAACAACACGCCCACTTTGTTTGGGATGGGTTAGAAGATGAAGAAAGGGTATCCGTTTCAGACGGACTGTAGGTAGCTTTTATGTTTTTTTTTTTTTTTTTTTTTCGTTAGAGGATTTCCTTGGAAAGCCTGGAAATAACATTTTTCTTCTGGCGCTTCTTCAGGACGTGTGAGAAAGTGATGTGAATTAAACCATCTGAATAAAAATATTTATTCTTTTCGACATTGGCTACTGGAGCTACCTCCAAAATAATGTTGTTTTTTTTTTAAATCAACTTGTAAACCGTGCATATAGCTTTTATAGTTTAGAAGCTGGTGATGATAGATGGATAGTAATAGGGTTCCCTAGCATGTATACCGAACTCTGACAAGAGGCGGGGGGGACACCAAAGATTCCTTCACTTTGAACGCAAATTGCAAATTTTTAATTTAAAAAAGGGCATTTTGTGGATTAGGCTCAAGAAATTTTGTTATTGATTCTTTGTGGATAGAGCATAAAGAAACAAAAAAAATGTCTGGCCACTTTTGCTTACACTTCAAAACATAAATAATGCTTTTTTGAAAAATGGTCACGGGATTATGCGTTGTTTTACATGACTGGTATAAAAATCATTATAAAATTAGAAGGTGGTGACATACATACATACAAATGGACGGATTGACGGACGCACTAGCGAGGGCAATGGGGTTCCGATGTCTGAAAATTAAATGGAATGTTTTATGACAGCAAAATTGGATTTAATAACAAGAATTTGAAATTGAGATTAGATTTTTCGTTCGATTAGGTTAGTCACATCTATTCCCAAGTATGGAAGACGGATATCTAATGAACGCGGTCAATATATACATAAATAGAGTCGGATTATATTGACAAAGCCCAATTTACAGGTTCTATTGCTTGGCTTGGAGAGTGGCGCAAATATTCCCTGAAACAACGCTGGCAGAAATGTTCCAGCAGAAATTGCTTAGACTCATTTTAAGCGTAACTTTTTTTAGCAGTTCCTAGACTATGTTATCACAGAGCTAAAAGATATTATAAACAGATGCTTAATGCTTTATATGGTTCTGTACTGAAGTAGATATCTTGAATTTTATTCGAAGTGAGAAATGAGTTTTTTTTCACACTTTGAGTTACAGAACCGAGCTCCTGCAAGCTTTTGATGATTGCCATAAATTATTCTTCCCCAAATTTTAACCACTACATTGATAAACATAAATTCCTCAGGAATGAAATACAAGAAAAAAGATATACACCCGGACGTGAAAATTAAACCTTCAAAAACTAGCACAGAAGACAAAAATTTGACTTAATCTTGTACGGAAATTTAAAAAAAAAAAAATTATAATGTTTCAAACTAATTTTAAGGTCATATACAGTCTGTGTATATCAGAGAGTTTTCAGACATAGATAAGTATCATAACTTTCAAACCCCCTTCATACTTAAACTATATGTACATACGCCCTTGATTCAAAAACACCGAAAACTTCAGTAAATATATATACCTATCACAATTTAAAAAAGCCGTTATTCGTTTTGTGGAGCAACATCAATGTGTAATAAAAAAAATTGTCGCACATAGCACAAACACATAAAGAATCACATCCTTTAGCAAAAACCAGCCCAAACTGAATAGCATCATCCGAACACAATGGCGCGTAGCGTTGTTGACGCCATGTATCCACAAATTGGACACATCCAAGAATTTATGTACTAAAAATAAATGTAATGTTCCTCCTCACTGTATCCAAAATGCACCAACCACTTAACAAATAAATATGCACCGCCTCCACGTTAATCTGCATGACTGATGGGAATATTGTCAACTGAGTAGATTTATTCATGCAAATGTGGATTTCTATTTTTAGACGTCACGTGTCACACTCATAACAAACTAAAAGTCATATATAAATCGTTTCCCACTTTACTCACGCATCATCAGACCCCCTTCCATCGGACTTGAGGATGGATGTGCTTATCCAAGAGTACGAGTAATTATACGGAAACTCAGGAAATACATATTTTTAGACAACACTTAAGTAACGAGCAAGGAGTTAAATTATTTCAACTATTTCATTTAAAAGTCAAAGGGGAACATCTCTATACAGGAAATTACATATTCCAACTTAATTTCCAAGTAAAATCAATGCGGAACAAAAGAAGAGGAATAAAAATAAAAATGTTAATTATCCCTCCAAACCCGCACTCAAAAACTAAAGCATGGACAACAAAATGACATTGGGCCGAGTGTAACCATTACTGCAGTGCTCCATCCTAAATACATATGTATGTACGTACTTTTGCTGGGTATCCTTCGGTGATGCCGCACAGATTACAAATTTTCAGAGAGTATAACTTTCATGTACATACAAATGACAAATCATAACAAAGCATTTTTTTTTTTTTTGTAGAACCTTCTGCAGCACTTTTCAAAACTTTTATGACTTTTTTTTTTAAAGAAAAAAAAACTTTTATTTAACCAGACATTCTTCGTTAAGGGATAAAGGATGCAAAATTAATGGAATAAGAGTAAGGAATTTCACTGGTTTCACTAGAAATCTCGTTTTGCTTATGCTTGCACAAATTTCGTTATCATATCCGTTTTTTCTTATATATTTTTCGCTTCCGTATTCGTAATCCAGTTTCGCTATACGTTCGAGGGAAAATGATGATTTTACTTTTTAGCAAACGACGTACGAGTTTGAGTTTAAATAAAGAATTAAATTTATTTAAAAAAAAAATACAAAGGCGACTAACAAATTGTTGATTAATAGTATTATCGGAGATAGAAAACAGGAGAAAGTATAACGGCAACGACCGACACGTTCCAGCCAACGTCCTATACTAAAAACCCAAAGGATATTTACTCTGACTATTGACATGTCTAACATTTCACCAATCCCCGATGGTGATGGAGAAGCATCCGCTTTTCACACTTTCCCAGCTTCTCATTGTTTTAGATATTCTTTTTTTTATTGTTGAAATTTATACATTGTGGTATTTTTGCAGGATTTCTCCTCTTCGATGTTAAGAGTAACTATTTCTGTAAAAAAAAAAATGTAGGCACCCTTGCAGATAACAAACTCTTAAAAGTAACACCAACGTGGTATTGATAGTTTATGACTATAATTTTTTTTTATATAAGATAAAAAAAAATATATTAATTATTTTGATTTCTCTTTTAATTTTTATCAAAACTAACCCAAAAATGTAGAACTACAACTAACAGTTAAAAGCGAGAGCAACGATTTATTTAGTGCAAAAGAGAAAAAAAACTAAGATATGTATGTGCGGAACTACACTTGGTAAATGTACTGAATTCCTTCGAAAGATATTGAGCCCTTGAAAAGGAGACACTTTTCTTTACAGAAGTTTTCCCCTCAGATGAGGGGACTTTGATTTTGCGCAATGAATTCTCCATCCACATAATTCACACGTTTTCGGAATACTTCAAAGAACGTTTACAAACAAATATTGTAATGCATGGCCAACTGCAAGCAGAATCCGAATAGGAAGAAAAAATTAGTATGCACTACTTCCTTACTCAACTTTGCCGAAAAGCATACATATTTTTTTAGGATTTTCAGGGTTATGCGGTTGTTAAAACTACATGTTACATAATTTTCTCCATATCAATGATTTCCTTTTATTCCATAACTACTGTGTAACTATTTCTGTAGGAACTATGCAGATCTCTAGACACACAATTTTGGATTCAATTACATGAAATGAAAGAGTTTTTTTTTCACTTGAATAGACTTTATAAGAGGAGAGAAGAGCCTCCCACTATGCTGAATAAACAAACATGCGGGCGTATGTGTTATACTGACAATTCCAAAAAGCCAACATCTATGACATTATTATCAATATGTGTACTTTTTTGATTTCTATATAAGATACAAAAAATCTGAAAAAGCGGGGATGTGCTTTCTTTAGAATATCATCATAAAAACTAGTTAGCATATGCAACTCAACAGCTTTGATCAGATCTTTAGTCTTTAGTCCAAATTTCATTCAAGATTGCATATCACAGAAAGGTAGAGTGCTTTACAACGCGATTATGGAACAAAATAGTTTTGATCTCTCCTCTGATCATTCTCCAACAATTCTGACGATGAGCTAAACCCTAATTAGAAAAGAAGCACCAAATTAACTATCAGAAAAACTAATTGGGAAAGCTTCAGAAAGACATTGATGAAAATATTAAACTGAGCGTATGAACTTGAAGTCGAAGTTGATCGCTTCGTTCAGATCCTGCAGTGTGGCACGTGGAATAATACTCCTTATCAAAGGAAATCGCTGGACAATTACACTTTGAAGTACCCACAGGAAATAAAAGAAATGGTAAGAGAAAAGATGAGAACGCAGAAAAAATGGCAACAAGCTCATTCTCCGTAACATAGAGCACATGTAAATCGTTTGTGTAATCTGCTGAAAAAGATGATTAAGCATTTTAAAAATCATGTAATACGAACTTACTTGAAAAGCTTAACAGCGGAAAACATTCCAATTATTCATTATTCGTTCACCGCTAAACCCATTTTGGCTGCTTCTGTCTCAACCTCCGCGAACAGCCCGCTGATTTCTGCCAATTATGTCGATATCGTCGGCATACGCAAGTAGTAGCACACACTTTTCCTAAATCTTTTTCGGTCGATTACAATTTAATTTAATTTAATTTTGGTGGGGGCGAAAGCCCACATTTATTCGGTTTATTAAAAGCTACAACTAAAACTTAAACCTAAAACTTAAAACTAAAACTTAAAACTAAGACTTAAAGCTATACGGGAAATTGGTTCATTGGGTCCATATGAAGTACGGTGGGACAGTTAACGATTTTAACGTTCGAAAAGATAAAAAAATATTTTTTATGGAGACTAACGTCTCTTTATTACTTCAACTTAACTCTAAAGTACAATTTCAACTTACACTTCTACTTATAGCCTAAAAATGTCTGCTCATCAATTTACTGAATGTGGGAAAATATTCCAGACGGGAATATTACACCTCACTTTGATAAATAGCTTATTCTGCATTATCAGCATTCGACCTGACTGGCGCGTGTGCTGATAGTGCAGAAATGGGTGCATTAACTCTTCCCTCCTTAAAGGTCTACGGCCCGTAGATCAGCAATTTAGCTTAGTAGGTTGAAAGAGGTCATTTACCTGTGGTATCTGGATTTGGATTTTTTTCTCTTTTTTACATTTGTTTCTAAATAATATAATTAATATAATAGTAGTGATTAACAGATATATAATTAAATTTGAAATGAGAGAAATATTGTTCGTTACAGAAAATTTATGTATCTTTCTTATATTTTCTAGGTGCAGATCATGTAAATACTCTAAATCTAATTTTACGTCTTTAATTGTTAAATTGGTCTGTATTATGGGTGGTAAAATCTGGAAGGTTCTTACTTCTTTGTTATAATAGCTCTTGTCGTTGATTGATATGATATCTTCATTGAATTCTATAAGGAAGGTTCCATTTAAGGTTTTGGTGTCAAGTTCAAGTTCAAGTTCCGTTGAAATTTGTTAGGAATATTGTATTATTAGTTAGGAGTTCTACGATTGGCTTCCGGGAGAATTGATGGTCGCATCCGGCGTCTTTACCTTTTAGAAGCTGGCTGATGCAGTGATCTGGAGGCAACTCTTGTATCTGGTTCTCATTGCAAATTGTTATATCCCTCATTTTTGCGCACGGTTCTTTGATTCCGTATTGCTCTTCCTGGGTTGTGAGTAGCTCCTTGATTTCTAGGTGGATTCTCATGTTGTTTTTTACTGTAGATCTGATTATAAGATGATTGTATCCTTTAGTTCTTGTTTTTGGTATGGAAATGGTGTAAAGTAGAATTGATTCTTTTTGTAGTATTATAATTGATGACATGTACCATCCTGAAATTGCCATTGATGATTTTCCCATTTCCTTGTTTTAACGCTATGATGGGGGTACTGTATTCGTATACGTTGATTGTTCCGAGTGCCAACCTAAGGATAGACCTAAAATGGGAAGGAACAAAAAATATTTTTTAATGAGAAACATTTTTTATTTGAGACTTGTGGATTTTTTTTCCTGTTTCCGTGACGATAGTTACTCGATTATCTTTTGCCACCTTCTCTTTTATGTACAGGGGTTTTTGCTTCCCGTCTCTTCGTTTAACAGCCGCAAATATTATCTCTCCTGGTTGGTATTTCTTCGGTTTGTTCCTGTTTATGTTTTCTCGGCTGATTTTGTTCTTTTGGTTTCTCTTGATGAGTTCGCTTAGGTCTTCGTTTACCTTCGTCTGAAAGTCAATGAGATTCTGGTAGTTTATCCTCTGAATTCTACCTAGGAAAACGTCACTTGGTTTTTTTTTTTTGTTACGGAATGTACTGAGTTATTATAACGGTCCACTGTTATGTTGATTATTTCCTTCATCGTCAAGTCTGGATACTCTTTTTTTAGACATCGGGTTATTTCTATTATTGTCGAATGAACTCTTTCGATAGTTCCGTTCACCTCGCTTTTTTGAGGTGGGGTTAAATAGAGTTCAATTCCTAGAGTTTTGATATAGTTTGAAATGATTGGGCTGATAAAACTGCTTTCGTTATCAGTTACCAAGACCTTTGGTGCTGTAAAAAAGTGAATGATTTTTATTATTTTACCCCTGAGATATATGGCAGACTTCTCCTTTATGTGGAAGAATTTTGCAAACTTTGAAAATTTATCCACGCAGGTTATGAACTTCTCATGATCTATCTCGAATATGTCCATGTGCATTATTTCGGATGGGTACGTAGGAATTGGTGTTTCCTGCATTTCCGGTTTTTGCGGATGTCTGTCATATTTACTTGTATTGCATATATCGCATTTTTGTACATACTTTTTTTATCATGTTGGCCATTCCTGGGAAGTAATGTTTTTCTAAGATCTGTTCCTTGTTTTCTTTGTAGTTCCGGTGAGCTCTGTTATGTTCTGTTATTATGACTTGTAATCTATTGTCAGCACTGGCTAAGTCCTCAACTAATCTTTGGGTTATTCTGATCTTGAATTTGCTGAAGTGTTCTCTGTATATTTCCTGCAATAGCTGTAAATAGTTTTCTGGAATCTTTATTCCATTTAATATGTTCGGGTTGAGTTTTTCTTTGAGGGTCTGCGTTAGTTTTTCCTTGGTGATTCCTCGGAGTCCAATGTAATGTCGCTGGTAATTTGGATGGGGTTCTTCGTGTGCATTTATTTCGCTATTTTCCCTAAAAACAAGTTGATTTCGGAATACATTTAGGGGGGCTTCACAATGTGGGATAAGGTCGGAACTATCTTCCTCTGCGCTATGCATCATTTGTGAACTGGATGATGTTAAGTTGTTAGCTTCCAGTTTGAGCCTTGATAATGCGTCGGCTACCTTATTTGTTTTCCCTGGTTTATAGATGAGCTCGTAATTGTACTCTTCTATCCTGGCCTTCCATCGTTTCAGCTTTGCATTCGTGTTCTTGTTGCTCAAGGCGAAGGTTAATGGTTGATGGTCTGTTAGTATTCTTATTTTTTTTGCGCCGTATAGATAATTCCTTAGGTTGTCGAGGGCCCAGACTATCGCTAACATTTCCTTTTCATTTGTAGCGTAGTTTTCCTCTGTCTTGTTTAATGACCTGGAAATATACGTGATGGGTCTGTCCTTCCCGATTTCCCCCTGAGAAAGCACAGCACCAATAGCGGTATTGGAGGCATCTGTCGTGAGTACGAACGGTTTTTCAAAGTCTGGAAAGACGAGAATTTCTGCTGATGTTAAGAGTTCTTTTATATTCCTGAAGGTTTTCAATTCGTCTGCATTGAGTTCAATCTTAACTTTCCGTGATTGATTGGCTTTTATTTGGGCCTTCTCCCCCCTTGTGAGATTCGTAAGGGGTTTTGCTATTTTGGCAAAATCCTTTATGAATCGTCGGTAGTAGGAAGCTAGTCCAAGGAATCCTTTAAGTTCCTTCAGATTTGCTGGAGCTTTCATCTTTTCAATAGCCGCGATTTTTTTCGGGTCTGGTCTTATACCCTTATTTGTTATTAAGTATCCTAAGAACTCGGTTTCCTCTTTTAGGAATTCCGTTTTATCCAAGTTTACTTTCAAATTGGCCCGTTCTAGTTTTCCAAATACTATGTCGACGTTCTTTAGGTGTTCCTCCGCAGTCTTGCCGAACACTATGATATCGTCTATGTACACATAACAGATCTTTCCTATGTGTTCCTTTAAAACATCGTCTATCATCCTTTGGAAGATTGCTGGAGCATTCTTCAGTCCAAAGGGTAGACGGGTATACTCATATTTCCCGTTCATAGTGGAAAATGCCGTTTTAATTATATCGTCATCTTTCATCTTGATTTGATGAAATCCCGATGTAAGGTCGATG
Source organism: Pocota personata (assembly GCA_963082735.1). Classification (NCBI taxonomy): domain Eukaryota; kingdom Metazoa; phylum Arthropoda; class Insecta; order Diptera; family Syrphidae; genus Pocota; species Pocota personata. The sequence continues at coordinate 53,855,882 of OY720430.1, forward strand.
GTCGTAAAGTACCTTGATTTTCCTAGGTTTGCGATAGTGTTAGAAATGTCCGGTATTGGGTATGTGTCCGAGATCGTTATAGCATTCAGTTTCCTGAAGTCTATAACCATTCTGTATTTCCTGTTTCCTGATGCGTCCATTTTTTTGGGTACAACCCACATTGGTGAGTTGTATGGGCTTTTCGATGGTCGAATAATACCATCCTCTAAGAATTTCTTGATTTGGGTGTCCACTTCTTGTCTCATGTGAATTGGGTATGGATATGGCTTGGTGTAAATGGGCTCATCTGTGGATGTTTTTTTTCGGCTTTTATACCCGTGTCGATGATTTCCTTGTCGTTCACTGCTCCGAAGATGTTTTTGTGTTTTTCCACTACGTCTTTTATCTGTTTCTTTACTTCATTACTCAGATGGCTGACTCTAATTTCTATGTTATTAACCTGAGCAGACTTCTTTTCTTTTAGTGGTATTTTAATGTTTGGTTTGATTTTTAGTATGTTATTTTTCCTATCTATTACCGCTTCTAATTCCTTAAGGGTATCATCTCCGATGATTCCGTCAAATGTAGTTAGGCCGGGTAAAATGAAAAAATCAATTGTAATGTTATTGCCGATACTTTCAAAGAATTTTCCACTAATTTTCCTATCAATTTGTATTTCTCCTCCAGCAGATTTTATTCTGAAGGGCTTTTGGGCTGGTTGAGCTTTGCCAACTAGTTTAGGTTGTATAAAGTTTTTGTTGGCGCCGGTATCTATAAGGAATTTTAGCAGTTCTCCATTTTTTGTCCTGTATTCTATATATGGAATGCTAGACAGGCTTCTGTCATAAAAATTTACTTCAGATGTTGTCTCTTCTGTTGGCTCTATCTCATCCTCCTGCGTGTATTCTTCCTCATATTCTTCCTCGTATTCCTCAGCATACTCTCTTTCCTCTTGAGTTTCGATGTTATATAACCTTTGACGTTTTTGCGGAAGGTTAACGGACTCATTCCTAGTGTATTGACTATAGTTGGGTCGATTGTAGGTGCCTTGGTTATAGGCTGGCCTGTTCATATAGTTTACTTGTTTTGTTTGGACAGACCGGTCGACTTCCATAGCAACTGGCGGTTTCGGTTGAGATGGTCTAGGTGGTGGATGATCATTTTTCTGGTATCTCGGTGGTTGGTATTGGTTCCTCTGGTATTGCCCATGTTGAATGTTGTATGCCATGTTTCTTTGTTGTAAATTTAATGGTTTTTGAGGTATTGGTGGCTGTCCTGCCCTTGCATGGTTCTGTCTTGGTGTAGGTGTGAATATTTGGTTGATTGGAGCTGTAACCATATTGTGGACGTTCTTCGGGTGTATTGCCAAGTTCCTATAATTTAGATTTTGAATTTCTAAACATGAGGCGTAAGCTTCCGGGAGTGTTTGTGGTTTTTGAATTATTAGGATCTTAGAAAGATCGTTATTCAATCCTCTAATAAATACGTCCAATGAGCGATTCCTGTAGTTTTCGATAAGTGCATTGATGGTTTCCGTACTATAGTCCTCTGTTTTTATTTTGTTGATTATTAATGAAAATTGATGATTAACGTTCGCATAGAATTCATCTATGCTGGAATTTCCTTGCATAAGAGTATTCAATTGGTGTTCCAAAGTTCTTATGTCCCTCTTGTGGGCATAATGGAGGGACAGGCATTTTTTTATCGCCGACCAATCTTCGTCGAAAATGTTATATGAAATTAGTGCAGACTCTGCTCCACCTCTAATCTTTTGTCTGATACTTTGCAGTATTGCCCGATAGATGGGTTTGTCTCTCACTATTTCATAGTCTTTAAGTATCTTTTCCACGTTGTGGACCCAAGATATGTACTGGATGGGATTCCCATCAAACGTTTGCAGCTCTTTCACGCTGTCTGGCAATTTGCTTATATCTTTCAATTCCTGTTCATTTTTAGGAGATTGAAGTGTGGATTGCGTTGAGGAAATCTCCTGTGTCCTTGTTTCCAAGGCTTCAAGTCTCCTTTCAATTTTTTTTATAGCTTCGATCTGAGCATTTACTGCTCCTGTAAGCTGAGTAATGGCTAGTTGTATTGCTTCCATCCTACCTTGTTATTTTTATTCGTTTATATGTATACTAAGTTATTGTTGTAATAATAAATTGGTTATCGTTCTTATACTACTGTGTATGGGTGTGGAACAATTTGTGTTTTTAATCTTATTGGCTAGGCTAACTTTATTAGTTACAATAAAAAGATTTTATATATTTTTGCCTCTATTGTTATTTCACTTTCTTTTAAGCTATGAGTACAATTTTCCAATTAGATTTAAATTTCATTGATTTCTTTCTTTTTCTTTTTATGAATTTAATATAGTTTGATATATAATTGAATATTTGTCTTGTTTTATTTTTCACATAGTTTGTTTTAAATTTTCTTAATTTTTATCTAATTTTGAACTATGTTCTTCTATTAAGAATACAAACAATTTTTTGAGAGCTAAGTAGAATTTAAATTGTGACTTACAATGCAATTATTATTCTTCTCATTGTGTGTCTGGAACCTGGAACTGATGCTGTGGTGTTGCTTTTGGACGAGGTGTATTCTTCCTTTTTGGCTGTCTGCGTTGAAGGTTGCAAGCGGCTTACTGCGGTACAACTGCTCGATCACTGTGCTACACTTGGGTTATTTTCACTGATCTGACGAGAAGTGTATTATAATATTTCACAACATTCAAGGTACTAAGGAAACTTGTGTGTCACTATTCTGATGGGAAGTGTTTAATACTTTCACAATTTTCACTGTATTTCTAAGTATTAAGACTTGTGTATTATCACTGTTCTTACGGGAAGTGTTGAATACTTTTACAATTTTCACTTTTAGCACTTGTCAGGTCCCTGCTGCTCGGGCGCCAGTTAACGATTTTAACGTTCGAAAAGATAAAAAAATATTTTTTATGGAGACTAACGTCTCTTTATTACTTCAACTTAACTCTAAAGTACAATTTCAACTTACACTTCTACTTATAGCCTAAAAATGTCTGCTCATCAATTTACTGAATGTGGGAAAATATTCCAGACGGGAATATTACACCTCACTTTGATAAATAGCTTATTCTGCATTATCAGCATTCGACCTGACTGGCGCGTGTGCTGATAGTGCAGAAATGGGTGCATTAACTGGACGGTAGATAGAAAAGACGAGGGCATCGTAAATTTCGTGGGTTGGTATTGAAAAAAATTGAATTATAAAGAGATGCGCAATCGATAGAGCCTGAAAGAAGTCGATGAATGAAAAGAATGTCTGCAACATCTCTGCGTTTCTTTAGAGTACTCAGGTTGATGAGGTTGAGGCGGTCTTGATAGGGAGGCAAGATAAATGGATCGTTTCAAGGAAATCGAAGAAATCGACGTTGAACATTTTCGATTCTGGTCACATGAACTTGCTGAAAGGGTGACCACGCTTGACTGGCGTATTCAAGGAGGGGGCGCACAAAGGTAATGTTGAGGGATCTGGTCACATAAGGGTCAGAGAATTCTTTGGACCATCGTTTGACAAAGCCAAGTGATGAGTTAGCTTTACGAATTATCTCATCAATATGTGAACGGAAATTTAGTTCCCTATCGTACAATATTCCAAGATCGCGGAGAGATTGAACGATGGATATAGGTTGACCATGGAGAAGGTAAAGGCGGGCGGAGGACACGTGGTGCTTACGTGATAAGGTAATGGATTGACATTTGGCGATATTAAGCTCTAAGCGATTTTGTAGGCACAAGTTCAAATAATTATCAAGGTCTTGTTGAAGGAGACAGTAGTCATGTGGTGAAGAGATGGCTTTGAAAAATTTGGTATCATCAGCGTACAGAGAGAGGGAAGAGTATTTAATAACCCTCTCGCCATCGTTTATGGTTAGAATGAAGAGAAGGGGACCTAGATGGCTGCCTTGCGGAATACCAGAGGTGGCCAAGAAGGGAGTCGATAAGATGGATCTGAACCGAACTCTGTAAGAACGGTTTTCCAGGTAAGAAGATATCCATTTTAACAATATGGGTTCGAAACCGAGGGCAGACAATTTGAAGAGGATTAAGTTATGAGATATCTTATCAAAAGCCTTACTAAAATCAGTTGCAATAACGTCGATTTCTTTGCCATTCTCTTGGGCAGACAGGGCGAAGAACACGAATTCGACTAAGTTAGAGGTAGTTGATCTACCTTTCAGAAAGCCGTGTTGGGCGGGAGAGATAAGAGACTTGCGCTGAAAGCTTAAGGCTTAGTAAAAAATACTTTCGAAAAGTTTGGGTAGATGAGAGAGTTTAGCAATGGGGCGATAGTTTGTTACCTCGCTCTTTGATCCCTTTTTGTGTATGGGGGTTATGAAAGAGGTCTTCCAAATCTGAGGGAATTCTCCTTGTGATAGAGACAAACGGAAGAGATGAAAGAGGGGGAGGGAACGAATGGAAGAGCATTTTTTTAAGAAAATTGGTAGGGAGACCATCTGGGCCGGGTGAGAATTCATCATTAAGATTTTGTAGTTTATTTTCAATTACAGCAGGATCAAAAGGCAGGGGCAGAAGGGGCCAACGGAGAAATTAAGAAGGTGACTGAAGTAAGAGGGGTCTGGTTCAAAAGAGTTGTCGGCGAAGGATTGCTTAAAATAGGTGGCAAAAAAGTTGGCAATGGTGTGCGGAGTGAAGATGAAGTTTTATGACGAGAAAAGGGGACATAAAGAGAAATAAAATTAAACATTTCTCTGTAAAAAATTGTGACGGCTTCGTTTAAGGATAAGTTAGCAAACTCAAAGGAACATCTACTCATATAGGCATTTATTTTGCGGACACATCAACAATGCAGTCCTTGAAATTCTGAGTGAGAGAAATTTATTGCGTCGGCTACAGAGGATCAAACCTTTCGACAATAATACATAGAGTAACCACGTCTAAATTGTGGAACAGCACAACATTTTCTGCAGCTACTCTTAGGGTAGAACACATTTATAAAAAATCTGAAAATCAGCTATTTTGCACTAACAATTTTTTGTTCGTTTTGAAATTTGTTCGCATTGAAACATAGCTTTTTTTGCAAGATCTCACCTAAAATTCAGAAGAGAACATTTCAGTGTTATTACAGTTTTTATTAAATTTGGATGTCTCTCGATGAATAAATTACTTGATTTTTTTTTATTTTGACAGCTAAAAGAAAAACTTCAGAACGTGCATTAGTTTATTGAAAACGTCCAACTTATTCTGACAGTTTTCACTAGATTGTGCTGTTCTGTACTCTACTGTGATACTTTTTAATCAATGAACGAAGCTATTGACACCTTAGCAATCAGCTGTTTATTAAAACAAAACAAAAAAGAAATTGTTTGGTTGAATAATAATAGAATGTGAAATAAAAAAAAAAACATGTATTGCTTTAATTATTGAATGGTTTTAATTAATTGTTGTCCAATTTTTGATTTGTAATGGCGACCTTAAAAATGGCGAATGAAGCCACCTGTGACATCTCTTTTTAAGTTGTTGACAACACATTAAAAAAAATAGTATAGGCGCACTTTCTTCTATCGCAACTAGATCGTAAGTCGCAATATTATTTATAGATTTCGATAGAAAAAAATAGTATCATAGATAGCTGTTATGATACAACGCTGAAGTAAAATTGATGCGTTTTTCAATCAATTTTAGTTTGCACTTGTTCTACATCGAGCCTTAAAAAGTTAATCGTCTTTTGAACGCCCAAACATTATTCGAAAACATATTGAAATTAAGAACTTATTTATGTGCACAGAATATTCTTAAACAAAATCTTTTGCGAGCTATGTCATATCAGCAGTAAAAGATTAACATAAAGGCTCCGAGTGAACCCGGGCAAAAATAACCCAACGCCATAATAACCCCCAAACAAAATAAAAACAAAATGTCATAAATTTCAGTAAAAAATAAAAAAGGAGTATCAACTACGAGTACTTACCATTTGCCATTCCCTGAGCATTTTCCCATCCACTTTTCAATGATTTTATTCATTCATAAAATTCCAACTTAAAGGTAGGCCTATTCTTTTTATTCTAACATTTTTGAAACTCTATTCTCTCACATTCATTTGCTGGAGTTTCATCACTTGAGATAAAATGCTCAGGAGAGTGTAAATTCGGTAAACGTTATCTTCATCTCAAAGTAGCTCCATCTCTACTTTAGCTGTAATTGTATTTATTTTAACTGTGTTTATGACGAGATGATAAAATTCTATATCTTTTTCTATGTCTATTTCATCATAGACAATTTTGTAATCGGACCTATACATAAAGAGATATGTGGGGCGGAGGGCCGAACAAACAAACGATACACTACAGACGGACTAACTAAGGATAAGAATAAGGACAAAAGGGGAATACAAACGAACACGACACGAGTCGGTTAAGCCAATATGTAAAGCAGCAGGCAGGGTAGTTTAACATTCATTTTTCGCTTTGTAATATTGAATCGTTGTAAACCAGTGGAAGCGTGCGGATCCTCACATTGAATAAAGACAGTTTTCCTAAATACATACATATGATATAATCAAAGGAGTTTTATATATTCTCTAGTACAAAAATCATGTTACGAAAATGAATTTCTTACACTTCAACTTGTTTAATTTGTTCCAATGATTGTCTAAATAAAAATCGCCACATGTCTAAAGTACATACATACATACATATGTATAGGCAAGTACCATACATAAATAAAGTATGTTTCTCTACTCGAAATTGGAATGGGATCATGACATTATCTAAAATGGACGAAAACTCGAAAATCAGTTTTAAAAATCTCGAAGGTGCCAAAATCTTGAAAGGACAAAATCTCGGCCTACTCTATAAGCTCCTAAAAACTACATCCTGTAGCAAAACCAAGTCTCCCTGAATGATGCTAAAAGTTATATAAAAAAAACTTAAAAACAGACTACCGCAAGGATCGGTATTGGCGCCAACCCTGTTTAACCCGACCAACCCTGTCGAGAAAGGTTTCATATGTCGATGACATCGCTATAGCCACCCAACACCAAAATATCACAGTAACCGAAAATATTTTGAAAGACAAACTTAAAGTGTTAAATACATACTTTAGAGAATGCCGTCTATGTCCAAGCATCCCGAAGACTGAGGTTTGCTGTTTCCATTTGAACACTTAATTGGCATCTTACAAACGTACCTTGGAGTGACGCTAGATGGAGCATTGTGTCACCGAGACCATCTCACAAAATCAACTGGAAAACTAAGGACACGAAATAACATCATCCAAAAACTCACTGGGTCGTCATGGAGAGCTAGTTCTTCATTATTTCGCTCTGCCGCATTCGGACTTGTGTATACAGTATCTGAATACTGTTCCCCGGTGTGGATGAATAGCTCACATACCTCAAAAGTAAATGTACAACTTAACAACACCGTGCGGATCATAACGGAAAGTCTGAGGTCTACACCAACTAAGTCACATAGCACCACCAAATATCCGTCGGTCTCATGCACTATTCCGAGAACATGCCAAAATAGCAAACAACCTGCTGCCAGTTCACAATGACATTTCTATTCTACATCAATTCAAATCTAGAAGACGCACCATCGCCGCATTAGACTCAGCCGAATTTGACGTAAGTAGCGAATGGCTAACCCAATGGACGAATAGTCATACACACCTGTATTGATCCAAATTGTGAACCCTACGACACCTCTCTCTGGCTTTAACTTACCCCGAATCGTACTGGTGCGACTCAACCGCATACTATTCAACTGCGACATACATATGTGTTCATACACTGCATTAGTGAGGTGTTTCAACTTCACCAAACTGTTATTGTGGACCTGAACGACAAACAATCAGGCACATTGTAACAGAATGTCCACTAAAGTTCTATCCCGGAAACTTCTCTGATTTCACATACGCAACGCCTAGCTCAATAGACTAGTTCAAAGAACTTGACATCAATTTGTGAAATTGTCATCGTAAAATTGTGTTGTATAATCTCTCATTTAAATTGTCAACACTGCTTGTATGTATACGAGTATATTTTCCTCGGACATTTAAACTCCATACAATTAAATAAATAAAGCTGTACTTCCAAGAAGTCCAAAAATAAAAATACAAATATTTTTTGAAAGTGTATATTAAAGAAAAAATTCATATTACGGTTTTTATTTCTATCTATTCTAGTTTTTCCACATATTCTTGCGGAATCGACATCGGTGAATACTACCGATTTTGAGTTAATCGAAAGTTTAAGAAAAACTCGCATTAGAATTTTCCAGTTCTCTTTTCAAACAGATAAAATATTCTCATTTTCTGAAACAGAATCACTTTGTTAACAAATATGTGAAAACTAAATCAGGCACAGTATTCAAAATGAGAATTTATTGGTTTCCACGTTTCTAATCGAAACAGTATCCACGTTCATGTTCCAACTGCATCATTTCTCGTAAAGAAACAATTTACCTGAGTTGAAACATCAGAATGTTGTCCATTAACTTTTGTAAACATTTCATCAACATGTCCCTTCCTTGGGTTAGCAGAATATTTTCCGATTTTAACATAATGTGTCTTAGCCTAAGCACAATCTGGGAATAGTAGGAACAGTTTAAAACAAGGCAATTCTAATAACCAGTAGATTACGCACCCAACAGTTAAGAGTGAAATTGGTTCCAGTCACTATCCAAACCTTTAGTACATATGACATCAAACTGTACTCAGTGAATACATCAACCTGGATAGTTTATGTTGAGCGACATCTCTCTAGTTTTTGCACTTTGCTATTGATTTTATATCCGGTTGAGGACTTGGTTCAATTTTTATTCAGTAAATACATCAACCTTCAGACCACACATGGCTACACATTTCAAGTGTTTAGACTAGTTTATGATAATGTAGAGCCCGGTTGCACATCCGGTGGAGAACTTGGATCGTTGGATTTGGATTTGGTTACCATGTGTATGACATTTAGATGTTCCTGAAATTCGAACAAAATTTATTTTTCTTTTAGTTCCGAGGAGGAAAATAGAATGAAAATGCACGTTCGTAAGTGCAACGTTTGAAATCAAAAAATTCAAAACAAATAAATATTTTGGAAATGGGCCATACACGGCCTTGGCTAGCTTCTCTCGTCCATGCGCGGTGTTCGTGTTATACTTGTTCACGTGAATGGAAGGAACACATAGCTTACTGGCGATTCCGAAGGGCATTTTTGAGAAGCTTTTTCATACCAGTCATACTCTCAGACTCTTGTCAGGCGTTCACCGAGAAATGGGTACATGAAAGAAATTTTTGTTGCTTTCTAGGACTCGATCCTAACCCCCCGCTCAGTGGTTCACGCAATTAAACCTCGAGCCACGGCTCCCGCTTTGCCCCCTTCAGATCCGGTTTCTTATAAAGCGGCCCATACACATAGCACTTAGTGTGACAACATAGTGCATGTGTGCATACCGAATTTCTGATGTTACAACATGTGCGATAAAAATGAGTCTTAATTTTTTCGTCGGTTGTACGGAAGTGCTGTAAGGTACGTCAATGGATGCGCCAAATGTGATTTGGGATGGTACAAGTACTTCATAAAACTAAATGCATAGAGATAAAACAGAATTGTGGAAAAATAAATGCAATGGATTTTGCAAATATGTCAAATAGACACAATTCTTCCATCTTGCATCTTTTATATCAAAACCGTTATTTGCATGAAATACATCATCCGCAACTAAAGCACATAAGTATCAAATAAGTTCCAAAGTGATATCAAACATCAACAAACTTAATACAATATAACTCTACCTACTTAGTGTGATGTGTCGTCATTGAAGTATAGTACTTAACTGAAGTGAACGCACTTGGTGTTATCATTTGTGGTAAACAAAATTTTTGGTTGTAGCACCAAGTGTTATAACCCTTAGATGCATGATTTTTCCAAATTTGGATTAAAAAATATCCTGACTAAGTATTGGCTCTAGAAACACTTCCTCATCAATAATTTTTAGTTTTGTCAAATTATATGTTAATAATTTGTTAAAATATAGTTTGTGCCAATTGTGGCACATCATGCATTTAGCCATCAAAAAATTAAAACTAGAACCCAGTTGATTTACAAAAGTTGTAATATTGTTAATAACTCAAATTTAATTTAAAAAAAAAAATATTTTATTTGATAGCTAACTATACAAAATAACCACATTAGAAGATGTTCGTTCAACTGATTTTCACTAATAAAAAGATATCTTTGTATAACAGTTACGCATGTGTCAATTTTGTGAATATTTTTAAGAGAAAATAAATAACTGCACATATAATGCGTCCATGGAATGTGCCTGATATGGCACGTTATGCATTTGTACTGAAATAATGTTTCCAAGCTAAAATATTGATCGGAAATCGGTTTGTGCCACATATGGAACATTATGCATCTAAGGGATAACTTGGTGTTATGTCTATGGGCCGCTTAAAGTTGCCAACCGTCCTGCTTTCGACAAAACAGTCCTAAAATCGCTTGCTATAGCCGACGTTAAATACCAAAACGAAAAAATAAAAAAAAAAATAATATGTAGTACCTAAGATTATGATTACATACATACATACCTACGCTTTTTATTTTTATTTTTTTACTGTTTTGTCGTTCAGTAATGGTAAATGTAAAATAAAATTGAGAACGGCTGAACAGATTTTAATGTAGTTTTCTTAAATAAGAATAATGATTAGTTCTTGAATAAACGTGAAATTAAAAGAACTTTAACTAACTCATCACATGGTGTGAAAGATGTGCTTCACCGTGCCATGTGTCTTTTGAAAATACCAGGTTCATTCGGGTACTCATATGCAAATGCATTCAAACGTAATATTACGTCTAAAAACATCAGAAAAACGTATGCGCATTGAGAGTCTTGCCGAAATTGAGAGAGATATGATTTTTTCTTTGTTCATTTATCTGCCAGAGGAATTCTGCTTCACGAAAAAATGAAAACTGTCAAATGAATTACAGCAGATGGGTTAGACAGCAAAAAGGATTTAAAATCAAAAGGAACAAATTTGTTGATTTGTTACGGGTACTTTTCTTAAATCGTGAGAATTCTATTTCGATTTCTGAAATTTGAAGTGTTTCTCATTTCTAGTTTCGGAAGAGTGCCCGCACGGTGCAGCTTGTATCAAAGTCTGAAATGTCTATACCGAAAGAATTTAGACGAGGCGACGCGCTGTAATGCGGTTTCTTCCACATTGTACTTTGAATAATTGATCCGAAGTCCGAAACCAGCATGAGAGGCATTCAATCAATATTCTAGCTTTCGAGGTTGATACTGACATAATTGGCAGGAGAAGCTATCTTCTGTCTAAAACTGGGTGGCTTTCAGTTTTTATGATTTTTTATGACCTTGCGCAACGCTTTTCGTTCAACTCATGTCTTATGGATATGCCGTCTTCTTATTCTATCCTAATGACCCTGAACTACATATATTGTGAGGAACAGGCAGACGGGGGCTTACGGCCTAGTGGGGAGATAGTACCGATGTTGACCATTATAGTTTTCGATAGTTTTAAAAACACTCGATACTACCTGTGCATAAGTTTGGCAAGATAAGTTGTAGAAATAAATTTCAAAATGCATTTAATTGAAACCTTTGTTGTTTTAGAAGTACCTATAAAAACTTTTCTGCTTTTCTGTTCCTGTACCCATTCTATCCTAAATTACCATGAAATATCACATTTAACATTAAGTTCCCCAATACAATCCAAAAATATCTCAAATGTAAAGCTAATATGAGATCACGTCACTGCTACTCATTTGATTTGTATTCGAATCGTAGTAGCTTATGAATTCATCACAAATTTCCCGTACATAATTGTGATAAAAAATATACGTTTTTCAAAGTGCCTACATATTATAAAATTGCAAGTGTTTGTCCGTTTGCCTTTTTGTGTGACCGTTTATAGATCAAGAACTACTTGACCGATTTTGATGTTTTTTTTCTATGCATTTGAAATTTGTTGTATGCAGCTTGAAAAAAAAAGTTCACAGTATAATAATCGACTTCAACATATTGACTGATTGTATATTTAGCTGATACCAATGATCAGATATTCGAAAAGCAGAAATTGCAACTGAACCAAAAAGAAAGGTCAAATGCAGGTTTGAAACACTTTAACCGTGTCTAAGTATGTATAGTTTTTCAACTCAGCAAGGATTGGGGAGTTTTTCTTTTGAAAAATAATTCAACAATTTTTACAACAACTAATAAACTTTTATTGTATCCACTATGGGTAGTAAGTTTTCTTAAATTTCGGTTTACTCTTCGGTCCACCTGGACGAAGAGCACGTGGAATATACACTAAAGCGTGTTGATCCAACTTCCGTTTCCACGGATTGATTTCTAGTTCAAAGAAGCGGCGTTTCGGTTCCATTGGCCGTGTTTTATTGTCAATTTTATAGATCTTCTCCCAGAGGTAGATTTCTGGGGCCTCAAGATGACGTGGTCGATTCGATGAAATGTGTTTGAAGGTGTTTTCAAGAAATTCCCGTTTATCGTCATCTGGGATATCAGCAACTCTTGGGGTCTCGCTTGACAAATACGGATGTAAGTCTGTTTGTAATTCCGCTGGAGCATTTACATAAAGTTCAACCAAACGCTTAACGATGTCTTCATTGAAGCCAACACATTTCCCACTAGCATCGATATCCTGGAACAAATTCATTTCCTCGGTTCCCCAACAAAAGTTCACCTTTGGGTTGTCGTACACATGATTAGTGTGTATTATTGTCGTGTTAAGCTGGTAGCGATAAAACGACCATTGCTTTCCGTTTGTGATGACGGTTTGTGTAGTCATTGGATAGGTAAGGTCATTGTAGGTCGAGAATCCGTTATAGTTTGCTTGCGCCAGCAGCCACGCAAAGCTGGACTGAATGCCTTGTGCGTGAAGAACTTCCTTAAAATCCTGTGCTTCGAATTTTGGATCTCGTACAACCATGTGATCACGGGGTTGAAAGGATAAAACACCAAAACCGCTGGGACTACCCGGCCAATAACCTGCAAATAATGTTTAAATATTATCTATGTTGGAAAGTTTTTAGAATATAGATATAGTGGATAGACGGGAGAGCATCTAAGTAGCTGAGGAACTGCGGCTTCTTAAAGAGGACTACTGTGTTATCCTATGTTATAAGAAAGAACATTAGAAGCTTACGATCGAGTCAATGGAAGGGTGTTGTAGCAGAAATGACGTTCAAAAGTTTTACCAGAAGGTAAAGAGAGCAGGTCATGACTACAAAAGCCTGACAGAAGCCTATACCGATTGGGAAGGAAATCCAGTAGCAGTCTCAGTTGGTGCTGAGAATTTTGAAACATCACTTCTGCAGACTGTTAAACGGCTCGCAGACTGTTAACGTCAAAAATCTGCACAACTACTCGCCTGCGCCCGCAATATTAACATAATTGGAAGAACACAGTGGAAATGTTGCATTCGAGAGTATTGAAACAGAAGCGTCGAACTTAGACAGAATGTCAGAATAGACAGCTACAATTTTGAGGTAGTTGAGGACTTTGTCTAACTAGGATCCAGCACAGAGATAAACGAAGAATCACTTTTACTAACCGCTGTTTCTTTGAGCTAATAATTGGACCCGGTGACAAGCAACTGTTTGAATAACAGAATGTAACTTACCAGGGATATTTGTTCCGTGACGATGGTTTGTCTTGTAGCCAAGTGTACGTGGATCGAATTTGTAGAGTGGAACTTGTTTAGCTCTTTCTAGGGACGTACTTTCTTCGACCGACTTAATGGGTGCCAGTGGATATCTGTGCCGAATAGCGAGGTACGGTTCACCAGTGTATTGAATCATTCGATCGATTGGTTTGTCGGCATTTTCCTTTTGCCAGTCGATACCTTCTCTACTTTTCCTCACATTTTTTGGCGGATCCACACCGCCTACAGCCCAGAATGCCTCATGTCGTGGATTTAAATCGATCTCCACTTCGGACAAGTGTGCAGCGTCAGCATTAAGGGAGTTTATGAGCGTTCGATTAAGGTTCTCGACGATGATCTGACCCAACATTCGATCTTTTTGTTGCTCTGATAAGCTGGCGTCCGAACCGTTCTTCTCCCTTAAAACAAAACACTAATGCTTGACAGATTAAGAAACATAAATCAATTTATACCTAAAGATTTCATGTGAATACTCCACTGCTTCTTTGATGTTGCTGGAAACACTTTTAATAAAAGATTCCATTTGAGCGTTACTAGCCTCATCTTTTGCTACATTAGGTATTTTGTCGTAGCTCTCGAAAATCGTACGCGTATAGTGTTGGGTAATCGGCAAGCAATTGTACGGATGCACTGCAGAGTTCCACGTAATTGTCTTGAAGCCGTAGTACCTGGGCATGTTGATTTTTATTAACTTTTCCTCTACGGTATCCAGAGACTTGATTTGCTCGTGCCATGACTGTTTGTTACGTGCTAAGCGTGCATCGCGGGTCACTTCCAATATCTCGGGATATATTGGTTTTTCCGTGTATTCATCAGAGACAGGACTGAGTTGACTTTGAACTGCGTATAATCTTTTAGTTTCAATTAAGCGGATCACACGGCGATTAAAGCCGCCTCTAGTTAAGGCAAACATTTTCGGAAACTTCCGACGAAAAGCAAGGTGGAAGAATTTGGTTATGAAATATTTCAGCTGTGAGAGAGGGGTTTGACAGCACTTTATAAATGTCAAAACATGGAATGTGTTCATAGGACTGATAGTATCACTATTCGTTTTTGATGAGCCTGTTTGCACTATTCACTTTACAGTAAAAATTTTTCTGTGATTAATATTTAGGTGGCTGTCAACGAACCGGCGAAACTGAAACAATCTTACACTTTCCTGTATAGGAAGTATAATCATTGAACAACGTTGTAACTGTGCACAAATTTGCACCCATTTTGACGTACAGAGATTGGAGTCTGTGATTGATGAAATTCAACCAAAGTTTGTAAATAATTAGAAACATTTTTGATTATCCACTGCGTTGATGTTCGTTCTTTTGAAATTCAAACTGAATTTTTTTTTTTTTATCCATCGCATCTATTTATATTTTTTGAAGAAAAATTTAAATGAAGATTTTGTACAATCACTTTGAAATCAAGCTGCAGAGTTTGTAAATGACAAATCTTAAAATGTGTGCAATGTGAACACTGCGTTGATTTTTGAGTTTTAGAAATTTAAACTGACTTTTTCCATCCATCGCATCTATTTATATTTGTTTTAAGAAAAGATTGAAATGTGGGTATGATTGATAAAAAAAAGATTGGTCGTCTATATCGTGCTTCACTTTTTAAGTTTCTATTTCTTTATTCAATTTTTTTTTTATTATTATTATTTTCATTTTTAATGAATTTAAATGTTGCACTTTGAATGCAAATTTTGTTAAGCCGTTCTTTTTTCTTATTATATTTTGATTGGATTGATATTTCGTTCTTAATAATCAGTAGGCATTTATTTATAGAATACATTTTTTGTGATGAAAGTCTATTGAAGTTTTGTTTAAAAAGCCATGGTAAAAATCTGTGAGGAAAGAAGCATTTTATCGCAACCTTTCCATAATTCTCTCAAAAATAAACCAATGCTTAGTTGAGACATAGTATAAAATTTTAAAAACTGTTTTAAAAAACCTGACACTTAAATAAGTTTGGCTTTGTTATTATTTGGTGATGTTAAAATACCATCTGGCTCAAAAGTCCAGATATGCATGAATGTCTTTTTTCATTCTTATTTTGCTTCACGCATTTTCTCCTCCCCTGCTCCTGTTGTACATTTCACCATCACTCATTGTTCTACAAATACTTAGAAATGCACTTTTGTATAGCTTCATTGGTGTATCTGGACGCGGAATATGGGGAATTCTACAAAAACCGAGTTTCAGGCTATCAGACTGGTCCACGTGTTGTGAATAGTGGAACGGCCTTTAGATGTAAAGTTTAGCTGTGAATAAGTTTACATTTATAAATAAACAGTCCCGAAAAAGCAGCGGTTATTGGATATGTATGGAGGAATTTACAGTTTGACTCTGATTTTTTAAGGCGAGTACGTGTTGCCCTCAAATAAACATCAAGTCATGTTCCTCTCCGCAACGTCTTTTTCTCCAGGTTAGGAGCTGTTAAGATATGAACTCATTAACAAGTAGGAGTAGCACCGCCTTATTATTCTGGCAAAATCTATACCCTTTTATAGTCTTAAGTGATGCAGAATATTTTAAAATATGTATGTGTGTATATTTTGCAAAAATGCAGAAAAAACAAACGAAGCGCTTCAAGTGATGAAGGGAGCTGAATTCCACCAGAAGGGGGTTAGGTTCATATCATTTGCTTCCAAAGTTTACTGGTTTCAATTCAATTAATATTCCAATACTATATGCTACTTATATACATTGACAAATATGTAACTTCATGCACTCAGTAAGAACTGCGAAACTCAACCCTATTTCGGTCCGATTGCAAGTCAGTCTCTCAATTCGGTAACAGTAAAGAGCCGCTGGATCGAGTTTCAATCCGATTTCGATTCTATCCCTCAATCCTGAAATCATGGTGGAAACACACTAGCTTAGTACGCTCCTAAAGCGAAAAGAAAAACTCCAAAATCTCTTTCATCATTCTTCAATACACACATCACGGAGAAATTTTTCACTCAGTTTTCGTGAAAATCATTTTTTTTGCAAAATGTTGACGTTTCTTCTTTTTTTGATTTTTACGGAAAACCGCCGACTACTTCCATATATTATGGGAGAGACGAGACAGGCCCGTGACCTGTAATAGTATAAGGGTATTCATATCCCCTTTGTCGCGTGTAAAGTATATAAAGAAGGAGTAAAAGATCTGGAAGTTTGAAAGAGAATTGTCGGTAGTTGCACGGAATAATATCTGCCTTCAATGTTGGGGCAATTTCGACGCTCATGACGCACGCGACGCAGACGGTCTGAAATATTTACGACGTTGAATCCGATGGTAGAAACTTACTGTTCCCCACTTTCCTTGTTATTAAATTTAAGTTTTTATGGACTCTACATGCTGTGTTAGGTATATTTTATTTATTTTAGTTCAATTTAATTAGATTTTTGTCATGAAGTATGCAAATTAAGAGTTTCCTACCAAGAAACAAATAACTGAAAGCAATGTACATATATCTAAATTAATTTGAATGTATAAATAGTTGAAATTGAACCAACATTAAAAAGTCATGAGCATCGCGTTCGTCGCGAAGCCGTCGGATTTGTCTGCTTCTATATGCTTTTATATAAGTCAACATTTATTTGACAGTTTGATATGTAAGCCGTTGCAGCGTGGTGAACGTCGAGTCTTCCTCCAGGGTAAGTCTCGGTAATAAAAATTAATATTTTTATGGGAACAACTAATTCAAAGGAGCATAAACAGCTGAATTGATAAAAAAAAATTATTTAAAACCAGGTACCTTGCCTACATCATCCTTGACCTGCATAACTTTTATATTTTGTTATAACACTTTCATTTAACAAACCTTCAAACAATTACACAGATCCCCATCTGTCAATCGAGTCAGCTGTCAAAGAATTTCCTTCTAAAAAAAAGTCGTGCATACTAGAATTCGTACCGCCGCAAATTTGTGTGGGTTTTTTGCTGGGAGGTTTGTCCCGTAAATTTATATATCAAGGAAAAAAGAAGTCCGACAGAAAAACAATTGGTGGTTCAATCGTATATTTATAAAAAAAAAAAAAAACAATTCGAAACCGCCCCGACAACGTATTCATTATTTTCAACAAAAAATATTGGCACAAACCATGAGGTAATTTTTTAGTGTTCGTTTGAATTATTTTGTTCAATGTCGCGCATACGACTTGCGATTGCCGCTCGATCGAGTTTCTTAAAAAATGTAATTCGCAAAACTACTGCACAAGTAGTGTGAAAGAAGTTCCGTTAATCGCTTGCAGTTGAGAAAAAAAAATGGAATATGTCCACAAGTGCATTGTTTTCTGTTATATCGGTTCGTTAAGAAAAATACACCGCCTTTATTGGGTCATGCATAAATTTGTGTGCATATATTATGCAAATCTAGTGGAATTATAACCAAACTTATGGAAATTAGGTGAATTTTTAGATCCTGGCGCAGTGGCTGTGTATCGTGATTGGTTGAAAGGAAAGCCTTTTACAGTAATGTAGCGTACGCCGATTGAAAATTTGGAAGATTTTAATCTCTGCATGTATTTTGCGAAGAGAATAATGTAAAAAGTCACATATTGCTTACAAGTGGTTATTTGTAAAAGGATCCACAAAGTTCTATCATAGAACAATTGATTTTTAGGGTGAGTCAGTGAAATAGGGAAGGACATAAGATCATTAGAATGGGAAACTGGAGATATTATACGATTCTGAATTAATTGGGGTGCTTGGCATTACCTACATACTTCAATTCTTTTAACATGAAAAACGCTTTCCAAGGTCACTTCATAATTATCAGCACCAGCACTTTATTTGACATAGATGGCTCTACAATTGTTGGCTGTTGTTCATACTACATAGTAGACCTGGTAGTAGACCATCTCAACTTAGCCAAGTCGATCTGATAGCTTAATAAGAGCGAATACGGCAGAATTCCAAAACGGCACGAATACAGTTTAGCTCTCATTTGAAAACTGTTCAGATTTAGGTAAAATCTATAAGTAGCGGGAAATTTTATTTTTCGTATAATTTGAATGCCGTGCCCCTATTTCAAATCGCCTAAAATAAAAAAATTTAAAATTGTCAAATCGCCCACAATTTTTTGGGTGTTTTGTCACTCCTATTTCCGAACATTCACGAATAAAAACAAGTAACTTAATGGGAAATAGTAAGAACTGACTTGATCAATAAAATTGATTGGGTTAAAAAGCTAGATCTCGTATTTTTGTTATATTGTATATGGATCATCGGTGATAATAAAAAACGGTTAAGCCTAAATCGGACTTTGTATTGTATGGCTGCAGAACGGATAAGTATAACTTTTGACTAAGACGCTGTACCATTCTTACGCTGGACGTTACGTGGGTTCGAATTCGGGCACGTGAACATTTTGTCGATAATTATTTTTTAAAAATGTATCAGTACCAAACATTCTTAAATGATTGAATGTCAAATGTAAAGGATGATTATTTTTGGAAAATTGCACAAAAAAGATAATATGTTTCAAGGGCAGGGAACGATCCTGCAATAGATATAGTTTTAGTCACCAAAACTGTACTAACTGAGCTATCCATGGATGCTTTTCTTCTCCGTCAATTTTCCAACATCACATTTTTCTATCATATGCGCTCTTTGCTATTCGGGTTGTAGCTTATAATAAACATGTGTTGGTGCTCCATTGTCTATAAATTACTGTAGTTAATCAGCTTCAACCCTAATAGCAATGAGCTTATATGACAGTAAAAATGATGTTTACGGAAATTGACCGAGGAGGAAAGCATCCAGGGATAGCTCAGATGGATCAAATGTAATTTTTTCTGTGAAATTTTCTAACAATTTTTCATTCTTTACATTGAAGACTTATTCATTAGATTTAATTATTTCAACAAATTCAATTGATTTTTAGATCTTTACAATACAATAAGTAATGAAATATGCTGTAGTCTTCAAAATATCATGATGGCATTTCTAAGCTCTAGGTATGTTATCCTTCTAAGGATAAATTTAAATTCTGTTTCCCCTTATGGGACCCGCCAAAAGTTATCACTCAGACTGCTATTGCGACAGTTCGTTAAATTACACAGTCTTTTCATCATCATATTCTGTGTAGGCTGATCTATGAAGATGTGAATATTATATTTAAATATGAGTAACGAACAGAAAATGTTTAAATAGATATGTACATACATACAGTATATGCAAATTATTTAATTAACCATTTATTTTCTTATTTTTATTTTTTTACAGTCATTAGTCTAGTTCGTCATATTCTTTAAAAGAAGAAGCGATCATAAAAAGTACGTCAATGCTAGCGACATGTAAAACAATTATAAGCTAATATAAATGTCATCCACATTTAACCCAAAAACGAAGAGCACACTTTGACAACGATTGCGAACTAAGTGTCGAGGTAATCCTTAATATACAATACTGAATCACAGGATACATGAATACGTACATTATTTGATATTTTCCTTATAAAATCTATTGTGTTATTTTTTACGTAAGATATAAAGAGCTAGACAATAAGCATAGAGTTATAGAATACCTATCAGTTAAGAAACGAAAAAGAAAAAAAGTTTTTGAAATGTTCGCATCGGATTTAAAGATTATTTCATTAGCTACAAAGGATGTCATTACATGTAAAAACGATAACACTTCGCCAATGATAAAATATCAAAAGCAACCAAATGTATCGCAGAAATATCAAAACAATGTTACACACCACAATGGCAATCGAAAGAAACTCCAAAAAATCCCTACAAATAATACGTGTAACAACACCAACAAAAACCACAATACCAATAGTCAGTCATTCGCAACGAATAATCGTAAAAGGGTTAACCAACAACAGATAAATATTAATTGCAACATTAAAAACAACAACAATAATAATACGATTAAAAATCAAAACATTTATATACCCACAAGTACTAGCAACAATATTGTCATTAAGAGTAGTAACAATAAATGCAGTGACTCCATCACTTTGGTATCTCCTAGTGTACCGAAAAATTGCTGTGATACATTTGTGAACAAAAATATCGCCAGTGACTTTAGCAAAACGTCCCAGTTTCAAAAATCTTCAGCTAATAGCTCATCCGTATCATCGTCTTCATCTGTGTCATCATCTTCATCAACAACAAACAGTGGTAGTATTAGCAATAAAGGCAGAGTAGCGATTCGATTTGGTTCAACATATACTCATCGTAAAAAGCCCCAACAGACTGAAGTAGATATTAATAATAAGAGTAATAAGAAGTCTACATCGCCTGTTCCTCCCATGCTGGTAACCACCAGTAGCGGTTCTTATACTTCAAATAACCAACCAATGTCTGCTGTTATCACATCGTCTGGCCTTACAAATGTTAACGTAGTTTCCACGGCAGTCTCAAATGTTTCATCTTCAGCGCCGGTATCACCAAATTCGTATTCTCTTGATTTTTTACATTCAGTGGGAGTGCAAATGGCAGGAGGCATCGTCGATACTGGCAGCACCTCGAACAATCATCACATTTACAGTAGCAGTGCTACTGTATCTCCAACTCGGAGTGTTGCTGGTTCACAAAGTATGGGTATTCAAGGACAGCGAATAATCTACCAGGATATACCGCCGCCTCCAGAAAAACGAGTTGCCCTGCTGGATCATGGTCAAAGCAAATACAGTCCTAGCAATAAAATGCCATCGCCTCCGTATAGTGAATACCCCAGCTATGATATTCCAATTCTAATTAATAGTTCACATCATTCTGGAGTGAGTTCGGTTAACACGCATGTGACCTCGGATAATTTTTCTTCACCGTATAACTACCCGCCTTTAAACAATTATAAGCGTAACAGTTACATTCCTGTGTCTTATCCGTACCAAAAGTGCCAAAACGAAAGTAAAAACATTAGCCATCAGCTCGACAATGGTTCGGGTAATAGCAACGTTATGAATGGGACCAACCCAACCGCCTATAATCGTAACAGGAATCAAGTGAAAGTGTGGAATAATAATAATGCTAATGTACATATCAATAAGAATGGTTCTAATATAATGATTAAGCACATGTCCAACACGAGCTCGGACTCTGGGATTTCGCAAATTATTCCCCGCGTTAGAAATCATCAAAACATTCACAATCTAACCTACGTTACTACCGATCCTAATAATAATAGATACACAGAAGGTAGTCGATCACATTCGTGTAGTCCGAAATCAGAGAATACAGTTCAAATGCGCAACAAACCTAAGGGATGTGAGTGCAGGGGTCCCTTTACTTCGGTAACATATGCGCCGACTCAAGTTCCAACGCCGCATGCTGAGTCATCAGTAAACAGTTCGGGGGAAGGCACACAAATTCGTGTTGCCAGCGAAGGTTATGAATCTGATTCATCAAATTCAAGCTGCGGCAATGTGAAAAAAATCGATGCTGGAAGTAGTAATCATCTCTCGTCATCCTCATCATCTATATCATCTACGGATATTTCGTATGCGCAACCTTCTAGTATAACATCACTTTTGAATTTTCCAACTGCCTACGCCGAAGACGATGTACACTGGATACCAGCATTACACGCACAATTCTTGTATAGTGCCCATGGTGGTTATACATTAAATGAGAACACGGGCGAATTACAACCACAACAAGTACAGATTTCTAACATTAAAAAGGGGTATGTTTTGAGAGACTCAAACCAATGTTACATATTCAATTTCTCGACTTTTCTTTTAGCCAAACACACCGCAATTCATTTCGTGGAGGACGAGGACGGAATTTCATCCACAACAACGTTCGATCTATTCACTTTACGAATGATTTTTTCTTTACGCCACCAGATAGATTTCTTGCCCGTTCTCATCTTGTGGAAGTTAAAGAGATGCCGCGTACACTTCTTACTTGTTCCAAGTGGGATAATTTATCGCAAGGAGTTTGGAATAAGTTTGTAAATTCGCAACAAACTGAGGATACTTTCAAGCGGAAAATGCGCCTTTGGCGTTATTTGTACATCATAATTAAGGTAGGAGAATGAAGTTTATTATCATCTTAGTTGAGCAATTTTTTCGATTCATTCTTATCTATATTTTGGACAGTCTAATTGTATACTCTCATCTAATACGAATGGGGGTCTTATCGGTAGCCGTGGTGTATTGGGTAGCCTTATTGTTGTACAAGAAAATTTTATTAAAAAAACAACATTCTGCATCCCACCAGACAGCTTCCTGTTCCGTAATAAAATAAAGAAAATTCTTAATTTCTCTCACCCCTAGACCGAAAATGCATTCGTTCCGTATCTTTTTAACTTAACTCGTGATGTCATTTTCCGAGGCTGCCTGGATTTAGTTCACATATCCAGAATGTGCAAAGAAGTCGATGTAGATTTTATGTCCAAGGCGGGAAAAATGTCCATCAATCCCAAAGCTCTCAGACCAATAAGCCTATCACCATTTCTCCTAAAAACCTTGGAGAGACTGAAAGATATCCATACTTGTAACAACATTGCCCCGAACTTGCTGTCAGCATCCAATCGTACTGTTACAGAAAATCAGTATAACTAGCTCTTACTCTGTGATATGCACCATTGAAAAATTGATTGGGTACAATTAATATACTATGATTGCTTTCGTTGATATTGAGGGAGCTTTTAACAACATCGAGCCATTCGCTATCGCACGTAAACTCTCGAACCTTGGTGTAGAGGTCTTACTAAAATTATCAACACAAGGTGGCGCCTCTTAGCTTAGGTTAAGTCAAATGCAGGGTGGTGTCTTATCTTATTTTTTGGAACAGTTCCACTTATCACATCTTACACGCAATGCTGTACGTCTTTTCTCTTCGTGGAACACTAAGATTCGATCACAACTCTTTCCAGTTCTTCAATTTGCTTGACTGTCACTACTGGTGCAAATATTCACCCTTCACATGTTCCCTACAACATAAACCATAGCCATAGGGTAGCATAAGTTTCCGCTTGAAAGACAGATGCATGGTTACCTACGGGGCAATGAAGTCTAGTGTTATCGCTCTCCCAAAAATACCAGCAACCATCTATTCAAATTCGACTGCACCTCTTGCCATGCTCAAAGTCTGGCGGAGACCATACCTGAGCGCAGGGAAAGTCGAGTCGGAATCTCCGCAGTAGTCGCAGCTTTCGCACCAGTGCCTTTGTCGATGGACATGTGTTATGCAATCCTCAAAACTCCAATATGTCAAAAGCCACTTCTCTTTAGTACAGAAAAGGCTTTCAGCGTGTTTTCCATGACCTAATGACCAAGTGGTCAATTTGGGTTGGTTGATTCTCGTCGCGTCGTAACATCTCATTTCGCTTAGTCCCAAAACATAAATTATACATCTCATGAATTCACATTCTAGTTGAAGGTGTTTTGAGGACCTTCGTCTCGAGAGTAGAGAAAAATCCTAACATTCCAGAATTCTATCGTAGTCCTTATTGGATCGCCAAAGCGCACAAACTAATTATCCTTCTATTCGCCATTTGCTGTTCATTGTTCGTAATTTCTGAAACAATTCTTAGATGGCGCCTTGGCTTAGAAGTTAATGTGTTGAGTCCCAGTAAAAACATCAAAACTGTTTGTTCACGGTACCACCTCTCACGAATGTCTTGATAAACCACTGAGAGAAAAACAGCACGAATGGATGCGAGAAACTAGCCCGCTCCTAAGCCCTATATAGACTGTTCGTGCTAAATTTGTGTTCTTCTGAGGTCTTTGTTATCGGTTACGTCCAAACGTTAGACGTCAGTCTTAGAAATAATTATTTAGCTGTCAAGTTAGTTTGAAATTAAATTGATGTTTTTAAAACGCGATATATTTTATGGTTTATAGAATGCATATCCTCGGTACGGCCTTTATTTAGTTGGGTCCACAATATCAGGATTTGGGGCAGATACATCTGATATTGACATGTGCCTTGTGTCGCGGGCAATCTCCACTATAGATCCCAGAATGGAAGCATTATTTAATCTTACTCTACTAAGGGATTGTTTAAATAAGACTGGTAAGTTGTATCATTATAGAAAGTAATATTTTTTATATTTAATGTTTACTATTTTTCTCTTTTTAGGGGAATTTGAAAATTTCAATCTAATTGAAGCTAAAGTTCCCATACTGCGATTTAAGGATCGAGTTCATAATCTCGAAGTTGACTTGAATTTCAATAACTGTGTTGGCATCAAGAATACACATTTGTTATATTGCTATTCTCAACGTGAGTACAAATATGAATATTATAGATAGGTATATCCAAAGGATGTTCCATAATTTTTGTCGTATAGTCGACTGACTGTAGTTAGTGCCTTCTCATTCATGCTATTCTCATCTTCATTCTTTTACCCGCTGGCCTTAGTACCGGAAGTGTGCTTCGGCTTCTGATGATTCCTATTCTATGTAATACTTTTCCATCCAGTACCGTCCAGGGGTGGTATTTGCAATTTAGGAGGAAAAGGTTTGACCTGGAGGACCAACGCAATACCGGTCATCCAAACGAGATGTCATCAAGGAATTTGTGCTGAAAGATAGACGAGACCTGGCTGTATTATTACGTCGTTCCAACAAATTTGAAAATTATAATTTTCCAACTCAAACCCGAAGATTTCGTTCCGTTAATAGAAGAAGACGAGGTTAGTGAAAACAGTTCTGCTTGAGCATCAGTGGACGGTTACGCCCATGTGGTATACGGAAAAGTGTCTTCCCAATTTAATGGAAGCCCTCTCAGATCTGGGACCAAGCAGTGCACTACGCTCGTGGCACCTATGTACACCATAACAATGCACCGATACACAGAGCGGGGATCACTGCAGACTATTTGAGGAGAACTGGCATAAATCTTTTAGATCACCCTCCGTACAGCTAAGATCTAGGTCCTTATATTTTTGCTTTATTCTTTAACGTTAAAATGCGCTTATAAAACCATCACTTTTCCATCAAATAGGAACTAATTGAGTCATTTTTCAAGGAGTGTTTTGATATCGAAAGAGCAATGGGAATTTTTGTTTGTACGCATAAAGAAATGCATTACCAAAAATAGTAACTAACTTGAAAAAGTCTAACGGCAAACGACAAAAATTATGGAACACTATATGTTAACAATAGGCTAATAGAAATGGGAACTATTTTTCTCTATTTTAATGTATTTTCTCTTGTAATAGTTGATTGGAGACTGCGACCACTTGTGCTTGTTACAAAACTTTGGGCTCAATATCATAACATAAACAATGCAAAAAATATGACTATATCAAGTTATTCTCTAGTCTTGATGGTTATACATTTTTTGCAATGTGCGGTGAGTCCACCCGTTCTGCCGTGTTTACATGAAATGTATCCCGAGAAGTTTCAGTTCATTGTAAGTACAGAGGATCAAACAAACATTTACAAAATGAAAACACTATACTTAATCCTTTTTTTATTGTAGCTGCGATCAAATGACTTTGGCTATGTGGACATGAATGAAACCATTGGTCCATATGAGTCTCAAAACACTCAACCTATTGGACAGTTATTGCTCCAATTTCTGCAATACTACAGTGGCTTTAAGTAAGCCCTATCTAAATCTATAAACATATTGAAATGCGATTAAAATGTATTTTTGTTTGCCTTATTTTTGCAGTTACTCTCAATATGCTATTTCCATTAGAACAGGTGCATTAATTCCGATTGAATATTGTCGTCAGGCAAAATCATTGAAAAATGATATTCACCAATGGAAAGAGTTGTGCATAGAAGGTAGTTAGACATTTGTGTTCAATACTAATTGTAAAAAAATACATTTGAATACTTCTCAGAACCGTTTGATCTCACAAATACTGCCAGATCTGTGTATGATTTCGAAACATTTGAAAGAGTGAAATTAGTATTCATGTCATCATGCAGGGTGCTGCAGGAAACACTAGATATAAATTCCATATTTTCACCTATTACACCAACAACAGGAACATCTCGACAGGTACAAGAAAATTAAAATCAATGCTGCTGCACCAGAAAGTGCTTTCGCAAATATTCTAATGTCATCATCAATGATATCACCACTCGTGTTGAATGCAAAACATAAAGTAAGTCATTTATTTTCTTTAAATTGTTAGATTATGAGAAAATTGTAGAGATGTTTTAGAAACTACTCTCTGTACATACATAATAAGATATCCTATAAAATCAAAAAGACTGATTAGCTAGATAATATTAAATTAATATCTAAATAACTGTATAACAAAATAAGTAGTCCAATTATACTAATAACTTGTGTGTTTTGTGTCTGTAAGTAAGGTTTATTGTTTTGTGCGAGTTTGGACAGATTTAGATAGGAAGAAAAAAAAAACCATCTGTAAAAATAAACAAATAGACTGAAATGAATTAATTTAAAAATTAATTATAATTAATATGGTGCTCTTAAATGTTTCGATTCTATCGGGGTTTTCAAAAGAAGAAAATATTTTACATAATTTTTTGTTGAGTCGGTCTTGTTACTTAATATTTGCCGTCAAAATAGAGTTTAGTTTTAGGTGAAAACAATTATATCTAATCTACGAGTATTCCTTCATAAGTTACCTTGATGGCACTGTAATTTGACTTAAGTCCTGCTACTACTTAAGTCTTTTGCCGTCTGATAGCTTAGGGATTTGTTTTTTATTTGTTTAATTATTTAAAAGCTAATAATAGGCCTTATTATAATAGTGTGCCCATTCCGTGATTGTGATACTACCCAAAGAGCACACAAATGTTAGGTTCTCACCTTGGAAAAAAAGTGTGGCTCTCACCCGATTATGGAAAGCGCCGCGATCGTATTTGTATTCGCTTCTTTCGCTTTGCATTCGCTACATTACTAAAACGTCAAAACGGTAGTGCGTTCGTTTTGTCTTGCAATGGTTATGATTAGGCGTGTTCCACTTACGAATCCTTCAGATTTTATTCCGATTCCTCAGTGAAGAATATTTGTTAAGTGGAAAACGAATTCTATGCTGAATGGAAAATCAGCTGTCAAAAACATATGTTCTCGTTCTCGAGAGTTACTTTTTTAATTTGTTTCCAAAAAAAAAAAAACGGCGTATTCTGTTGTGCGTGCATTTTGTGAAACTATTTCATATTAAAATAAACTCAAAATAAAATAGAAAAAAAAAACAATTTCTGAATGTGTAATTTAAAAAATCTCTTCCACCATTAATCGCAATAGCTCTCATTTGTCATTTTTAAATTTCAAAATACCGCTCCCTGGATTGTAAGAAGACGAATCCACCAAATTTTTGTCTCAACACATTAAAAAAAAATCTCCGATTCAGCAGATTTCTCAGAAGTGTCTCCGGAGATCCGTAAATGAAACACTCCTATTGTTGGGACCTATCGTTGCGTGGTTTGATTAATTATTGGATCGGTTCAGTTGGACTAAGCACTACGATGAATTGTACCATTAGAGGAGCACTAATCGCTTAATGACCAGGTCTAGCAATCATTTTTGTCTAAATTTTATTATTTGTTTACAAAAACGAAGTGCAATTACCGCACTATTAATTTTAGATGACAAATTACTCTTAATATTATCGATGGAAAATGCTTACCACTACCACTTTAATGAAGCATGCTTTTTCCTCGCTTCAAAATTCATAAAGCGATGAATAAAAAATGGTGTGCAATCGCTTAAATCGCTTTAGAAATATTGCCCACGTTTAGTACGCACACTATTTGCTAATTGCTTACGTGTTAGATTGTGGAACGTCTTCTAAAGTAGCTGATAGTTAAGGGAAAAGTTAATTTGGAAGCAATTGTTCTCTCGCTCTCTAAATCACGCACTTAATTTTTCCTCTTAAAGTGTTTACTAAAATTTCCCCTCAACAATTTTTTCGTTAAAATTTGCTAACGAATGACCAACACCTTAGCCTATTGTTACCATCTGGCGGGGAGGTGGATTTTTCCCATTTGAAAGAGAACTAAATGTCACTTCATATGTGAAAGCACAGAAGGTGCCCATGACGGCTCAATTTTCTCTTAAAAATGCGCTATTTTCTGGTGAAAAGTTGAATGTCAAATAGAAAATTAAAAAAAACAAAAAAAAGGCCAAACCCGTCTGAATTATAATTCGATCGAGTTAGCGGAGTATAATTAGGTGCAAATATGGGCTTCACCTGTCGGATTTTTGAAAGCTTGTTTGGATTGGCAAAGATCTACCTGACTAGATTTGCCAATGGATTTGTTCACTTTGAAGGTTCAATAATTCTTCAATTTGAAGAGATGTAGCATTCAACCATGCATCGAAAGGTTTTCAAGCTAAGTGGTGGTACACAGCCGTTAAGTCACAGAATCTATTACGATAAAATAAATAATTAAAAAATATATATATATGTATGTATGTATATATTTGCCGCTAAAAGCCCAGGCCCTGACCAAGCTTCTCGCTGCCATTCGTGCTGTGATACACGAATATTGGACCTTTCAGGTTTTTATGGGACCGTGAAAACTTTTATGTTATTCTATTCACGGAATCCTGAAAAATATTTTAGTACATTTCAATAAGAAATATGTATTTCCTTTGCTTTAGCATAGAATCTATAAGATTCTTAGAATTAAACATCCCAAAAACATAGCAGAATTACTGATTTGATGACCTTTTTTTTAGTTCTGAAGTTTATCTTATTGACCCTGGATTTAACAAGCTCTGGGTTTCTCAAGACAATTTGAATCTGAAGATTTCCCTGCCAAACCAGTCACGTAATATTTGTATCTTTGTAATATTTCATCATACCTTCGGTGACAATGAACAGCATACAGTGGGGCATATTGATTAAAATGTTTAACTCCCTGAAGATGTTCTTCTCCCATGCAGGCACAGGGTGTTTTGTACCAATTGAATGAATGACTCATATTCGTTACTGTCAATATGCCAGTAGGGGCGTCATGTCATCATGTTTCGCACATGGAGGTAGGCAAGTCACAAATTCATGGCAGATTTATGGCTGAAGAAGAAATAAAGCCATATAAAGAATTTGAACTATTTTCACACACTCAACCATCGCCATAGCTGTACGTATACGCAAACAATAATTTTGCAGCGCATAAAGGCCGCTTCAATGAGGAGCTGACTTTGGCAACGATCTACGATGTGCTGCTGTGGATTTGTGTGTAAAAGTAGGAAATTGAAACACCTCGGCTATCACCATGCTCAGTTTTCAGTGATTTATCACGAACGCCTCGGAAATCGGTCAGCAAAATGTAGGCCCAAGCTACAAGCTGGTGACTTTATGTCAGGTTTCTCTTTTGTTAGCTCTGTGTGCTTAGCTCTTAAAAATGAATCATATTCATTTCTTCCGAAGTGTATTCCATGTTAAGCAATGGCATTGTTTATAATGAGTTCCTTATGGAGACAATTATTTGCCTGAACACTATATGAACTTTCAAACCAATTCCCGCATTATTAGGTTTTATTTCTTATGTATCTATTTTTGTGGAAAACCTTATTTTTCTCGATGTTTGCCCTAAATTGCCCCTAGGATATTAGTGCACTTTTCTTGATAAGGTTGATCGGAAGTCGTTCCGTGACATTCCATTCCGACACTACATAAAGGGCACGTTGCTTGGTGTCACACATTTCGTTAACATGCTTATTCTTTATTATGATTACTATGTCATCAGCATACCCACTGGCATCATTTTTCGCGTTGTTTTTATAGTACACATTGTGGGCAGACTTTTGCCCCAGTGTCCGTCTGATTCACAAATCTACATCTGTTAGATGTCTTTCTCATGATGCTGTGTGCAAAAATATACTCTCAAAAATCCCACTACACTTACCATTTTGTTAGCGCTTTATTCATTCAAACTAAAATTAAGGCAACACGATTTTTATTTTATATTATTTATTTTATTTAAATCAGTAATTTGTCCAATTATGCACAATCAATTTGAATTACTTTGTTTTATCATGTCCTTACTATATCTCAGGTTGTTAGTTTGTACAATTTGTTATAAGGTCCAAGTCATAACGTTAAATCGTAATATATGTATTAATTTTATGCTTTCAGAATAATAAAAAAAGAGTTAAGCATATTAATAAGAATGGATAAAAAGCCTAAAAATAAAATTAAACTAAAAAATCAAACAAAAAATATAAAAATAAAAAAACCTAAAAAAAAAATATAAAATATGTCAAAAAATACTCACTAAAAATTGTTCGATATTGCTTTCAATTTTTTTTAGTTTATTAGTACAACAACAATAAGTATACGAATAGAAAATCTTCGTTAGGTTGTGAATTTTGTACATTTATCTTCGATTTATTTATTTACGCTTGAGATAAGTTTACACCGAAAATTTTGGTTTTTTTTCTTCTTTCATTCGCGTTTTCTCTAATCGTAAAAAAAATAAAAATAAAAAAATAAAAAACCAAAAATTAAAATCAGCGGGTGTGTCTAAATGGAAGATAAATATCACTGTAATAAAATTCGGAGTTTTCATGTCATGTTTACCTAGTTTTGCAGGACATAGTCGTTGTTATTTAGTCAAAGCTTATATATTTAATTCCTTTTTTTTTTTTTGGTATAAATTGTTAAAAACAAAGAACAACAGTAAAAAAAAATCTAAAAATGAACAAGAATGTATTAAAAGGAGAACCGTTAAATGATTATAAAAAATAAGGAAATGTAAAACACCTTTTATTGTGAAGGGATGTGCAAGTCGCGTACTTATTTGTTTAAATGCTGACCACAACATATAAATATATTTATTTTTTATTAATATTTATTTAGAAAAAAAAACAGCTTGCTTGCTTCAAATAAGAATCATAGTTCAGACATAAAGTTCGATATCAGAATACGCATACTTCCGGAGTCATTCCTATTATTCAACATATAGCTTGCACATCTTTTATACAAGAAAAATGTTAAATGAAATCAAAAAAATGTATAAGTGAAAAATAAAAGCACGGTCCCGTGGAAGAAAAAACAATTTTTTGTGTACTTCTTTACTTACAGCTATCGTCCGCAGTATAGAAATTTAAGAAAATGTAAGTAGCATCATGATATTCCTAAGTAGTTCAAAACGTGATATAGGTAGAAAAAAGAAAAAAACTATTACCTTGTTCTCTGTCCTTGCTGAGACATTCTACTGCACAAGCATTATAAGATATTGTACCAAAGCCAGCATTAGCCAGGGTATTTGTGGCAGCACTTGTAAAAAACTTATTGAAGATATTGGCCATTAATATCCCCATTCTCATAATTAATGCATGCCTGTGCATCAGAAAGGACATTGTTACTGAACAGCTCATTCACAACGCGCCATTCTTTTTAAGGTCTCCTTTAGCTCTCATATCAGAACTAATTAGCTCAGAGCTACAAAACTCACATTTATCAAACAAATTATCAATGACAAAGACCGCAGTACCACCCGACGCATTAGGGTTGTTAC
Source organism: Pocota personata (assembly GCA_963082735.1). Classification (NCBI taxonomy): domain Eukaryota; kingdom Metazoa; phylum Arthropoda; class Insecta; order Diptera; family Syrphidae; genus Pocota; species Pocota personata. The sequence continues at coordinate 53,887,913 of OY720430.1, forward strand.
ATTTAGAATACAATTTATAACTATACTATAAAAAACCTCTTCATTTTCGTAAATCCATATTTCTGAGAGAAATATAAATTAAGGCTGACTTTTTTAAAAATGATTGATTTGGTGAGCCAAAATCAAATTTTTTTCGTAGGCTTCCAATGTTTTGTTGAATAATGAAGAAATTATTTTTAAATTCATTAGAATGATAAGCGCTTTTATAAAATTCTTTTTCATATTTACAAAAGGAAGTAAGAAAACTATTTATAGGATCTTCAATTCCATTACTTATTACCATAGTTATAACAAGCACTGTTCTCGAAGGGGAAACAAAAACTTAGTATATGAACTTTTTTTTTGTCTTGTACTTATACAAAACTTAAAAAAGCTACCTTAAAATAAATTTTAACCTACCTTCTACCTTACTCTAAGTCTATTCATGTTGCCGAATAGATGGTGCTTTTGAACAAATTCTAAATGACTTATCTCTTTCTTGATTTCTCATAAAAATTACTCCATTACTGTCCAGAAACGAATTTAAACAGGAAATTAATGAAATAAATGTAGTACAAGATTTATTTCTTAGGAATATAAATTTACAAGTAATATAACTTTATCAATTCTTACCGCAGTTTGCTCCTGGTGGCTTCGCTCCTTCACTTCTCGACAAAGAAAAGTACTCGGATTACTTGAAGTTAAAAAATAAAAAAGGCTCAAACTGGGTAAGAGTGAGATAGCAACATGGATTCTTGGCTAGTTATTTGAAACTGATGTTAGACCACAGATGGCACGTATTTAGTGGACGCTTTCGGCGACAATTACTAACCCATAAAAATGAAAACCCTTTATCTACTTTAATTATTTTGTTAAAAGACTTAGGCGACTTCAAAAACAAGGAAACCTCGGACAAAAAGAACTAAGCCTAACTCGATAATTAAACGGTTCTCTCCGTTTAATAAAAAAAATTGAAGAGAGCAGGTAAAAGTAAAAATTTTCTATTTTACTCGAGTGCGGCTTTTTTTTGCATGCTCTTTACCAAATCATCAGCTGGCTTAAAAACTCGACAGTATTCACAAATCAACAAACTGCGAATGCGCAAACTGCGACCAAACCATTTTTAGTACTTTTATACACACAAAATTACAAATTCTACATTTCAAAAAGAACTGGGTTTGATTTATTTTTTGTTTAATATATAAAAAAAAACTAAATTTAAAAAACTCTCTGCGAAGAAATTAGCAATTCGCTTAATTTTCCGCGAATAAGGGAATTCATGTTGCGAACTATCACTTTCATTCACAACCTACAAATGTAGAATGCATTCCACATTCTCGCGAATAAAACATTCACTTTAGTTTAGCCTCAGGATTAATTTATTTTGATCGGTTTCTCATAGAATATTTTCAATATCTATTATACAGGTAGCAATAGTTTTTTCTTTAATATTTGTTGATTTACTTCCATTGCACCCCTTCCTTGTTTACAAATATAAAACATTGCTGCAACCACGAACAAAAAATGGTTGTAAATGACTTGTTAAGATTGGCGACTATTCGCAGTTTACCAGCTGCGAACACTCCTTTAGACCGTTGCCTCTATTGTTGTACATGCTAGTAAGATCTTATTTTCACATTTTGGCAATTCGCTTTTTCAATACTCCTAATAAGCAAAAAAAAAATATTTTTTCTTTCTCGACACTACCACACGGAGTCTTCATGTCACTATGGATAAACCATTTAGCTTGCTTGAATATTTAGTTAATTGTAAATACTGGTAGGTAAATCAGCCCGATTCCCTTTGTCGTTTGTAATACAATACGATTTTATGAGTATTCCAAATTAATATTACATTGCTGAGGAAGTCTTGAATACAAAAAATAAGATAATCGTCGTTTTGCTATTTCATATGGTGAAGATCTCGTTCTCTTTGATGAATTTGACTAGCTAACATTTTTACTAAGAAAAAATTCTAATCAAAATTGGAGAAAATCTCTTAAATATCAACGAAAGATTACCTAAGCGCCAAAATGCGAATTTATTTAAATGAAAAATTTCATAGTGTCACGCCCATATTGCTGGTTTGGATAAAAGATAAGAAAAGATAAGTATTAAAGCACCCGTTCTAGACGGATTGTAACTTTTCTGTATGTTTAAATTAGCATTGTGCAAAAAGGAGAGGTGAGTTTTAGTACATTTACATTTCACACGCGTTCCACAATGAATGTATCGTCTATTTGCATTGAGTTGTGAAAAGTTTGCATATATCCACCCTTTCGTTTTCTCACCGCATGACTGTTGCCGACATGCTCGCGCATTGAGCCATTCAATAGCTGAGGCTGATTGTTGGCAATCTTTTATTTTTGAGGATTTGTAAAATGTCAGAAATAATTTATTTAGGAATTTATTTCCATGTTCATATTTCTATTAATTTTGCACATCACATTGCTCATTACATTCGGCAGGTTGAATTACAAAAATCGGCAATGATAATACCAATTAGTCCAAATGAGGACGGTTCCCTTAATGGATTTTCTCGATTTATTTTTTTTTATAAATATTTGTACGAGTATATACGACTGAATTTAATTGTGGTGTTGAAATGTATGTTCTTTAAATTTCCAAAAACAATTGTCTAATAAATTCGCGACTACAAAAAAAAAAAAAAAAAATCTTTTCCACTACAAACGTCTTGGGCAATACCACAATCGCCGAAAAATATATGCAATCCACGTGTTTGACGATTCAAGTGACAAAAGTCATCCAGACGACATGACGCTTTTTTCAGAGTCGAAAATGCCACCGGGAATTAGGTATTCGCTTTTTTAGAGAAAAATGTCCTACAAAAACGACCTTTGTAATGAGACGATCGTCGTCAAAAATACGATCCACATGCGATAATCCCAATTATATCTGGAAGGCGTTCCAAATTTAAGCACGAGAACAATGCGTTTGTAGCGTTATTTCACAACCATAAAACAATGCTCAATTGTGAATGCTGAGTGGTTACGTACTAGAAGAGGTATATACTATATATAGAATTAATAAAGTACCTGGGTCAATCGTTCTAGTTCTTCAACTGACTTCGAAAGTAAAGAAGTTTAATAGATGCAGCTATTTTAAATTGTTCGCATTCGTACCGTGGTTAAATTTACATAACTTTGTTACGACGGATTTTGTGATAGCTGACTGCGTTTTTGTGGCCAACGTTGGCTCGAACTTCGGATTAAATAATTATACCCTTTGCGTTGGGAGTAAATGTCAATCGTCCATTTGACCCTTCCAGCAGTCCCTCAACTGCTAACGTTATAGTTTTTAAGAAAGATGTTGAAGGATGATACTGTTAATAGTCAATAGGTCTCCTTCGATGTTGTCCAATTTCCCTTTGATATTAAGCTGGTTAGTGAAAAGGGTTATATCTAAATAAATACCGCTGGAATACTTCCCCATATTTTATGGTTTGCATTGGCGTTACCAGGGTTCCAGAACGGAACCAATATAGTGAGAATCAGTTATTTGTGTGTCACACCCTCATAACTTTTGGACCTTTACTTAGGCTCACTAATCCGCACTTAACTCTAGAGTAAAATTTTGGAAAAGTGGAAAAATTAAATTTTGGATGTTAGAGTGAAATTGAAAAAACGTTTGTATATGTAAATGAAAGGTAAACTGATTCACATATATATAATAAATATATATATTTATATATATTTAAAATCTAAAAAAAAATCTGCCAAACAAGTTACATACATACATCTACACAGCATATGGAAAACTTTCATACTTAACCGTCTTTTCATTGCACTTATCAGGGCATGTATTGGTTTCGTGAACAAATTCGACTTGCAGATTTTGATCAATCTTGGTATATAATGGAGAATCTTAAAAAGTGGGTCCCGCGCATCTGTCAGTTTGTATGTGCATATGGTCGACTAAACGGCTAGACGGATTTTCTTGAAACTTCATACGTGGGGTTTGTCGGTTCACAATTCGAGGCGAAAACGGAACATTCATTCTAATACCAAAATGAACGGCACTTTACTAATGGCCAATTGATTTTCTCAAAAACGATTTTGTTAAAATTTGATATTTGAGTTACGGTGAACATATGCCAATATATGGCGTACCGTATAACGGTGCTCTAGTTATTAACTGGTTTTAAAAATGTTGCTATTTCTCAGCTATGATTCAATCGGTTTTTCCGAAATCATCATTTGAACAATGTTTGGCATATTCATACCAAGTTTCAAAAATATTTTTCTTTTAACAGATTTAAAAAAAAATTAACGATTTTATTTAGATTTTAAATCTGAGTGATTTGCAGACAAATAAGGTGCAAGTACGTGCGATTCAGTCGTGCACTTTTTTATATCCTAGTACAAGGATTTTTATTTACCTCGTTAGAAGTCTTTTACTCTTCGGATAGATTGATTGCCCAAATTGAACCGGGAAAATCCATAGCGATCCCAGATCGTAGATCTCGCAAACATGTGCAAGTCTCCAATATAAAAAATAGCTTTAATCCATTTAAAACTTTAATAGTTTTCCAATTTCAATTCAAAAGCATTCAAAGAAATTTCTAGATCATTATTTACAATTTACAAAAAAAAAAAAAATACAATTTCCGCATTAGCATTGCAAATACATATATTTAAATATTGCTCACTATATGCGATAAGAAAAAAAAAATACAAAAATTAAACATTTAATTGAAAATAAGGAAACAAAATATTCTTGTGTAAACCAATAAGGAAAAAAAACCGCCGAAGAATACAAAATGCAAACGATATTATCGACGACATTTTGTTTCATAACTCGTAGGAAGAACTTTGCCAACATAAACACAAAAAACTTTAACAATTTTAAAAAACTTCAAGCAGATACATTCATACAAGCGAGCTCACTGCAAGTACTATTCTCATTTGCATCCGATGAGTAACTGTTCTCTTTTCGATTTTCCCTATATGATATTAAGTTTTCCATTGTCTTATTCTTTAACAACGATGAACGAGATGGCGAATTGAAAAGACTTCTTGGTGTCGGCAGTCGTTCAGTAATTGAGAATGATAAAGATTTCTTCACGATGACCGATGGTGATGGGAAACTAGAAGTGCAATTGTATGTAAGAAAAATATAAACATCAAACATTGTGATAGGACTTACTGATCCATTTCTTCGTTTGAATATCGTAAAACTGCTGCTTTCCAATTATAAATATACGGGTAAGTATCGTTGCTGATTTCAACGTGAAATATTGCGTTTAATACATCCAGGTCTCGCTTTGTAGGTTCATTTCTAGCAAAAAAAAGAAGGTATTTTGTTTATTTATTCAGTTTAGAAGAAAAAAATCATGATGAATACCCTAAAAGAAACAGATGATAATCTTCGGCGTCCACGCTACTGAAGGATAGAGCCGATGGGCTCTCTGGCGGTGTTACAAAACATTCATTCTCATCATCATCCGAACCTACATCTGACTTTAAAGAAATCAGTATAAGAACAAAATGACTGTGATTGTTTATTTTGTGCCTACCCAGAATACATCTTCACTATCATCTGCATCTGCTGTACTTTCTGGTGCTTCAATTTGCCGCCATTCCTCAGATTTCACCTCATCGATATGGTCTGGAGCAAAAGATCTAACTCTTCGCGATTCAATTCGTGACCTACGACTTTCTTTTCGACTCAAAACACTGTCCCACTTGCAATCACACTGCGATTCCTTAAGCCAAATTCTCACGCAGTTCTCCTCGGTCTTTAGATTTTCCGGTTGAACAATTACGATATTACTTTCCATATACAGTAAAATTTTAGTACAAACACATTGCAAATGCTCTTTTCTGTCACCAGGCGATGATGCAATCTGTTGTAGACACTTTTGAATCTAAAATATAAATTCAAAATAAATCATATGGAGGTGCAAAAGTCTCTAACTACTCTTACCTTGGCTTTGCTGGCCTTATCAGTATGCTGAGCATCATCCAGATAGTTAACGATTAGGTATGCAAATCTTGAGTGTACTTTCGTAAAATTGACATTTAAAAAACGGGAATCATCCATAAAGCTAACTATTAAGGATTTCAGTCTTTTTAATTCGGAAAGGAAGGCATCATTGATCGATACGATGCTATCGATATTGTGTAACAAATTCTTTGTCATACGTTTGGCGAACACTTGCAGAGATTTCTCCACACAAGTATAAGGCATGGTCAGCTGTGGGGCATTGTTTGATATTGATTTGCTATAGATTTGTCGATCATTATCGTAATCTACATTATTGGGTGCATCGTTACGTAAATTCAATTTATAGAGTGCATTACACAGATCATCCATAAGTTCTTGGTTTTTATTGCTTTTTGGTGTTTTATTTTCCGTTTTATCTTTTTGTGTCAAAAAACTTTCCAACTTCTTTAAACCCTGCTCTGAGGCAATGTCCACAAAGATGCCTAGAAAATCCCAATATTCTTTCCATTCGACATTTTGTTCCTTGGCCAATTCTCTTCCGATTATTTCAAATCCTTTTTCTGCATCCATCAATTTTAGATGACGTTCCTTGAAGCCTGGACTGTCAAAGTGATCACCACCAGCATGCGGGGTGTTTGATAGAATGGAATCATTGAAATCCAAAACAATCGGTGATGCGACATTGTTTTCACGATAAGTCGCAAATATGTCCTTTTTACGAAATGGTGTTAAACAATTAATGCTAATTCCGTTTTCACCATTACCATTATTATTGTCCTCGATCAGTTTGTCGTTTTTGCTTATAGCTAAGTTCATATTATTTAAAAGACCTACATCCTGATCGCCTTGTGATTGTTTATTACTAAATAAATACTTTCTATGAGGAGTTAATGAAGAGTTCATTTTTGGCGTTGCTTTCGTTGGCGTGCTGGATCGCAATTGTACTGGACTGCCAAATGAACTATTTACTACAGGTAATGAATTGCCAGTTAACCGGGGAGGAGTCTTCCAGCGACGACAAAAATTCTATGCCATAACAAGTTACAATTATATGAAACAGTTTTAAGAAAATACAAAATTACCTTTGCTTGTTCCTTACTCATGGGTCCTGCCACAGCTTGTATTTCAACCTCTGGGCTAAGAGGATCTGAATTGAGATTCTAAAACAAAAAGCAAATATAAATAAATTTGTGCAGAAAAATTAATTATTTGTTTTTTATAAAATTGAAACTTTTATCAAAGACATCTACTCGTACAAGGTAAATATGTATTTAGGGAAACACATTACACATTGCTTTGACTGTTTATCGATTACAATGAAGTTCAAAGATTGAAGGTAGTAAAGAAGAAGTATTAGGGGCGCGGAATGCAGTTGTATTTTACTTGAAGGTATCATTTTCCACTTCTGAAAAATCTAGAAAGCGTTGGCCAATGTACAACAAAATCAGAACCACCAAGTATTTGTCGGTGCTCACCTACTAAGAAACCACGCAATGAAAATACCTACGCAAGGGATGCAGTGACGAAGAGGTCCATGATACACTCCATTTTCTTTGTCACTGGCCAAACCTCTGCCATCTAAAAAACAACGTTTTAGACACCTACTACTTCCATGACATTGAGGAGTTATCCGATATAACACTCAAATTAATAACAATTTTTGAAATCGGGCTAGCTTAAACCCACCAATTGGATCCGCAATTTAAGGTTTTAAAAAATGATCAAGAATTGTTACGTGATGTCAACAACCGCATAATCACTTCCAAGTGATTCTGGATAAACCAATACACGTCGTACATACTTGGTACCACTTGATTACCGCAAAAATGAAACTACAGAGTAAAAGAAAAACAAGCCTCGGTCAATGTTGACGACTCCATAAAAGGTTTTAGAAGCAACGATATTCAGACCTGCATATGCAACGATCATCTAAACAGACCGAGTACAGTTCAAAGCTGTTCAAAATCTGCAATAAAATGGACTGAGCTTGTGATGAAGAGAGTCCTGCGAGATCCACTTTAGAGTCTTCTACCGCAGGTTTGTTGTGAGAGCCAATCCATAGCAAAAACTGCTTGAGCTTCTGTCATTTAACCAAACGAATGATGTCAACCTGCATTCAAAGCAAATTCTACCACATCAGCTTTAGAGCAGAACAGAAGACAAAGACGATTGTTGCAAAGATTGTTTGTACGAGTTCTTTGAGAAAGACGTCTTTGTTACGAGAGCCTGCACGGCACCATCTTAAAAAAAAAAAAACCGTAGGCCAAATTACCGGATCAATGGATGGATTAGATATCTACCATTCATTCGCTGATGCGTTAATTCGGTCCATGTCGTCGCGACAGTCACAGACCGCTAATCAAATTGATTGTCTTTTGATGACGAAATAACAATTCAGACCTCATAGCGAAGATACAAATATCTATCGATGTAGCGTCCAGGAGCATCATGCAGAGCCATGAAGATCTTCAACATTGAATGTCTGCAATCGAAATGCTCTTCCATGACATTTCTCAATGGGGTGTCACTAGGCTTGTGAAGAGGTAAAACGGTAGACTAGTAACAAGATTATATGCAAGCCTACAGAAGCGTCGCAACTGATGAAATAGGTTTTACTTGTTCATCTGGTGAAAAAAACCTGGGCTTCTGTTCAGAAAAAAATGGGAGCATTAACGATGCGAAATCAAAAAAAAAAACGAAACACCGTAGTAGAAGCACTGTCAATGTTGAAAATCTGGAAAAGCTATTTCTGCGGACTGTTAAACAGCGGCAAAAGCCAAAATTCAGCAACCTGCCTGGCCTTAATGTGTATAATGGATGACCAATCTTACAAAGTTTTTCTGCGTAGTTCTATGGTATTACTTGCGTCGACGGTACATTAAGAATAACAATGAACCCATTGTACTGCAACGTTGACGTATTAATCTAGATCAAGTAAAGTAAATAAAATAATAAAGGGAGGCTCAGATTCGAGTCCCAAAAACACCAAAATGTTGTTGGGCTGTGTCGAGTGTTTACTCCAAATATTTGTTTATTTTAGAGTCTGGGAGGGAAAACATATTGAATATGAAAACCAGCGGTACGAGAGGTTTTTCATACATTTCTGAAGAGCCTGATTTCAAAAACATATAAAAAAAACGAGCCTAGAGCATCTGATGAAAACCATTAAAAGTAGTCATAGTGCCAATGACATCCATCGTCCAAAATTTGAGAAATCAATACAATACAAGTAAACAATTTCCAAGCTTTCCCTTGGATACCATTCATTTAACATAAAGTACATACCGGCGGATTATTTGTCGAGAATGGTTGTCCTATCGTTGGGGGAACAGTATTATTGGCAGAGCGAATGACGGGAACATAAAAGCGTTCTTCCAAAAGTGATGCAATTTTCTCTTTTAACTCAGGACTTGCACCAGAATCTCGAGTACAAATAATCTAGAGAGAAACAAATTCGATTAGATTATTTTAATATAACTTTATAAAATTCACATTCACATCACTTACATCTTTCGGCAGTAGACCCTCATTATTTGGTGTCATTTTGCACTGACGATACGATGTCAGGACCTCAACCACTTCGGCTGCACCTATTTTCGCAGCTAAATGCAATGGAGTTTCACATCTTCCCTTTTCGGGCATGTTAAGAAAATAATCCAAAATAATAGCGCTTGCTTCCACGCAAACTTTCTGATTTTTCTTGCCATAGAGCAATTCAATAAATGCAATATTGCTGACTGTTTCCAGTATTAATGCGGCAATGTGGGCCTTTCTATTTAAAGCACAAATATGCATAGCATTATACCGATAGCCTTCCTTTAATGATGTTGGCGTATCGCCTGAGCTAATTAGAAATCGTGGATTGTCCCAAACTTTCATATGAACTTTATCATAGTCGCCGGATTCGATGACTTTACGAAATTCTGTTAATTCTTGTTTTGTTGGCGCACGAAATGCTGCTTTTTCCAAATTTACCGGAGAACTTGCTGCGTCAAAAAAAGTTATTGTTATATTTTTTTTTGTTTTATCATTATGTTTTCGTTATTACCTACATTTTATGTCTGAATATTTTGATAGGCATACTTCGAATCCTGTTTCAGCATAGTTGGCAGCTTCATCAGTGTTGGAAAACACTTTTAATCGGGCATCTTTGTGTTGCTTAAGTACCTTAAGTGCTTCATTTTTCTCTCGGAAAACGCAAGTACGTACACTTGTTCCTGTAATAAGAGTTTATTGAGTTATTGGTAACCTCGATACATATATTTTTATCATAAAAGTAAAGACCGCATGTATGTACGTTGAAGGGCAGCAAAGAAAAATCTGATATTATTCTTTAAAATTTAGATATTGTCATGCGCTTGACAAAACCACATATTTTAGAATCATTTTAATAGCTTGGTTCTGTAACTCCAAATGAAGAATAACCCACTTCTCTCATCTCTACTGCGAAGGCATAACACTGGCAGTAGGGTGGTCATATGGCTGGAAATGCAACTTGATCGTGATTATGACATCAGGAGGACGAACAAAAAATACTGTGAATCATGAGCAACGACAAAAGCAAAACAAACAAGCTCCCCAATTATCTGGACGCCTTGCTGTTTACAGAAACTTAATACCATCTGAGTTTCAAACCACTACACTAAATCTTTCGTTCTCTCTCTCTCTCTTCTTCACAACGCCCGTGTCCTGTAATAGTATAAGAGTATTCTTATCCTCTTTGGCGCGCGCAAATTATAAAAAAAAATTGAAATTCAAGAGAGTTACAGAACATAGCCACAACTTTTAGCATCGATAAAAAAAATAAAACAAGACAATTACATCGTTTTCGCCTTTTTGACGGGAAATTTTGTTGGAATATACGCAATCTTCTAAATGACCTTTACATTGAAGTTAAAGGAAATCGTTTTTGAGTGCTAATATCTCGAAAACTGTGAATCCTACAAAAAAAACCATTATGGTCGAAATATAATGTTTTGAAATTCTCTACTAGATGTCAAATTTTTCAAAATGTTTATAAAAGTGAAACTGCGTAACTTTCCAAACGATCTTTTAACTTTTTTACCCAGAAGTTAATGAAAATCGTTTCTGAGTTATGGTTTGATATATTCCATTAGATGGTGTACCAGGTTTTCATAAAAAAATACGTATAACGGTACTTTACCTTTTAACTTGTTCTTAAAATTTGGATATTTCTTAGCTAGGGTTCAATCAACTTTCTTGGTGATGCCATATTAAGTTTTGAAAAATAAGAACTAAAATTTCAAATCTTAGTTTTAGGAGGATAAACAACATATACATATGTAGTAGGTACAGGAACGTGCGATCAAGTCGTGCGCTTTTTTTTATATGAAAAGTGCGAACCCCCAATATCATATGTCAGCGGTCGCCGCTGATTTAATCTCCCATTCAGTCAAACCCACTTAAGAGAAAATTGCCATCCTTCGTACGAGGGCACATTCAAACACAAGTGATATTCCTTGTTATTCCAAGTATCCGCACCAATTAGGAACACGCCTATACGTAATTTATTCATATTCCACTATTACCTATCCGTATGCCATCAAAATTTGGGATACGTCTGGTGACGGTGTAAGACATGGCGTGTTTTCAAGCTTTCAGAATAAATTTTCAATTCTTGCTTGCTCCTAGGGCTCAAGATTTTGATCAATTTTGGTATTATTATTAGAGAAACTCAAAAAAGTGTGTCCCGCAATTCTGCCCGTCAGTCCGTCCGTTTGTACTTCGGACTGCAGCCTAAACGGTTTTACGTATTTCCTTCAAACCTCAAATCTGGGGTCAGTGGGCTGTCAGAATTTTCATGCTAGTTTCAAAATTAACGGTATTCTTGAAAAACTGCAATTTTCTCAAAAACGATTTCGTCAAAAATTCATATCTTGTTTGATAAGTAAAAGGTTTAAAATATTTATTTTTGTAATTATATTCTGTTTTTGAGTTGAAATATTGTACATAAAGTAGATCTTTTTTTAATTTAATAGATTCATACATAACAAAAGCTGCACTTTTATAGGCATACTTCTAGAAAAAAAAATCTTGTTGCGGTCCGGCCTATAACATCCCAAATTTATTTTATTGAAGGAGAGTTTGTTCTTCTGATCTTTTGAAAACCATATACTACGGATTATTCCATTCTAAATTGCATTATGTCATCGCTTGCTGGGGAGGTATCTATTTAAATAAAATACACCCTCTACTAATATTACAAAAATGTGTTTTGAGACTAATCTGTAATAAACAACGTTTACATCCTTCCTTTCCTTTATTCCGTGATTTGAAAGTTCTTCCTGTTCACCACTTACACTGTTTCAAATATTAACCCTCTATAGCCTATAGTAGGCTGCAGGCAACATACCGTTTTACGCTCATAAATTCCTAGTGTGTTTATTATTTTCCGTTTTTAGGCATTTTAGACTGTAGTCTACACTCCAATCTTCGAATCAAGTTCAGAAATAATGAACAAAATGATGTCTCTATGCTTCAAACAAAGAAATCCCGTTAGTAGAGTGATAATTTCTAAAAAGTTGACGTATGCTCTCCGGTAAAAATAAAAAAAATAGGTTTTTGTGTTATTTGGTGAATTTTTTTGTGAAAATCTATAAAGTGTTCAGAGAATTTTCAGAAGAATTTTCACCTGAATTAACCGACCTACATTTTTCATTTCATTTTCGTTACAGCTTTTTTGTAATATTACTAATAAATAATTAATAATCTCAAAATGTTAAAACATACGTTTTTTCTTTAATTCTTTAAACTATCCAATTCAACAATTTTTTTTAATTTGGTGCTTATGAGTTATAGAGGGTTAATTTAAGTGTCCTCGACGATCATAATCACCGCGTAAATTCTTCTCATTCTGTTGCTGTGCCCATTTTTACACAGTAAACTCTTGTCGTCTTTTCAAAAAATTACTTCAATCACTAAGAACTCTTGATTCGCAAAATAAATTTAAGAAACTTCTAAAACATTGGCTATTTGGTTTGAATTTCAGAAGTTTGGAATCTCTTTTAACTGTCCAGATGTAGATACATTTATTAATTTTATTGGTTACGAATCCTTCTCCGTCTGTCTTGTTAATTCCATTTATTTTTATCGTTTGTTAATTTACATATATGTATGCATACATTTTTTCTAAGAGTCACCCATAATCTATGCGAAGTCTAGCTATTTTGAAGTGACATTTGACACTATTTTTTGTAATTAAAACATAAAATATCACTAACCTTTCTCATTTTAATATCTATTTTGTACTATCTTAGCTGTATGAAGATTTAATGAGAAATAAATGAATTGCAGGAATTGAGTTTTAATTCCAACCCTGTATCTCCTGTATATCAATTATTCTTTCATGGTTTTATTGATTTTGAAGAAATTTAAGTATTAACTTTTTTCGACAGGATTGTTTTTGTTTTATTTTCAATTACTAGTAAACTTTTGAGGCAACAGTTGTTCGGTTTCATCTTTACGTACCTTCTCATTACATGCACGAAATTACACCCTCGAGTGGTAGTTTCGCACAATATGCTACTTTTGCAAAAAAAAAAAAAAAACATCTTTGTCCGTTTCCGCATTGATTTATTAATTTATTTGCATATTTTTATTTTAACTGAATATCTATGTAAACTATCCATTGTTTTGTATGAATAGAGAACTCCAAAAGCATTTAATCAGGGATGTTAGTTTAGCCCAATTTCAGTTGATTCAGCCACCAACAACACGAATTTGCCCCGGGCAGTTTAGCCCATTTTATATATTTTTAGCACTCTATCTAGCCTTCGATGATAAAGTTTTAGACCACCAAAATAAAATGCTTGTATTAAATGGCCTCATACGGTAAATTTTATTGTAGCACATGAATTGTTCGATTTCATAGTAAAATATTAAAAGCCAAAATATGATCCTTTAGCATCTTTAACACTCATCCAGTGTGATTCATGGTCAAATATTCCTTATTTGTAGAAGTTCTGACTTTCTGACTGTATGAAATCTTCCAAGTCTTTTATGACCTTTGTTCGGTTTCGTAATACTTCCTGCCGGCAAATTGACCCCAGGCTACGGAAAGGTGATAATCCCTTGGGGAAACATCAGGAGAGTATGAAGGATGCAGACGAATTTAAAATCCCAACTGTAACAGTTTTTGTACCGGACCATGCCTATCGACCAACGCAGTTTTTGTGATTTCCTCACAAAATTTAATGGCTTTTATCGTGAAATAAGGAGTGGATTGGTCTTTTCGATGTCCACCAGATTGTCACCATAAACTTAACTAGGTGAATGCCGGGTTTTGGGGGTGTGTTTTGTTTTTTCTGCATCCAACTATTGTCCAGGTCTCTTACGGTTGTCATACGGAATCCACTTTTCATCAGAGGTGACTATCCGGTGCAAAAACGGTTCACTTTAGTTCGTTCAAGGGATACCCACTTGTCTACTTTCTTTACCTTTCCCATGAGAGAAAGGTGTTCACTTATTGTCGTGGGGGAAACTCTCATGTTCTGTTCAATGTCTCGCACCGATTTCGTTGGGTCCGCATCTACAGTTGCTCTTAAAACATCGTCGCCAATTAACTTTTCCGGTTTCCCACGCGGTTCATTTTCGACGCTAAAATCTCCCGAACGGAACTTTCCAAACCAACGTCAAATGGTACTTCCGTTTACCGCTACATCTTCAAACGCGTCGTTAATGTTTTTAGCTGCCAGAGACGCATTGTCCCACTTTAAATGTTAAACAAGTTCTAGACAAAAATAACTTTACTTGTAACGAACCCTAAAAGTCTTACGCGTCAAACACACGTACCACTCTATCTTATAAAAAAAAGTACATACTGCGATTCTAATACAAAGTTAAGCATTAACTTTTATTAAAATTAACTTATATTCAAATTATTACTTAATAACGTGCAAACATAAGTTCCATCCATTTCCTTCAGTTAATTGAATATTATTTAATGTGACTTTTATATTAAACAAATGAATTGTAGATACCTTTTATAATTGGAATTCACGTCGAACAACACAAAATTAAATCAAAGAAATGAATTCACTCAACAAATAATTTGCGTAAACACAATAATTACAGATTGACTTCTGCAATGTATCATACCAAATTTAATTGAATATAATTTAATTGCGCATGGATTACGTGTAATGAAGTCGTGTTTTGAACATTTTTGAAATCCCCTCCAACATTTTAGATTTCAATAAAATCATCAGGGATACCTAAAGTAGAGAAGAATGTGTATTTATTGTGTGATTGTATTCTAGCCCCTTGGTCTCCTATATTTACTTAATCTATCCACGACGTCAAAAATAGTTCAAAAATTTCGTACGAAAGGTCCCGAACTTCCCCTAATTGACCTAAAGTACAGTATCGTTCGCGCTACTTTTATTGTTTAGCCTTAGTCGACTGGGAATTTTATTGTCGAATTGGTCAAACTGCAGTAGGAACGTAGGAAGGAGATGGAACATGTATGTTAGGTGGACATTAAATAACACATAAACAACCACTGGTCATAATTGAGTAGGGCATCAAGTTCAAGTCCAATGAATGGTTTGTTAATTTAAAAAAAGCCGAAAATGGAATAGATTTCTTCGTCACCTGAAAGCACTTTTTCGCTGCAAACCAATAAGAACTGTTAAACTTCTTAAGTTCGACTGAAGAGCAACACAGATGGCCCATGTCCCACAAAGGCTCGACAATAATAAAAACATTTTACAAAGCTCTGACGAAATTTCGCAGACAGTTTTGTGCACCATTGAACACTAAGAGACCTGAACGTAGGAATGCAAAATACACATCTGGCATTGGCCGTTTGCCATTTTCTTACTAGACTAGAAGGGCAAAAGGTTTCCATTTTGCAATCGTATTGACTTTTACCGACTAAAATACAAGAAAACAACAAACTAAAAGAAAAGTGAATTTGCCAACTACATCGGTTAGTTACAAATGTTATTATGTTGTCGGATTAAGACGTAATTAAT
The DNA here is from genome assembly GCA_963082735.1 of Pocota personata. Lineage (NCBI taxonomy): Eukaryota > Metazoa > Arthropoda > Insecta > Diptera > Syrphidae > Pocota > Pocota personata. Next base: position 53,903,853 of record OY720430.1, read on the forward strand.
TCAATTTGTTTGTTTGAAAACAAATAAGAGGTAATACAAAAAATCACACCACCGCAGATGGTGCCGCACAGCCACATACAGGTTAGTTGTGAAATCTGTAATACATTCTATCTTCTAATGAATTAGCTGATTGTGTTTCTATCCATTCAATACTACATTATTCATAAGGATTCCTAGTTAGAAAATAATTTGCCATTAAACGCAATAACGCGGGTACTTCAAAAAAAAAAAAAAAAAAGTTTCAGCACACAAGTGGTGCTGGGTAACTGGATAGGAAGGCTTACCCGCTGATTCCTGGCTGATCTTTTGAGGAATGTGTACACTATAAAATGACATAGTCACAATCCTAGTAACTAGTTAAATCTCAAATTAAATTAAATGTAATTCCAACTGCGGTTAAGAAATTCAATCTGTTTATCCTGCTGTTTTTTATTGAATATATTTGACAATTCAAAACAAAGGCCTGTGAAGTTAGCTGCGATTTATTAAATTTGATATTCCAGTTAAAATTGCCGTTCAGGTTGGTAGTATTAAAGATTTTTTTGCTTAGAATGTTGTGACATCATTTTTATTTCCAGTACTTACATACATACATCGTTTGCAATAGCGGCGAGTCACCAGTGAGCAGGGTTGTAGGCATATAAAACTTGGGACAGTCACTTTTATATACATATGTGTAATGTCTACTATACATTATTTAAATGTGAAGAAACAAAAAAGACAAACAAATTAAACTTAGTACGCTGTTCGAGCTAAGATTAAGCTTCCATATATAATTGTCTGATGCTTAAATTAAGCAAATCTTTTAAGCGAAGTAGTCCGGCAGTTTTATCAGGCGAAATAATTATTCGATACATTAATACATTAATAAAAACTGAGTTTTCTGGGGTTTTGTTGCTGTCGTGGGAAAAGCATGGAGATTTTTAATTAGTACCTAAGCACTTCATAGACTGTCTTTGTACCTTGTTGATCAGCATGGCGAATTGCAGTCTAACTGGGAATTGAAGCCCTTTAAATTAGAATTACATGTCTGTTGTTTAACGGTATGAGCGGGATGTACACATTTTCTCCTTAACTTATGCCAGGTCATTTGATAGGAGCTTTATAGCACACATTTTTGGTTTCATTACATAATTTTAGCTGTTCTAGAGCCAAGTTGTACTCTTAGATTATGCGCTGGCATCCTAGGGGGTTGGAGGATATTGAGAAACTCTGTGGGATAGTTCACAGCTACATTTACATATGCAGCAGAGTATATTGAAGTGTTAATATTTAGTAACAGAACTTGGAATTAAATTTTGAATCTAGTTATTTACTTCGTTGAAAGAATCATTTTTAGGAGCCATGATTGGTGGTCCACAGAGCCATTCATGATTTTTGAAGTTTTCGGATTCATCAGTTCCTAAAACCATGTTTCCATTATGCAATTCTGATTATTTTCAGGTCTTTGAGTGATGGTGAAGTGTACGCGAAGAAATTTAATCAATTCTTCGAGCAACAAAAATTCAATTTCAATTTTGTTCCGGTTTGTTATATCTTCCACATAGCCGATACCTGTGACATATTGATGGAAAGTATATTTTCAAAATCATTTGATAATGCATATGTCTGTGTTGCGGTCAATCAATTTAGTATTTCGTTTAATTTTTATTGTGATTTTTGCTGTCACCTATTATACATTTTTTACTATAAAATGATCTGTGAAAATATGCTTTATAAGCTAAAAGAAACATATTGAAAAAGGCACATCTCCACTAAAGCATATCGTCATAAAAACTTGGCAACACATGCATATCAATGATATTTTAGCAATCAGCTCAAACTCTATATGTATATGTATTGCTGGAGTTATGAGTGGTTTTTTTTTTATCCCCTTCTTGATTTGTAATGAAGTATTTAAAATTGTCGGTTGAAGCCATTTGTGATATAACCTTGCAAGTTATCGATAACACGTGAAAAAAAAGTATGGATACACTTTTTTCTATCGGAACTAGATCGTTAACCGCTATATAATCCCTGATATATTTAACCGCAATGGGTTATCGTTGTATTTTATTTAACACACACACACTTGCCTAGCTTATATAAGATACAAAAAAAAATCTACAGTACGGTAAAACGAGATACTTCAGCTTCATAACTACCTTCCTGAATTTAATTACTTAATTTGTGAACACGCCCGCTGTCTAATGTCTCTAATCGATGCGACCCTGAACGAAGCTATTTTCCCCATAACAAAAATGGTCGCTGAATAAGATCTATTCGTCAATCATAATTCAGAAACCAAAATCATAAAATCTTTTATATTTTCTAATTTTTGTCTGCCTTCGACAAATTCCATATCCAACGAATAATCGCAAAGGCAAAGATCTTTTATCTGCATAGCAAGTGCACTTAAAACGAATCCCAATTCCACGGAGGTTCGTTAGCAGAGGACCACTTTCATCCCATCCGAGTGCAGTTATTGTCACTTGTGGTATCTTGGAAAAGAGTCTACCTTTGCGTCTGGTGGACGGAGCTATTGTCATAGTAAACACGAAACACTGGCGTGTAGACCATTGATGGAAGCATAGAGTCTTCGTTGCATAAAGATCCAAAGGAATTTCACAAAGCTGCAACGGAACAGAGTACACAGTGGTAAGAAAGAAAAAATTGATATTCGCATATTTTCACGGGGGTGATGTTGTAATCTCTGGTTCGCATTGAAAATTAACAAAGAAAGCCTTTTTTTTTTTTTTTTTTTGTCTCTTTGTTTACTTGTCATATTCCGCATGTGTGCAATTAATTTATAGTTGTAGACTAGAACGGGAGTCTTCAAATGAAAAATAGATTGGACTATGATTTGACCAACTTTTCATTTGGCGCAAATATAATGGGAAACTAATAAAACAATGCGCTCCTCTGAACGTTTAAGTGGGTGAGGGTCACCGTGGAACAAAGTAATATGGGTGGCAATCAAACTTACGCGTGGTACAAACAAATACCTACTCATACATATTAAAAAAAAAAAAAAAAACAGAAATCAGTGCTTAAACTACTTTGTGTTGTGTCATAGGCAAAGATTATATTAATAAATAACGTTATGACTATATATGTACGTATGCATATAAGCCATGGGCAACTAATTATAAATATTGGCTAAGACGGAACAGCAGCGAATAGGTATGCCTCTTGATCGTCGCATGAATCTGATGTGATCTGGACTGATTCATCTGAGGTATTTTAGTCCCGTCCAGATTTGGTGCTGCAATTGTGTTCTTTATTTTACGTAGAAGGGAGTGATAGAGTTGATTGTAAATTTATTAGCCACCTATAGGTAGAAGTACTTAAAAGTGTTATTTGCTGAGCAATTTAAGTATTGAACAGATACCTATTGTCAACTGCAATATGTTCTTTGTTAGTATAATGCGCACTAGTTTTGTCTAAAGATTTTCTCTTTAGTTGCCACACGCTGTTTTGAAATCGACATATGCATACATATGTATAAAGTTTGTCGGTTTGCTGCTAAGCACGCAATGCACTAAATAAGTAAATAATCATAATGTTCCTGGATTTTTTTTGTTGGTAATGGCCTTCATACTTTCCCACGATATGCTTATTGTATGCGACATTGACAAGACTATTTTTTGCGTAATACAACTTAATTTTAATATTGCACACAGTATGTACACTCGCCATCTAAACGATAGGACCCCCGTCGCACGAATGGTTGGGACCTACTGTTTTATGCCGTTTCCGAAGGGCATATTTGTGCTTTCTTGGATTCGAACCTTGAACCTATATCGTTCAGTGATCGCGTATTTAACCACTGAGCTCCCACTTTACTAATGGTGGATTGAAAAAAAAAAACTCAGTTTCCTCGAAAACGGCTTCTACGATTTTGATCAAACTTAATATTTATGTTACAGTGAATATATGCCAACAGAGGGCGTGCCAGATTTTTGTCAAACAAAAAACTGCTTATAATGTTGCTTTACTTAATATGTAGTTGGTTTTAGGAAAGTTGCTATTTTTCGACTATGATTCAGAATCAATATTTGAACAATATTTGACACATGTAAGATCAAGATATACCAAGTACGTGTGACCCAGTTGAGTACTTTATTTCATGGAGCATAATAACAGTCTTAAAAGTTTAAAGAAATTGTTGGGGGGCACTGTGTTTAATTGTGTAGTGAAAACGAATCGCGACAGAAATAGTCGACTTCGGGGAGCTCTTGCTATGGCCAAATGTCAGCCAGTGACGTTACCTCTCTGTCAAACTGATTGTCAAAAACAGAAAATTTATTGTTCAAGAGAGGACAATGTTGATACAATCGACTTTAATAAATACACAAGTACAATTCTTCCAAATTCGGTACAACCACCATATTAACTTCAATTACTTTTTCATTTCGTGTTCACATACGGGGCGGAGTTATTTAAATGAATTATTTGCGAATACAATAAATTATTGATTCAAAAATCGTTAACTTATACCGATTTGGGAATTGGTGAACGCAGTACAGACTACAGAAATATAGAGTACTCGTAGCTCTCCTGACAAGAGCAGAAACTAATCTGTTCCAATGTTGTACATCTAATAAAAGCATTGGTTCTTTACTTGAGCTCAGAACCAGGAACTAAAAACGAAATATATTCCGTTCGTTTCTGTTCGGAAAAAAATCGATAAATTTCGTTTTCGTGGTTTGTGGTCTTACTTCAATAATTTCGTTTTCGTGAATCGAAATAGAATACCAATTAAACCCGTTTTTAACATTTTGTTAAAAAATAATTTGGAATAGATTAAAATGTGAGAATGTGTTTTGTTGGTCATTAATAAAGTTCCAACTTCCCGGGCCTTATATCACTTAATGTAAACTCGTGTATAACCTAATTAGGACAATTTTTTAATCTTGAGCCGACATTTGGAGGTTGGCTCGGCTGACTAACAAAATGCACTCCTCCGTACTCGCTACAAATTGTGTCGTGTGTAGATCGATTGTTGCAATTTTCTTCACTTGTTATTGAAAAATGAAGTACGATGGTATGTATTCGCTAGTAAGGGGTTTTTAAATAGAGACATAACAATTTTGTATTTTAATACTCTTGAACTTTTTTTATAATCTGTCAATGTCAAAACGCCAGTCAAGGTTTACATTTTTATCATGGTGAAGTTTACGAACGAGAAATGTTTGGAAATGTTTAAAAATTAATACCGAAATTCAGAGTCCGTGGTCGCAACTTTAAGAGCTATTACTCCAATTGTCGTTCGTAATAATCGTCCCACCAGACAGGCTGTACGTGCTATAGTGAATAAATTCGAGTGAACATATTCACTATTAAATGTTCCTGTGCGACAACGCACCCGGTCGAAGTACCGAAAATATGGCAGCCGTAAGTGCTTCAGTTCAAAATGAGACAAATCAGTTGATTCCACGCCGTTAGCAGGAATTGGGAATCTCAGTCCACATTGCGGCGAATTTTGCGTAAAGATCTTGGCCTACATCTTAACAAGTTCAAATTAACTCAAAAACTGAAGCCTCTTGATCATTTGAAGCGCCAAAACTTCTACGATTGGGCTCTGCAAAAGTTTAAAGAAAAAATTTGTTTGTCCTTATTGAAAAACCCGATATTTTCGATACATTTTCTGACATATTTGATTTTGTGAAAGGTCGCACATAATTTCCTCCCAGTCTAATAACCAACAGATTGGCCCTTCAGATTGTTATGTGTGCAGCTAGCTGGCTGCTTTAAGACACTTTCAGGGTTAAAAGTAGCATAATATCAACCGATAGTGTAGGTGCATATATAATTGTTATTGATTCCATTCAACTGTCTTGGAGTTATTAGGTACTCTGTGGAATTCCCCTGAAATATTCAAAAGAGGGAATCTTTCAAGAGTATGGTAGTTTAAGTTGAGCTTAATGAAAACATTTGTTGTAAGGCATACAGTAGATAAAAATCAAACAAATATACATTTTCAAACCGGTTAATGAGATTTCTTATTTTGTTTTCGATCTAGAACGAAAAATAAAATTTTTGTTTTCGTTCTTATAAAAATTCAAACATCAAATTTCCGTAAAAGTGTTAATACGAGTAATAGGTGTCTTCCATTTCAGTACAATTTATTTTTAGTCTTCAGCACAACTGAATAAGTCTGTTTTTCATCCATAGTTGTTCATTTCATTTAATTTTGGTCAGTTTTTGGGTGGGATGTAGCCCTTTCCAAATTGTTGCTGCCTTTAACGTTGATGACAGCTTTTGGAGGGGTTCACACGTATTCACAGACCCGAGCCAAAGAGAGAGTTGTTATCTATTTTTTGTAGGTCTTCAGGGGCAGGGAATTGCAAGTCGAGAGTCTCTGGGATCACAGTAAAAAAAACTGACTGACTGTGAAATAAAAAGAATTATAAATTTAAAAAAAAACAAAACTAGTGTCGCCAAAATTTTTAAAACTATTAAACGAAGTCGAAATAATAGCCATGTTTTTTTTTGTAACTATATATAAAGTTAGTTAAATTGCACTAAAACCGATATCTTACTTTGCGGTTTGAGATTTGGCACTTCTGATTTATTTGACGAGTGGTGTTCAAAGAAAATTAGTATTTCTACTATCGTCCCCATTTTTTAGAATAATTTTACATTGGGACAGAATCTAAAATTAAAAATATGAAATTGCGCTTTCTTGTTGACTGAACGAAACACCATTGAGCCATCTATTGCCCTGTAGTCGAAATGTGGTATACTCACTTAGGTGGGTAATATCGAAAGTAACTGAAATAGTGGGGGCTGTGGCTCAGTGGATAAGGGCGCGATTAGTGAGCGGGAGGTCCCAGGTTCGAATCTAAGAAAAGAAAAAAAAAATAAATTTTTCTCGCGGTCACACCTTTCGCGAACGTCTGGCAAACATCCGTGTAAGTAAAATTTTCATGAGAAGCTTCTCTTAATCGAAAAAATTACCTTCGGAAACGTCATAAAACTGTAGGTCTCATCCATTCGGTCAGCGCACAGCACGAGTGGCTGCTTATTTATTTTTATTTAACTGAAAAAGTGCAACCAGTTAATTGTCGTTCCTGTTTGCCATGCGAATTTTTCCTGAACCAGACCAAGACCATTTAAAATTAACTTGAAAATTTAATTTAAAATAAAAGAATAATTAATCTGATTTGCTGTCGTCACCGCCAGCGTCTATTCCTCTTCCTCTCTGCAGGCAATAAGACTGCGGAACCCTATTACTTTCGCTTGAGTGATCGTCTGTCTGCCTGTCGTCGCATTATAGTTATAATACAATGGCACAAAGACCATGCTGGTATCATTTTTCAAAAAATGTTACTTTGAAGGTTGTTCCAGTACAAGCAAAAGTCGCAAAGAATTTTTTTTTTGTTCCTGTACTCATATATAGAAATAGGCAAAACTGTTTTGTTAGAATTAAAAAAAAAATTGCGTTTAAAATTGAGAAACGTATGCGACAAATAAGTGCACCAAAATCGGTTGAAATATTCAGAAGTTATACAAATAAACGACCACAGAACGCATCTGATTTTCGTATGGAATAATAGAATAGAATTTTAAAGCAACTTGTTCTTTAAAGAAACCTCTATATGCGAACGCTTCATATTGTTAAACAGTACTTTGCCTCTAAAAATATAATAGTTTTAGGATTTAAATTTGATTTTTGATGCCCATTTTTAGAAGAATTGAAAAAAAACCAAATCCTGGAATATGACTGAAAAAACTAATTTAGTACAAAATTCTCGTAATTCAGTTCATTTACTTCATGACCCACAATAAAACTCATTTTATTTGGGTGTCTTGCCTTTTGATGCTAAGAGTATTAACGTACGACTTGGAAAGAAAGAAAATATACACAGTTATAAATTTGTCTGTGCTTACGATAATTACAGGGAATATTTGTAAAATTTGCAATTTTGGCCTTCGCCATAAAAGTTGCCTTCATATAAAAAAACATTAGTGCACCTCTTCACCTCATTGCGTCCACGCCTCAAAAGGCAAACACATTTGGCACTTTATGAACACAGGTAGGATTCAATTTTGATATTTTAGATTTCGGTCTACCAGGGTATCAATTAGTGCTGTTGTACTTTCTGTATCGCAGTCCCGTAATACATATTCAAAGAGAAATAGTTTGGGGAAATTCACTTTATGTGCGAAGCAAATTGCTATTTGTTTACAGAAGACCCAATCTAGACAGCAATTCAACTTGTAAAGAGTTTGATGCGCTGCCTGGCACGATCATAAGAAATTCGTACAGGAAGGTATGTAGAGATTTTTTTTTTGATTTAAACAGCTCTGATTTTAACAATGTCATAACAGCAACACCGTAGACTAGTTTCTAACATGATCGCCAGTAAGCTCGTTGGACTATGTCAAATCAGCTCATTTCCACTATTTCTACAATACTTCTTCGATATTGATATGGACTCTGCCGTTTCAAGAGTAAAAACCGTTTCTGATCATTCGTCAGAAATATTAAAATTTTGCCTCGTATTCCTTCCCGTATTAATGAGCGGTAGCATTTAGATATTCCAGGTGTTAATTTTAACAAAACCAATCTGATTGCTGGTCATTTCGCACTATGTCAATGCTTTCAGTTTGCGTTTTCCCTCCGGCCTTGTATGAGAGCGCCACCATTGAGTAAGTTTTTTCATTATCCTATTCTCCTGGACTCTTCTCGAGTAAGTGGAAAACAGCGTTTATCTTACCGAATTACCGACCCATCGCATTCATTTTCCTTCTTCCCAAAGTAATAAAAACAGTACAAACTGTCAGTTCGATTCGCGGTATATTCTCTATACCTGGCAATATGGTTTTTATATTATTATAGCGTATATTAGCGAAAAGTGAAATCAATCTCTCTTCATTACTCTGCTGAAAGTAAGATTGTTATGATAATTATTTCAAAAGCATTTGACAGAGTTTAGTTTAAAGCGTGTTTCCCAAAGTTCTGTTTTGTCTCCAATATATTCATTCGCCGATGATAATATTCACAGTTTTTCATATTTTATACTCTTTGGCTGTGGAACAACTGCAAATGTTAAGCTCATTAAATTTAAATCTGGATAACTCAATAAGAGCATTATAGAATTTATATTTTAGGAGCTAGAAGGTGCTACCTACTTACCCACTGCCTGAGACACAGTACTCTTCCATCTTTCACAATTTCACGCAAGTTATCTTTTATTCGCCGTACCAATCTTCCCGGCGTCCGCAATTGCCTGATCTTTATAACGGAGATTCAGTCTCCCTTGGCGTCTCAATACCGCGGGTTAGGACTCGAAGGCCCTCTTGGCTGGGGTATTGTTGTCCATTTGCTCAATGTGGTCGAATCGGTTTCTTGGCTTTTTAGACTACATCCACATCTTGATACACCTCATAGAGTTCGCGGTTATATCTTATCCTCCATTTACTCTGTTTTCTTGCTTCTAGTCTAGCATTCCGACATACAACTGGCGATTTATAATTGTTTTTAAACCAGCTGTTTTGCTAAACCGAAGTAGCAGTGTTTTTCCCTGGTCAATTTCATTGGATTTCCACGAGGGTGTCTTTTGTTGAATTAACGTTTTCTCCAGGGTATATGAACTCTACCACCTCGGAATTTTAGTTGCTGACATTTTCCCCTAGCCGGTGGACGACAATTCTTTGTTTGTCGAGAGCATTTATTTGATCTTATCATTTACTTTAAAGTCAACTCTCCTTGCCTGCCCTTTAGTTGAAGAAGTCGAATAACAGCTCATTTCTTTGTCGAAATCTGGTGCAAATTTGGAATAATTTCTGTTGAATCCTGAGATCGGCCATCGTTTTATACAGCTCACACTAGTACTCCTCCATGAGTGATGCAGATTTAGAACGTTCACACAGAACGTTGGATAGGATCTTGTGATGTACCTTGGCAATTTTCGCAAAATTATAGCATAAGGAAAACGAATAGAGACAGATTCTCTCCAGACATTACATCAAAAAAAAATTTGGTTGTACGTACAATGGGCCAAAACTTCGAGATTTGGTTTTCCTTAAAAAAAAAAAAGAATGATGGTGATAACAGACAGGCGGACATGTTAGCGAGGGCAATATCGTTTTCGTAGTCTATTTATAAAATTCGCCAGGTGCTAGTCGGTGTTACGCCGTTAGTATAGGAATAATGACCGTCATTTCTAGTTTCTCGTAACTTTGTTTCCTCGTTAATTCTTTTTAGCGATTTTGTCAATTTTTATTGAACAGTTTTTGTTTTTTTTTTACATCTAGCAGCTTCATATTAAAGCATACTTAAATTTGTTTACAACGCAAAACTTTATTATAAATTAACATTATTATACTCAATTATGTATTTCAGAGAACAAAATATGTCATCCCCCAGTGCTGGTAAGCGTCGTATGGACAACGATGTCATTAAGCTAATCGAAAGTAAGCACGAGGTAACAATCCTTGGTGGTCTAAATGAGTTTCATGTGAAATTCTTCGGACCGCAGGGCACCCCATACGAAGGTGGCATTTGGAAAGTACGCGTATATTTGCCGGATAATTATCCCTTCAAATCACCTAGCATAGGCTTTGTTAATAAAATTTACCATCCGAATATCGACGAATCATCAGGCACTGTGTGCTTAGACGTCATTAACCAAGCATGGACGGCGTTATACGATCTATCCAATATATTCGAGTCATTTTTACCGCAACTTTTAACATATCCAAATCCAGTTGATCCATTAAATCGTGACGCAGCTGCACTGTACTTGCATGAACCCGAAGAATATCGGCGGAAAGTTGCCGATTATGTTCAGCGGTACGCAACCGAAGAGGCTTTACGTGCACATCAGGAGCGTGAGAGCTCCGACAGCGAGTCCAGCATGTCCGACTATAGTGAAGATGAAGCTAGGGATATGGAATTATAATATTGTTTTCAGTTTAATTTAAAAAATAAATTTTACAAATTTATTATTGTAACTATACATACACATATATATTAATTATAAATTATGAATAATAGATGACTTTTTTTAATTAAGTTTCAATTAAATGAGTTTTATTTAGAAACAACAAAATACTGTGGTCCTTAATGTCATCGCTAAGTCTAGTCTTAAGTCTATGGGAAAGGAACTTGGCCCCAGGTGGACGAACACAAATTAAAGAAATTTTGTGTATTTTCTAAGTCGTGTGTTACGTAAACTGAAAAATTCCTAATAAATTCCAAAGAAAAATAAAGAGCAAAGATTCTAATAAATGGTGAATTGAAGTCTTTACAAAAAAAAAAAAATGTTTGAAATGGAAAAATATGGTATTAATTATCTAAAATTTTGAAAGTGCCATTCAAAAGAAAAACATGAAATCTTTTTTAACTTCAACAGTTGGCTATACTACTTATGTGCATTTTGTAATATGTCCGCTTGTTTTTTGCTGCTGTGAAACACAGGAGCTAGTCATAACATCACATCCATCATCATCTTTTTCTCACAGAAATGTATGAAAATAGCCGTATCATCTTTTTCTCACAGAAGATCTTTTTATAACAGAAATAGCCGTATTTCATTGAGACTGGGCTATTACTTTCATGTATGTGCATGCAGCTGCCACCAACTATACATGTTGTGTAGTTGCGTTTAGGTTTTCCGCTAGGTGGCACCATCTAGCAGATGAATTTGAAAATTGGAAACCTTTGCTAAGAAGAAGAAGCCTTTGGTCGACTCAGAAGGTTAAACAAATTGCACACTTTCAGCACAAGCTATGGTACGGAGCGTACTGCAGCCGAAATATTTTCTAAGTACAGGGTGTTTCAGGGAATATATTCCATATTTCCTTACAGAATCGCCGGTTTAACTAAAAAGTCACAACTTTGCACACAGTACAGACTACGGGGTTATAATATTAAGGAAATAGATTTTCCACTTTCAATGTACAGGGTGTTATAAAGAAAACTTAAAAAATCAATGTAATATGGCTTGTGGGCGTCGTGGCGTAGTGGTTAGTGTGTCTGATCACTACGCAAGAGGTTCCAAGTTCGAATCCCAGAAAACACCAAACAGTTTTTTCACGATCCCACCTCTCGCGAACGTCTGACAAACATCCAAGAGTATTGTTGTCACGAGAAAGCTTCTCAAAACAAATTGCCGTTCGGATACGGCACTAAACTGTAGGTCCCTTCCATTCGTGTGAAAAATATAACGCACACAACACGAGTGGTTGCGAGAAGCTAGGCCCTTGCACTTAAAGAGCTGTTGCGCCAAATGAAACTTTGCATACTTATACCATAGACTATGGAAATGAACATTACAGTGACAGATTTTCGATTTTTAAAATACAAGTTAAAACTTGTCTCTTTTTAATAACATTTCTCAATTTGTTTGTGTTTCTTTCCACAATTCTTAGGATCTTCCGGATTACATAGAACGATAAAAATTCGTGCACGTACAGCATGGTAGAACCTAACGTAGAGTTTTCAATTTTCAGAATACAGGTTGTTGCAAAGAAAATGTTTGTATTCCTTCAAAGACAATGTTATACCACCCTGTTCTGCATTTCGAGTAAAAGTGAATTGAAATGAAATTCAGTCTTCTGCATTCCTAGTGAATTCGAATTATTTTAATCCACTTCGAATTCTTATTTGAAATGTCACAATTATTTGAAATGTAAAATCATTTTAAAATTATTTGAGATTCTCAGTTGCTTAGCTTTTCTTGTGAAAGTAAATTAAAAATTTAATAAAATAGTTTTTATTAAAAATGGATGCTATTTTACTGCATGTTATTGGTGAAAATAGGTAAGAAAAGCGAATGGAGAGAGTTCGCAGGAAGATTTTGAGAGACAACTCTAAAATATTGGATCTTCCCGGAAAAGTGTAAGTATAGAAGTGCGACAACTGAAGAAAAGTAATTAATGATTTTCAAAATGCAGGATGCTACAAAGTACATTTTTAGGATCTCTTTAAGGGTGATTGTTTAATTGTTTCCAATGTTAATTTTGTGCATCTGTAGTTTTATTTTGGTTTTTGCCTTGGAAATGGTTGTAGACGGGTACATAAGTAAAAAGCATTTCAAAGTTTTATGATGGACTATTAGTACAAACATTTCGAGAAAACATTAATATGTGAACATTTTATGAGAAATAGATTTCCAAATACTCTGGCTCATAGAAACGAAGGCTGTTATGAACAGAGATACATACCGTTGGTAACGAAATATGATTTGCTTTTCAAACAAACCTCCGTCAGTGCAAAAAGTTTGATTCGAAACAAATTTCTAGCCATATCTATGTAGGTACGAGAAGTGATGGACCCCCCCTGTACAATTTGTTTCTTGTTTTGGTAGAGCTTTTCACATCCCAAAGTTTGATCATCTGATGTGCAATCACCCTCTACACTTATATTGTTTTGGTTGGTAACATTTAGTAAATTTAATAAACTTTATCCTCTACAACGTACAATATAAGAGCCTTAAAATGACGACATGCATGAAATTGTTAGTATGAAATAAAAGTTCGAAGTCATTTTGTACCGCCAGGGTGAGAAACTAAAATAAAGTGCACGTTGTGGTCGCACGTATTTGCACCTACATATATGTATGTTGTTTATTTGTGTCTTAGTTAGAAATTTAAACAAAGTTGTCAGGATGTTTTTTCTTAAAAATAAACGCCAAGAATGTTAGAAAAGTATGTCATCAATTTTCAAAAACTTGGAATACCATTAAGTTTCATATGTCAAATACTGATTATAAACAAGATCGATTGGGTCATATCCGAGAAATAGCAAATTTTTAAGAAACAATTAATAGTAAAGCCAACTGATAGCATCAACTCCACCTCAACTTGAATATGGAATTTGATTAAAAACGTTGGAGCCGTTTTCGAGCAAATCGAGTTTTTTCTAGTAAAGTACCGTTAATTTAGGGGTTAGAATGAAAATTCCAATTTCCCCTGGAATTATGAACCCACAGACCACAGTCAGATATGAATTGAGAGAACATTTTGTGTAATAGTAAAGTCAAGTTTGCTCAAAATCTCAAAATCGATAATTTTCAGGAAACCAGTACATGCCCTTATATCTAGGTGCAAGTAAAAAATGTTATGACCAAAAATTGTAGATAATTCTATGAGAATCAATTCTTACTCGCACATTTTTTTTTTTGAGAATAAATGGTTTTCAAGCAAAACATATTTTCACCGCCATTTTCGAAGGGCATAACTTTTTACTTGCACCTATGAGGGGAAGTATTGGTTTCCTGAAAATGTTCGACTTCGAAATTTAGAAGTTTTTTTTTAGAAGAAGTGGGTCTCACAATTCTGTCTTTCTGTCTGTATGTATGGTCGACAGAAGCCTAAATGGCTAGATGGATTTTCTTTAGACTTTTTGTATTTGTTTTTATTTTTAACGGATTTGAAAAAAAATGTTTAACCGATTTTGTTTAAATTTTAAATCTGACTGATTTGTAGATGAACAACATACATATGTATACATAGGTGCAAGTATGTGCGACTCAGTGGTGCACTTTTTTTTTTAGGGAAAGTATACAATTTCAATAAGCAGGCTAGGGAGAATATGTATGTAACTATGTGTAAATTTTTTGAAAACTCGACTGTACTAATAAGCGGAGAATTAAGAAAAGAAGTATTTTTTTAAAATAATTTTTCGTTTTATTACATAAATTGGAACTAGATCGACCGTTTTACTTCTCTTTTTTTACAATAAAAGATTTGTCACATTTAATTTGGTATCAGTTACAAAATAAATTCAAAATAATATTTAAAATTAGGCAACCTATTAAGTGTATATGATTAAAGCACTAGTTATGAAGGGCAATCGCGAAAAAATGAGAACCCTAAGAACAAGACACGCTCATGGTGATTCAAATAACTTCGCATTGCTTTCTACTTGCAATTGAAGTTAATATCACGTAAAATTTAATCAGAATTGAATCAGACTCTCGAAACAAAATGGAGTACCATCTAAATAGTTTTATGTTTAGTGCATTTTTTAATTATTATTCTTGATCAATATTGTACACATTTATTATACATACATTAGAAAAATAGATATTCGAGAGATTTCACGATAATGAGATTCAACATATACGTTCATCTCCATAGATGTTCAAGTTTATAATACATTTAAAAAATATATATGTATTCGAGTAATACAAAGATTAAATTTAATATAAATATATTTGATTTTGCTTTTACTTTGCGAACTCCATTTTGTCCCGCTCGCCACCGATTTAACGGTAGGGTATGGCGACAATATTTAAGTAGCTCAGTTATATTAGTAAGTACATCGAAGTTGTACAACCAATTCTCTCTCTAATAATACAATACAATACTATTTTCTTTACATTTTAAAGCAGAAACATATCAAAAGAAAAGAAGAATAATTAACCTGGTAAAAAATTTAAATTAGAAAATAATTAACTTATAGAATATTTAATCACATCTGACGGTTGTAAATCCAGAAACATGCAAAGTAATGCAAAATAAAAGTAAACTTAATAACTAGCTCGACGAATAGAAAATATTTTATTAAATTGTCTTGGTTCGGTGCAGAGTAGAAAAAAAAATATTTTTCTTTTAAATTAGACTATTTGCTGATTTACAGGTTGATTGTATCTAAATCCTGGCAGGGTGCACGTGGACTCACATCGTCTGGGTTATAAGGCGTTGCAGAGTTGATAGGAGATGTGGTAATATTCTGCTTGGCTTCACCATTGTCTGTTGTAGATGCTTGTTTCTTGCTACCCAATCCCAATGGAAATGCGAATTCCTGTGGCAGCTTTCGCATAATTTTGCCAGATGTAATAAGTCGGCCAAAACCTTCCTGCAAAGGTAAAAAGTTTTCAAAAAAATCTTTAATCTTTAATGTTTCATGAAAATAAGATGGAGACTCCTTTTTTTTGTAGCTTTCGTTTTTTAGAAAACAACAACTTTTTAATATGCACTTAACAAAAACATTTACCTATCTAGTTTCTTATAAAGAAAAATATCCCTACTAGATGACGTTGATCGATCGTTGAATCACGGATATTGTAACGTCTAGACCTAAAGGCTACACAACTTCTTTTTGAGGTTAACATAGCACAAATAAATCCAACTAAAAGTTACTCTGTACTTAAATTCAATTTGTTTACAAGATCTCTTTATTTTAAACTGAATTGTGGATTAAGGGAATTGAATTTGAATGAATTAATGAGAGCCCAGTATGAATTGATTAACAGCGCAACAACGTAATGGACTGGTAAGTCTCCGATGAGCAATCTTTTTCAGACCCATCACAAGAAAACTACTTCCCTCTGATATACTCGTTAAACCTGAGGGCACCGGTGGTATAGATCTCATCATAGAAACCTCTCAATGATGCAATGTCGATGGCCTGGCCTAGTGGCTGGAATGTTAATCTTGGCACTCTCAGAAAAAAAAAAAAAAAAAAACCCAGAGAACTATCAACATAGACAAAAACTTCAAAGGGACTGCTGACTGGGATACCTATTACACATACAAAAAGTCTCTCGATTTCTATAAAAAGTCATTGAGAAAAGAGCAGCGATTATCATCAAGACTTTTCTGTTGTAACGCAGAGGAATCGTCAGATGCATCTAGGCTGCGTAAAATCTTCTTTACAAATCCTTCAATTCCCAGCTACTTATTGAAACCAGACGGCTATTAGATCATCTCTAGCAAGGAGACCATTTACCTTCTTCTGAACACTCATATTTTTGGTAGCTTCGCTGTTGTAAACATAGTAAATAGTGAAAAGCTCCTTTGGGTCATACGTAGCTTAAAACCATTTAAGTCGCCAGGACCAGATGGTATAATACCTGCTGAAATCCGGAAATCCGTAGATATGGGTTCATCCTGATTAAAAATTATCATGACGGGTTGCCTGAATCTTGTACATATCCCGCAAACTGTGGACCGAAGTGGAAATCGTTTTCATATCTAAAGTAAGTAAAAGCTCACATGTTAACTCAAAGGATCAAAGGAGCATACACTACAACGATAGAAAAACCAAAAAAATAAAAACCTTACACTAAACAGCATTCACTGAACGCTTGTAAGTGAGATCTGTTAAAATGCTAACAGACCACAAGCTGCAAGTAGTACACACAAAAATAATGCGTTTAAATACAACAGGTCTTTGCAGAGGTGGCGTCTTGGATGCAGAAAAAGAGGGTAGCCACACTCACTAACAGGTTTACCTCAATTTTCTAACTACCTCAGTAGGTTTAATTATTCGGTTCCAATTCGATCTTACCTGATGAGCAAATGCATATCCTGATCGCAGCGAACGGCGGCCTCTTCTACTCGATGATACTCGTTGTACGTCCGTGCTTTGTCTTAGTTTTAATTGTGCAGCATGCTGTTTATACCGAATCTAAGGACATACAAAATATATTAATTTCAAATAAAATGAACTACTATGTACAGTACTTTATCGGATAGACTAGGAAATACATCCACTGAGTAAAACTTATATGCCAATACGGGCATAGTAATAAGTATAACAGTTATCACCGTGGTAAACCAAAATGTAGCCTCCTTCATTGCTTGTGTCAATGAACCAACGTAAGGTCCACCAATCACATAATTGTAAAAATAGTCCAGAACAAAATACCATATTAGACTTCCCCAGATCATAACATGATTAACTACGGTCCAATAGGATGTGTAAAGTGCGATCTAAAGGAAAAAAAAAATTATGAAAATTATTTTCAGTCCTATTACTATTCGTGAGTCGAACTAAAAGTCGAGCCAATGTATTACCGATCACGAATCGAACCATTCAATTGCTTAAAAATTGAAAACTAAGCGAATTAAAGTGAAAGTAATAACCACTAAGTTTTAATAATCTTTCGAAACGCGTTACTTTGACCTAACGTCTTATCTATATCAAATAGCGAACTTTTAATGTAGAAAATTTGACTCGCAACAGATAATATATAGCTAGAAGAGTAAGTTTCTCCCTCTCTCTCTCTCTCTCTCTCTGTGATTTGACACTCTTTGTGAAATTTGACATTTGACAAGGTTTTATACGAAAAATACGCCGCAGACATATTTACCACGTCCGGATTCAATTCGGGTTGAGTGTCATGTAAACGCGGGTCGAAAGATTGTGTTTGACAGATAGAGAAAAAATTGATATCGATAAGGGTGTTTGGCTTGCATACACAACTCCGCACACAAGAGTAGTGTCAAACTCAATCCTTTTTCGATTCCATTTTAAATCGATCCCTCAATTCGGTTACAGCGAAAACGTGGATCGAAACTCAATCCTTTTTCAATCCGGTCATATAAACGTGGTAATTATTTACCTGAGCAGTATTGTCAATTATCAATATCGTGGCAACTACCGCGCCCAGAGTCATGTGGTCACTTAAAATGTAACCATTTGGTGAGACTCCATCTTTATAAGTACCTGTAAAGGAAGGAGAGACTAAGATTTTATTTAAAAGAAAAAATAATAATTGAAATACCTTACCATATGGTATTAAAAATAAAACTAGCGAACTAAAGACTCCGTGCAATACGCTACGTACGAATTCCTGCGTATTGAAGAGAGAACTCTTCAATCCAGGTGTATAAAGCTTTGGAAATTCTACACTATGTTTATCAGATACATCCTGTTCGAATACGCCAAGCGCTAAAACTGGCAGTGATGTGTAGAATAAGTTGTATACTGATATAAACATTGGATCGAAAACTGTCTATAAAAATAACAAAATTTTACATTTTCAAATTGGTTGTTCCAAACAAAAATATTTGTCAAAAACTCACCTGTGCACTAAAACCACAGAAAAACGAATACCAACAGTGGCATAAGGTGAATGCAAAATTTTTATAAAAAAAATATCGCAAAAATTTACACATTCTATAGTATGACCAACGGCCATGCACTAAAAGTAGTCGTTCGAGGTATTTAAACTGCGCAATTGAATAGTCACTGGCGAGTACCGCCTGCAGTCCTTCTTGACCAGATATTCCAACACCAATGTGCGCCGCTAGAAAAAAAAATATATATATATATTTAGTCACCCAAAAATAAGGTGACAGATGTAAATTCTCATTAATCCATTCAAGTGCCACCTACAGGTTTATTCCTGCATTGGAAATTCGTTTAATTTCACAGGAATTTTCACGTACAGTAAAAGGTTTAAAATAAAGTGAGGTGACAATCTGCCACTTCGACAATGAGAATACGAGTGACTTTTTCCGTTTTATTTGAATGAAACTAACCTTTAATCATAGACACATCGTTAGCTCCATCACCTATTGCCAACGTTACAGCTTTCCTTGAACGTTTAATTAGCTCTACGACTAAGGCCTTCTGAAGAGGGGTAACCCGACAGCAAATTACTGATCTGCATTGTGATGCTATCTCCAAGAATCTGAAAATTAAACAATATATTGAATTATATCGTGATAGGGCTATTTAAATAGCTTCCACAATTGCTGACTAGATTGAAGCAACCATTGCTTTGACTTCAACTATGATGTGCAATGACCACTGAACTTTGTTGCAGTAAAATTATTTATACTGCTATTAATGTGGATTGTAGGACTTTCGCTATGCTTACATTCTAACTTCATCTTCATTTCCTGTATCCCGTTTCGAAAGTTGAGTGCTATAATTGTTGTAGGGTTCCACTATATAATGCAATTGGGTACCTAATGAGTTCTTTTCCCCGTTCTCGGATGCAAATGCTCGTAATATTCTAAAATCACGTGTGGCTTTCAAGCCCAAGTGCTGCATGGACAACATACTCGTA
Organism: Pocota personata; assembly: GCA_963082735.1. Lineage (NCBI taxonomy): Eukaryota > Metazoa > Arthropoda > Insecta > Diptera > Syrphidae > Pocota > Pocota personata. Next base: position 53,923,595 of record OY720430.1, read on the forward strand.
CGAGTATAGCAATGATTGACTAAATTTTAGGTTATGATTTTTATCACGAATTACTCCGTCTTCCAATGAAGGAAACTCCACTTAGGAGCCATCTGTTTCAATGACCTAGATGATCTGAATAATATTGACGTTAGGTACATTCTACGCTTCATCTGAAGCTCTAAATGGTTCAACGAGTAGGCTAGAGGCCGCGTCTCAAACACATGTGGTATCACAATGGACCTATTATTGGTCTAAGTGTGTTGGCTTCTTTTGCTGACAACCACTTCAACCTAACCTAACCTATTCCGTCTTAATGGTATTTTCTTTGAAAAAAGGAACATGTTTACCAACAACTTCTTACTGTAGATTCACAACAACATTGTTTCAGAATGATACAAGTACATGGTGGGACCTAAAATATCTCGGATTTTAAAGAATAATGAAAAGTCAAGCCAAGTGCTATTCAATATTAACTTGCACTCGATTAAATCCTAAATGACTGGCCGGATTTTCTTCAAACTTGATACCTTTCGTTCTCGAAATATGCGTGTATGCACTCAAAAACGATTTCCATTCAGTTCTGGGTAAAGTAGTACATTGTGAAAGATTGAGTATCTAAAATTTTAGAAAATTAAAAATTCGGCATAACATTTTCTCTCTTAGGGCACACCGTTTTCGAAAAATTCGCACTCAAAAACCATTTCCATTAACTTCGGGGTAAAGTCGAACAATTTTCGAAAATCTTAAAAATTTAAAATTTGAGTTGCAGTAATTTTTTTAATATTTAGGTTCCAGTGTAAACCAAAAATCAAACTGTGACGACGATACAGGGCTCGGAGTAAACGTAGGATGGATGAAATGGTGAGAAAACTCGGGGACTCTTTGCTAGAAAAAAATGCTGCTCAAATCAAAAGGAAAACTTTACACAACCAGTCCAGCCTACTTTAATATATGGTTAACAATGTTGGATAATATACATATGAGACATACAAGAGTAATGCCACGTGCAAAGTCGACTACAGGAAAACACGGTAAGAAAGCCACTGTCAATTGAAGTCCCAAAGAATATTAAATAAACTCTGGGATTGCACAAATGATAAAAGAGCGGCATGCAGACGAATTCTGAAGCGAAGCAGTAGGAATGCAGTAAAAATGGGAAAATCGTTATGCTTAAATTTTTATAATGAGGAAGAAGCTAACAAAAGGAAATGAAGAAGTCATTTTATTTGCAGGACACACAATTTGCGAAATATTTGCACTCGAAAAAGATTTAATTTTTTTTACAAATTTCGAAAATGTAAAAAGAAAATCGACACGAATAGTTTTCCTCGTAGGGCGCACCATTTTCGAGATATTTGCATTCAAAAATGATTTTCATTAACTTTGAAGTAAAGTCGTACATTTTGGAAAATTGAGTAACCAAAAATTTGAAAAAAAAAAATTAAAAATTCGTCATCCATCTTCTAGAGAATTTCAAAAGCTAAAATTTTGATCGTAATAATTTTGTTCGTACACAATGAGCAGACTCAAGGTTCAAATCCCTTAAAACACAAAAAAATATACAATTTAAAAAAAACACTTTTTTTTTGATGGACAACATATGTATGTGTATATTATCCTCGCAAAACTTAGCCCAAAAAGATATTTATTTCTTTATATTTTCTTCTGATTATATCCGAATCAAATTTGTTCTCTAGGTCAAAGTCTTAAGTAATTAGGTAGAAGTGTACGACCGACACACGGACATTAGAACAAAAAAATACAAAGCTGGATCCATAAGTACCTAATCCGTTTTACTAAGGTTTAGGCATTTACTAGATTTGACGTTTTTTTTATAATTTGCACGTGTTTAAGAGGATATGAATACCCTTATACTAATTTTTAGAACACGTGCGTTTTTGTGGAAAGCGGAAGAGACAGAGGAAAAGACAGAGTGGTGTAGTTTGAAACTCAGGTGGTATTAAGTTTCTGTAAACTCCAAGGGTGGCTGTCCAGATAACTGGGGAGTATTTTGTTTTGTTTTCGCTATTATTGTCATTGCTTACGATTCACGCTATTTTTCTCCGTCCTCCTGATGTCATCATCACGATCAAGTTGCATTTTAGCCAGATAACCACCCTACTGCCAGTGTTATGCCTTCACAGTAGAGTTGTCCTTGCTTTCGCAAGTGATCGACTTTTTTTATTTATTTCATGCGAAATAAATAAATGATTCTTGACATCAGGATTCGAACCGTGAATCAACAGCGTGACAAGTAATGTAATGTAAAGTAATGTTACCACTACACCACAGCCACCCACGTTTGTAACTCTGAAAAGTAATTCCATTTTCATCTACAAAATTAGATACCAAGATTTGGAAAATCGTTGGTTCGCTATATTGAATCCATTTTTTTTTGAATTAAGAAATAATAACTTAAAAATAACTTGCTAGCTTCGACCAAGGAAACCCAAGATACAATTTTTATCGAAATCGGTTATTAATTAATGTTTATGCAAAATCTTGGAACACTAGATTGTATTCGCTTTCAGATTTGTTCTGTAATTTCCTCCAATTATGTTTGCTATCTCAGATTTTCCATGGATTCAGATTTGTAACATCCCCAATATGCTCCGCAAATTGGTAAAAACTGTTTGTATCTACGACCTTAAGTTTGTCTCAAACACCTTAACTATAATAACTTCAACTTGCTCCACAAATATTTGAAAACTTCTTGTCTTTGCGGCTTAAAGTTTGACTTAAACATTTAAATCGGTTTAAGTACTCGTATTAAATACTTTTCGCAAAGAGCTTGGGAATTTTTGAAATTGTTATGGTTTCAAATTTACAAGGAAGCACGCATGGTCGATGAAACAATTGCAATTTAGTAAAAGTTAAACAAGTTGTCTGTCTACTGATTGTTTATTTCACCCTGAGTCTAAAACAGCTTATCATATTTCAATATAATATTTTACTCGTGTATACCTACACGAAAGATTGCGCCTTCTTTTTAGAAGGAAAATCTTCCCTTGTGACTGGGCACTTTGAAACGCGATGAAATGGAAACGAATGTTTTATCAGTAGGTAGGTACTAACATACATATCCGTAAACCTATTCATGCTTAAGATTTATTTAACTAAGTACAGTCGACGTCACATATAACGGCATCGGTTAAAATGATCAGTTGTTGTTTGGTTGGTTGGTTTCTTCATCATTGGTTTTCCTATATTAAATAAAAAAAAAAAAAAAAACATCTTACCTTGATTCAAGTCCCGGTGAAAGGCAGTGAACTAACGAATGTCCATTTACAACAATCGCGAAACCAGCATTTTCATCCACATCTAAATTGCGCCTCGCCGAATTTCTTTCCATGTCATCAAACATATCATTGCATTCAGCACTGTTAAAATATGAAATAAAATATAAATTTGTTAAGTTCCTTTGTAAATTATGATTTAAATTCCCTGCTGCCTCACCTAAATGTTACCACGGAAATCGCTGGTGGTGATGGCACTGTAACCTTAGATTCATTCATCACAGACGATCCATTATAATTTGATTTGTTTAAGGCTGAAGTCAAGTCTTGTACAAGTGCTGCAGTAAACATAATGAGCAGTGGAAATAATCGTAATTTTTGTTTTCAACTACTTACGAGGGCTAGGGTGAAATTTATTTACAATCTTTATGGATTCCTTAAATAGTTTTAACTGTTTCTCCACCTCGTCTAAGGAACTACCATCAACAATAAATACATCGGCGAAATCATCCGTAAGCAGTTGGCAAGAATATCCAATATTTATAGCGGTTTCTGCAAATAGCAGGATAGAAATACATTTTTAGAGTCGAGAATTTAAAAGCTATTTTGTTGCTGATTTTTTTTTTTTTACTCTTTTAAGTATTTGAATGAAACAGTAAGTATTGATGCTAAATAAAAACAATTACCAACAATATAGGGGAAAACATATTGAGCTGAAATTATATTAGTCAATTTGAGGACTTTTTCGAGTAAAAATTATGTTTTTTTTGCAATTTTTATTTTGCTTGTTTTTATAAAAGGTAAGTAAAAGTTAAATATATCCACCAGGTTGAACTACCTGGAGCAGTTCGCGACACCTGTCCACACGCCAATGGTAGCAAGTACATACACTTGGTCTAGAGACAATATTGACCTCATGCTATAAAATGACGTACCGGGTTTTCAGCGAAAAATTCATACAGTTCATACATATGTACTATATATTTGTTACTATACATGATTTTTTGAAATTGGCTACTTTTCCAATACAAATACTGCGACTTAGTTCAAAATCGATAACATAATCTATATATGTAAGGACATAGTGTGTATGTCTCACTAAGTTTTGGAAAACATGTAAACCATTTCTTGGCGAGTTGCATATAGAAGTATGTACATAGAGTCATGCACTCAATATAATATTGGAGTAGGCAGCAAACTATTGTCAATCTAGGTTATCTAAAACGAGAGTACACATATGTTCTAAAATGTTCTTGAAAAATATTATATATTGGGCGAGTAGTTCCAATTTTATGAATTTTTTTTTTTTTTTAAAAAAAAAGAGGCTATGGACCTATTGTCAATTCATACATTTGATATAGTGCACATTCAACTTTCACTTCAGTCTTTGCATGGAGTTTCCGAGAAGACAAGGTTTAAAGTTGAATACTTAATACATATACATATGTACACACTCTACTGCACTGAAAAAAGAAATTCCAAGAAATTGATTCTAAGAATAAAAACAGAAACCTATCAACTAAACCCTAACCTTAACCTTACTTAATGTAGAACGGACTGTATTAATATTTCTTGGCCCTCTACCGTCTGTAGAAGCTATAAAGGAAAAGGTGTTAAAAAATCGAGGGTGATTCGGCAGTCAGACAATAATTCTACTTAAGTAACTACCGTCATAAAAAAAACGTTATCAGTTAAAACATCCCACTTGAAAAATGTCCACCTGGCAAAAACTTTGAAAATAAATAAATATGCATATTGGTTCTCGCAGCCGTTCGAGCTGTGCAATATACGAATAGTAGGGACCTACTATTTTTTTTATGCTGTTTCCGAAAGGCATTCTGTAATTCCAGTTTGAAGTAATGCGCGAGCGAAGCGAGCCATTCGCCCCTCTCCAATTGATTCTACCGGACGGCGTGTTTTCCGAATTTATTTTAATGGGTAATCGGTGATTCTTGTATCTCTTGAAATTGTTATGCGAGTGGGCGAATATTTAAATATGGCATGATCATGTGCATGAGATATTTAGCATCGGGGATATTTCGGTAGAGAAATATTTTAAATTGAGGATATTTCGATTGGGGGAAATTTTCTTAGAAAAATTTTGACATACGAATACCTACGTGTGCATATACACGCACGGGTACATAATTTGAATATGCATTACCCTGCTTATCACCAGTGAGAACCCAAATTTTAATTCCAGCCATTTGTAGATTGGCAATAGTCTGGGGCACACCATCCTGAAGTTTATCTTCGATTGCAGTTACGCCCACCAACTGCATCTCACATTCGATTTCTTCATAAATCGCATCAAGTCTATCTTCTCGATCGCTGAGAGCAATTGAAGCTTCTTGCTGCCGCCGACGCCACGCATTAAAGAAATCTTCCTCCAAATGGCGTTCAGCCAGAACCAAAGTTCTTAGGCCTTCACCCGCGAATTTCTACATTTATAGAAGAAATTATTAATAATTAAATTGCCCGCAGTGCCAACAATATTGTATTTTACGTTCAAATGCTCTTGTGTTCGAGCCTTTATATCGAATTGACTGGAACTTAATCTATCGTAAACAACATTATCCGCTCCTTTGCAATACAAAACTAACTTATTATTTCTGCGTAATATCACTGACATTCGTTTGCGTACGTTGTTAAAATCCAATATCCCTAAAAGTTCATACTCCTGTAAAAAAAAAAATTATTTTGAAACTTATCTTAACAAATGCCTGTTATATATTTCAAACCTCTGTCCGGCCCATGACTTCTATCGTAATACTGTTTGGTGTTCTGGACCTAAAAACAAAACCGAAATTTCGCGCTGCCGATACGAGAGCCGACTCATCTGGACTCTGCGCCTGATACTCTAACCTGTTTCATACATTTTTGTTAATAGTGACAATGGGAACAAAAAAAAGATACCTGCCTTCCATCCACATATTCCGGCATAACTGTGTGGCATAGGGCTAGTAGACGAAAAAATGTATGCGCATGCTCTTGATCTGATTTTACAGCGTCCAAGAGTGTGTGGTCATACCATCGAAAATCGGCCTCATACTCGACATTAGCGGAGAAGTCGACTGGTGAAATGTCCTGTAAGTTTAAGGAAAAATTGACATTCAATCAATTAAGTGAAATATTTACATTTTTTGAAGCTTGGTATGAAACACGTACACAAATAACACACACTGACAACGGTAAGCGGTGCAAGAAATATCTTTATTTGGTGCTACAGTGAAAGCTAAGTGCATTGGTTTGATCGTTATATACACATATGTATGTATGTACCTAAACAAATACAAGAACGAGTGGATAGAATTTAAGATTTATTTAATTTTTATTAAAAACTTGTGCTATGAACTTCGTCAGAGACAGACTTGTCAGACTTAACTGCTCTCTACGACTACAATTTTATCTTTCTCACTAATAATCTCTGGGAGGCCATATTATAGTGGGTAGTGTCTTTGTTTCTGATCCAGACGGCTAAGGTTAAATGCCTTGCGGGGGACAACAACCAACAGCCACAAATAAAATCTAAGATTATCCAACCACTACATCAAAAAATTAGTTTTTTTCCTTGTACTATAATGCACAAAATTGAGAATTGGAATGTGATATTAGAAATGCCTGTACGCTACAGACAGTGACTCCTTTGAATAGTCACTCAAATAGTCTTTAAAATTAAATACGCCGAAAAAGCCGGACCGTTTTAAAGCATCGTCTGCTCTAAAAACCGTTAGAGCTGTTTTCGAGAAAATTGATTGATTTTTTTTTTACGAAATCAGCCCTTTGATTACCGTTGATTTTGGTGCTATTTAGCATCGAATAACGAACAAACAAACCCCAGATATGAAGTTTCCGTGAAATCCGTGCAGCCGTTTAGGCTGTACTCCAGCGCACATACATATGTAAGTACAGACAGACAGACAGAATTGCGGAATCCACTTTTTTGAGATTCTCCATTATAGTAATTTCAAGACTGGTCAGAATTTCGAGGCCGAATTTTTTTTACGAAACCAATACTTGTCCTTATAGGTGGAAGTAAAAATAGTTCAGTTGAAGTACAGATATTTTATACAGTATTGCTATTAACATTAAATATTAAATAACAATATATATTATCCTAGATTAGCTAAAATTAAATAATTTACATAAAAACATACAACCCGAAACCTGTACCACAAGGAGTACGTTCCATGTTCAAGCACGTTGTTGAATTCTTCAATTGTTACGTGTGTAACTTGAAACGACCAGATTGTTACTTCTGTCAAGGGCGGATCCAGGGGGGTGGAACAGGGGCACGGGCCCCCCAGACACGATTCAGATAATACAGGCTAGTCGAAAAAAACACTAGCAATTAGAATACTATGGGGTACACTCTTTACCTATCTGGCCATTGTGCCCCTCCCAGAAATAAATGCTGGTTTCCCCCTTGACTTCTGTCATAGGTGAACTCTCTCTGGGTATGTTTCAGTGCAATTCGCAAGATTAGATTACTATGGTATTATATTATTATTACTATTATACCTCATCCCTGGGTGACATTCGCAGATTTATATGTATGATATATAACAATGCTCTTGGGCTTTGGTTGATTGCTATCTAAGAGACGTCAGAAATGATATTGCATAGAATGCACTCAAGTTATGTTGATGTGTTGGCTATTATCGCACAAAAATGTAAGTGCAGATTCGTGCAGCCTTGGCTGAAATGCAAATTAACATTTCTATGAATAATATTCGTAGAATTATTTGTTAGCTTATTCCTCACAATTGACAGTTTGATCTAATTGTACTAGTATATTTACACTCGTAAGTATAAGTAAACAGTTAATGCGAATTTAGTGCAGCACTCGAGAACATGGAACACGTTAGTGCGAAACCAGTGCAAACACGTTAGTGCGAAACAGGTCGCCCTAGTGGGCTCATCAAACACACCTATAGAAAATATGAAAAAAAAAACATCAAACGTTTTTTTCATCATCCCATCACTTTCGATGCCCGATAAATCTTCGAGAGTGAAATTGTCATGAGAAGCTTCATAATGCGCCCTTCGACACTTAATCTAGACAAATTGGTTCACACCGTTGGAAAAATAGCCTCAATCAAGGGTACAAAATGCGCATTGACGGCAAGAATTTCTGTCCACTGAACCAAATTTTTAAGTTTACGAACAGGGACATGGCCAAGTTCGGAGAAAAGGGTGCATGAGAAATCAATTCGAAACATAATTCGTGCAATTTGGCCTTTTCGATGATCGATTTGTGAAAAGGTGCGTTGCCTTAATGAAGAAGCAATTTTTTGGCAGAAATTTGAACTGAGCCAGTTTGAAGAGTGACAGCTGTCACTCGTGACAGCGTGAAATGAATTTGGGTAGGATCTCATAGAAGTTTACCAAATTTATCAAACGACACTTGTACGTGTATATACATATATGCTGTTCTCGTATTTGACCAGGTTGCGACGAAGTTTGACGAAATTTTTCAAATCCGCAGGGATTCCCGCGTATGGATTCGTAACTCTGGTCAAGTACGGGAACAGACCATTTTATTTTAATAATTATCGTCGCTGCCCCTGCAAAATTTGATAAACAAGAAAACACAAATTTAAAAGACGTTTTTTTTAAAGAATTAAGACTCGCGTATACATTTATTCGCCTGAAAATACCGTGTTCATGATTATCAGGGAAGAACAAAAGCGAAATATATAAAAAAAAACTTGCACGCACCTGCATTATATGTTGTTTATTTATAAATTACGCAGATTTGGAATTTAAACAAAACGGTTAAAATATATTTTTGTTTAAATCCGTCAAAAACCGATATTTTAATAATTTTCCAAAACTTAGTATGCCATAAACTTGCATATGTCAAATATTGTCCAGATATAAATTTTAAACAAAATCGATTGAGTCATAGACGAGAATTAGCCAATTAAAAAAACTGTTCACTGGGTGCCTAAAAAGTGTTAAAAGTGAGAGTATTCCAGTTATATTAGACTTTTTACCATTTCGTTTTTGAATCATACTATTATCGAATCTCGAATATGCAATATTATAGATTTGTTAATTTTCCTGTATTCACTCAACTAATAGAAGGGTAACAAAGCTAACATAATCTAACTCTTCTAACTTACGATTTTGCTGTCAGTGGATGGTGTACCTATTATGTATGTACCTATTATGACAAAAATTAAAAAAAAGGTAATACAAATTGTCCGTGTGAATTCATCGAATTAAACGGTACATTTTTTAAAAAGTTCATCTGGTTTGTCTTGAAAATGTCTCGAGATATGAGAAAAGCACCTATTAGCAAAGTTGTGGAGAATATGGCGATAAAATGTTCATGACTTCATGACTTAAAAGAACCTTTGTATTTGTTTTGTATGCAAATGTGTACATTTGAAATTATTATTATTAAACTGGTGAAACTACATAATTATCCTTTGTCAGCATTACTTTAGTCATAGTTCTAGTTTTGCTTATTTACTTATTATGGCGATTGATGGATGATTCACATTACATATTTTAATTTGTAGCTTTTTCAAGTAAGGCAATCAAGAGGCTTTTGTTATAATCGCCATATAAAAAAAAAAAACCACTGACAGTTACTTGCTCTAATAGTACGAATTTAAATCTAGGTTTAAGCCTTAGTTTCTTTTATTACGCTTTGTTTTTTGATTTCTTCGAAAATTTGTTGACAAATAACAATTAGATTTTGACGCTATTAACTACCTGAGATGAGCACCGTAGCTCAGTGGTTAAGTGCGTAGACCACTTTCTCATTGTGTAGAAAATATAATACACACGCTGCACACCACCTTAAGCACAATTTTTGCGAGAAATTAGGCCAAGCCCTGTATGGGCTTTAAGCGTCAAAATGACTCTTGGTTGCATGTATGCTGTTCATTTGTAAATCACTCCAATTTAAAATTTAAAAAATCCTACGGTCAACAAAAGTTAATAAAAAATACTGTAAATGAAGAGTAATTTATATTTTTTTGGAAACAAAAACAATTTTTTTTGTTACTCCCCTCGTGCACAAAATACTCCCCCAAAAAATGGAAATAATACTCGCAAGAAAACTACTGCTCGTAGAGTCGGGGTTTTGCAATGCATTATAAATACCCTGTATTTAAATAACCAAAAATCTTTCTCCCTTTTCCCCCATGGTTCATACTAAAATTGTGCAAAATTTAATATGTTTAGGTCATCAAAAGGCCTCTAGCCCGCAAAAGGTGGATAGGAAATTAAGCTAGTTTATATTAAAATTATTTTCAATATCGTTTTTGAACCAAAAAAAAAAACAGCCTTAAGGGCTCCCTGCAATGAGTTTAGTAGGAGATCATAAAGACCACAATACGTCTCGGACTAAAACATACAAATTTGTGGTAAGAGTTAAGAACAAACATAATACGAGTAAGTGAAAGTGCAAAAGGTGTTTCAGAAATGTTACTACGAGTATATACTACAACGCTCCTAGGATTAATGATTAAAATGATTCAGTTCAGGAAAGAAATTCCGTATTTCGATTCGAAAATTAGTGTCTTTTGTGATCCTAGTCTGAACTGATACTGCTCAGAGAGCTTCCGATATATGGAGCGTCAGTTTTCAAAATGTACTTTCGAATTATGTACTTAGTTGATAGTTATTCTTTTTCGAATATTCTCACTTTTAGAATCGAAATACAAAATAGCCCTTCAGAATAGGTTAATAGAAACATCGATTTACAAAGTTTTCTATTAAATGTCAGTCACTTACTTGTGTAATTTCAATAGCTTCTCCCGTCCTCAGATCGATAACATCGCCAAAAGCCCTACCATTAATGCTGCACTTGTTGAATGTCATTATATTTTGTGTTAGTGTTCCCGTCTTATCGGAAAAAATGTACTGTATTTGACCCAATTCTTCATTAAGCGTTGTTGTCCTTGCTTTCGCATGGGTTTTGGTCTTTTCATAGAACATTTGTTCGTCCCAATTTATTAAAAACGATTGGGCGAATCGAATAACCTAAACAAAAACAAGAATTTATAGTTCAAGTATTGTAATACCACTTTTTAATTAAACAAAAATCTGTTTTTTTTTTAAATATACTCACCTCCACTGAAACGTAGAGAGATATTGGCACAACAGTATTGAGAACGATTGCGTAAGAAAAAAATACTAGTAAGCCAATAATAGTGGCACCTTGAGCAATATCTTTAGGAATAATACTTTCCCATGGTAGGAAAACCTGCAATATAAACATCAAATGTAAATTAAGAGAACTCCCCCACAAAGACAAATGGTAGGGTAGCACCTGAAAATGTTGTCCGATTACACCCTCCCAAATTGCACAAGCTATTGTAAAAAATGCGCATATAGAAAGAAGAAAAAGCACAATCTACAAAGAAAATTAGGCTAAAATGACTGCAAGATTTTTTATTTAATATTCTTAAGCTTACACCAATAATGATAAAATTCAAAAGTCTATCTACTCCTGTGCTCTTGAATTGCGTTTTTCCAGAATTTTGCATAAGTTTTGTATCTTTACCCGCAAATACAACTACACCATAGCACCATTGCGTATTCCTTAAAACGCATCCACGCAGGAGAATCTTTTCGTTATCTAAGGCAAATCTTTGATTGTTCCAAATGAGTGTACCTTAGTTGATATTTTTGGGTTGTCAGTATTTTGTGTCAGAAAATAATAACATGGATTTAACAAAAGAAAAATACCTTCGAATTTATTGAGATGATTGTTTGGCCGCTCACAGATTATTTCACCATTAAAACTCCAGATTAAGTTATGCTTCTGACCCAATTCGATTGTTTCGGTTAAGCATTGCTTACACTTTAGGTTTGTTTCACCGTCGAGCTCAGCGGTCTCGATAAAACAAAGGCCATTGGGTTCGCTGGTTGATAATAACAATATATCGGCTGCAACAAATTGATTGTTCTCCATACGGATCACATCTCCAACCTAAGAAGAGTTTTTTTTTTATTAGTAATTTAATATTTCACCCCGATTTTCGTTGTCGTTTTTAGTGTAACGCAACAATTGAAATTTCCTGGAATTTCTGTAGTATGGAACAAGTTACGGAATACCGATTCAGAAACCACACTATGAATAAAACATCAATCACCTTACATATGTTACAAACGACAACGGGAATAAGGGCGGTTATTGATTTATTGACTCTATCAGTGCAGTAGAAAAGTTAAGTAAACTTCCGCAAGTTTTTACGTATATGGAATGAGAAATAATTAATGGAAATTTAAATATCTTACCTGAACACCTGACCATTTTTCATCGACTAATTTGCCGTTTCGCAGAGTTTTCGATTTTCTATTATTTACATGGGAATCAGACAGATGTCGTTGCTAAAATGTTAAAAACGATAAAATATTAAAAACAAAAGCTATTTCGTCGCAAACATCTATGACACTTTTATAAAATAATTATAGACAGTTGATACTAAACGGATAAAAACATTTAATTATTTGACCAAAGATAATTAAAATATAATGAACTGCGCATTAGTTCTAGATTGTATGGAACATTTTGTAATAGATAAAAGTAAATAACATTCAAATAGCACAATTTAACATGTCTAGAAAATCATAAAATGTATGATTCCTATATTAAGTATAATTTAGGCGATTGAGATGACCAGTTAATCAATCTAACCATTAATATTGCGATGAATATTACTACAAACGTAATTTGAATAACATATTTTGTTCCGATTTGGCTCAGTATTGGCTGAATGCGATTGGATGAAATCCTACAGATTTTAGAATTTAATGATGCAAAGACTGCAAACAAGAGATTCTGATTGGTGAAAGCAAATACGAGTAAAATAAAAAAATAAAAGATATTTTTTTTTTTTAACTTCTAAACGGTATTTGAAAAATTATTAATTATTTTTGTGATTTCCCAAAAAAGGTTTAAAGACCTCAACCGTCCTTTACCTATAACTAAAAGCCAATGTAAAGAATGAAATGAAAATTGCACTTGTATTCAAAGACAGGGAACGATAATACAATAGATGTGGTTTTAGCCAACAACTCTCTACCATCTGAACTATACGCTTTGTATCATAGCTGTATTGAATAAGCGTCAGCCAACTCGGCTACCAATATAATCCAAATATCGAATTTAAACAAAATCATTAGAGCCGTCTTCGAATAAACCGATTTATTTCAAAATCGGCAATTAGTAAGGTACCGTTGTTTGTGAGGTTAAAATTCAAATTGCCCTTCGCCTCTCAGACCACAGATATAATGTTTGAATAAAATCCGTCAAGCCGTTTAGGGTGCATTTGTAAGTATAGACAGAATTGGCGGATCCTCTTTTCTCGAGTTTCTTTATACATGCAAGTTTAAAACAGACGTCGCGTCGGTGGTCAGCCATTTTCTGTCTTTCATTTATACATTTAATACATAAGTGTTTTTGAAATCATTGTTCTAAGTCCTCTCTTTGAAACCCCACATGGTAGATTTCAAACATTTTTGAAGATTTCGATAGAACAAAATGGCGTCTACATCCGCCATATTATTTTTTTTCTCTCAAAAAATTGCATAACAAATTTCATAGGCGGGATCGATAACTAACAATGAAACAATAATATTTTTTAGTGAATATTCCCAACTTGTTTAACAGTCAATTTTGAACGTTATCGGGAAATGATATTAAATTATTTTTTGCACCAATTGTACGATATTAATGTGGAAGACATGTGCTTTCAACAATAATGTAGTTATTGCACACAAAATGCACAAGCGAGATTCAAAGCGTTATATATTAACTAGAATTTATGCTGAAAAGTAATGGACAAACAAAAGGTCAGCCGTGGCGCCCAATTAGTAGCTATCATTTTTAATATCAATGTCTCAGCATTATATTGATATACAAATATCAGCAATTTATCGCAATCCAATGAGTTTTATTTCAAATTTAAAGCGTTAAGCTCCAATCGAATTATCTTTATAAAGGTTCAGTTTAAGAACTTTTTTATGAACAATTTCTGTTATCTATTTATCAAAACCATCCGTTGATTTGCTTAGATGTGAAAAATTCATATTACACACTGCAATATTTCGGTACGCAACTAGTGTTCGTTAAACATTGATAGTTGATGATTACGATGATTTTCAAACGAATTAAAAATAACACTTTTCCATGACTAGGTATTTATTATTGATAATTAAAACATAAAGAAATATAGGCAGAAAGACAAACATATTTACATTCAATCAAAACTAACTCTGTTTTGTTTTAGAAATAACATTGCGTTAAGTTCTTTGATCTTCAGTCTGTTGCTACGTTAATTCATTATTTGGCCGAAGTAATCAAAATCCATTATATGGTTCTTGAGTTACGGGTATAGGAAATATGATTCCAGTATATTTTAAACCTCTTTTCACAGCACATCCCTACTTTATTCGATTTCGAAAATTTTTAAGTGGGGATACTAACATGTCAGTCTAAGTCTAAAAGCCAAATTTCGTCCAAATCCCCTCAGACAAAGACGAATTGAAGATTTTTTTTTGCAGAGTGATTCAACCAAACGAATGGCAAAAAGATGGACATATGACAAATTAAATTTGTCACATATCGATTTCTATTTACGCACATAAATAGACTTTTGCCAAGTGTTAAACTTGATTTGAGAAGGCATTGGAACAAGTTGAACTCCTTTTCATGGCTGAATTTTTACAGGGGTTTTGTATTAAAGAAATTAGCCTTTTAGGAAAAGTAAAATGCCTTTATCCCAAGCAGTAAATCTGTATCAATTTTCAGTATTCTACGTCGACTGGATATACCCCAAACGTTTGGATGACTTTAGAGCCTTACTGAAACACCCTCTCCCCGCCAATTTTTTGGAAACAATATTCAAAATTGGATTTTACTTATGTATAAGTTTCGATACCTTCTATTATTGTGTCACACTCTTGCCCCGCCCTTTTTTTGAAAGCCATGATGAAAAGTCCAACTTTCTAATTTTTTTCTACTACTATCATAGATTCTACAATATGTTCACGGTAAGTTTTCTGCAGGGTTTGATATCTTCTATGGCACTGTCACACCCTTGCCCGGCCATTTTTTTGAAGGCATATTGTTTTCCCCTAATTTAAATTATAATCACGGGAAGTACGCTATAGGTTTTGATGATGAGTGACTCAGTCAGTCAGTCAGATAGTCCTAAAATAAGGGTTTTTTGAAGTCTTGTATCTGGGCAACCGATTAAGTTAGAAATTTGGTGGGGTTGTTAATATGGCTCATCTCAACATGGTGTACAATATCTGTGTTCCTATCATTTTTGGAAGGCGAGATAAAGGGAGGGTAAAATAAGCTCGAACCTGTTTCGTGTAAATAAGGTGGTACTGCAGAAGTTGCTGAAGAACTTGGCGGTGTACTATTGTGCACCTTGATTAAATGCCCCCATTTGCTCATCGAACATCTTTTTGTGGTATTTCTTTTTATAGTTAAGGGATTTCTCAACTTATTAGTTTTGTCATTACAATAGCTAACCAAAATAACAATCGAAAGTCCAACCATCGATAGATTTCGATAGCCATTCACTATCGATAGAATCAATGGTGTCGTATAGGCTGTGTTTTCCACTGGTTAATGGATTTCTCAACTTATTAGTTTTGTCGCTACAATAGCAAACCAAAATAATAATCGACAGTTTCTAAAACCATCGATAGATTTCGATAACCATTCACTATCGATAGAATCAATGGTGTCGTATAGGCTGTGTTTTCCGATGGTCTTACTAAAGAAGTCTTACATTCCGATTTTGGCGCTGAAATCTCCAAGGACAATTTTGTGAAATTTTCTTTTGATACAGATTTTTATCAATCGTTCAATTACATTTGAGGAAGAACAGGACTTTTTGTTTAGCAACAAATCTGCTGTCCACTTTAATTATTTCCATTGATCAGATTCATGATAACAATACACACGAAAATCATTTACAGCTTAAAACCTCTTTGAATAATACCATCTACGATGAATCAAATTAATTAAGCAATTCTGAAGTTACATAATGAACAATTATTCGGTAGAAAAATCGAAAATTTGACAACCCTTCGATTTTCATGATTTAAAAAATTGCGTATACGTCCATGTGTTTACCGCTAAAAACATATGAATAACTAAGCCACTTTGCTGCCTTATCTCCAAAAACTTTAATTAAAAGAAATCAAAAATGATTTGTTGGCCACCAACAGTTTTGCTATTTGTTGGGCAAGCTACCCGCCGAATCCATGGGTTGTGGATTGTGGAACGGCCTGTATATATAAAGGATAGCTGTGAAAATGTAAATAGTCCCGAACAAGCAGCGGATATTGGGTATGATATACCATTTACCCGGGTCGAGCAGATATCTCCTTTAAATAACCATCAAGCCGTGATCCCCTCTGCAGAGTTTGATCCAAAATGTGCGGTTGCGAAGAGAATCTGTTTCTTCTGGTTTTAAGCGACTGAAATCAAGAATTCGCCACCACGCAGGGCTAGCGCGATAATCTTTAATTCTCCTCTATACCCTGTTAATAAATATTAAAAGACATATTCTTACAGAATATTTACATTTGATTGACCACAATTCGAACCACTATGAATGATAAGCGACTGACAAATTCTATTCATAAAAGTTGGCGTATATCCGGCATGAAATAAAGGGTGATTCAATTGGAGATTACAATTTAAATTTGAAATAAAACACATTGTTTTTTGATAAACTGCTGATATTTTTATGTCAATATAATGTTGAGACATTGACATTAAACATGAAAAAAGATATTTGAACATAGTATCATTTTCTTCTGAAGCTTAGCTCTAATACAATAATAGACGTGATTCTTTGTGAAAATGATCTCCAGTTCAGAAAATGTTGAACAATTAATTGTGTATACATTTCAATAACTTTTGATATTGTCCACAGTTATCGATAACTGAGTATAGCATATTTCGACTATCTAGCAGTAGATGGCGCGAAATGTGTTTCGCTCAGACAAGAAGAAAGTTCAATTTTATATCTTTTATCTTAGATCTTGTTCAATGTAAAACTATTGAATGAATAATTTAACAAGAGAAAGAGCGTAACGATGGGAGAATAACTAATTTTCTTTGAATGCCAATCCGTGACTGAATCAATAGTGCCAAATTTCCAAATACAAAATAGTATATCGTTTTTTTGTGAAACTTAACTGAACTTTATATAAAGTTACAAAAAAAACTCGGCTACTATCTCCAAAGCCAAAATTAACGTAAACAAGTCACTACGCTTGATTCTTACATGGGTCACTTGACAGGCTCCACATAATGTTTCCTCGTGAAATATTTTCTTCGGTTTTTTTGTTTCAAACCGATATTTTTTGTAATAATACAACATTTTGTTTTATTAATTTAATTTTAATAATTGGTAAACCTGTGCCATTTTTCGCGTTTATCGATTAGTGTGATTTTTTACGACTTAAAACTTCAAATTGTTCGACAAACCGTCATAAAAACTTGACAATAATAAGAAGAAGAATATTGGTTACACGATTTTGGATGAAAGTACCAAAATGTGGCGCCCAACTGAAGTCTCATTCATTATTTTTCTGGCTTAATAGTAGACTTTTGTAATTTAATTATCTATGCTAAGGATATTTGTATCTTCATGGCAATATTATCAATACTTACAATATCATCGTACGCATCTTTTACGGCTGTTAAAGTTAATACTCCTATAAGCGGTATCGCTGTTGTGATTGGTGTTAACGATGAAATGGCCGGAATTAGCTGAAGAACCAAAAGGCACAGAAAATAGAAATTGGCAAGACGTTGAAATTGTTCTAATAGATTGAGTGGTAGAAAAGTAATTAAGCTATATTTGGACGTTTTTATGTAGTTGTTCTGAAATAAGAAATAATTGTTAAAAAACAGCGATGAAATAGGTATAAAATAATGAATTGTTATTAAAAAGAAAATATTTTGAGAAAGTTTTGTGCAAAGAAGAGAAGAACATTTTGTATAAAATGTTTGTACTAAATTAGACATTCTAATAAAAAATTAATTTTACTTACAGTGTATTTAAATTGCGCATTAAACTCTCTATCATTGGCCCGGATTCTTCGTTCGTTTTCTGCAAGAATAAACAAATATATATCCAGTAAGTAGACTTATAACGATATTATAATTTTAACTAATGTTACATATTTTTATGTAAAACAAAATTACCAGAAAAATAGTAGGAATTTCGTCGCCGTCTAATTTGTGACAATCGACGTATATTTTTATCGGACATGAGACTGTCTTCGGCTTCAAAACCTAATGAGTTTTGTGACGATTTACAATTTGAACTTTTCCAAAGACCGAGCTTTCCCAGCACCGACTTAAATGATATCCTGCTACAACATGTAGCCGTAGGTGGATTGTCCACTAAAATCGACTCATCTTCGAAAACTGTACACATTTGAACATCGTATAGGGTGTCACCGCTATTTAATGGATATTTGGGATCATCGGTTGTACTGACACAAGATATCTCTGCTTTGTCATTAAAGCTTGACGTCTTATCTGAGAGTTTTGGTATATTTGACTCGGATCTTTGACGTAATTGAATTTCTTCAGGCTCGTGCGGAGTTGCCAAGCTGTAGAGACTTCTTGCCTTTAGTTTTCGATTTTTCAGCTTAGTAGTGGAAGCGATTTTACTAGTATCCGTTGATTTATCTAAAAATTTGGCTATACTGTCGGGTGGTCTAATTGGGTCTTCATCTAAAGACGCGCTGTTACATGTAACATGCATTTTGAAGTCGAACAAATTTGATAGTTTATTTTACTAGGCATTTCAATACGTCCATGCAGTAGGAATTACGGATTTTTTTTAATTTACTTTTTTTTTAATCCATGCTGTTCACTGTTTTAAAATCAATTCCTTGAACTTTTTAAAGCATATCACTGGCTAAAGGAACTAAAGCTGATAAAACGGAACATCCAGTCGTAAGAAATTATTAACATAATGTACATGAGTTTATTATAGTTTTTAACATTCTAATTCATTTCATCTCACTGGAAATTGTTGTAATGTAGAGTGTGTCAGTTTAAAAAGTCAACCGACCCGGGCGATGAACACCTTAATTTGACTTAAAGAATCATCGCCTGACCGAAAAATCTCTTGAACTGAGATACCCTGCACATTTATCCCGTGAGGGCATTCAATCATTTTATTTCGATATCGATAGTAGTTATAGTATTTGTACTTAAGTTTCACATTTCTTGCCAGCTAACAAATATTGGGCGCCGTGATTCAGTGCGCGATCCATGAGCGAGAGACTCAAGGTTTGAGTCCCAGAAAACACCAAACAGTTATTTCACGCTTTTCGCGAATGTCTGACAAACATCCGAGCATAAACTTGCCATGAGAAGATTCTGTCAAACGAAAAAATGGTCCTTCGGAAACGACGTACAAATGTTGTTCCCTACTAATTATGTATCGCACGCGCACCGCACGAATGGCTGCTAGGCCTGGCTATTTATTTTATTCAACGGAATAGAAATAAATTAACAGGATATACATACATACTATATTAACTCAAAATAGTCGGTACCTCACTTCAGCCTAAATGGCTGAACTACTAGTAATTTACTTCAAACATAATATTTTGGGCCTATAAGGTTACAATTGGAAAAAAATGTGAATTTTCATTTCAATCACAAAATTAATTTTTAACACTGTTAGAACCAACGGGTCTGTAAGGCTTAGGGCAAAGTACAAAAATCTATGTTCTCGAGAAAAGAAAAACAAACAGGATATTTAATAGTGTTTGTTCGATAGGGGTTATTAGGTCCTGAAATAGCCTTCCCA
The DNA here is from genome assembly GCA_963082735.1 of Pocota personata. Taxonomy (NCBI): domain Eukaryota; kingdom Metazoa; phylum Arthropoda; class Insecta; order Diptera; family Syrphidae; genus Pocota; species Pocota personata. Next base: position 53,943,645 of record OY720430.1, read on the forward strand.
ACCTTTGCATTTAAGTACGCCATCTGATAGCACATGCCCAAATTTTAACAAAACCGTTAGAGCGGTTTTGGAGAAAATACTTTTTTGTTTTAAATCGGCCATTAGTAAAGAACCTTTAATTTCCCGGTTAGAATGAAAATTCCGATTTCGCTACGAATTGTGAACTCATGAAGTATGAAAAAAATCCATCCAGCCATACATACAGATAGATGGAATTGAGAGACCCAATTTGTTGAGTTTCTCTATTATAGCGATGCCAAGTTTGATCAAAATTTAGAGATTGGTAATTTTCAGAAATCCAATACTTGTTCCTATAGGTGCAAGTAAAAAACGTCGTTTTGGAGACAATTCCAGTAAAAGCAAAAGTCACAGTAAGAAGGAAGGAATATGTTAAACGGTTGCAACTGGATTCGTCGGATTGTGGCCTGGGTTTAGAGCTCTCAAAAGCATAATTTCTAGTAGTAAAATTGAATTTCTAACTATTTAAGCGCTACGTAGGATGATACCAAAAAAATGGACTTGGTAACCGAAAAATTGATATATTGTTACAACTTATGCATCTGAATGAATATACTTTAAAGGCTATAAAACAGAACAGAGACCTTCAAATCTGCACATATACATATGACTATATCTCAGCTAAATTCTATCAAACTTTTGAATATCAAACATTATTTTGAAATTCTGTAATATTAGGTAAGTTTTTTTTATAACTATATAGATATAAGATTTTACCCATATTAGCTCAGTGAAAAAAGTTAGTGTTAATTATAACAACAACGATAACATATAAAGCTATGAGGATTAATATCGAAGTTGGTGAGCTAGCTGCGATAGGAAAAAGTGCGCCCATACTGTTTTTACTTGCTTCTATAAAAAGCTAGAATCATTTTCGTGATATTTTGATCAACCTTGATATTATTATAATCGAGAAACTCAAAAGGGGAGGTTTCGCAATTCTACCCGATTATATTATTCGTTTTTCCTAACCTCAAAAAAAAAAAATTTAATTTTATAAAAAGGCTCCAACGATTTCTATGAAAACCATATCTCGGGTAATATGGATGTTTTATATAAGAAATCGAATAAGGGTACTTTACTTCCGTAAATTGGTGCTATCTCGGTTACGACATAGACGATTTCTAAGTAACTTTAGATATACATATGTATGTGTAGCTATGGCATTAAAGGATTTTTCGAAAATTGAAAGTATATCCATGCCTGAGGTCTGTGGGGTCACAATTCGTGGCTTATTCACTTATTCTAACCTCAAAATTAACGGTACTTTAGATATACATATGTAACTTTAGATATACATATGTATGTGTAGAAATGGCATTAAAGGATTTTTCGAAAATTGAAAGTCTCTTTTTGACTTTGCATAAATTAGAAATCTGAACAACAAAAGAACGAACAACACATAAGGAGCAAGTAGTGCCCTTTATTCTACGTGTTATCGATAACTTGTAAGGAAATGTCATAAATGGCGTTACCCGCCATTTTTATGGACGCCATTATATATCACTAAGGGGCACGTTCCATGTTTAGCCAAAGAAACCAATTGAACTTTATTAACACTTTATGTTACGAGATTATATATCCTTGCATATTTTACAATCTCTTCATTTAATGGATGATTAGGTACTAGCGCGCTCAATTTTTGACATCCATCTTTCTTTGTTAGAGTAAGTCTACTCCTGAGAGAAGGTTTAAATAATTATCTTACAAAAGGAAAGTATGAGCGACAAACTAATCAAAAAATGTTGCAATGTTGCAAAAATCACCTTTCATTTGATACCCATATTGCTTTTATAGTTAACATAACTTGACTCAGGTTCGAATTTCAACTTTCTACGTCTGACGCTTCAAAAGATATGAGACTGACAGATAGACGGAGGGACGAAGGAACAACTGACTCTTACTATAAAGGTTCTGTTCTTACTTTTTATTACCTTGTAAGTAGGTACCGAAACCCTGAAAATTGTTTAAAAAAGTTTGTTTTCACACTTTAATATTTTATGCAAGATTAAGAGAGCTTAAAAAACATATCTAACACAAGTTTTGAAAGTTTGGACTGTTTAAGTACCGTTAATTTGGCAGCTTGGATACGAAGGTAAATACGTATTTAAGTAGGTATACCTTCTGCAAAGCAGAAATGTATATTTTGAAAGGCATCGTTAAGGAAGCCCGCCAAAGTACTTACATACACCAAGACTTACAGAACGTACTTTGTTAAGCTTCTCTTCTTCTATTATGTACTAATAGTCTACCTAAATTTAGTAGTATAATTTACAAAATGTAAATAGTGAAACAAATTAGTACATGTTCACGTTTGCGTGACCAAGAGAAAAATACCGCTATTTTCAAAATTATTCAGCAGTGATTTCAGCTTTCAACAAACCGATAACAGTGACGATAACATGAGTTCATCATTTTTTGTTGACATTAGAAATATATAAGCCATTAGTATCTACTCTTGACATACTCATTGCGACATCGACATTGCATGCAGAACAGATTGTGTCTAAAAATTGCACGCAACTGAGTCAAAGCTATATGAATGGAAACAATTGTAATATAGACTGCCCGTTTGTATTTTTTTTTTTTTATTTCTCTTTTTATTGATTTTTTTCCAACATCCCCAATGTCAATGAATTTCACTAGAAATTTCCTGCTTTTAAATGACAATGTTTAATCGGTTATTCACAACTATAGCTAGACTAACAATAATTTTGCAAACAAGCGACATGCATTAGTTTACTTGTGTGACACACCACCGAAAGCAAACAAACAAAAAAAACCCTTCAAGCAAATCGGGATTGGGTCATCATCATAGTCCGTCATCCGTAGACTTTCCATTTCAATTGGATTTTTCACAAATTACAACCAACATACGACCACATATGTAATTACATAAGAAAATTAAAAAAAAGACACGTCGCTGATAAATAAATTAATTTTTTGCTTTGCACAAGGCTCCTGCACAAATTTTTGCTTAAGAATTTATAAGTTTGTTTACAAATTATTGTTTTTAATGCAATTACTGTGCACTTGACAGACAAAACCACAATAGTACTAAAAGCGTTCCAATTAGTTCTCCGCCGACGATGACGGACTATTTACTATATTCACAGTGCGAAATGAATTGAACTTCATTTGGGTATTTTCTTCTTTCTTTTATTTACTTCTCCAATTCAATATTTTACTAGATTTGTTGATTTCCGTTTGGTTTTTCATATACACATAAATACAAAATAAATAATACTTTCAATAGACATAAGGATTCAATCGCGAGGAACAAAGGAGTAAAATATATCAATGAAAAATTGAAACCGAAACACTGAAGTACGTGTGAGTCGAGCGAAAGAAAATTGTATTTTCATTGCATTGTCATGCACATTTTTCGTCGTGTTCACCATCCTACCACCACTAGTCTACTTTATAGTGAATTTTAAGTACAGCGGCTGTATCAGCTGTTTCTCGTATACACATGTTTGTTAAGGAAATGTCATTTGCCTCATGACGTCATTCCTTTATTTACACCCATTACATTCAGCGTTCCCAATTTGATACAATTGTTTTGTTTTGATACATTTTCTTATTTATTATTGTGGTATGGTACAATGGGTGGTATTCTAAAAGATGTGCTCAAGCTGTTTAATCATTTCATTAAGCATTTGCTTAAGATGGTACACAACAAAAAAAAATGTCACTGACCGAGCTGTTCTCGTTCACTATTTAACACAAGACTTTCGGTGTCAAGATCACTTTCAGATGAAATTTTTTGCAGTTAAACTGAACCAGTAACACATACAGAGATTGCAGATCTCACATTAATGGAGTCAAACAACTGATCGATCTCACTAGGTGAGTTCAAGCTTGTTAGCTCAAACTCTTAGATCTTCCGAATAAGAACCAAGTCTATAATCTTGTATGAAATGATGCATTTTAATATGGACACGTTACTAAATTTTGAGAAAATGCTTGATTCGAAGTTTAATCTTTTTCATCCCTGCAGTTTTTGCAACAGTTGTAACATGGAGTGAACAGAAGATCAGATGCCTGCAACCTGGGTCATGATTATCCTATCTGCATATTTCTTATGTGGTCAGTGTCATTATGCAGGTCTGTGTCGCCTTCATATGCAAAAGACTGCTGTTTTAATAGTCAGGATTACGATAGGTAATTCGGGCTAACTTTTAAAGAAAGTAAACGGTAATGGTACCACAGATCGTCAATAAAATTATGCGTAAGAGCTAATCTAAAAAAAAATCTCTGATAGCAGATCTCCTTTCATTTTCGTCATCATCAGTGGAATCAAATCCAGACCATAATACGATTCTATTCGAATATTCATGTCGATGGAAAATCTGGACAGAGTTCTGCCTAATGAAATGTGATCTTCATAGGTTCGGCAATATTCGCGTACCATTGCCAATAAAGTAAAGACTTTATTCTCCAAATCGCCCAAAAATTTACATTTTTTAAGTCAACATTTCGATACCATTTTTAGATATAAATTGATACAATTATTTTTTTCTTGAGTGGGAACACTGACTACATGCTTCAGAGAATAATTTCATTTTGTTTGTAGATACATTAACTTTCGACGTCATGCGGAAAGTTTGAGTGACTGCATTCAGTGCTAATGCCATGAATACATAATTGAAGTTTTAGTACGTCATATGAGTGGTGTTGATATTTTATAAATATTAATGACAAGAAGTAATAAATATATGTAATTGTTAGAGAATTGCATTACATATTTTTTAGAGCAGTGTTGAAATGTCGGACCCTGACAACAGCTGCGTTTTTTTTATTGAACTGATCCGGTTTAGTTAAATTTTTAATATATATAAAATAATAACACAAGAACCAGCCACTGACTAATAGATAGAGCATGCATCACAAATTTTGATAGCATTTGGTAATTGACAGATGCCATTTATATTTTTATTTGGAGTGGGGTAGAGTGTCAACCAATCGTGTGTTGTGCAGCTAGAATAGATACGAGAAGCTAAGTCAGCCCCTCTATGGACTATTAAAGATAAAAACATATATATTAGGGCAGACTTTGTACATAATGCCCAAGGAGAGGCCGGGCAAAGTGATAAATATATATTTGTTAACATATCAATTGACCTGTAACCGCACCTATTGTAGCAATAAAGCAATAAACGAAGACCGAAAAATTGTGTAGCTACTAAAAATGTTTGCCTCTTCCTGATGGAAATTCTGGCTACGCCCCTAAGTGTAGACACGATTTGAAGATGAGGTTCCAAATATGAGCACGTGGAACCGCAGAGCCATCCCTTTACAGATATTTTTTTCGTTTTAAATTCAAAGAATCGTTGCTTGAAATATACAAAGAAACTGTTGTTCAAATGATTTCACAACGTTTCAAGATTTTAACTGGACAAATTCTGTTCAACTAAAAGAATTATCATTGAAATGTTTACAGATTTGGTGAAAATATTGCCAAGAAAACAAGATGGTAGCAAAAACACAAAAACCGGTGTAACTCCAGAACTTTAAAAAATCGGACCTCACATTTATCAAGACTTGCTTAAAATTACCTCGACTATATATGTAGGTAATGTGGTTTTATTGTTTCTCCGTATTTTCCAAATACACTGTAGGTACATATGTATAGTTAAAAAACAAGATTGTAGATATCTTTTGTCTTGCAAAAATTACCTGTTTGTGAAACATGCAAACAATTTGTGAAAACAATAATAGGAAATTATTTAGATTATATCATGTGGTCTTACAAAAACACCAACGTTGACTATTTTCTTTGCTATGTCAAAACATCGACCAATTATCATAAAACACTAAAAATGCTTTAAGAAAAGATACGATTTATCTCTGTACAAGTGAGTGAAGAAAAACAACAAAAAGTGTACGAGTAGTGTGTATACACCATGTAAAGTTTGGGTGGGAAATGCTTTAACCTGTATTTTAATTTTACTTCTTCGCAGTACATATGTACATATGTAGGTACAACATCAAAAGGTATATACAAGAATGCTTTAAATTTAAACTTAGGTTTGTTAAAACCGGTATTATACTCATTCTGCATTTTTTTTCCTTTTGGAAGTTTTATTTTTTTTACGATCAAAGGTAGGGCACTCTTTAAAAATTGAAAATTTTACTCTGAAAAATTAAATTTGATACTTTAATATGATGTACAAAAAAAATAGTTTTAAAACGTAAAACTCACCACTTTGCATCGCTGCTTTTGCTGGCATTGTGATATTCCAACACATTGATACTTTTATTGTAAAATTTCTTCTTATAAAATAGATAGTAATTGAAAATTGTAGAAGTTAGGCACTTATTTTAAGACACTTTCACTAAACGTTCAAAAAATTAAACAACATTTTTAAAAAAAATATTATCCATTACTTGTTGTTTTAATTAAAATATCATAGAATTTTCTCAATTTCATTTCATTGGATACGTTTCGGATCTGTGTGTCGGTTTAACGCTCCCGGAGGCCTTGGTTTCAGTGGTGGAGGCATTCGTTTTAGGCTTATTGATGACATCCAATGTGTTAGCACTAAGTATTCCATGAAAAGTTTTAAAAAACGAGCACCACCGTCTGAAATGAAAAAAATAAAAGGATTCACATGGGATATGAATTCTTTATTTGAATATTAAATGAGTATGATAATTGAGGTACCAAATTATTCTTTTTAACTCAATTTCATGAATTTTTATGTGTGAGTTTCGGAAAATCATTCGGAATCAATTTTTAATTTGATTACACACTGCGAAGGTAAAAGAACACCTATGAGTTTTAAAAGACGAAGTTTTTAAAGTAATTTAAAGTGTAAACGCATTTAGCCCCACGTAGCTACGAATATGAAGTAGTTACCAAGTAAGATATGTCGTGTTTTGTTGTAATACTATTCTCAAACAACTCACTATAAGTGCGTTTTTATTTCTGCACTAAGGCTGTTAAAATATGTATAAGCCGATGAGAAAGAAAAGAACGATTTCTTTAACTAACAAGTAAGTGTTGCTCACAATTTTACACTTAATGGAGACAGTCATCTCAATGTCAAGGTCACCAATATTAATGAAGCACTTCGACATGTTATTGCTAGGCATGGTTTTGGTAACCCCAATTATAACGGTCAAAGGTTTGTGGATTTCTTCAACACCAATCGCCTTATTATATGTGGTCCTTACCATGCACTCGTATGAATACCCACAAGCCCTGTCATACAATCAGTTGGGTGTCGACTAATCTGCAGCTAAGCTCGCTTCCATCAAACCAAATTTACCACATCGACCCAACATGGCATATGATATATGGCATCGGGGTGACACTGACATAGATATGTCATGTCTTGTCCCTTCAGTGCGTATTAACTCATATCCCTACATTGGTTTCTATTTGAATATACCGCTGCCACTTCGCAGTGGAATGGAACGAGGCCATCTTATAATGGTAGATTCGAGGAGCCATGTAGGACACCTACGGACTGGGTTGCCAACCGTGGTGCGCCAACAATTTAGGGACCATCTTCCTCAAGAAACAGAGACAATCAGTAGCGCCATGTCACAATAAAATAATGGAAATATTGTCTCCGTCTCTGTCGGACGATGGTAGAAAATGTTGAGTATGTACAGCACCGGACAAGTAGCCGACATTGTCATACGAAAGCTGCAAACTTTTTTTAATCACTGTCTCAGAAACATACTCGTACTGAAGTTGTACTGGCCAAACATTATCTCAAACGAACAGCTTTATGAAGGAACATTTAGATTCGATAATACAGCAGCGAAATGGCAGCAAACTGATAGGACTGTGTGAAAGAATATTAGATACTTAGAGGGAAGGTCGACCATGAAACACTTGGCGGAGGACATAGGAGACCTAACTCAGGCTATGAAGACAATTAAGCTTGAGCTAAAAACTATTAAAAATTATTTGTAAGTAAGTGTGTATTGTCAAAGCACTGTTAAGCGTTACCAAAGAATAATAAATTAATAGTTTCATAAACCTATTCACCAAGTCATAATAGCGCGGATTTATGAGTACTCTTAAGAATTATGGGTCGCAATCTCTCTTAAAAAATAGAGAGAATCAACCAATCTGAAAGAAGTTGCTAGCTATTCCTAACTAAGGCCTTGGAATCCAAACACGGCTGACATCTTAAAAAGTTCGGAAATTCGAAATCGGCTGTGAACTGTCACTTCGAATGCAACATTTTTAATTTTTTTAATTCGTCAGCATCATCAGCAATATTTTCTCCTCTAGCAGCTTTGCCAGCAACTACACTCCTCCCAGCCCACAGAAAGAAACGAAATAACGGTGGCAAACTACATAAAGGGTGTCCTAAAATTCATGCAAGATTTGAATTTTGCGCCATTTGTGCGGTAAAGTGTTGCCAACGAAACCATGACAGTTCAGGGTTATTAAAAATGGAGTGCTACACGAAAGAACAACGCGTTTTCATTGTTGAGCAATATTTTAAAAATAATGAAGGTTTGGCAGCTACAGTTCGCAATTTTCGTACAAACTATGGTCAGAATAGTGATTTAACTTCATCAACTGTAAAGAGATTAATTCAAAAATTCAAGGAGACTGGATCTATTAGTGATCTTAGACACTTTGGCTGTCCTTCAACAAGTTGTTCAACACAAAACATCGAAGCAGTTCATGAAGGTGTTGTTGAGAGTCCAGGAACATCAATTCGGCACCGTGGTCAAGAATTGGACATTTTACAGCGAAACATTTGCATCTTCATGCATACAGAGTGCAATTGACTCAAGAACTGAAGCCTACTGACCACGCACAGTGAAGAAAGTTCGTTGAATGGATTATGGAACAACAACAAGTGGATACTGATTTTTCAAACAAAATCATCTTCAGCTATGAGGCTCATTTTCATCTTGATGGTTTTGTTAATCGTCAAAATTATCGAATTTGGGTGAGGGATTGTTGAGAAACAAATGAATCTGCACTGTTTGGTACGGATTTTGGGCTGGAGGCATCATCGGACCATGTCATACAGTCCGAAAAACAATTCAATTACTGCATGAGTCATTTCCTTTTCGTATAATTTTCCATTTTGGTGATCAGAACTGGCCGCCCAGATCATGGGTTTTTTGAAGTCTAAGGTATATGCCAACAAGCCCATGACTACCCACGCCTTGAAGGAGCAAATTGAGCGTTGTATCAATGATATTCGGCCACTTTTATGCAAAACGGTAATGAAAAATTTCGACAAAAGAGTGCGTATGTGCCAGTAAAGCCGTGGAGGCCATTCACCCGATATGTTATTCCATACATAACCCTATACTGTATACTTTATGAATCAATAACATTTACAATTTTTAATTAAAAACCTGTGTTGACTATCAAAATTAATATCAAAATAAATCGGGTTTCGCGAGGTTAGTGTTCCGTACCGTTATTTTAAATGCATGTTTGTCGTCACACGGCCTGTCAAAATCGGATCAAGCGTGAATGGGAGGCGGTGGCCGGTGTTTCAAAAATCTTTAAATCATCACTGTTGGCATCGCCAATGACATGGTTTTTGAGTTTTTTGCTGAAAAAACTTTCTCAAAAAGAAATAGATAATTCATAGCTATAATTTCATATGTCGTATGATGGGGTGTAAACATAAATTATTTCTTACAATTTGTTCATTTCCATGATTACCTGCTACGTACTGTTTTTGTGCAGAAGTTCAGCTCTCTAAGTCAAACGGTTGAAAAGTTACAGGCAAGTCATAGACGCACCGACAGTCGTACAGACGGACAGACATCGTGGTGAAGCTGTTTATATCATTCTGGTACGGAACACTAAAAAAAAAACAATGCAAATTATTGCATTCAAGTGCTTCCACAAACTTCTTTCTTTTGAACTGAACGATATTTTCAAAAACCGATCCTTACCACGCCCAAGGTGAAAGAACTTTGACTAATTAAATAAAATTTTCCGAAATATTCGTTAGTTTTGTTTTCCTTCTGTAATGGCATGCAGTTAAAAGCCTCCAAAAGTCTGTTGTTTATTGTTTGTACACTAATGTTTTGCTTTGAGTCAATAATTAGTATGGACATTAACAAAAATAACTTGATTGTTTTCCTTGTCTAATGGTCTAAACAGCTTTTTAATATGAATGCCTAAAGGCTTGTGGATGAAAATCACAGCTCTGAGCTTTCAAACACAAATTGAAAGTGTTTTTACTACTTACATATGTATGTATATGTACGTAGACATAATAAAACCGAATGAGTGAATTATTTCGCACGTGATAGAAGAACGTAATAAAAAGCTTTATCCTCAATAAAATGCAATTATTTTTTACTTTAACCTATTTTCCTTATTTACTTTTATTAACCCCCTCACTAAAAGAAGTTTAAAACTAAACAATTGGGTAAAATTTGATGACAAAAACCCATTCAAGCAATTTTAAGAGGCCCCACCACTCTACTAGAAGCAAGTCTGAAGCTATTACATTGCGATTAGTACAACCGCCAAAATAAATAGGACAAATGGTTACCTATAACAACGCTTTTTTTGTAAAACTGTCAAACATGTTACAATTAATTTTTTTCTGATTATGAATCCTAAATGTTAAGTGGGTTATTGCCGTCATCTTTCTATATAGCTAGCAAAGGTATGCGTAATTCCTTGAACATAAACCTAAACAAATACGTCCTTAATTTAATGGTGATTGTACTAGTAATGTCGCACTAATTCATTGAAATGTTCAGATTTCCTTGCTACAATCCTGTACCCACTCGTCTATTTCTTTGGTATATTTTATTACTACTCGTACTTTGCTGCGTAAATCTGGGCTGTCAAGTTCAAGAGTTCATTCAGCAGGTGCATTAGCATTAATAAAACATATGTGGTGTATTCTTAGAATAAGTGGTTGCAACAAATTGAGTCACAAACATGGAATGCATTATTCTAATTTTCATACAAGTTCAAGTGCATTCAAATTATAAGCACTTTATGAAGTCAATGGTTACTAAAGCTACTATAAAAGCCCAGCCTACAGAGTACCTAATGTACTTAGTTTTGTTTTCTTAAACTTTCTACATGTGAATGTGAGGGAGTTACGTGCGGGGGTCATTTACTTTAAAATATCCTATGTAAATTGCATCAACTGCAACAACGATAAAGACAATAAAGTCGATTTTCTGCAGAATGCCGACCCACCTAAGGTTTCTTCAAAGGAAATAATTAACATACGCAAATACTTGGATACTCATATCCACGACATTTGGGTTCTCTTTCAGGAAGTATGAGTTTGTGCAAAAAATGGACAACAAAGGATCGGTCATTTGCAGTCGTGAAAGGAATGCTAACGAAGGATGGAGCCAAGGCTACCATTCAAGAATTACGAATAGTCTCAAAAAGGGGGCGATAAAGGTAAGAAAAAAGGGCAGAATATTTTATCCGTTTAAAGTCTTAAAAATTTCCTTTTATATAAATCAATAAATATTTTGGCGCTGGCCCACCTTCTAGCGGCCAGTCGTTCTGTGCGCCGCATGAAAGATTGGGATCTATAGTTTTATACCGTTACCGAAGGGCAATTTTTATGATTGAGAGAAGCTTCTCATGACAAATCTACTCTCTGATGTTTGTCAGACGTTCACGAGAGTTGGGATCATGAGAAATTAATTTTCTGAAAAGAAATATATTTTCTGGGATTCAAACCTTGAATCTTCCGTTCACTGATAGTGCACTTAACCACTAACCCATCCTTTTGTTAATAGTTAATAAGAATCAGCATAGAAATTATTTATTACACACCAGCAACTTAGGCTCCATCACCTATTAACATGGAACAACTTAGGCCAAGTTTACGGCTGCGTAACTGAGTTCGAACTCAAGTTAAAGGTCTCTTCCGACGAAATGAAAGACACAGAGTAGACCTTTGACTTTAAAAGAAAGAAAATACTCACCAGCACTTAAAACGTGAAAGAAGAGCGTTCTTAAAGTACGTAAAATTTAGTGAAGTGCTATATTGAAGAATGAATTACAAGATTGGTAAGCGAAGAAAAGACAATAAGGTGACGATGAGTATTCCCCGTTTACCCCACAAGATGTGCAAAATGTTATCAAAAAAGCAAAGAAAACTAGGAAAGCCCCTGGCGATGACCGCATTCCGACGGGCATATCCTTTTTAAATACATCGGCTAAACTGTTTAGTGCTTTAATTTACAAAAGGCTAACACAATGGGTCAGAAATAATGCAGTGTTGCATGAATTCCAAGCTGGTTTTAGGAAGCATTAGTCTACTATTGACCAAATATTTACGATAGTTAATATAGCCAACAAAAATTGTATGCCTTTTTTGTGGACTTTCGAACTGCATTCGACTCTATTGCACGTGAAGCGCTTTTCTACAAATTATATAAGATAAGAATCTCCAGTAAAATTATTAACATTGAGATTTTGTATCCGAAGTACAACTGCAATGGGGGTAAAACAAGTATGCATCCTAATTCATATTATTCATCAACGACATTACAGATACAGTAGGTGGAGGAATAGAGTTTAACCGAAAGAAGATTCCCACGCTTATGTATGCGGATGACATTGTCTTTCTTGCCGACACAATAGAAGGTATGCAGTTGATAATTAATAGACTTGAGCAGTATTATAAGACGTGGAACTTGTTTGCCAATGGAGAAGTCCAAGATATTCTCGAAATGAAAAATAGACTTATCAAGGCGATCATATCGAAGTAGTACTGATGGCGGGCTCAAACTTTTGGCCTGCAGTGTATATATATAACATCTACTGATCAAGTCAAATTAATTCACATTCATAGATCCTAAATTTCACGGTGCTCCTGAAAGCAGTCATTAAAATATATATGTACTATACGTGTACTGTGAATGTGACTAAAAATACGGAAAGGTGGTAAAGTTCCGATAAAGGAAATTGACGATTGGACCAATATTAGAGCCGGATTCGATAAAAAATCATTGCTACTGGGACTCCACAAATTAGGACCTTGACTGTAGTTTTAAAGATTAATGGATTGGGTTGGGAATAAGAGAAAGGTCAATGATACAAATCAGAAAAATTGTTGGAGGAATAGCAGAGGCTTAAAGAACACCCGCATTAATTATTAAACCGATTACTTTAAAAACTAACTAGCTACAGGCTTAATCAGATTTGAAAACTTACTTACATAAAATTATTCAGCTTAGTAAATTACTTCAAAAAAGTCGCAAAGAAATCCGTGGGAAAAAGGGCCAAATTTGACCAATTTTGACAAAGTAGTCTCATAGGGACAATGAAAAAGGGTCAAATTGCGACTTTAATCGCAGAATAGTAGCCCTGGATGGAACAATAAAAAGTTTCGGACATATATACAGATATATACTTTGTACAAAACGCGTGTAGTCGATCAACTAGAGGAGATCCTTAAGCGTCAACTGATACAAGCAGATAAAGAGAGAATAACAATCTGCATCAGGGCTGAATTTTACTATCTCATCAGGCTTATTCTCATTCACGTCAATGATTGTTTCTACGAGTATCACGAAAACATGCACGTATGTGACCAAGAATCGGTCAACAAATTTCCTTGGCTACTTCAACTTGAAGAGTGGCATCGCAACAGAGTAAGCTGTCTGATAAATGGAGAGAAGACCTTCCATCTTTAGATCCATTATAGGTTTAAGTTACTGGTGGAAACTAAGTTAAAAGAAGTGTTTTAGATCTTTAGCAGTTCACATAACTTGTAGTCAATAAACAAAAGACAAAATATCTGAGAGCATCAACATCATAGAACAAGTTCAAAGTTTTATGTATTTGAGAACAGAAGTAAATGAAACCAACGATATCTCTTCTGAGATAAAAGGACATGTTTAATTCGGAAACAGAACATATTTTGCACTCAACAAACTAATGAGGTCCAAACTTATCAACAGAGCTCTCGAATGCACACATAATAAAACCTTGATATGTCCTATTGTCACAAATGGTTCCGAAACCTGGTGCATGTCAAAAGAGCATGAACGTTAACTAGCCAGCTTTGAACGTATGATACTGCAACGCATATATGGTCCTGAACAGATTGAAGAAAGCGTCTGGAGAATTCGTTCAAATAATGAGCTGAAAGCCTTGCGCTAGGATTCTGACATTGTTAAATTCATAAAAATTGGACGTTTACGTTGGGCGGAACATGTCAGCAGGATGGATAATGAATGATCTGCGAGACGTCTGATGAATATAAACCCTAAGGGCACAGTACTCAAGGTGATCAAAGAAATAGATAGATAGCATTTCCAGAGATGCACAAACTCAAGGAATAAACAACTGCAGATGGAGGCAGTTTTGGTTGACGCCATGGTCCCAACGGACTGTAGTGTGAAACCAGAAGAAGAAATTCAAGAAAATATGAATTTTCTAGAAACTCTCAGAACTCAGCGCTTTGGAATGCCAATTTAGAAAAAACAAAAAATATCTAATTAAAATTGAGATTTAATTCTTCCATAGCCTGAGGCTCCAAAGTACGAACTGCCTTCTACTTTCCAACTTATAGTACTTCTATAACGACCGATAGCTTTAAGTTTATTTCCGTACTATGATTTCTATCAACTTTTCTTTCGTATTAAGGTTTATTTGATACGTCATTGATTTTAGTCAGATGTACGAGTTACTTAGTTCTCCACATATTCCCACCCAAAGCTCCTTTGACTTGCCTTTTCAAAATGTCCCTTCTCTTCTGCTGCCACTCCATGGGTTGCAATAATTATTTCACTTTTTCGGCGTGTGTGACCTGAGTACCCTTACTTCCCTTGATGTATTTATGGATTACTATTAAAGCTAGGTGCGCCAATAACCACAGATCAGAGTTCGTGACCAACCATGGTTAGAACTTCCGCAAAGCACCTGTTTAAGAATACTCACTCACTCAGTATATTCCACCGCTCCACTAATAGTGAATTAAAATGTACTTTTAAGGTCAGCGAAAGCTACAAGCTCATTAAAAACGCATGAGATCTGTGAGAAAAATACGGCACATAAACCTGCCTTCAATATGCACGCATGTTATTGAAACTTTCAAACAAGCACACACATCGACATCCACACAAGTTGCATTGAAAAATTGTTAGCAGGTTAACTGCGGATTGAAATCGAAGTTATTGGAAATCATGCATATATACGTATGCAATGACATACATATTTATAGGGTGTTCTAATAAGTCGAACATTTTAACCTTGAAACTAGGAAAAATAAAGCTAAGGGATGATAAGGATTGCATACCATGCTCGATGGTATTGCATGTCAATTGCTCAAATTGCCTTAGTAATATGTTATCTATCTAGACTACTATCCAAAATGTACTGTGAAAGATTCTCTTATTTTCCATTTATGTTATTGTATGTCTTAATGATTTCAAAATGAATCTTTGTTCCAATGTCCTTTGAGCACCCTGTGCAACCAATAGCACATGTGAGAATTTTTGCTGATAAATAATTTACATGTGAAAGTTTTAAAACAAAAAAGAAATCGATAGCAGTTCGTGTATCGTGTACACCATCAATTACAAGCATCTATAATATGCCAGGGTGTAGTACATTTGAAATTCTAGGTCAATATAATTGTGGTCAGATTCGAACATCGAATCGTCTACATATACCTATACGTACGCAAAGAATCGGTACATTTTAAAATAACGAGTTTTTTGTATTCTCTTTTTGTTAAGCACGATATTAATGATGACCATTGTCGATAAAATTAAGAATTTATTGTTCTAATAAATGGGGTTGGTCTAGTCAGCCCCCACAATCGCTAATAATAGGTTTGATATACTGTCATACTGTTCTTCCTGTCCGATTGCTTCTAGCAAATTTCATACTGTTGCTGATCATATTATTGTACTTTGATGAGTGTTCTATTCTTTCGAGGGTAATCAGGAGAATTAAATCAATTGCCAGACTAATTTCATTACAAGTACACAGTGAATTCGATATTCTTAGGTGCTGCCACCATCGTTGGGTATAATTCTGCACTTGGAAATTCTAAAAGGCTTCTACTGCTGCGTCGTCCTCAATCAAATTTCTTTCGACCGTGTTTAAATTAAGCCTCTCATATATTTTAGTGTTCCGTACCAGAATGGCGAAATGAAACATTGATGGACGGTATCTGCCTTTCCATATGTCACCCGCCAGTAACATTTGAAACGTTTGACCGAGAAGCTAAAATAAAGTACCTAACTATGTATGTGATGAACCGAAAATAATAACGAAAATCAAATCATAAAGAATTTTTGCTGAGACGGTTTTTGGGACATAACCTACCCCATGATATGCATATGCATATTTTCCACCAAATCATGTAACAAATCAAAAGAAAGTTAAATTTTTTTTTGAAATACTTAAAAATTCTTCGTCTGATGTTTTAGGAAGGCAGGTAAGGTGGTGGTTCGAAAAAGAACCCAATTAGAGCTAAGTGCGCCGTTTTGATACCACAATAACTCGTGTACCCTATTTGTTTAAGTGTGTTTTTGCCCGTGGAGTTCAGAAACAGGATTAGTTCTCCAATCAGTTCAGAGGCTATCTCTGTGAAATCGTCAAAGAAAGGTTTACCTAACGTGCGTTGTCTGGTTCTTGCTAGGGCAGGACAACTGCAAAGAAAGTGGAAAAGAGTTTCTGATGTTTTATTGTATAGTCCAAATAGGATAACAAAAATCATACCCCGGAGGATTGCCATAATCTGGAACACCCTGTATATTATTTCCTCTTTACTGCAGGTAAAATAGTGTACGAAAAGTTTACTAAGAGTTTACATGTGCATAGATTTACTGGCACCAATAAGTATTGGCGCACCATTTCGATCTTTGCATCCACAGATCGAAAAAGTCTGGCCTTCCAACTTTTCAATGTGCCAGTAAATTGACGTGCCTGTAAACATTAATTTTGATGATTTCGAAATAAAATCCGGTGAGCTAAAATGATGATGTTAAAGTTTCAATATTCAAAAACATTAGTAAAATTTGATTGCTAACAAGTAAAAAATGTTTAGAAGTTTAAATGAAACTGGCGGTATCTGTACCAGGAAATCATTGCATGGTTAAGCTTTCATTAACAACTTTTAAAACAACAATTAAAATCAAAATATAAAACAAACCTAGTTGTAATCGTTCGATGGTAATAGGAGTCCAGCTCATTTCCCTTATGACCACAAAGATACATGTACATACACTCCGTGCTAATAACAACGCTACATTCATGCATCTTTTCTAAAACGTATTGTATTTCACTGAAATTTAAATATATCTATAATTTTTTTTATGGGGCATTGTCCTTCCTAATACTAACTACCTATTTGTGGCTAAATTAAAAAAAAAAAAAAAATAAAAAAAAAAAATCTATTAGGGTCGTTTTTTACACTTTTTCTATTAAAAGTAATTAAGGAAACATTGAATAACACTAACTAGTCATTATTACGGGGAATCAAGATTTCGTTTTTTTCCTTAGTACTTTGTAGCATCGCCTCTAGCCTTTATGACCGTTTGGACCCTTCGTGGAATAGAGTCATGAAGCTTTTGGATTTCCTCTGTTGTTAAATCTTTAGTTCACACTTCCTCTATGACTGTTTTGAGCTCTTCAATTATTTTAAATGCCTTGTTCTCTATTACGAGTTAATATATTAAGGTCAGGGCTATTTCCTGGCCACTTTAGAGATTCAAGGCCAATATATGTCTTGAATTGGGTTATCTGTTAATATTTAGAAGTAGTTTTGAGTTTAGGTCATAATTTGTTTTTACTTATGGAATGAGCACGATAATAGAGAGCGGAATCATCCTGAAATATCAGTTTTGGGATGTAGCAGCATAACTCCTCTATTGTAGGAACAACACCATTAGCAATGATTTCTTGTATTTCACTGCATTTACGGAACCGTCCAAAAACCAAAATACGGCCAATACCCCAATTTGTCATGCATCCCCAAACCATAACATACAGCCATACAGTGAATGTTCAACGGTGGGGAGCAAACATTCATCTAAATAACGCTCCTTAGCTCTCTTTCGCACTGTCTGCTTTCCATCAGGTCCGTCAGTCTAGAGCATGCGTTATCGACTTGAGTGTTTTTTCTTTTATACACCAAAAAGAATAAGCATATCATAGAAAAACTGCAATCGTACCTACATATGTGTTAAAAGTTTGAGAGGAACGCACCCGGAAGTCATAAAATCATAAAATTTTCATAGTGCGCCTTTTTTTTGGCACGGAGTTTATCTAAAGTAATATTACCAATTGGTACTCGTATATGTCCAATTATATTCGCCCTGAGGCTATACTATTCGAAAGTGTTTTCCGATTCTAATTTGATTTAACTATGATTCTTGAATTTACAGGAAATAAAGTACTTTTTGGCGAAAATATAATATATATAAAAGTAAAAAGTTTAGAAAAAACAATGAAATGTTAATTTTGGTCTTAAATAACGTGTTTTTGTTTTCATATAAAAATCTTTCACATTCAAAGAAAAATCCGCAAGTAAAACACCCATCGAATGAAATATCCGAAATTCGAGTGACTTTGACACTAGCTTTCGAATTGCAAAGTGCTAATTTTCCGAAAGAAAATTAAGCTGCTGCCGGCAACAAAAAGTTGTTCGATTTTCAAATATAGTAATCCGATTTTCCATACTAATCATCTGCTTTCGAACATTTTGACTTTCGAATCGAAATAAGACTGGGCAGAAATTGTTACTCTCTTTCGCTTTGTCGTTAACTACTTCTTCTGCAAGTACTTAATGACTGCAGAAATTTGCCTATAATACCAAAATGAGTTACGAGTACGTAAGGTAGTACTTAAACGCGAACCAGCAACAATAAACTAATGAAACATAACACAGCGATTGCTAAGGGTTGACAGTTAGTAATGGACGTACGCAATATTTAAAAATGTTAGTATCCCATCACCCCAGTATTTGAGAATTTGAGTTAGTTAAGTTATCTTATTTAAAAATAAAACGAGATCTTTCAATTGCAGCAATAAAAATGTGCTATTTTGATTAATTCGGCTTATAAATGTGATATGGGCAGAGCAGATAATTATGTATGCACGAGTATGCACATCGTATATGTAATTGACATATTTCTTGTAATTGAGCATATTATGTTAGCATACAGTACTACATCGCTAATGTGAACTATTTAGAATATGATCGTTACTGCATAGTCCAGATTTGCACGCGGAAATCCACAAATTTAATTCATTTTGTAGACATACGAGTATGTTTGAAAACATGCAAGCTTGCAAATTCACGTTATCAGGAAAAAAAAAACAAAGGAAGTACATAGGTATTCTTATTCCCCTTTTCACATTAAAGTGTGAAGTTAAAGCTGATTTTACATACATAAAATACAACTTTTAGAAGACATGTCGTCGACTCTTCAGGATTCTGGGCCTTCGTATACCATACACATCAACAAGGGCGCGAGAGCTGTGAAAACGACCCCCGCCCAGGGCGTTCTGTGTCAGTGGTCACTGAAGAAAACGCCAGAAAAATTAGTTCTGGTCGACCGAAGAATAAAAATGTGGCAGATAGCGGACGAGTTGCACATCAGCAAAGAATGGATTGGATAAATTTTGCACGAGCATTTAAACATGAAGAAAATTTGTGCGCGTTGGGTACCGAAAATGCTCACGCCGGCCGTTCGACAAGCAACGACGACTCGAGTGCTGTAAAGATTTTTTTGAGTTAGCCTGGTACAATCTCGACGAAATTTGCAACCGAATCGTAACTGTAGATGAGACTTTTTCTGACTTTTTCCTTTTTTCCAATTTGAAAAAGGAGTTACGAGGCCGTAGATGTGAGAGGAATATATTATATTGAGAAATATCATTTTTTTATCGGATCTCTTCTTCCACTCAATGTCTTAGGCCGTGAACTTATCAGCCGCCCCTCGTATGTACTAACATTTTAACAGACAAATGATGAAGTTTTTATTTGTTTATTGTAATCGCACTGAAAATGATGAATCCATAATGCTGGGCCAGTACCCTGAGATGAGAATAAAAGCATCTGGAAACATGTCTCCTGGGAGTGAATTAAAAACTCTACTTCTTCTTTAGCACAACAAATATTGGTAGAGATGTTTGCGTGGTTGCCAGGTGGACATACAATTCTGCTGCTTGTTCGGGAATGTGTATTAGTAAATAAATACTTAATCACAGCTAACCTTTATATATAAAGGACGTTCTACTCTACACAATCCGTGGACCCGTCCAGTATACTGAAGCTCGGCTTTCGCAGAATTTCACATCTTCCGCGGCCGGAAAATGTACGTTTAACTCATATTCAAAAGCCTTATTTGCAACACCTGTATTCAGTGTTTAAAAGTTCTGTATAGATATAGACAATTCATGTACAAATAGATTTCGTGCACAAAAATGTTATTCAGTATTTAAGTGCCACTTACGAACACATTGTTTTGTTAAATCTTTCACATTTCTAGATTAAATCAGTATTTAATTGCCACCATATGCGTGTATAATTTCTAATAGTTTTGGCTTTAAATAAGATAAGAAAAGATGTAACTTTAAGTGACACTGTGAAAATGTTTTTTTTTTTTGTTTTTTTTGTTTTTGGATGTTAACACCATTTTCAACACGAAACTAACTTTATTTTATTAAAAAAAAATAAAAAAACAGGTTGATCACATTGCTGTTGAAACTAGACACTCCTCCAGTTATCACCCTCCGACCGGTTAACATTGACTCTATTCATAACAGCTAAAGAAGTACTGAGAAGAAATTTAACATCCGACGGCCACAATCGCAAGAGACTGCCAGTGCATTTGTTAAATGTCCTTAAATCAATCAAGAGGTTCAAGGCCACCAACGATAAGCACAGATGACAATTGGCATCATTGCCAGCAAGCCATCAAGAATGTCGTCACCTGATTTGAGGAAGAGAACCGCCGACCACATAAAGCAAAACAAAACCTTTTGTCAATAGTCTGATTGGATCATATCCGCCCTTTTTTTAGGAAAGGTTACCATAGATCAGCTCCAAATCGATAATCACGATCTTTTCATCGACTTTAAAGCCACCTATGATATCATTTATAGAGCTGACCTATACAGAGCCATGTTTAGTTTTTGCATCCCTACCAAACTCTTCTGTGTTTTCAAGAGAAACGATGGAGAATCCACGCTGTTCTATCAAGCTCGATAACAACATCACTGATGCTTTTGGCATCAGAAAATAACTACGACAATGAATGAAAGGATTGTTAAAAATTTGCAAGCCAGCATCAGGGGTAGGATCTATCAAAATTATATTCAAGTGCTTGCGTAGGCTGACGACATTGATATAATTAGAAGAACGCAGCGGTCTGTCAATGGTGCTTTCGTGAGTATTGAAACAAAAACTACGAACATAGATTTAGTAGTTAATGATAACAAAACAAAATAAATATATGCTACCATCAAAAATGGAATGGACAGAACGTTCACAGGTAGCTAAGAGCTTTGTCTACCTAGGCTCTGGTGAAAATTCTTTTGCCAGCAGCTGTTTATTTGGGCTAAGAAGGCAATTGACTATCAAAACCCGTCCACGGAAAACTGAAGTGATTTTATGTAAGACCGAGTCCCGCCATACAGCGCCGGAACATGGACATTTCAAATTTCTTTGACTGATTTTTGGTCCCGTAACCTAGTCATAAGGGTTCATTAGAGCGAATGGACATCAATACTGCGGCTCGAAAAGTCTTCGAATCCATCCCAAAAAGACGACACGGTAAACGAAGACTTCACATAAGTTTGAAGTAGCTTCAGCCAACTTCGTATGCAAAACTCGGGGTGGCTAGCTGGAAATCGATCTGGTTGCAGAGGCTTTTTGGTTAAAGTCCAGGTCCAGCCCAGAATGTAGCGCCATTTAAGGTTAAGTAAGTAAGTATTGATAAGATAACTACAAGTCCGCTTGCAATTTTCTTTGCAAATATGAATAAACTTTATTGCAAATATTCTGAGACAGTTAATCTGTCAGATGAGGATGATTTCTTAATAATACCCTTTCTGTGTAGGCCACATAAGGCGAAATCCTGGTTCAAGATGTGAAACGTTGAATCCTGGTGTTTTTTGATCCGTTCAAGAATAATTCGAGCAATTGGAAGGATATGATCAGGAGATTTCAGGATTTCATTATAAACTCTTCCTGTTTAGATTGGTATTAGATGTAGTCAACTTTTCCTTTGAGCTTTGCGTGCTCCGTTCAAAATTTTCCAGGCATTTTTTTAAACTTTTGATATTTGATGTTCCAACAGCAAATACTTTTACTTTTTTATAAAAATTTGGCATAATTTGTTAGTATGTGAGGTGCTGTTTAATTAAGTTACCCTCGATACATAATCAAGCCAGTTTTTCTATAACTTCGAACCCCAAATGATGACCAAAATGAGATGATTCCTTGAGAACACGCTACTTTATGGTTGACTCGCACATCCGATTACTGGAAGGAGTTATATTAATCATTTTCTGTCTTCTGTGCGTGACAAATGTCGGCTCGTTACAAACATTATTGAAGACAAGGTCATAGGGCGAAATGAATTCTAGAAATTGTTAACCCTTGGAGTTAAATTTTTGCTATCCCATTGGGTATGATGAGGGTTAGCATCACATTCAATATTAACCAGAAATAGGTAAATCCTGCGTGTCTTATAGATGCCATTAATTGTCTCGACAAATGCACAAAAAGCACCACCCTCGCTATCATACTCTGAGCAATACCACGTCTTGACTACGGAATTGTATCAGCATTTGGATTTTAAACGGCAGTAGTAACAACGTCCAAGTTCCATCCCCAACGTTCGATGTGTATGTTCCATATGTTTTTCTTTGTGACCTTATTTCGTAGGACCTTATTTCACATCACCCGCTCATTCGTGTAGGATGACGAAGGGGGACGCACGCGACTCCTTCAAGGTCGGAAATAATTACATCGAAAACTTAGATGAGGGTAAAATATATATACGTCGTCATCAGAAAGGAGGCTCAGATCTACATGGTGAATTGGATAGAATTTTAAAAGGCGGATCAACATTTAGTGAGTTGAGAACTTGGTCCACTAAGGCCCTGTTGCTAATTGTTAAAACTACGCCAGCACAGAGCTTTACACGTATCAACCACTATTTCTCTGAGCCTGGAAGATAAATTTGTTTTTATTGGTGGAATAAGGAGATTAGTATCTATGTAGAGCAAATTGATAATTGATATCAATGTTTTGAATAGCTACGAGTATATCCCAATATCGAGGCTGTAATATTAGGTATGAATCTAGAAAACGAAAATTCAGATCCTATTTTTTAGATCCCGCTGGATCCGATCTTGTTCACGTAGGTAAATTACGTGGAAAGTTGTATATTTTTTTGCAATCTTAAGTAACCAGGTTAATTGACCTTCCTTTTTTAATATTTTAAATATATATTAATATCAGTGCTTGAACGTCACAATAGAAGTGCCTACACACATGCACAAACGTCATGATGGCACAAGGAGGCTTGACTAAGAGTAGAATGCAATTTTATAACAAACTAATTTATGCATTGGAATTTATTAATTTTTCATTTTTTTGCAAGATGCTTGATAGTAATGAATAATTCAGAAAAATCGCACCACGTGGCCCTACGATGAGAAACAGGTGGCAATTAGTCAATAAATTAACTGAAAAGAGCATAGCAAAAGTTGTAGAAATACGCTTTGAATAAAAAAACAAATTATTTGTTACAATATGTAAATAAATAAATAGAACATGATGAATAATGTATTTTTTAAATTGATTGCCCAGGCAAATAACTTACAAAGACATACGAAATCTGAAAGCTGAACCGTTGAAGTTAGAACCTGCGACTGTTTTATTCTCTGATGTTTCCAAATGGCTAGGTCAAAACTTGCATTTATGAGAGCTTGGCCTTGTCGTTTCGGATCTAGAGCTGGGATTTGAATTCTTATTGGATTGTTCTTTTCCAATTGCTCGATTTGTTATAGCCAAAGTTGATGGATTTAGATTTTTGGGCTAAGTTCACATTCTGGGGAAGCTTATATTTACTCCTCCAATCACCTTCCCTGCACACAGCATCAAATATCCGACGAAATACTATTTTTTGCTTATAGTCCAGTACTTTGCATTCTCTATAACATTACACAATAAAGTGGTCTATTTCTCTTAAGCAATATCTCTAAGAAGCCTGAACATATTTTGATGTCATGTACATACGTTGGTGGTGAGGGAATTTTTCAGGCATGGTTTAAAGATGCCTGAAATACACGCTCCGTTTCCTTAAAATGTCTGTTATAAGCCGAATTTTGTCAGACCGAAATTTTAAAATGATGATGTTTCAATGAACAAATAAGTATCGGTTTAAGCAACTCTCAAAATCATTGTGTGGATTCTATCTCTTTTGCCAAACCAAGGAAGTAGCGTAGAAGTGTCTAAAGATCAGTCTCCGTCGGGTTTCCACTATATGCAGCATAGTATAATATTTGAGAAAATATTATTTGCTGCATTTTCGTTTACTCTTAGTACGTATAGGTACTCTCCAAATTCTTTGAAGTTGTCTTTTTTGCTTGTCGATAGCATATGTATATATAGTTTTGTTCTCGTTAATCTTCCTTATTTCAATAGTCGAATTAATAGATTGTCAGTTCACTTTATTCTAGGTATGTTTCTGTAAGAAAAATGTACGAACTC
The DNA here is from genome assembly GCA_963082735.1 of Pocota personata. NCBI lineage: Eukaryota > Metazoa > Arthropoda > Insecta > Diptera > Syrphidae > Pocota > Pocota personata. The sequence goes on from OY720430.1 coordinate 53,968,349, forward strand.
TGCGAAAACGGGTCTTTTATAGCCCCAATATTGTGTGTAGTCTCATAGTGGATCAAAGTGTCACTTGAATGGATTGCAGCTGTCACCTTATTTTTCTTATTTACTTATTTATCTTATCTTTGCTAACGGCATCTATCGATAAACCATGCAGAGGGTTCAGACAGATGACAGGCATGGACTCACCCCCTCACATGTTGTCAGTATCTCGAGGCTTTAACACAGCGTTATAGGTTCGAATTTCCTGAGTAGTTTGTAATAAAAAAAATTGACTATGTCTATGTAAAAGCTAGCAGGGTAGTTGCCTGGTTTCCTTATAAGATATGTGGAGGAACCACTATTACAATAAATTAATATTATACTAAATATTAAACAAATAGGTCTAGTACCTATGCTGCTTTTATTACAGTTATTACAATTTATACTATGCACAACATTTTAACCGTCCTCAATTTTCTATTATTTTAGCCGAAATAATTTCTTTCTCTGTATTTCTTCTCTTCTCTACATCCCTGTCTCTACATATTATAAAATTGAAATTCTTTATCTCTCTGTCTGTCTGCGAGACCGTTCACCACTTAACCAATTTAAATTCGGTTTTTTCAGTGCATTGAAACATTTTCTGAGCACATACTAGGCTATATGCCAATTCCGTCCGATATCAACAGTACGGTATATGTGCACCGAAGTCGGGTAAAAGTCATCAAGCGGTGCATTTAATTCGATATGACCGCTAAACAAAGGCTGATTCAATTGGAAGTTACAATTCAAATTTGACACTACTGTGATTCTGTCAAAGATAAACAGCTGATATTTGTCATCTGCGGGTACTAAGCATTGGTATTTGTAATTATCAAGGCGGGTATGAGAGAATAGCGCATTTTAATTGTTAAAACCCATATCCGAAATTTCCATCGATTTTTTGTTTCGTTTTCGTTTCGGCTACCAAAATTGACCACCAAGATCGTACGATATCACACTGTTGGATTTTTCTTTGAGGTTATGTGAAGCAGATGCACGTCAATGACCCCCAAACGATTCCAGAGCTAAAGGACGAGATTCGACGCTTTATTTATTGTATTTATATAATATTGGAATATTTGGGAAGAATAAGACGGTAGGTAGTTTTTCGAAAACCAACATACTAAAGGGGTCTACCTTCTTTAGGAGTTTTTTTCTTTTGATTTTTATCAAAATAGAATCGACGCATTGTTACCTTTCATTTGATATCCATATTGTATTTATACAAAATACCGGAACGGAAAACAACATCCCGCACGACGGAAAACCTATGGCATACAACAATAATTTACACTAAACGGGTTCGATAATAGAGCGATCATAATGAGCGACATGCCCGAAAATGATATTCCAATTTTATTAATTTAAAACGCTCCTTTAGCGCACGATCGATTCACCCGGTATATTAGCGCATTCAGATTAAAATAGTCCCTTTTATACTTTAACTATTTTTCAGGAAAATTGAGAGCTGGGAACGGCTGTCCTTTAGAAGCCTTTTGTACTTTTTTTGGCTCTATGACATAAAACAAAATTATGCATATAATAAATGTACTATTAGGAACCCATTCCTGCACTGCGGTCAGCAAACTTGCTCCAATCTTGGAGCCAGACCTTCAAACAGGTGGCCTTAATAATATAATCACCCATTGTACTTGCATACAAATAGATTTGTTAGCCGTAGTCGAGCTAATCTTCTGTGTCGAGATTAATGCTAAACAGCTTTCAAATGTGTCCAGATATTAAAAATAGAGTTTAGTCTTTCTGTAGCTTACTACACCTTTCTGTATTGAAAACAGATTATGGAATTTTTTCAACCATAACTTCTTGGGACTGCTGTCGAATGATTGCTTAAGGTGGTGGGCGAATAATTATAAGTCTGTCTCTACTATTAAAAAATCAACAAATTGGGTTTGAAGTAGATTTTTTACTTCTACAAAACTTTCCAGTAATAAGGGAATCTCTTTTTTTTATGCAAAAACTGAACTGAACTGCATCTTATACTTCACCGCTAAGGTACAGAAGCTCTATTTAATGAATATTTTGCAAGAATTTTAACCCCATCGGAACTATGTGGACCTATTGATATAACAATTGTTAACCTTATTGCTATTTTTTTCTAGTTCCAATGACATCAACATTGGATAGTTACATATGTAAACAGAAGTACTAGGCCATCTATATCTTTACATGATCACTGAATTCCGGTGATTCTTTTATAACTCAACTAGTATATAAGCCTGTCATTGGCGGGCTTGTTGATCATTTTGTATGTATAGAAGACAAAAAAAAGTCCTTTGTACCACGCGTATTATGAAAATCGTCCTGACCGTTGTTTCATACTATGACGTGCAAAGCTTTCTATAATACTTGATATAGGTGAGAAGGGCCAGATTTTAGGAGCCAATTTTTTAGCAAATTATATATATGTTGTTAATACTTTGCAACATACTTTATGTATTACTAAAATCAAAACTAGAGCTTCGTACAGGCCCTCCGCTTGAATCGGACTACAATTGTGAAAAATTTTAGCTCTGTAGGTAAGGCACAGTTTAGGAGGGATTTTCTTAACAAATTATTTATTGTGGATAATGTGCAACACACTGTATTTCGAGAATCATAATCAGACTCCGTACAGACTGGGTCGTACCATAAAAGTGTGCAAAAGCACAGCTCTCTAGGTCACCCTAGAACTTTTGTAGCCCTCGAAAGGACACAATTTTGGAGGCAATTCTTAGTAAATTATGTATTGCAGATCAATCAAGAAAATATAACACAGAATTGGGCTTACCAAAAATGTATAAAAAATGTATATTAAATGATTTTTTTTTTCTTTTGCGTAAAATTGTTAAAATCCCTCAAAAAAAAAAGTATTCGGTCAGCTAATAAAGGTCGACTTGAAGTAAGCTATATGCCTTCTTTTAGGTCTATTAATTATATTTTACCTAATGTAAACTTTCAAAGATAAATTTTCGTCTTAGAATTATATAGTTATATGTATTGTGCATCCTATAGGTACACGCTTCAGTTTTTGCGGCAAGCTATTCGTAATTTTAAGAATTATAAAAAAAAACATTGATTGTTCCGCAAAAACTTACGAATATAAAATTGGTTATTTCCATGGCTAAAATCCAGTGCCCACTTACCTAGCACAAGGTTCGACATAAGTCTGCATGTTAGCAAAGGATTATTAGAAACAAATAGAGTTAACAATGAAATGTCCACGACTTAACTTTTATACTCGTAAATTGAGTGTTAATTCCCCACAAAAACGTCTTAGAATCGTTCCTAGGGTAATGGATAAACTTTGGTTTCCAGTCCCTATATATTCTCAACCCTTTTGGATCATTCCTACTTTTGCTATTTCTTTTCTCGGCATAAGAAATAGCACCGATGCACCTATTTAAAAATAGATTTTACCTTGGATGTTAAGGATCATTGGGTTTGAAGTTGATTATTTATTTCTATGAACATTTTTTTCCTCGGCATAAGACTTTACAACTTCAAAAAATATGAACCGATTTAAAAATAGATTTTAACAGAGACTTTATCTTGCAAGTTACAACTTAAGCTCTCTTTTCCTTTGTCTCCTTTATGGATGCGACACTATAAGCACGTCTACCTACCGAATGAGTTGGTTTATGATCGTTCTTATCTCTGATTTTCTTTACTTTGTCGTTGTTTAAATAGACGCAAGCTGTATAAAATGCATATATCCCTAATATAACTTTGCTCATTTGCTTTCTTAAGCAGTATATGCGCTTCTTGCTATCTTGTATCTGATATAAGCAAATGCCCTCAATTAGTAAATAAGAAGAAAAATATTAACTCCCTCTGTTAGGCAGAAAAATCACGTCGTTTACTCCATAAGTACCTACAACCACTATACAAGGACGGAAAAGTCGAAAGTTGAATTGCAGTGACATCATGTTTTCAGGGCGAACAATATATATATTTTTTTTTAAATGAAATTATTATACACACAAAGTACGCACAGCACCAAGTAAATGATAAAAATTATTACCTGGAAATTTATTCCTTGGGCAGAAGAATATAAATCCATTTTTTCCTAATCTGTCAGTTGGCCTTGAATACAGCAAACTAGTGTTGTTTGAGACCTGATGAACACACATAAAATAGTAAACAATGCTATGGTTTCACTAAACTTTAAACTTTGAATATAATTTTATTTATTTTATCTTTTTCTCCGATAGGTACTTTTATCACGGCTTTTCATTGCAAGAAAATTATTTATTTCATAGCGAATATTAAACTTAAGAACTTGCACTTTTTATTATAAAATATCAACGAGAGTATCCAAAAACGAACGTTTGCATGTGGTAAAAAGAGAACACGAACTAATATGCGATATGTAGTTAGATGCTTGCAGTAGTATCGCTCCGAACTAGGTGGTATTCCGGCGGCAACTAATGTTGACCTGGTGTAATGGCTATTACTCCGAGCTCCGTCCCGGTTATTGCGCAAACACTGTTGGTGTCTTTTTATTTTTTTTTTGTTATTAAAAAAAAAAAAAAAAAAACCCCAGTCATGCGACGAAGGTGGTTGTAGACTTGACCGTGGACATTTCTGAATGAAAGACAGAGTATCTCTTGTTCGAGTAAGTTATAATCTATGTTTGATTTGTTGTTGGAAAGCGTTGTCAAGTTATCTACATGAAAAAGCTTCATTCTTCTATATCAGGTGTGAAACGTACGGGGTAGCATTGAAGTGTAAGCACAGTTGAAGTTATCTATGGGGGAGGTAGGCTAGGCATTTCAAATTTAGTAGCGCTTAGGTTGTATTAAATATTATTGCCAAGAAACAACTTAATTACTAAGTCATCCCATTATAATTGGCATTAGCATAAAAATAAATTGGTAGTTATACTGTGTGAGGCATCACCTAGTTTATTCGCTTGTAAAAGTGGTATTCATGCGACAATTAAATTAACATGATAATTAAATGACATGAGTGGCACATGATCGTCTTTTCCGATGAAACAAAACTTAATTTGGATGGACCCGATGAATACTCGTATATGTAATTTTTAGTTTCATGATTTAAGAAAAGAGGAAATAACTTTGGATAGATGGCATAGTTATTTGATGGCGGTATTCTATTACGTCACAGTAAGTTCGGATTTTCAGATTTCAAGAATGATTGAGGAAACCTACAAATCCATATTAGAAATTTGTTTATTAATTCTGGACGTTTAACAGGTAGAATATATGAGTGTCCTTATACAAGTGAGACAAAAACGGAAGTAATTTATATGACTTTAATTACTTTAATCGTTAAACAACTGAGTTTATTCTTTACCTACATTCAAAATTCTTTCTGAAACATCATCGCTATGTATCCCTCTACGAATTTCTAAAATGGGATTTCCCCAGTTGTCTGAAGTATTGCAGATATCTTACGATATTAAAAAAAAAACGTGTGCCTTTAAACGACGGAATGCAAAAGGAGTCTAGCTTCTTTCCTGTGTTTATTTAGTTCTGTTCATCTCCATTATGTTTTATCAAGCAAAAAAAAAACTTCGCGAACCTCGCAAGTGTTTGAAATGACATTTAGACACTTCTTTAAAAAGCGCCAACTAGTCTATGCCAGAAAATCTAACAGTAATCGCCGTAGACCATACCGAAATAGACCATTACCTAAATTTGTGGACCAGTTTAGTGCCTAATTCAAAGCGTTTACACCCATGAGTGGTCCAGAAGCAAAGCTATCAATCTCCACTCTATGAATAACACTTGGCAGAAAAAGTGTGCGTGTAGAAAAGTATCTAATGTAAAAATGCTTTAAAATGTGATTAAAAGAACTTTAAAATTTATTTTGTTTATTTATTATACTTCAGTATTTGATTTGGTAACATTTCAGAAAACAATAACTAAACAAAAAAACGTAACTATAAAAGAAATATTCCTCAGAAAAAATCTGCGTACAAAGCAAAATACTAAACGAAAAGCATCTACTGTTGGAACTTTTTTCACATATCAATAGCTTGCTCGATATCCTTTACGCCTTAGAACTTCTGCCAATTGTTTTGGCATGGATTTAACAAGGTTGGATATTTCTTCGCAGGTAATTTTGTTCCATTCCTCGTGAATTATTTCTTTGAGTCCGTTCTTGGAGGTGATACTGTACTGGCAAATCCTACGTTCTAACAAATCCCACAGATGCTTAATGGGATTGATCTCAGGCGATTGGGGTGGCGTGTGCAACTGTTTGGGTACATTATACAGCAACCAAAGGTTGACTGGAAGTGGTGCTCTCTACCAAGACCCAGTTTTTCCGCACTCCGTTTTAAATTAGCTTTCAATATATCTAAATAACCTCTCTTGTCCATGATGGACTCAATAAATTCTAGTTGGTCCAAGAAGAAAATTTAGATGCAGTTAATTTAGGATTCTGTTGCATAGATTGAAGAATGTTACGCTTTTCTCGGTTGGTCAATTTGGAAGGGCGACCAGAATTTGGCCGTTATAAAAAACACCAGTCGATTTGAAGTTACTTACTTACTTATGTCCTATATCCCCTTGTGGGTCCTAGGGCCTCGACTACGCCTACGCGCCATCGTGTACGGTTTCTGGCAATGTGTCTCAGCTCTCCCCAGCTTTTCCCCAACTGCCGTGCTTCCTTCTCGACTGGTCAATTTGGAAGGGCGACCAGAACTTGGCCGTGATATAAAAACACCAGTCGATTTGAAGTTATTTATCACTCATTGAATGGGAGAATGCGTTCTGCCAACTGTTTGACCAATTTTTCGAAACGTTTTTCCCTCTTTCCACAACTTAACAATGATTTTCCTTTTGCCAGGACTAATTTCTTTTTTTTTTTCCAATTCATTGCTGTATTTAATTTTCTTACAGTGTTAAAACTTTTGTTACAGAAACGTCAAATTGTTGGACAACGCAAAACAGACAAGAATGTAATTTGTTCCAGGAATTTCTTTAAACCAAAGACCGGGTTCCCCGTTAATTTGTTTGTACGCACACTTTTCTGGGCCCTTGAAGGCCTGAAGGGGTTATTGCCAGCTTTTGACTTTTGACCATTGCAACGTTACAACATATAATACTTTGTATGCACACTTTTTCTGGCAAGTGTACATACGTCACTAAACGAGATAGCTTAATGGTTTATCTTTTAAAATAAGCGAAACTGAAGAATTTCTAGCTCAACTTTAACTTCATTCCCCCAAAAAAGAAGAAATGTCAGTTTTGCATCTAGTGGTTTCATATGTCCGGTGAGACTATTTCTGAAATTGAATTTGACAGTTTATGTTCAAAAGAGAAACAGATGTCTTTAGGTTTTTTTGTACATTGATGTAATTACTAACGCTGTGTACGTAAGAAATTAACTAATTTAATTGTATTCAATTTTCAAAAACGTTTTTATAAGAAAATTTAATTTTTATTAAGTTTGAAAATTTAAAAGTAGTATTTAATTGCATTTATGAACTGAATGTGTCATGTGTCACTTTTTTGTTATTTAAGTGTAGAAATGATTCGCAAGAAAAATTAATAAAGAATTAAACTCTTTTAAACCGAAAGGATCCACACCCAAGCGATTTATCGTACAAAAGATGCAGTGTTACCGCATGCATTATAACAAGATAAACTTGGCCCAAGAGCTATCGAAGAACATGCAAACGCATAATTCCGAACAAAAATAATAAAGTATGTACCCCAACAGGGGTATCAACATTGTACCTATAAATGTTAAATGTTTGACGCCAATCTTTATCTTAACAATTTCCGTGATGAACGTCAACTGAGAATGTTATGAGTCATGTATAAACAAATTGCGATAATATGATTCACGATGCTCATTTCGTTTTCTTGGAAATTTATATGAAACGTGTATGTACTTTTAACAGTATTCATGACGGGACTAGAAAGATGTTAAGATTATATGTACTTTGTAATAAGCAGAGAGCTTGAATGACATGTTTCATCAGTTGGATGACATTCCTACGTACATACATATGTATGTACTTATAAAATAAATATTTTCAGACATTTTTCGAATGACGGTCACACTGGAGGCAACACACAAAGACGAGCTCGAGATCTACTCCACATCCCATCATTTCGCAACAATTACGGTAAAAGACAGCTGAAGTACACATTTCCAAAAATAATGAACGGACTACCGGAAAATTTTAAAAACATAAACGATTTATGTAAACGCAAAAAATGCTTGTTTTCTGTTTTCCTTTTTTTCTTTTGCATACATTAAATTCAGAAAAATATTTGTTTTGGCTTTTATTAAGGCAAGATAAGGCGAACACAGACTTAATGATATTTCAGCATTACTAGTTCGGGTAAAATTGCGGGAGCAATTTGGTCACAAATCCTGATTGATTTATAGCCGAAAAAATTACAATTTTCAAAAGCCAATAAAGTAAAGTTGTATGAATTTCTGCCAAAAACCTGGTAATCATCTGATTGCATATGTGTGTCCTAAGAGCAGTTTTCGAGCAATATCGTATTTCTCAAAATCGGCCCGTGGTAAGATATCGTTAGTTTTAGCTACATCCGAGAAATAGTCAATTTTCAAAATCCGGTAATAAGTTAGAAAACATTATTTAATTTTTTAGCATAATATGAGTATGCAATCTTATTGGAAATATCAGGTACTTCAGATATGAAATTAGATTATAATGAAAATTATACAATAATTTCGCCTCTGCACTAATGCCCACATATAGCCCGAGATACAGACAAACAGATTATTTTCAATTGCATATTATCGGTCTCAGCCGGCGTTTCTACGTTGTCAAAATTCGAGCAACTCTGTACAATTTGAATAGATTTGTTTTGTAGTGATTTCAACTTTTCGTATTGACGAAGTGAAATAGATATATGTATGTAAAACGAAGAAAAAACAATCATAGTGAAAGTAGGAACGCTAGTCTCAGCCCCTAAAAAAGTTTACAACACTAAAGTTAGGGAAATATATAAGATTTTAGTTCAATTAGAAAAAGTTAAAAAGTGCAATCAAGGCCCTTAAAGTCACATGGTTTTTTACGGTCATAAAAGAAAAATTATCAAAAATAAATACAGAACTAAATATTTGCTGATGTATTGCATAAAGAAGACAACGAGGGTACACAAGCAGGAACCGAACCTGCGATAGACTTGGTTTTTGTCACCAATGCTTTATCAACTGAACAGTTCGTGTGCGTCTTCTTCCATTGTTAATTCTTTAACATCACTATGTTGCTAAAATTTGTTCATCCCTTGCTATTGGTTGTAGTTGATTAAGAACAATAATTCACAGTGGATTTCGTTTACGAAGCAAGCACACCCGGCTGATATTATATGACGAATTAATGCATAAGTACGTGAAAAGTATTACTTTTAAATTTAAATGAAAGAGCTTTTACGGCTAATTGATCAATATTGTAACATAATGTAGCATAATGCAACAAATTCCGAAGTGTCTTTTCATTCTGGCATAATTTTGTTCCGAAGTGTCTTTTCATTCGAGGTTCGTGTCTGCAATTAGTCTCCACATTTCGTGTCCACGATAAGAGACGGATAATATCACGGATAAGAGAGAACAAGAGATTATTGGCTGCAGCTGTCATCCTGGAATTATTACATCAGAATTTTCTTGTTCCAGTGGTCGAAGAATTTGCTAGAAGTTTCTGGCTATTAGCAATGCGGCTATTTATGGACAGATGGCGATCGAGACAGGGCAGTTGGTTTTGAACCGCACGAGGAGATTGGAAAAGTGATAATGGGCGAAGTTGTAATTTTGTGATAAATTGAAAGTTGAGAGTTATCAAGAAGAAGTAAGTAGTTTGGATTTGTGAATTAAGTAATTGAAAGAGATAAAGTGATTTGAGAAGAAAGAGACCTTATAAGGAAGGAGTATTCGAAGAATAGTATAGTGTGAACTTGAATTGTTCTATAGACTAAAAAATAAAGAAATAATTTCACAGAATATCGTTTTATCTACTCGAGCCGTAGCTCGCATATTACAATATTAATTGAAAAAAAAAAAATAAATTTAAAAAAAAAAAATATCCTTAAAAAAAATTGTTTTCGTGTCATTGGCGCAGCCCTTTAGCCATCTCGGCCACGGAGGTGTTACCATTGGGGAGGTCAAAAGCAATACTTGTACTTCGCACATTCATCAAAAAATATATATGTATATACTCGTATGTATATATTTTTTTCTTCCTAAGTGGAGTATCATTTTAAAGATCTCCGTAAGTAGGCTTTAAAAATACCAAATTTTGTATGTTACTATCAACACAACACTTTTTGTTTAATGTTTTTGAAGTAAAATTGTATGCTGACTTCAAATATGCAAATTGATTCTTCGTATTACAATGATTTTTATAAACGAAATAAAAGTACAATGATCAGTTTACTAGATTTATCTATTAACACTCTACAATTTACAGTTAAAAATAAAATAAAATAAAAGTATTCAAAGCCGAACCTAATCACCGAACTCTTTAAAATAGTGCTTCACATGGGGTATTAAATATACGTATTTATATTATTTTTTAATTAATTTAATTTGATTGACGTCAAACTGGCTTTAAAGCTATTTTGGCATCTGTTTACTTTTTACTCAAATGTTGAAGACTTTTATGGAGATGAGACAGAAAATATTTGGATGTTTCAAAACAAGAAACATGTATAAAACCCATTTTGCCCAAATATTCACTGGCCGGGTTTGTAATAAATGTATATGTATAGTTTGTTTCTTTGCTAAATAAGTGTAATGATAATTACCACACGAGTGGTGACGATATCATTATCATGAGGTACAGGTCCTTTAGTACTGATGGACTGAAATAATACTCGTATATACATTTTGATTGTGTGTGTTTTTCGTGTAGATCGACATAATTTCCAATGCAGATCGAAAATATTATATAAATTCCGTTCACTTACTAGGAAATTCGTACGCATTCTAGTCCAACTTCGTTCCCTTAACTAACAAATTCATAAAAGGGAGGGGCAATGAGTAAAACATGTTCTCTCAATCGAAAACCTTACTAATTTTTGCTTAACTGTGAGTAAACTGTCAAATCGCTCATATGTACATTTCAAATTGCTTATTAAGTGAATTTTGTGTTTCTCTGGTATTTAATCGATTAAAACAAGCGCAGTTATAAATGGAAAATGAAAATAAATAAAAATAAAGTACACGATGTTGTATGTAAACGGTAAAATAAAAAAAAAAAATATTAAAGATTTTCAAAAACTTGGTATACTCGTACCATACGTGGCTCAAATATTGATTTCGAATAAAATCGATCGAATGATAGCAGAGAAATAATAAATTTTCAGAAACCGGTTAATAAGCAAAGTACCGTTAAACGTATTTTTTTGGAAAACCTGCTAAACCATCTGATAGCATATACCCACCATAAGTCAAATGCCAAATTTGATCAAAATCATTAGAGCCGTTTTCGAGAGTGTAGTTCTTTATTTTCAAAATCGGGACTACAGGTCCTAGATAGGAAGTATGAAAAAAATCCGTCCAGCTGTTTAGGCTGCAGTCGACCATACATACAGTTAGACAGACAGAATTGAGAGCCCTCTTTTCTTTAGTTTCTCTAACATACGAAGTGTTTTGCATGCTTCAGGTCGATGTTGTTTGACCGCCATATTGATTTGGTTGACATTTATCAGTTCGCATTTGACGGTCGTGAAAAGCAATCGATAATAATATATTATGGAGGGAGCATCTAACGCCTCAACAATGTGTTGAAGTTATTAAAACATTTTATCTAAATAACAAAATTTCTTCTTATTTTATGTTTAAATGATGTGCCTAGCAAGTCAACCATTCAGCGAGTAATGAATAACTTTGAAACTCAGTATATGCTGGCAGGTAAAGTGAAGTTCGGCCATGTTCGTAGCATAAATACGGCACAAAATATTTCTGTAGTGAGAGACAATTTTGATAAAAATCCAGGCACCTCCGTTAGACGTCGTGCACAAGAATTTGGAATGTTTCCGGCAAGTTTGTGTGAAATAATCAAACAGATTTGCATTTGTACCCAATTGTGAAATTCAATTGACCGTATGCGCCGTCGGAAGTAAATAGATTGGAAAGGTTTTGCAGCTCCATATTGACGACCCTAATTTTTGGGAAAAAAACATGTGTGCCGAGCTCATTTCGAATTATCTGGCTTTGTTGATAAACAAAATATACGCTATTAGGGCACTGAAAATCCTCAATTGATACACCAACGACCTTTACATCCTCGTCGAGTTACTGTATAGCGGCATCATTGGGTCACATTTTTTTGAAGATGCAAGAGACAATGCTGTGTGAATTACTATCGTGACTTCTTGGTGGCCGAATTGTTGGGCCTACAACATACATGGTACCAACAGGATGGTGCCACATCACACACAGCTAATGATATGATAGATATTTTGCGAGGAATTTGTCTAGGCCTTATAATGTCAAACAAAGGTAATATCGATTGGCCCCTTCGATCACCTGATTTGACAGCCCCTGTCTTCTTCGTTTAGGGGTACTTGAAGGGAAAGATCTACGGCAAGAAGCCAACCACAATCCCGATGCTAAAGGACAACGCTATTCAAGAAATCGGTGAAATAACACCCGAAATGTGTCAAATGTTACGCAAATACCTACACAATTGTTTTAGACGAAATAATCGGTTAATAAAAAAAAAAATTGTGTTTCATTTCACATAAAAAATACCCTCATGCACAGCTATTGTTGTTCAACGCATCCTTTACTTTCTTTGTAATTTTCACCTCTCTCCGATAGATTTTCCCCCACACCCTGAAATTTGCGATTTCTCGAATTTTAGTGCAGAAAGTATGGAAACAAACCTTATACTTCAGTCTGATAAATGTGACAAAATTGATACCTACCCTATAGGATTGGGTGCTATGAATTAATCAACTCTGAGGAATGTTATATTGTAGTAAATAAATTAAACGCAATAACGATAATAGCGCTTGTCAGAACCGGTAGTACTAATAAACAATTTCGATCAACAAACCTAGCATTTTGGTATAACTTATAATTGCTCTATTTTTCTTTGGTAATTGTTAATATTAATTTACTCGCATTTATGACAGTTGTTATGCAATACAAATGAAGGGGCGGATGCTAATTCATAGTATGAATACTTAAAATGTTAATCACTAAATTAGAAAAAGAGCTTTAAATAAAAATTGAGGGGGTGAAAGCCATGATAGTGTAGGTATTCTTGTCTTAATTTGGAGAAACCCAAAATGATAAATTCCACTGTTACATTTTTGGATTGTAACGCATTGAATACATACCGCTATATGGTCTTATTAGAAGTAACTGGAATCGAAAGAATTTATGTACAATGCATCTTTTCATGCAAGTCAATATTTTAAAATTTAGCTAACCGCACTACCGTTTTACTCTGTCAAATCGAAATAGACCTTATTCAATATATAGCTACAGATGTATATATCTCTTATCACTCTTAATGCCACAAGTTGTTGATGACGTGTGACAAATAATAATGATGTTAAATATGTATGTAACGATTTCTATCGTTCCATTAGTTGCAAACTAAGCGATTGATTTCTCATTAATAAATACTCAAATGCATGTTCATGTACGGTATACCTAAAAGGTAGGTATATGTATATTATCTTAAAGTATTATTAGCCAAATAATGAACAGGTTTTTAAAACGTAACCGTTTCCCGCCTGCCTTAATGGATCCACCGCAAAATTGTTTTATTGGTTAAAGGTTAAAAGTCAAAACAACAAACAAAGTAATAAAATAATTTCTTAATACGTAGGTATTCTATTATGTATATATTTATTTTGTTTATATGTCTTTATTGTCAACTGGTGCATTTGAATACTTTAGGTAAGTCTTGCCTCAAACCAACGCGAAATATTCGCAGCGACAACGAAATACAAGAGGAAAGTATAGTCTCACCTCAAATCGGACGGAATCTGGTTGGAATGAAAAACGTTCTGGGTAAAATGGCAACTGTCTTTTAAACAGTTGGCATACTTGAAATAGCCAACTACATAGGATATACTATATACGTATCTGAAGAAAGAGGGCATGCTTTGACGGTAGGCAATGCTCTCACAAATCACTCAAATATTGTCCTGAGACGTAACATCAAACAAACCAAATTTTTGTGTACGAGTAATTTGGGTTCGGTCATAGAGAATTTCAATAAATTTCTGACAAACAAGTGAAAGTGATTCGGAGATTCCTTCTTTGAGCTCCGAACAACAATTGGTATTAGCTTGGCATGCATGTTCTGCACTGGTTTATCTCTCATATAGATTGCATCCATAAAGAGATGATCAGGTTAAGTTTCTTCCAGGGATCCGATAAGGGCACTGTCTACGGACAGACAGGATGCAAATGATAAGTGCATGACATTGGACTTCGATGTCATCAGAATAGACTCAGTTCACTTTCAATTCTTGGCGATTCCACGTTTCCTCAAGACTGCTCAAGACTGCAAAGAAATTTGATGACGTGTTTCTTCCGGGACATATCATAATGGACCAATTTCGGGCACAACTTTGAATTTCATAAACTAAAGCTAGCCTAAGTCTGTACAACAAATAACATTTCACACCTTCTTAACTTCGTTCGATGTCAATGAAGAACAGATGTAGAGGATATCACTCTATCCAAAAACCAAAAGTACTTGATTAATTGAGTACGTGATTAATTGAGTGATATTTTGCATATATTGTTGGGAAATGCGAAGTACACATCTTTTCCTTGTAAAACTTATAATCATTCCCTTCCTCTACTAATCAAGGAAGGCTTCTATGTACTAAGTCGTTTTAATTAGTAGATGCATAAGGTCTGCCGACGTTGTTGTAGCGAAGGCCTTGTAGATTTATTTGTTTTAAGTGTTTAATGCCGATTTCGTTGACCTCGTTTTTTTTAAGCATTTTTAGCATTGGATTATTCAACCCCTAGGGTATACGCTCGTCTATAACGTGATTCAAGATGACTAAAAATACTCTTTTCTTCTTCTGATCCGAATGCACCAATTATTGCTGCGGGTACAAGTATATCTGTTCTATGCCTGGATTTTCAAAATGTTGGGCTTTCTCTGCTCCTGCCAGTTTAAGTACGAATGTGTGTATCCCTTTCAGCACCCAATTGCACATATACGATTAATCTAGTCGCTCTATTCCTCTATATTCTAATGTTTCAAATCTAGTTTTTAAATCTTTTTCATGGGAAAATAAATATCATGTACTAATTTTGTTTGCATGAAAAAATGTAACGTATTTATGGTTTTTATTATCATAAACTATTTGGAAGTTGTATAAACGAAAGGATTTTACTGTTTTTCAGAAATAAAATACCTTCAATAGCTTCAATTAGTACCAACCCACATGGTTTTCTAAGGACTTTAGATATTCTTCCTGATTTAGAATTAAATATTTATTATTTTAACTCTTAAACCCCCTTGAGACTACTATGGAAGAGTCTTATTACTTCTATTATGTCCTGTCAAAATTTGTAAATCTGATAGTCTGCACACATCCATATCATTTTGCAAGCATAATTTCTAAACCGTAGAACTAACTTTATGACATTCTGTTGCCATTGAAGTCGCCGAAAAACTTCTGAAAGAAATGATTGTACATCGTGGCCAGTAAACTCAAATTTTACATGTAAAAGGAAACACAAAAACTGCCACGAAATAAAGCTTTTTGGAGCCTGGCACTAGCCGTGTTTCTTTGTGGAAACTATCTCTAGTTCAGAAAAAGTTTGCATGGCAAACAAGAACAACAACTAAGTGGGTATACAGTTAAAGTAACTTTCGATTTTATCCACATTTATCTAAAACTTCATTCATTATCTTAATTTCATTCATTTTAGATTTTGTTCAGTGCAATATCATTGAATAAATAATTAAACAAGAGAAAAAGTAGTACAATGGTTGAAACATTTTCCTTGAACCCTAATCCGTGACTAAAACAGTAGTGCCAAATTTGCCGAAATAAATTGGAAATGTTTTTTTCCAAAACTTGACTACACTGTATATAAATAAAATTACAAAGAACGCCTACTCCCACTCCCCAAATGGTGAGTCCTACTCTCCACTACACTCTCACTCTCTGTTCTAAAAAAGTTATTTTGCTATTTCAGGAAGTTTGAACTAGTACTAATAATTTCGGAAATCTCCTTATCTGTCAAAATCATCTTTAGCGAAATTTCTCATTTAAAATAAATATTACCTAAAAATTATATTGGAGTGGCAAGCAAAAAATATATTTTCCGATTGTACACTCTTCGATACTTCCACCTTAAGTCACTTACTGAAATGTATGAGATTGTAGCTTGAGTTTTGAGCTGTCAACCTGCGAATTACTTATCCGAGCATGTATCCAAGTCGCATTTGGGCGGGGGTTTAAAGTAAAAGTAGTTACAAGTGATTTGTTGTATTTGTTTTTACATGTAAAATTTAACAACGAACTTTCCATGAAGTGAAAGACATGCATAAATAATATTTTTTTATTTAAAATTGTGCGTTTGAGCATAGTGAATTAACGATTTTTTCTTGTATTAATTATGGAAGATTTACACCTCGTTATTTTATATGTATGTATTATATATTAGTGCAAGAAGCTTCTTGTTTTAAATTTTGACTTATTTAATAGGACAATATTTGACTGCATAAAATGTGTGTAGGTAAATAATATTTAGGAACAAAATATATTAAAGTTTTATGTTCAAAACTGAGCATCAGTCCAAATCATTATTTACTTTAAACTGGCACATTACTATGGAAATTATTAAAGCAAAATTAAATCTTATGTATATAAAATAAATATTATTTTAAATGGGAGTAACAATTAAAATTTTTTTTTTACAAAAACTTTGGGACTATAGCTAGAAGTTTTCACATTGTCACGTTTTTGAATTAGTTAGGCTTTGCTTTTGCGTTTACCTCTTAGAGTTTTGCTTTAAGTTTTGAGAGCCTGGGTTGTGTTTCTTCAAATTCCAATTAAGCTTTACTTCAAATAATATTTTAAAATAGATTTTCTTATAGCTATCACGTTGCTGTATAATTCAAATGCTACCAACTCGAAGAGTTTTCAAATACGATCTGGAGGAATCGCATGTAGAGGGATAACTCACGTTGGGTGGCCTAAATGATTGACAGGAAATCTCAACTCAATTGGTGTGCGAAACTGAAATTAGCTAAGGATCGAGTGACTTAAAAATGCTTGTAGCGTCATCTAATGTAAAATGAAAATACTATTCGTCAAGTTTGATTAATCGACCCCAGTTATGTGAACGATTTTTAAATGTGTATATTAAATCTCATACTGCAAATCTTTACTGCTACAGATTTTTGTTTTTCCCTTGTTCCAAATTGAGGCCAAAAGCATATCGACAGGCGGACGGATGTTGCTAGTTCGACATACCTTTCAGTGCTGATCAGAAATTGTGGATATCTCTGATATCAAGAAGAAACTAGGCAACGAATACTACTTGGAGTTACAAATCCTTTATAGAAGACCTACTTTTCCGAGATCTACAACATTTCAAACATTAAGATTTCCCAAAACTTTGAATTAGAAAATCTTTACGATAAATTTATTTTCTATTTACTGGAATATTGCAAGCATCGAATTATCCGAAAAGTTAATTTAAAATAGTTGAAATAGCTAAAAACTGAAATCTAAAAAATTGTATCTTCTTTATGGCCATCCGAAATTTATATTTGTCATTTGATAAAACTTATTGTTAAATGGTCTGTAGAATTCTCTTAGTCTTTCAATTGCAGCTGGATCTATATATGGATGGTTTCGTCCCTTTGTTTTGCCCAAACAATGCGGTGTAGACTTAGCCTCTGACTTGAAGAGGCACGGAAATCCTTTTGTTGAATTAAAATAAAAATGTTTTTCCGTGACTACCCTTTTTAATCCGAGGAAATCCTAAATGAAAATTAATTTTTAATATACGCTTAAGATTCATGCTTAAAGTAATATTTACTTGAACACGACCGATTTCGAAAGCCGGATCAACAATCAGCCTCTCACCACTAATGAAGAGTAATTGCGACAGTGGGAAATACTGTAACCATTTCTCTAAATGTTTTGAATAGACTCCTATTTTGACTGGACTCCATGATGTATCGACCACTTCGAATGATCCGTTCATAAATGCCAGTTGCTCGAATTTTTTCATATCAGATTTTTTGCTGGCAGCTTGTGTATAGTCTGATATAGCCCGTGTAACTGGATCCCGTACGACGACAAGAAGTCTGAAATGTAAGTAATGTTTAGAAAATCATTTAAAATTATTAGGGATGTGCAAATTTTGCCATTATCGTGATAAAAATGTGTTAGTTTCGACGACGTAGACCGTAAAAAAACAATTGAAGCACAGATCTTTTGAGGGCCAAGGTCGAAGTAAAATTCTATCATTTTATTCATGGGTTCGGAATAAAGTTATGTAAATTGTAATCTAATTTTTGTAATTAATAAATAAATAAATAAATAAATAAATAAATAAATAAGTAAAATAATTGTAATCAAATTAATTCTGAATATTTATCCGATTTTGATGATTTTTTATTTTTTTTTTTTTGTTTTTTTAGAGGACTTTCCTTGGAAGTATTTATATAGAATTTGTTGTTGGTCGCTCCTTCAGAATGCTTGAGGAAGCAATTTGTACTTCCGTGAAATCTATCTGTCCATCTTTCGGTCATGATAAATTCTGCGAAAATGCACAAATTCAACAAATTCTGTCCGTAGAGTGTTTATCTGAAATAGAACTCAAGATTTGTTTATGTATCTTGGTCACAATAGGATAAGCTTAAAATTAAGTGATTTCTCAAAACCGCCTTACTTTAATAAACACTCGGCAAAAAGAATCAACCAGAAGCAGATTTTTTGCATGACTGTGTAAATGGTCATAAAGAGTAGCACAAACGTAGTCCGAGAGATAAAATGAATTCCAAGATTATGTAAAATAGTTACTAAATTTTAAATAATTTCAGAAAAATATAGTTTATCACACAAACTTAAAAAAAAGAAAATTTTCACAATTGGAGGTTTTTTCTGCTCCGAAACCACTATGCGCCATGTGGTTTATGGCTGTTTCCAAAAATTAAATAGAAATTAAGGGGCAGAGTCTTAAGTTCAAATGAAGAAATAATGAATGAAATCATCAATGCTGTTTCATCATTCCTTGGATCATGCATCCAAATCGTTTTTGACGCGAACAGTGTTTGGAGAATTACTGATGTTAGATATGAAGTCTACTTCGCTTCTTTTCTTACCAGCTCGAGATACTGAGCACGACGAAAGACATCGGTTCCACATTTGCCATAATAAACTGCCCGAACACAATGGAGAAGCGCTGGAGCAGATGTAGTCACTGAAGTACAAACTGTCAAATAAGTCTCTCACTGAAGTAGTAATGCACGTACACAATTGTGAAGCGCAGATCGATTGCTCAAGCTGTCAAAACGGAAAGACAATAGTGCCGTGTTTCGTGTTTTGTTGGGAATTTATTTTATAATAATGACTGAGGAAGAAGAAATCGCATGCTATGAATTTCTCCGTAGACGGCTCTGCGATTTTCGTTTTTGTGTTTTTGTTTTTAACTGTCAAAAAGTAGTGCAGCTCGTTCGGAAGTTGAAGTTGACTCAACTTGTGCCGCAGCTACTTTTTGTACTTCAGCTGCAGCTTCGCATTGCGTTCATGCTATAGAGAGTACGTGTACTTCAACTTTGACATCTCTGCGTACTGCAGCTTCAGCTTCACCATTGTGTTCGGACAGTTAGTATTGGACAGCGAACATCCACAAGCACCAGTAATATTAAAATTTGTTCTAAAATTGCTGTTACTGGGTTAATGTGTTCTGCGCAATTCCTGTGCATTGTTTCTATACAATTGGAAGTCGATTGTGCTCTTAACTGGTGCAATATGTTTCTCGCTTAAATTTAAGAAGGAGATGAGAATTTCTGATTTACTTCTTTAGAGTTTCTGTGGAATTCTGTGTGCACACTGAAGCACAAGAAGTACTTGAATAGAACAAAACATCTAAGCATGGGAGTATATCACTTCCACGAGCGCTACTCTGAGGAATTTTTTCCTTCAGAATAAGATGTTGATGCAGCACAAATTTGCCGATTTGTCGTGAATGTCTATTCTGGTGTAAATCACTAGATTCCAACGATGACAATATTGCAATATACTGTTAGGTCTTTCATCAATAATTTTCAAATTAAATAACATTTTTGTAGTTCATTGTTATAATAACCCAACGGCAAAATAGCCCACGACGAAAAACATAATATTCAAATAAAAAATAGACCTCAGAAAAATTCGAATTATGGTATTATTTTCCCGGGTGAGTCAATTAAATTTCAAGATATCCATAATTGTGCAGAGTTAAGCTGTGAGAACTTGAAGCAATTTGAATGATAAGTTTAAAACGAAAATATAAATAAACGCATCTTAACAACAAAATTCAACAAATCATTTGCTCTTATGTAGTCAAATGATGTCTGACCCTTCTCGTGAAGTCACCGATTCCTTGACATATTTTTACATTGCCTGGAAGAGAGTTCCAAAGTCGTATTAAATACACAAAAAATAGTTTTTCGGTCGTCTTAAATCGAAAGGTTGGCACAATTAAGGCTCAACTTATTTCAGAGGTAGCGAACTGAAGTCTATGATAAAGGTACTCCGGCATTTTATTATCATTGAGTTTGAACAAAAAGACTAGTAAATTAAAATCTAAATAATTTTGGAACTCCATACCAAGATATGATCATGGCGGCGTACATTATGCACAAATCTCACAGCACTATTGAATGCCACTCTTAATTTTAGTGAACTAAAGCTACTTGGATCACAAAAAACTGGATGTGTATAAAGCAACATTGGCAGAAATAAAGCTTTCACCAATGCCGCTTTCACCCTTGTTGGGAGACAGTACCCCGATTGGTACAATGCACTTAGACTGTCATAAACCTTGTCCACTGTTATTGTGATATGATTGTCCCAGGTTAGATTCTAATTAAAGTTTAAGCCTGCATTTTAACACTCTGAGAATACTCAAGTCAGTTGGGCGCATTTCTTGCTTCACTCGCGGCAGAGGTTTTAAACTCCCAGTATTTAATTTTCAGAATTGCTCCATGAGACCGCTTCAATTCATCTCTGTTTTAAATTTTTTGCCATGGTATTATGGCACAAATATTAGCTCAATTATCCACACTTACGAAAAGTCAAAGACGATTTTGCCCACTCATAGCTAGAATAACATTGTGGGCGTGGAATTCATTTCAACTAATTTCGAAATGCAAAAAAATTGTCATAAACTTACTCTATTCCAACTACGCACATATGTACTTCTGAATTTTATATTGGAAACTATTGCACATACAAAAAAAGATAATAATTCTTACTTTGTGCTCGGATTCATATGATGAACTCTCTGGGGAACCTCCTTCGTCACAAAGTAGCTGGGTGATTTTTCCATTGTAATTTGCCCTTCTATAGTATATGGCATGTGATGTCGATACCAATGTAGTCCTCGATTATAATGCCTATCAAAAAAATGCACTTCACATCCAGCCGCTCGAACGTCCGGATGCAAACGAATAAATTCCAGTAGTGCACGAGTTCCACTCTTTTTCACCCCAATGATAAGGGTATCGGGCAAGTGGCGCGATGGTCGAAGTCCTTGTTGGCGAAGAAATCTATACTTGGGCGAACCATCCATCTCGGTATAGTTGTACATCAGTGGCACTATTCTAACTATTGACCCAAGAATTTTAATTTCTGGTGGTTCTGTCATAACGATCGGAGACATTACACTATCCATGGAGCTCTGAAAAGATTGCTGCAAATATTTTGATCAGCAATAAGTTTGGCAGAGTTGTCTAATGAATAGAGCTAAATACCTTTTTAAAGGATCCATTTATCCGGGACATTAGACACGAATTGAATGTATAGGAAACGTATAGAACAGATATGCACACAAGAAATATAACCGCGATGGTGCGATTACTTAGATTGGAATACCAATTTGCGAACATTTTTTCTTTTTCTTAAATCCAACAGCAAATGATTTCACATAAAATGCGTGACGTCGAAGGGAATACATTTACACGCAGATTATTAAATTTACCTAAACATCCGCCAATTGATTACATTTTCAAGAAAAAGATAAAACTCTTAAGATTGGTTATGTAAAAATGTTGTAAAAAATCGACTTTTCAAAGGTAAAATAGAAAAAAAAGTAACCATTCAAGCACACACTGTGTATATAAATCTGAAGTTTAAAAGAAATTTATAAATTTCATTCATAAATCGTGGGCAAGGAGTTTGTTTGTACTTGCGCACTTGGCATGCCCTTAGAATGAAAGATGTACTTGTGTTACAGAAGGGTTGATATTTAGATAGTTACGGTCTTTTAACTGTTATACTCATTGCAAGTGTCTCCGTGGCTTGATTTGGAAGAACATTTATTTTACAGGGTGGAAAGGAGTATTTTTCCAAAGTGATATGATTGGACTCAATTAGGTTGGTATAGGTACAGCTTTTTACAAATTACAGTAATGAATTAAACATTAGGTACAAATCCTTGTTATGATTTTTTTTTTTTTTTATTATCTTCATTAAAACTTACATGCTAGGCAAAAATGACTAAATCTAGCTTAAAAATTAACAGGTTTCTTGTTCTAGCTTCCTGGTCCTTATACGGGCGCTCTAAACTTAACTGTATCCGCCTGACTATTGCCTTTCGGCCTAAAAAACTATTCTACGAACTAATCTTACATATTGTGATGAGATACATAAGTACTTAAGTATGTACACTGCAGGCCAAAAGTTTGAGGCCTACCTAGGCAACTGACTTCGTTCATGCATGTAGATTGAATTGTATGAATTACATTAGGTTTTTTTACCTAAATTTTCACCTGTAAAATACACAACACATTCAGATAATAAAAGTCGGATTTTACATCCACGTTTTTGAACAGTGGGCGTTTTGTTTACAAATGTGGGAAAAACCACTTTTGTGGTATATTGAGAAGTGATTAGGTTTTTATAATTATTAAATTCTATGACTTTTGGTTGTTGATTTAGCACTTGTTTATGACTCCTTACATCAAAAGAGTTCTCAAATCCCTAAATTTGTCGACCTGAATTGCAATTCTATGACTTTTGGTTGTTGATTTAGCACTTGTTTATGACTACTTACATCAAAAGGGTTCTCAAATCTCTAAATTTGTCGACCTGAATTGCATAAAAACCACACTTTAAAATCATAAGAATTTATTTAAGATTCTTCACGTCTTCAGTAATCAACTCGTTAAAATGGAAAAAGTCGCGCAAACCACAATCGAGGAACGACCTGCAATCATCACCCTTCTTAAAGAAGGCAAATCGCAGCGGGAAGTTGCCTCGCAGTTGAAGGTATCAAACCGGAAGTCTTGAGGATAAACCATGGTCAGGACGGCCTAGAGCTATATACAACTAAACACGAGGATCGGCTAATAGTCACAACAAGCAAACGAAGTAGATGAAAAACAGCACCAGAAATACGCGCCGAGATAAATGAAACACGGAATAAACCGCTGTCCTTAACAATGGTCAAACGAAGATTAAGAAATCCCTGCTGCGACCACAAAACAAGCAGAAAAGGTTAGACTGGACGGAAGAAGATTTCAGCAGAGTTTTATGGAGCGATGAGTCCAAGTTCGAGTTTTTTAGCACAAAACGGAGTTTTCTTTCAACGCAGCGCTGAACAAAAGATGCTGGGGATGTTTCTCTTCAAGTGAAGTGGGAGATCTGGCTCGAGTGATTGGACAAATGAATAAGGAGGCATACAAAACAATATTGAAAGGAAACGCAGTGACCTCTGGATTAAGATTAATTGGCGAAGGATTCGTATTTCAACAAGACAACGACTCTAAATACACGTCAAAACTTTGTCGAGACTACCTAAAACAGAGGAAAGATGAAGAAATCTTACAAATCCTGATGTGGCCGCTGCAATCACCAGATTTAAACCCTACAGAGCTGTTGGGGGAGAAACTGAATAGTAGAATCATCAGAATCTGCGTTGTGGAATACACTATTGGATTGCTGGAGCAATATACCACCGGCAACAATTCAAAAACTGATAACTAGAATGCCAAGAATTGTAAAAAAAGTAATCAAATGTAACGGTGGCTTTTTCGACGAAAAATCGGTTTAACTCATTTTTTCTTATTTTTAATAAATTCCTTTATGTTAAGAACAAAATGAAAATATTTGTCTTCTTATTTTGGTTTCATATACAATATGTTCCCCGTTCATTTTCCATGATTATTATTATACTAAAGAGTTTTTTCGATGCTAGATTGTGTTTTTCCTTCGAGCATTGAGGGTGGCCTCAAACTTCTGGCCTGTAGTGTATATACGGTTAGAGCCATGGTGTCGTATTTCTTTTTGTCTTCAGTTTTGTGTAATTGAAATTTCACAGCCACATTTTTCGATTGCAATGCATTAAATACCTAAACTCCGCTTCACTTGATTGAGGGCTCTTAAAAATTTACAAAGTTGTGAAACTCTAAGTCCTTTCCCTTCTTGAGATTGCTTTAATGTTTGATTGACATTACATATAGAAAATATTAAAAATTTAGTCAATAGAAAGGAAAACAAATGTTTTTTTTTTTTTAAGTTCATGGATTTTAAAGTCCAGGCGTATTATATTTGCTTTTTACTGACACGGAGATAAAATTAATAATTTTTTTTTCTAAACAAAATATTAAAATTCCTTAAAAATCCGTACTTGCATGTATAAGGGCACGCATTGGTTTCCAATACTGTCTGTCTGTATGTATGGCCGACTACAGCGTAAACGGCTAGACGGATTTCCTTCAAACTTCATAACTCAAAATGAAAGATACTTTACAAATGACCGATTTAAGTAAAAATTGATTTTCTTAAAAAGGGCTTGTACAATTTTGTTAAAATTAGATATCTGAGTTAAGGTACACATATGCCAACAGATGGCGTACCAGTTCTTTTGTTTGCAAAAAATTCATACAACAGTACTTTACTCATTGGCCGGTTTTTGAAAATTGGCTCGTTCTCAAATATGACTCTGGGATATTTAACCAATATTTGACAAATATAAGGTCATGACATACCAGGTTTTAGAAATTTGTCGAAAATAATTTCGAATATTAATGGATTTTCTGTTGAAAAAAAAATCATTTTAACGATTAACAACAAACAACATAAAAGTGTAGGAATCATTAATGGACGCTGAACAGAATCTTTGAATTTATCTTTTACATAATCTGTTTTATTACGAAGCCTAAGAAACAACTTATAATCTCCTAACTAACAAGGACTTTAGAAGTTACTTTTAGTGTAGGGCCAATGGACAATGGACAATAGATATTTCAAATAGTTTTTGTGACACCACATTATGAGGTGTATTCTATAATTCGTGTCGCACAACTCGACTTGACATTAGATTTAAAATTTCGCAATTTGTGATGAAACCCGCAGTTTACACTCAAATCGATGAATATATACACATGTCCTGTCAATCTGGATGTCACGACTTAGAGAATACACTCCTACATTTGAACTTCAATAACACTTTTTGCACCACTAATCATACAAACCCACTTCAACGATTTATGATTTCTAAGAAATAAATGCTCACAATTTCGCTTATGATCTCTTTTTATTATCTAACAAACGAATTACTATACATTTTTTGAACAGTTAAATAAAAAAAAAATAAAGAAAAAAGAAAAAAACACTGTAACTACAGAACACGTCGTTGAATGATGAATATAAAGTAAGATACAGACAGCATTTGGTCGCTATGATGATATCGAAAGATGTGTTGGAGTATGAAAATAATGGACTGATTTACTGACAATAATTATACTTTTCTTTCTATTATCTGCAAATAATATTATAATGCATTTTATAAATATAAAATTTAATGTAGCTACAATTAATGGAATTATTTATATTAGTTTCTCTTATTCGTTTAGTTATTTATTTACTTTATTTCTCTTAATTTAATTATTACTTTTGCTTTGTATTTTTTTTTTCTTTGTAAACTACGACGACGTTTGCTTATGAAATGGAATTGTTCATGTGAATTTAAACTGCAATAAACTCTTGCGGTGGTATAGTTAAATATACAGAAAATGGGGACAATAATTTATATATATAATATATTCATACATATTTATATACATATGCATATAGGGTAGTGTTTGTCTGTTTTTTTTTTTTTTTTTTTTTGTGATGAGATATCAATTTTTTTTTAAGAAGACACACGCTCGCGCACACGCTTTATTCGATTAGATGCTTTAAGTTTGCTTAGCCTTGGAAAGGACAGCCTCTGATTTGGACGATTGTATTCGCTTCTCACAATACAAACTGCCGATCGGCTTTGATAGTGAAGCCGAAAGACTTTTGGTAAACGTAAGTTGACCAATGTAACTGACAGCCGATGTAGTAGTAGCGGTTGTTGTAGTCGGTGTGGTTATATTCGATGGTGGCTGGCTAGTCACCAATGTGCTCGGTAACTCGAGCGCCGAATTGGAAGTCGACGGAAAGCAAACCTCTTTTTTCCGTCGATCGGTTATAGGAAACTTATTCTTTGTACAGCTCAAATCCAACTCGAGGGTGTAGAAGCGACCTCGAGTGAATTTCTTATTCTCATTTTCGATTACGATTGCAGGCTGTTTGGTTAGGATACAACTGCAATTATTATCACTATTATTGCGGGCAGCGTCGATACTCTTTAGAAACTCATTTTCCATTGATTTCGATTGCAGCAGTCGCGGGCTTATACTAGTTTCATAAATATTATTAGTTTTACTGAAACTGCTGCTAATGTTTGTTGTTGGGTGATCATTATTTAACGGTAATGTGTTTGTAGTTTTGCTATTGGAGGTGCTGGATGTGATGGCGGTGGTAGATGGTTTATTTTGATTTTCTGACGGTGATAGTTTTGAACAAAGTGATTCGATAAGATTCTCGCAGCTTGTCTCGTATACGCTCTCGAGGGGTGGTGATTTAATGTTTGACTTGTAAGCTGGATACCAGACAGTTGGGAAGACTGGTGTTGGCAGCACGGGGGATGTCACACTCGAAGATTGTTGCTGGATCGGCGGCGCACTGGTGGAGGCTGTGCTCGCCGATGCTTGATTGGAGGAGGACGATGAGCTCACTTCATTAACATCTGCATAGTTGTTTCGCAAAGGCTTGAGTGGTGATTCCTTGGTCTTTCGAGCTATTATTTCACTTGGTTCAACGTTGAAACTTTCAAAGTTTAAATCTAGAAAAAGCTCCTGGAGAAAGCGCCTGGCATTCATGCGATAAGTACTGCGACCTAGGAATTTACACACCTCTGAGTAAAGACAAATGTCTTGAAACGAGTCGGGTTGCTTTTGTTTCAACTCCAGCAGGGCGAACTTTGACTGCTTACTACTAACTGGATTCGCAAGTCGCAGTACATTGTAGAGAATAACTGTCGTCAAATGATCGGGCATACTGTCGTCGCTGAGAATGCTCTCGGGTGAGTTAAACGAAATTTCTGAGAGCTGAATCGATGAGCTCGGATACGATTTTAGTTTTTTATTAAATATACATGTGTCACTGCATTTATTCGGTCGATTATTAGTCGATCGGGAGCAACGTAAGCAATTATTACGATTGTGCTTACCGAGCCATTTTGAACGTTTACTCACGGAGGAAACGTCTGAGAAATTACTTATTACGGAACTTTCGTCGCATTCATTCATTGAGTCGTTGAAGAACTGCTGTTTGGCGCTCAAAAGGTTAGCATCCACTAAATCTTGATCTTGTATATCACGCGAAACGTATGTGCTAGTCATGTTTCGCGATGGGAAAAGATCTAGTAAGTGTTTGGGAAGGCAAATACCTGTAAAAATTAAAATGGATATCTTAGACCAATTCATATTATGTGAAAAAGGTCGTCGCTTCTTACCCGAGTAGCAAGGACCTTTTGAATCATTTTGTAAGAGGAACTTTGGTGCTGCCAATGTTGGTAGAGGAACTTGAAAGTCTTCCGGAGTGAGTTGCCTAAAGGTACACGTAAAATCAAGTTTTCTTTTTTATTTATTTATTTTCTTTTTTTACTTACGCGTACGCATTCAGTGTTGTTTGACGATCCAGACTGCGTACCTTCATCTTGCGATGCAGATCACTGATTGAAGATTTTCTTTGCCGAAATGTTGCATAGATTTCGTTTCGATCTATGATTTCAGCGATTTCGTCGGCTGCAGATTCAGACAATACCGGTCTGCAGTTTCGTCGAAGGAGTCTTAACTTAGCGTAACCCTCGAAATCCAAATGACTTATCGGTGTTTGTAAGTATGAGGTACCAATTAGAGATGTTCGCCGAAGAGGGTACGCTCTTCTAGACGGGATATCAGCTAGGTTGGACATAGATGGAATTGGGGTCAGTTGAAATTGTTGAAGATCTCTACAATGGCCCGTGGATATGAATTCAATTTTCAATAGAAAATTATTTTAAAGACCTACCCTACGGTAGTTCGAGCTGGAACCGACTCACAACTGCTTACTCCGGATGTATTCGAGTCGGTACAGGAATTCCTGCGAATTCGATGGTGATGCTGTTGATGCGTTCCAGCAATTAGACTGATTACATCAGTAGTCTTGGATTCAGACAGAGACCTCATATGCTTTCCAGGGCGAGCGTATGGTGGTTCTGTCATAGTTCTTGATTGAGTTGCGCTGCCTACAATCTGTTTTATTATTTATACAGGAAATTAAAGCAATTAGTACGTATTTAATGAAATGATTTGACCAACCTCGTCTTTGCTATCTCCTTTGCTTTCGCCGGTGGTTTCATTAGCCAGCAGCAAATTCCAATCACTTCTGGTGTAGTAGGATCCTTCGATTTGATCATCTATACTTGGGTAGTTATATGACGGAACATCTTCACAAGGATGTCGCACTGGTGTGAAGTTATTCGATATCCAGTCTTCAGGCTGATAGACTGGCCAAATGGTATTTCGATCATGTCGAACACACAGCCAATCTGAAATTGGAATAATTTGTGAAATTGAGTTAAATGTACAGGCGTTGACAATTTGGAGTGACTATTTCTGGGGCTTGCTAAACGGCTATGAAAGTCGCACTGATATAAAACATCAATATACAAGCTAAATCCAACAAAGTCGAAATCTCAAACATTCAATCAGCTGAACTGTTAAGGATATGGGAGATGATTATGCATGTTTAATTTTGGTATTTCTACTACACCCATTCATCTATATAATACGCTCGCTGCGCAGCCAAGGTTAGTTTCTTATTGTTTTGGAAAAGTTAGTGCAAAACTCTCAGGTCAATAAATCGGACACTATTTTCCGATGACATCGTCGGCAGAACGAAAGAAACAGTTAAAAGCGCATTTGCTAGAATGGAATGGGAAGACGCTAAGATGTCTAAAACTAAACGAGATTAAGTTTACGTATATGCTAGTAAAAAAAATAGTGCGGTAATAAAACGGAGAATCATTTTCATTTTATTTTGACTGAAAAGGCAATTGAGTAGCAAGAAAGAAGTATTCAAGAAAATTTCTTTGTACCTAGCACATTTCGCGCCGGAAAGTTTACAACCGATTGTTGATCATTGTTACATGCAGCTCCTCGGTGAGGAAGTCCTTGTGTAGAAATATTTTTCTTACATTTATTTCTTTCTTTTCTCGACTTCACATTCGTATCTTAACAAATAAAACCTGAACAAAGTAATTCAAGGTTTCACGCACACAACATTCCCCATCGCTGTATGTATACCCAAGAAAACGATCAACAAAGTTGGGTAGCTCCGTGTGTGAAAGGGCAAACTCTTGCCTGCAATCTGTTGTCCTATATGTGTTGGCTTCTTCAGCGAAAGGTTATAGGTTTATGTCCCAGAAGGAGACAATAACTCGATTTTTTAAATAAAAAGCCTCCTCATTACGACCTGAATGCCACAGGTAGGCTATCAAGAGGAGCGAGCAAAATCAAAAAAAAAAAAAGAAAACACAAGGGACCCGGCACTGTGGTCTGGTTTAAAATAATGTATCTCTTTCAGAAGCTCCAAAATGTATTCAACAAGTAATGGCATCATCAAGATCAAGTTGCATTTTCAGCCATATGACCACCGTACTGCCAGTGTTATGCCTTCGCAGTAGAGTTTACATAAGCTTTCGAAATTGATCAACTTTTTTTATTTTTGATGATTCTTGGCGATGACGTTACCACTACATCATGGCCGCCCCCAATCTTCAATTAAATATATAAGAGGGATGAAACGGACAGATGGACAAACAGACCCGGAACATAAAGTAGTTTTTTTGACCTCGATTGGGAAGAATAAGTGCACATTTTACAATCAAAGACCACAAATTGATTAGCTTTCAGAAATGGTTGACATAGCTTCATACTCGTATAACTCTTCGAATAATGATGAGGGAAAATAGTTTTTCTAGAATACGACAAATTTATTGATTCAACCAATGAGCTGGATGAGTTGCAGATAAAAACAATATTAGTCGTTTTGAAGGAAACAATTTTTGCATGATTTTGGCCAATTAAGTGTGGGGAAAACTGTAGAGCGGCATCGATGTTGTTGGCTTTTATATAAAACGAATGAACAACACGTCGAGTACTGGTCGAAAATTATCTCAACCAATTTGGTATGCAAAAACGGTCTGTAAACAGGTCCTATCTAAAACAACCAAGAGTTGAGCTTACTCAACAAAGTAATCCAATCACGTTAGTTCTCGGATCAAGATACTTGGCACGGTCCCTAAGCTGATACCACTAATCGAATACAACTCACGAAAGTAATTAGTGCTAGAAAACTAGAGCCATTGTTACGTACATAAATATACATAAATAAGATAACTTACTTAATTTAAACAAGCAATTAGCGCCAGCAGTCGTACTTCCAATCAAACCCAGTACACTAAAAGCCGTTGCTCGAATGGAGTAGACTTCCGCTTTTGTTGCCCAGAATATTATTCTTTCATAAATTCTGCAAAGAAAAAATTCAATTAACAAAATTGCACTCGATTGGTAAAGACTCCACACCACCATCATACCTAGGGAAAGACTCCAAAAACATATCTATGCCATTTGTGTGCGTAGAGGCGTGTCCTACGGCCCATAGCGCTGCCTTCAATTCGAGGCAATCATTCTCATCATTAACTTTCCCTTTGTTTACACAGTCCACCAAATTCTGCAAATCAGCGAAATTTTGCATAGCTACCGTACCCTGACTAGTCTGCACTAGCTGACCATATAAATGCGGTTGGATATACGGTGGAATCACAATGGGCCGTGTCGAACAATTCCTCCGGCTATAGAATCCATCTTCATTTTTTATGTGCAACGTCAAACTGGAATGCGTATCGGCTTCGACCAGGAGTACATATCTGTTGTAACGAAAATAAAATTCATTGAATGTTGGCCCCACACTTCTCAGGTATCCTCTCACCTTTTGTTGTAACCATTTTTCCAAAATTCAATTTCTTCTTTGATTTTCGCCTTTCGATGGTTGAGTCCACGATAAATCGAATAGTAACGCGTCATCAGAAGTCGTCCCACATCGCCGAGTGGCTTAAAATTCGGCCACAAGCTTACGAGTTCCTCTAAATAGTTCTAAAAAAAATAAAAAATTAAAACCATTAGAATTCTTAAAGACAGGGATTACAAATTGAAAAAAAAACCTTTTCGTAACAGGCTTCGTCCAGAGCATCGATTGCTGCTAACACAATGCTTCGTTCCGAGTCTTTAGTTTGATTAATCAATAGTGGTATGCCCCACACTTCGAAATTTGGAATCCTAGCTCTTAGCAAGACTAGTAAAAATTGGGTTGAATACAGACGACCGCTTCGGGTTCTTGCCGATGTCAATGCTTTCTCGAGAATTTTCCTTGTATATGATTCGAGGCCATAGTCTAAGCCTGATACAATAAGCTTAACATAGCATACATGATCTGTACTCGAAACTAGAGTCGTCAATCTAATAGACAGAAGTAATAAGTAACTTTCTAAACGAAATTTTTTTTTTTTTAATTACTGTTCAAAAACAGCTGTATTAGTCAAAATACTGATTCCCTTTTCCTGGCGGCACATTCGTCCGATAAACAGGAAATACTGTTGGCACATTGTGTTATTCATATGCTGAGGACTGAAGAGGCAATCATGCGCTCTGTTTGATGTAGTGATGGCTAGTAGGTGTTGACTTATATCCGAAAATAAATCCGTAAGCATTCGCATACTCTCCAACTGAAAGGTGACACACACCAATTTTAAAGGTTTTTATTGAAATGCAAATATTATAGAATACCAACCTCATTGCTGGCAAGTAGCCAATCAATCAAGTCGAGGCCTGCTGTCACATATGCCGGAACTGTTCTACCGTGCGCAAGGTCTTGATGTGAAAATCGATTACTACTTGGTTTGAAGTAGTGCACGATTCTCTTTAGGAACCTAACTTTTGTATCGTCTAATTTCCCAATAGCGTCCGTCTAAACACGTAAAGAAATAATTATATTTACCGCTAATGTGTAAAAGTCACTGTACATACTCTTAAAATTGTAGTGACAATTTCCCAATCCCAAGAGTTACCATCGGCCAGCATTAGTACATTGGAATCCTTAGCCAGTCGATTGAATTCTCGCATATTCTCAAAAAATTGTGTAAATTTCTTCTTTTTCAATCGAAAACTAGATCTCCTCATGGCCGATGATGGAAGCGAATGAGATTCATCAGTTCCCCCGCTAATACTAGACGATACGGAATCTAATCGTCGCCTCTCTGAACTCTCATGGGCAAGTGTAGCATTTCCCGTACTATTCACTTCGAAGTTGTTGATGTCCCTCTTGAAGAGTCGCGTATTGATTAGGGCTGAAAATTTAGGCCTTCAATCTTCAAAATGTGATTACGTATAATGGGAGTTACCTCCTCCCTGGATAATGCTATCCAGAAATAAACTGCACGACACTGGTCGATTTCGTAGCATCTGATGGTAGTTTTGAAGAGCTGATATTGAAGCAGTAGCTTGATGATTTCCCTGTGTTGCATGCGTAACTAATGTTGGTAACGCTGGATATGTACTACATATGTCAGCAGGTAAATGAGTATGCATCAGATGAAGGATTTTACCTGTAAATAATCAGAACATACTTGTAAGTATGAATATTTTATGAGAATTTCATTGAGCTTACCAATTAAAACAGTTGCACGAACCGAAATGAAAGTATCACTCGATACTATGACTTCGACGAGAGCATTTAACAAACCTGTTTCCAGGAAGCAATACAATAGTAAAGCTAAATGCTGTTCGCATGTGTTAGCTGCACGGCTTGCAAGACTAGGCAAAATACAACGACCTTCCATGGCAACGAATCCATTACTCAACAACCAGGTATCCTATTTGAGGAAATATGTAAAAAATAAAATCATTTGTTATATAGCGGAGCACCTTACCTGAAAATCAGATGGATCCACAGCTGAAAGAGCAACCGAATATTCGTCTGTCCAAATTGGTTGCGGAAGACCGAGCAATTCATATAATAAATCCAATATCGCCTTCTGTAAATGGAGTATATTTTGTTTTGCTAATTAGATTAAAAAAAAAACTACCGGCATTTGTTTTAAAGCATGAGTTCAGAATTTTATTGGGACTTAACAAAGATCTCGGAAGACAAAAACTTGTGACAAAAATCGAGAGAATCATTAGAGCACAGATGGGTCAGCAAAGAAACCGTCAAACGCAGTCATCACCTGCATCTGCGGTTCTAACTAAGGACCAGGTAAAGGCCCTAACAAGTGAGTTATTCTATGATTCCATTAGTTTCTTTTGAAAAAGACATTCCAGAATATAGAATGTTAGGTTTGGTACGTGTGCCTTCCTGCGCTCTGAGCACAGACACACTTAAAACAGTGTTTAGAGATTCTTCCGTTCTACCTTAGAACTAATTGGAAATTCTAATGAAGCGTTGAAGGTTTCTACGTCCGAATTTCCCAGCTCACCGAGATTATCGTAGAAATAAGGTCCCAAACAAAAGATTTTTTCTGGATCGCGAAATATGGGGAATCCTGTGAAATCCGAGTTGCAGACTCGCATCATTTCATACCATTTCCTCTCTAATCTTAAATTCTCCTCTATACACTTTCCTCTCTCTCCACTAGGTTAATAAACTTTAAACTGAAGTGATGCATATTATATAAAAAAGGGCTGGACAAGTGCAAAGTAAATGATGAGTTGTCTCTTCCTTTGTTCGAGAATAGGTAAAACCTTTTTGAGTGCATTCCAATGAGACAGTGTACCGTAATAACACCTACCGTTGCGTTTTTGATCCAGATTAAGCCAGATTTGTCTAATGACATGACAGTTAATCCCATTTTTCCACCTGCAGGTGGTTTCCTTGATTGCACTCAGCTTGAGTAATTCCTTGTATGTTGCGAAAGGCTGCAAAGTTGTGCAATGCCTGACGAGATCATCAGCCCTGCAATTTCCTGGAATATCCCTATGCTCGTGCACTCAGCACAGGTGAATGATGAATTGCTCAGCCATCTCGTTAAGATACGAGCGACGATCTAGAGCGTTTCGGTGTCGGTGAAAATGGCAATGTCCTTGGCAGATATTACATGCAATTTCAGTCAAGATAGAGCTTTTTATAGCCATCATCTCCGCCTGAAAAACGATTAAGTGATCTGGGAGATCGAAAGGGCTGCTAAAGTTTAGCCTGTGAGAAAAAACTCCACACACACCATTGACGGCCTTGGAGTCATCTACGGTAGAAGTCTACGGGTTCATTGTCCAAAGTCACGTCTCACTCAAAGTCTTGTCTGGATGGGATTGTGGCCTGAAATTTGTTTGTAAAGGAGAATTTAGGTGGATTTAATCGACGTTTTCTGAAATGAATTCCAGATTGTTTAGAATTGTGGAGTGGCTAGTGCGTATGTTGGACCACTGTGAGGTGGGTTTGAGTTGAATGGTTGTTTTAGCTGCAATTTGCTCTCAAAAGAGGTCTAGTGGCACCAGATGGAGGAGAATGTGTAGTGCACCCGCAGGAGTGGTTCTGATGTCACCACTAATTCACAGACTAGTCGATCTCTCTAAACTGTCCCTCCTAGAACCATACAAACATAGATCTGGTGCTGAAGTTGTTGAGCTACTTACCGAAGGATGGAAGGCAGAAGATTTATAAATAACTGTAACATGGAAATGCTGAATAATGGGCAATTAGGTAGCTCCTAAACACACTCACGACTTCTTTGAGTCATGGCGAAAAAGCGGCTTATCCTAATCAAACGCACCAGTTGTTATGAGTCTCGGGTTACATAGGCGATAGCTCCGTAGCCACTCTACGACTTGGCTCAGTGGTTAAGTGCGCGATCAGTGAACGGAAGATTCAAGGTTCAAATCTCAGAAAAAAAAAAGTATTCTTACGGTCCTACCTCTTACGCCTCAAGATTCTAATTTGAGATATTCTGAGAAAAAAAATAAATTTGTATTCGTTAATATTCAACTCACCCTAACTTCCAATTGATTCAAGTATAAAACATCAACAATCGCTTTCAGTCCGGATGGTTTGCTAGGATTGCAAAACTCGATGGTTCCAGCCCAACTTCGAAGCACTGAAAGTAATGCTAGACGGCTGCTTGTGTATCTTAATTCACGAGCATCCCTATGTAAAGGATACGATTTTTATTGGATATTATATAGCGGCTGTACTTACTTATTTTTATCCATTATACCCAGGCGATATGTAAAATCGCAATATGGAGCTGCCAGGCAATCCAAACGTATACCTGAGATATTTCTTGTGTGAGGCCATTCCAGCAAATGCAGCAATACGCCACACAAGCTCTCCGCTATTCGCGGATTGTGGCACTCCAGCACATTTCTGGTTATCGCGCCAACACCTCCGCAAACAATCATCAAAGTCGGATTTAAAACACCAAATTCGCATAATGTTGCAAGGCAAGCCCGCAACATGTTATCGCTATCCTCAATACCACTATTCGCTAGGGACACTAAACAACGTACAAGTACTGGACTAACATCCTCTGGTGAAACAGCGAGAATTTTACGAACCTACAAATTAGAAAATTATTCTTCTATTGCAGTTAAAACCAAAGCGCTATTATGTCTTACCAACTTTAACCCTTGTACTCGTTCGTCGTCATTCTTCAAAAGTACATCAATACTCCGGCACACCAAATATGGTAGTTGCAACGAATTAAATATTTTAATGTCCTTTGGCGTTAATAATACATATCGGATAGCACGCAGACCAGCTGCTCTCACTTGTGTAAATGAGTGTATTAGTGAGACACTTAAACTAGACAATGAGAAAAAAAAAAACATATAACGGCATTTATTGATATTTGAATTAAAATAACATGTTACCAATATAAAAATTCCTCTGTGGTAAAACCCAAATGCGATGTCTTGTTCTCTTGGAAAAGGGTAGCGATCCCATTGAGGAGGAACAAACGTTTTGCGTCCCTCGTTTCCCTGTTGCATAATGATTCATAAATTTCGAATGCATTTTCAGCTGGTGATTTCTGTAGATCCAAGCGGTAATAATCTTCTGGGTCCGTCGAAACTGTATAAATTTAGAAATGGAATTTAGGTTTATTCAGAGATATTGATAATCTAAGAGCTAGTGAACATTTCTCATGAAGCAATTTGGCAAAGCCAATTCATATATTTTATTGTTCTACTAAAGTTTGTGATCACGAAAGTCCGCGTCTGGCAGCAAGAAAGCGGTAACATTAAACCAAAGCTTATTTTTTTAAGAGCAACTTGCTTCATAGTGTACAATGTAAAACCATTGTCAGACATTTGTTTTGAGTGCAAGGTGTTTCCAGATGACCTGTTGAGTGAAATTTGTTGAGTGTTCTGCTAATCACAGCTCCCTCTTAGACCCAATACACACTAAAGCGACATGGCTTGTAATCTGGCAGTGACACGAAACAAACATCATATTTATGAGCCTTTTCATTGCCAATCAAGTGTCCTTAAACCATTATTTGAAACAAAATTGTTTGCCCAGCGGATAATAAAGCTTGATTTTTCCGCTAATTTTCGAAGTCAAACTTTAACTTTCAGAGCCGTCTCATCCACAGTCCAAACTAATAAACCGTTATCACATTGAGCTGACAGTCCTCAACTCTGTTCGGTTCCGTGGGACAGGGATATCCCTGGAAATGAGTAAATAAGTTCGAAAGATGAAAACGATAGAAAGGAATTTACCGTAACAAAAATTTAAAACTTTTTATCTTAAGACAGATTAGTCTTTAGACCAAGAACGTTCAGCATATGCATCGCAACACGCCTTGCAAATCGCTAAGATGGCTAGTTAGATTGGAAAGAGCAGTGGGACGGTCGTTGTGTGACTGACTGTGATGGAAACTTGCATTGAGGTGTCTTGGCCTCTGCCAGTTCTGCTATATGGTGCGATATGCATACATATAAGCAAGATAGCAGAGGAGATATTGAGCTCCTTCGAAGAGAGTGAATGGAGGATGAGATATAACTACGAATACATAACAACTACATACATCGGATAGCCTACATCGAGCAAATTGACAACGCAGTGGGCTCAAGACGCTAAGGGAGAACGAACCTCCATTATAAAGACCAGGCAATTGCGGACGCCGGAAAGTTTGGCACTGCAAATTGGAGGCAAACGTCCCGGGTTCGTGAAAGATGGAAGAGTGTTGTGTTTCAGGTAGAGACCCTTTATTGGTCTGAAGCCCAGTAAAGTAAGGTTGTCATCTTTATGAGAAGAAGGAAGTTGATCGGTCTGACTCTGCCAATGCTTAAAAGCGTTACTATTCGAATCTGAAATGAACCGAATTATTTAAGAGTAATCCTGGATAGTAAACTTCTGCGGTCAAAACATGTTGAGCCAAGGCGCTCTCAATTTTCTTGCTTGTAGCTTATCACAAACAACGGTCTTATGGATCTACGCGGTACCTGCTCCCATGACCTTCCGAGACACTTTAGGCTCTTGTCTTATGAATATACCGTCGAATCTGAGCCAGGAAGAAATTGTATTCTAATTCTCGCTGATGCCTCAAAAACGAATCAAGTATCTAGTGTCTGGTGGTGGAGGACTACAACATTAGGCTTCACTTCATGTTAGTTAGACATGCATCTGTCTTTCAAGCGGAGACTTTAGCAATCCGAATGGCTATGAACTATTTTTTAAGGAATTGGTGGATGGGATGGAGTATCTGCGTCTGTAGAGACAGTCAAGCTGCGCTTGAGGCCTTTCCCACTTGAGCACTTTGATCACTTCCAAAATAGTTCGAGAACGCCAGGGCTGTCTGAATTCTGGAAATGAGATCTCCGATGTACTTGCTAATCAAGGTTCGTAAGAGGACTTTTCATGACCTAAACCTGCGTTAGGTATTCCTCAGGCATGGCTTCCATTAACGGTTGGGGTTCCAATGAATACAATTGCGGGTGGCATGACTCTCTAGGATGTAGACAAACAAAACGAATGCTCCGGAAACGTCTTTAAGAAGTCTGCGGAATTTTTGCTGTCCCTCAGTAGAAAAGAGTGCAGACAACTTACTGGATTACGCCTGTGGAGAGGGCGACGATACGGCAGAACACTTCCTCTGCGAAGTGGCAGATATTTGGGGCTGATGTGGTGAGTGCTGCTACCATAAGCTTTTGCTCGCCTTTCTACGAAAAGCGAAGAAATTTCCTTAACAGGAGGTTGCTTCCTGGTAGTACAATGGACCTGTATCGAGTCTAAGTGCTCTAGTAGTTTTTCCTACCCCGATAAAAAAAAAGAAATAAAATAGCCTAACAATTGGATGCCATCAAAATTTTTGGAGAGCCTAGATTAGGAGCTGATGCAATATGTTGTATGTAGGTCAAAAGTTACTTTCGTTTATCCTGATTAATAAATTTATTTTTTCCAAAAAAGAAACATTTGTGGTGTCAACTACTAATACAAAAAACGAATTAATTATTAAAATTTAGA
Source organism: Pocota personata (assembly GCA_963082735.1). NCBI lineage: Eukaryota > Metazoa > Arthropoda > Insecta > Diptera > Syrphidae > Pocota > Pocota personata. The sequence goes on from OY720430.1 coordinate 54,007,405, forward strand.
CAATATCTTTAAAAAGTTAAAAAAAAAAAATAAAAAATATCTCTCATACAAAATCGGTAAACCACCGTTAATTTCGGAGTTAAAATGAAAATTCCGATTTCCCCTCGAACTGTAAATCCACAGATCCCAGATATGAAGTTTAAAGGAAATCCTAATAGCGTAAGTCAGTCAGACAGACCGACAGACAGAATTCCCCTACGAATTAAAATCTCGAGTTGAAATTTGTTAACGAAACCAATATCTGCCCTTATAGGTGCAAATAAAAAGATGCGGGCGACGCCCACATGCTACCGCTGCAGCGCAAAATAAAAACAGCCTGGAATCAGACCTGTAAAGTAATTAAGTATTTTGGTACTGAAGTACAACTTCAGTATAATTACCTCCAACTTTTTTTTTTAACTACAAGTACAATTCTTTGGTACTTTTACTTAAAAATTGCAAGTACCAGTACCGGGAATTGTACTTTTACTTGCAATTCCTTCGAAGCACTTGGAAAACTGGAACAACATCCATATATTGATCAATCTATGCCACTTAACACTGGAAAACATGCCGAGCACTATGCAGCTTAACAATTTATTTCCAACCTGCAAGAGTAGCACTTGAAGTAAATAAGGATAACGCCAAATACATGCTCTCGCAAACAAAGAGTTATCTGAACACTGGTTAGGGCAAAACGTTTCTGTCGACTGTCGACAACTACCACTTTGTGGTATTTAAAAGGTTCACCTATCCCGGAGTAAACGTGAATTCCACAAACGATACCCCCGCGAACATTTATCTTAACTACCCGCTCCTATTTCGATTTAACAGAACAGCTGAACGAAATTGAGGCTCTACAAATCGCTAATTCTACCACTTCTTCTTGCGTAATGCTGGACTACAGAAAAAAGCAACAGACATTGAGCTTTGGATCTCAATCTTGATCTTGAAAGATGGACGAATGATGTGTATCGGTTAGAGACCCTTCTAGGGCCGGGAGCCTTCTGAAGTAAGTAAATAATGTCTGATAGCTCTATCTCCTCCCTTCACATCCAACAAGTATAGCCATAAAAATTGTATACATTTATTAAATATGACTAAGCAAAATGGCCCAGGAATTGAAGACCATAAAAAGTTGAGAAGAGCCTAGATTACGAGCTGATGCAATACATGTGTATGTATGTATGTAGGTCAAAAACTACTTTCGTTTATCCTGATTAATAAATTTATTTTTTTCTAAAAAAAAAAACCTGACAATATTTATGCCAAATTGTCTAAAGCAAGTGGAATAGCAGCAAACAATTTCCGGAGTAAAAATAACAAAAACAATTCAAAAAGTAGGCCAAACACCATCATGCTTTCAATTTTTTTTTATCGATTTTTGTTATTTTCTGAAATCGTTTGAATCATTTGCGTTGTAAACTATTAACACAAGAAAGAATAAATTAAATAAATACGAAATAGAAAATCTTCTTTAATGGTGGATTCCATTCCATTCCCAGTACTATTTACGGAGCATTCCGCGCACTATGACAGTGACTAGGTATAGGTGTACCTACCTATCATAACCATGCTACGACGAATGGTTGGTTGCCCTAATTTGCCTAAAAAAGAAAAAAAAAAAAGTTGTATGTTACACCTTCACTCTTGTTTGGCAATTTTTAGCTTATAAAAGGAAGACAACATGAGTCACTACCTGGCGTAATCATATAAACTTTATGAAGATAGTACTTAATGTAAATACAACTCCACCGCTGTGCGTAGAGTAGATATTATGTAGGTACCTACATCTCTTCTCGAATCAAGATGCGATACGCTCTACACAACTCACTAAACGACCACGGATCCATCGTCGCTGTCTCTTTACGCAGATTTCACCGTCGTCGCCGTGTAGCTATTTTCCCCCCAAACTATGTTCTATTTTTGTCTTATTAATCTATAAATAAATTATTTAATACAAATCACGGGTTGTATTGTAAAAAAAAAAAAAAAAAAAACGATTCGAAGAAAATGTTTACACTACCATGTCACACTAACACCACTCAGGTCCAGGACATCCTACGCACTTCGCACGAACAATTTGAACAATTTCTAAGAAAACTTATTTATTATTATTTTTATTGCGTTGATTCGCTTGATTCTACGTTCTGCTCATACCCAAGTAGGGGAACACATTTGCAATTTGTGTTTACCTTTGGCACGAAACTTCCTTTTCCCTATGCGCCAGCTAGAAGCCATTTTCAGTGTGATTTATTTTGATTCCGGAAAATTAAATTGGGACGATAGTTTCGCATCGCGGTTGAGGACACTTTTTGTTCGCGTTTGACGCCCTTCTTTGTGAAGACGGTCTTTGAATTGTTGAGTTTATTTAGTGCGTTTCACCGAAAATTGTCATTTTTTTTATTACGAAAAAGATTTTTTTGACTTCTTATCATTTATACTTTAAATTGACATTTACTCGCCATTTGCTTTTGGTTGAGTAGGTGAAAAGAGAAGGCCGGCTTTGGCATTGCCATCGGTGGTGGGAAGAGATTTTTTATTTAAATGGTCGAAGGAGATTTTTAATCTAGTACGTTACGGTGGGTGATATTTACCTCAGGAATATAAGAATAATGTTGTGTGTACTCACCACTTTTTTATTTCAAAAAGTTCGATTCCGTGGTTTGCTCAGGAAGGACGCGTCGCAGACGCAGACCGATTGCAATGTCAACGACGTTGACATGCGATGGTGGAGGCAATCTCTACCCGTGATGACAAATGTAGGGGAATGTACCCACATATAGAGATTTTGATTAAGAAAATGAGCCTGTGGAAAGGAAAGGAGCAGATTTGCAATGGTTCCTCAAATGTAGGGAATTTGAAAAAAGTACAGGTATTTTTGCTTGGAATGTCGTTCGCGGTTCTGCACACGTAATACCTAAAGCATTGTGCGGCAGTTTAGGACTATTTCAGATTTAATAGTATTCGATTCCAGCGCCTTAAGCGCGACTTGACTATCAATGTAAATAGCGATGTTCCTACAAAATCCGCAGAGTATACTCTCGAGTTACATTTGTACAGCAATCACTTTCCCTAGACCAATGCTCGGTATGTCAGTATAGGTCTGATAATCATGATGTAGCCAGGAAATCATCGCTGATTTAAGTCCCCAGCTTTTACCCGCCACCCTCTTGCAGACGAAGAGGGCATTGTATGCTGTCCTGACCCTTTCCTGTGCGTGATAGACCAAATTGGTTAATCCCGCTTAACTCACTGATCGCGATCAGGAAGTCGGTCTGTCACCTATGACTTAGCAAACGAAATGAGTACGTTGTGGAACTGTCCTAGGCCCAAACCGGCTCACAGAAACCAATTCTGGAAAATGTGACAGGAGCAAATGATGACAAATGCGAGTAGATTTGTTTTATTATATTTCGGAAATTTATTTTAAGTCCTGGTTAATATTATAATTTTTTTTTATTAATACATTGTTTGAGAAAAATAAAATTTTTGCTACGTTCCAAACTACTTGCACAATTAAAACCAATTTTAGTTAATACCTTCTTGTATATGTTTTTCTATAATATATACACCTTTAAGTATTAAAAATTTCTTTAACATCCTTTACAATTTTAGTTTTTGTTGTCAAATGATTGCAAATACAAATATGGCTATAAATCTAATTGTTAATTAAATGCTGGGAAAATGTTTATGGGGATTTTAGTTGGGGCATAAATTACTGCGTGCCTACTGGTCTTAAACAGAAAACAATTAATAATTTACCTAAAATTAATATTAATAATTAAACCTCATATTATAAACTAAACATTATGTTCCTATACCAAGAGAAAAAGGAAATAATCTATCTTGACACATTACAATAAGATGTGCAAATAAATTATGTTTTTCTACAGGAATAACTTACTTTTGTCAGCGCTACCGCTATGAAATGTAACACAATTTTTTAATTTTGTTTTTTTATTGAACTATTATTTGGTTTATAAGAATTAGTTATGGAATATTATATCGGCTAAATGGCCGCCACTAGCCGAGGTGTGATGCGTGCTCTCTCAACAATATTTTGCTTACTCGCAACAGTAACCGTATAAGGATGTAATTAATGATTTTCAGTGTTCGAATAGCGGATATTTTGATTTTTTACAAGCCATTTTCCGAGGTGTCCGTTAATTCTGCTTTTGAATAGTTGAGGACTAAAAGTTTCTGGAAGTGTCTCCTAGGTGTTAATTCCAAAGTCAACTCTTTTATTTTTTGTCCATGTGGACTTAAAAGTGATGGGCGCCAGTGGCTCGATAATAGGGCGGGATCTTTTATTGAGCTAACTGATCGTTTTTGTATGCTGGCGAGTAGATACTCTAGCCTCGGTCTAAATTCTGCTCTGTTTATATTTGCAAATCCGAAATATTTATGTTTTTATGAAAAATATTTGCATTCTAGGTTATTGCCAGTGACTAGGATCTGGGATGATGTGAAGTGTCTCTTTGCTTGTAACAACCACCTGTAGGATAAGTTTACCCCAAAACAGATGTGCAGAAATGCATCGATGTATATCAGCAAATTAAGGAATAGAGATTTAACTGCAGAGCTGCGATGTGTCCAGAATTTTCATGTGATTTGGCTCATACAAATATATGTGTTCTAATTAATGCTAGTGCATGATAAAACCTGCGCAACTGTTTTGGGCTTTAGGAATAGATATATGTATGGTGCAGTGCTGATATCCGTGCAGAATACTACTCCAATGTCTGCTTCATATAACCAGAACCCTGTTCCACCAGGCAACTTTGCGACCCCACGTTGGGCGCCATTCGCAATAGGTAAAAAAGAGTGTATAAGAGAGTTAGAATGTGGGAATGATATCACGGGTGGTGGGATTCTTACCCCCCGAGACATTATCTGACCTAAAGCGATTACATATAACGTGCCGGTTACAGGATCTTTCGACTAAGACCATCAATTGAACTATGAGTCCTGTATAATTATCAATGCTTGCAAAATGATATGTCGCACTGGTTAGCTCAACTTTAGAAAAATTTAAATTTCCGGATTTTATTCTTTCTTTACACCCTAAGTTCTACCTTTGAACCAAATTTCAGGATTCTACGTTGACTGAATATACCCCATACGCAATGACGTTCTTAAAGTATACTGATACACCCTCCTCATCCCGTAAATTTGTTTGGAAACCATCTTTAAAAGTTAATTGTACTTATTTTTTAGTTTATCTATACAATAGGCACTATCTCTGTACCAATTTTAAAGGTTCTATACTCAGAGAAAGTACCCAATAGGTTTTGATGATGAGTAAGTCAGTCAGTGCTACATGTGTAAAATTTTTGTGTCCCTATCGTCATTGGGAGCCGAGTTAGAGGGGGGATAAAAATCCTCTAAGTTGTTTCGTTTAGAAATAGAGTTAGTGGAAGTATAGATCCCCGAGACATTCCAGCGTTTACAGCAAAAGTGTTGGAGGATACACCATCAACCAAAAGTTCAATTGATCTGTTCCGAAGACGATTTTTCACAGACCTGTTCCGGTAGTCCCTAAGAAACTAGCTCCCTTAATAGGGCTCCATGTCAGGCGCCATTGAACGCTTTTGAGATGTCCATATTTGTGTTACATAGCTCCAGTTCGAATTATGGACGTTTAAGTTGCCGAGGACAATAATTTAGACTGTCGGGTGATGAATCAGTGTGCAGTCAATTATTACCTAATTTTACTTATTACTATTATCAACCATAAAGAAATCCATTTGGTAAAAGTAGGGCCTTGAAGTGTTTTCTTCTTAAAAAAATGTTTATAACTATACTCGTAATACATTCCAATGGCAGGTCGTCATCGTTTTACTTTTATTTCCCCGTTGACATACATAATTGCTATGACTCAGATGTGCATTGAAAAGTATTGTTCATTGACATGCTATTTATGTCTCTTTTACTGCCAAAAAAAATCTCCATTACTTTTATTGCTTTATAAATTGAAACACTAGTTTTTGCTTTATTTGGCATTTTGCTAGAAATATTAGTTTGCTTAGAAAGAAAAAGATGCATTCAACTATTTAAATAGATAGAAGGTAGTCAAATTAATATGCCAATCTTTTGTGAAAAGGTGAATGTGTTTTTTTTTTATTAGTAGGTCATTTGTTCATTTTTTTTTTTTTTTTTTTTAGTTCCTATTCGAGAATTTATTATTATTAATTTAATGATGGTACTTTTAAAGTACCCCAATTCACATCAATGTTTGGCCACTTTGTCTGAAGACACGTTAGCATTGGGTTTGATATACAAACTGCTTTCAAATCACTTTCCAACATAACGGCTGAGCCCCTGTTATATCGCACCTATTGTGGGATAGTAAGGATATTAAATGCAATAAAATAACTGATAGTGTGAACACTTACTTTACTGCCTTCATTTGAACCGGGTATACCGTTGTAATGCAACAAATCGAATGTGTCGGGCGTGGAACGTTTTTCTAACGGAAAAAATTCATCCATAAATGCATTCAGAAGTATAATGCCCAAATTTTCTGGGTCCAACTTCTTTTGCATTATTTCAACGCTACGATTAAATATTCTTCGTTACTTTCACATTAGCTTAGAGCCGTTTTAAACTTACTATTCCGGTTCACTGACTAGATCCAATGACGCCAAGACATCCTGAAGAACGGGCGCTGGTATAAAATTATTCCCCTCGGGATCGTATGACTTAAAGACTCTTCGTGCTATTTCTGAAGGCGTTTCTGGTGAAACTAATTTCTTCTCGTGGCTAAACAAAACTGAATTTCAAGAAAAATTAACATCTGCTAATGGGTTTTTGAAAAGCAAAAAAAATCACAAGAAAACTCACCGCTTAGATGAGTTTCTGAGCCCATTACCCATACGGGATTTTTTGGATTTTTATAGAAGGAGCCAACCGTGCAGTAGCGCATTTGCTCCATCAACGTAATGAAACCAATTTCACTCTGTTCACTAATACCTCGAAGTTCTAATCGAGTACAGAGAGAAACACACAGACACGCAAAAATAAATTGTTAAAATTTCATTCCAATATTTAAGTACATACTGAGTCCGCCTACATCTTGTTCGTTATCCCAGACATGAGCTACAGCTTGTCCAGTTAACATGAGATTAATTAAACCCTGTGATCCGTAACCATATGTATTGTGTATGAGTGGTTCAGATGTGTCGGAAAGCTCTGAAGTTACATTTTCGAAGCCCTATCAATAATACTGTGGATTTTTTGAGATAAACATAATCAAATTAATTTACCTTCGTCAAGAGAACGCTATACATAAAGAGCAAAACACCATAGTTGGCTGTTAACGTCCGAAAATTTTGGGAGAAATACGTTGATACATCATCTACATTGTCTAAGTTTATCACTGACAGGCGTTTGTGGAAGTCTTCTGGTAGCCTTTCAGTTTCCTATAAAAGAAAGAACCAACAACTTTAAATGAGGTTTGGTTTATACAGAGATTATTGTAGTGTAAGGAGTAGATATCCGCTTACTCATGATATTCGCGTAAAGATACAGTCCTTAACCCCAAATAACAAGATTGTTTGAGAATGTACCTAGCCATGAATACTGCCAGAAACCAAAACAATTTCCACGCTCATAACTCAGTGTTTGTGTCTCGTGGCATAGAAAATATCGTCTAAAGCCAGGACTTCAAAGCGTTAAGATCACCATAACGAAGAACATCAATAAGTTGTTTGAAAAGGCGACAGTTCCATAGCGAACTATGCAATGCAGTTGTGGTAGCCGCTAGTTCAGGATTGAAGAAGACCTGGTGGACTGAGAAACACATGGCACAAAAGAGTTAAAAAGGAATCACTACTTGAGAGCTGAAGTGCGTACATCGTGGGGGATAGAAAGTCAACAACGCCTGCTCGCTATCGTGTTAGAATTTCTATAAAACTTTTCAACTCTCTCTCGAATCCTTCTCGATTGCTTCGCGCCATGATTGGTTTGGGCGGCCCATTTTTCTTCTGGTTGGGTAAGTGGATTTCACTACATAGTATTTTTTCCAAAGGAATTATTTTCCTGCCGTAATGTATGACCGATCCGTTGCTACTTCCTTCATCGAATTGTGGTGTCTATAGGTTTCGGCTTAGTCCGCATAAAGCTGTTCATTCGATATACGATTCGGCCAGAGAATCCTTAAGATGATACGGACACATTTGTTTATGAAGGACTAGCAGCTTAGTGACAGTGGCTGTCACCCTTCAAATAATATACTTACATATATGTATATGTAGCAGTACTGAGTCTATATTGAAACAGAAATGTTGTACTGAAAACATTCGAGACTTAGTATCATAATATTAATTCATTCGATAGTAGTGATTAAAATTCGTTCATTACTATTTTCATTCATTGAACATTTTTGTTCGTTCGAATTACCGTTCATTACTAATTTCGTTCAGTAGTACTTTCAGTCAACCAAATTCTTCTTTTATTCGATAGTTCCCTGAATGTGCTGAGTAGGCACGAAAAATTCAAAAATATCCGACTTCACACCGAAGCTAATGGTCGAAATTGTTTTTGATTTGATTAGAATATCTCGAAAACGGTGCGTCATACGAGACAAATTATGAAGTTAGAAATTGTGTGTAGGCAATCATCCGAATGCTAGACTTTACCCGAAGTTAATGGAAATCAATTATGAATATTTGTTCTTGAGTGCTTTTGCTTCCTCGATTTGATCAGTTCGGTGTCACCGTCATCCGAGACAAAACTTTTAGATGAAAATATTTGCAACTTCCTCAACCTGCTGACCGTCAATGCTTATTTGAGCGCTGGAATTTGAAAGAATAACAGAGACGACAGTATGCAACCTTGTCGCATCCCGCTTTGGCCAAACGGTGCTTTCAAAAACTAGGGGCCAATTTATAAATGCAAGCTTTGCAAAGCAGGAAAAGCTGAGCAAATGCAAGTTTAAGTCTAATACAAAGCACGTATCAGATGTTTACTTATCTGTTTTTTTCACCCATTTTTAACAAAAAAAAAAAAAAAATCAACGAAAACACGAAAAACAACAGCGCAGTAACAGGTAGGTGTGTAAATGCAATACGATTCTGACAGATGCATGATTGCGCTCAAAATTGCGCAATGAATAAAGCTCTACCACATTTATGAATTCTCTGCTTAGCAGTGATGCAAATTCGTGCATTTGTGAACTCTCTGCTTAGCACATCTTGCGCAATATTGCATTTATGAATGGGTCCTAGGTGTTTGTCTGGAGTAGGCATACAGTATTTTAAGGGTTCTGTTGAGCTTTCCTAACCTCCTTTCTGTAACGAATTAGGATTGCCTTGTAGATCTCCCAGTCTGTGTCTAGCCTAGTGGCTTTGATTAGGTTAAAATCTTTTAAACTTCTGCAGCGTATTTGTGAATTGTCTATAAAAAGCAGATGAAGCGCAAACCTATACTCGACACATTGCTCTATGACGATTCGCAAGTTGTCAATGAAGTCAATGCAGGAGTATTTTAAGCAAAAACCTGCTCGTTCCACATCGATAATTAAACCAATCGCAGGAAGAACGCAAATGCATACTTCTCCAGTTTCCGCACTGTATAAAATGATCCTTCTTTAGTTTGATAATCATCTTCTTTTTCCACTCTTCCGGAGAGCTTTCACTTTCCCAGGCATTCTTTATGATAAAATGCTAGAAGCCCTGCCCATACATTTAGCGGGGCCTCGAAAAAGCTTAGAAAGTATGCCATCTAGCCCCACAGCTTTATTGCTCTTCAGTTTTTATGGCTTTAGATATCTCATTTAAGTTTGGGGCCATCAAACCGTCGTCTTAATGTGCGCCTACACTAAAGACTTCCTAAGACTGTCGATGTCAAATCACTTACCAGTTTACAACCTAATAAATTACCTTTAGTCTACGTCTGAGTACACAGAATCAGCGTGACCTTCCATCGCAACTACTTCAACAAATCGCGGCTCTACTTACCACTTCAGGTGCTTTATTTGTGTCCTCCAATGTATTCACATTCCCCTCAGCATCAGCCGTTGTAGCTTCCATTGCTTCCACGCCCTCCTCATGCAAGGTAACAATTCTAAACCGCGTAACTTTGCACTTAACTAAAATATTGCAAAGCGCCTGGATTAAGAGTTGTTTGCATTTGTCATGAGTCAACTGGAAAAAAAGCAAAAATACTTATCGAAGCACGAAGCACACAGCAAAATTGTATAAAGTTACATCTTTCAGGCAGTGATTGGGAGTATCCATGAGAATTTTCAATAAATACGCTTGCACTGGAGCTATGACAGCACAGGGCCCTCCCTGCCGCTGCACAAGAGCAGATGGTTCCACTTCACTGAACTCGAAGCCTGTAACAAATAACACAATTTTTTCTATTATTCATTTTTAATTGATGTCATTAATAGCCTCGAATGGGAAATGTAATGATTTTTTCTGGCACACATCTGAGTCACTAGGAATTTACATATTTAAGTAGTATGACACCAGGAAAGTGAACCATTCGTACACATATGTAGCTATAGTTTCGATCATCGAAATGAAAAAATCACTGAAAACAAATTCCAAGGCATTGGTGGAGCAGGGCAGAGGCACACAAACCTTGTGACCACCGTCGGAACACATCCACTCGAATGTTTTTACCCCACAACAGAGTTCGGAATTCCACTAATTCTAAGTCGTCTTCTTTTGTCGAGGCACTTGAACTTTCACCCATTGTTAATTCGTTTTTTATTTCTATCAACACCCTAAAATTAATTGGAAACTTTATTTGTACAAACAAATTTAAGACACTTCTACTTGACAACTGCAGATTCTAATTTGTTGGAATTGCCAAAAGTGAAGTTTCCTCCCCCTCCAGAAGGATTTTTGTGATGACCGAATTGAGCGAGACTTGTATGATTGCTAGCGAAAAGTGTACGGCTGTTTGATGGGATAATCTCTCTCGGGTGAAATTTGTTGTACTGTACCTCTGATTTCATTAGCAAATTAATTATATTGAGCATAATTTGAATTTATTAATTATTTGTCTTTAGCAATATTTATATATTTTAACTGGTATACGGATATCCTGACCAATTGGAATTGTTTATATGAGATTCTGAACACAACCTAAAGCAACAAAAGCAAAGTTAGATGCACTTCGACAGAGAGCAACGATTGACACACTGTTTGTAATAGATTTTTTCTTCATGCATACGTTCAAAAAGTTTATTGTGACAGGTTTGTTTTAAGTGGTAACAGTTACAATAGCAATAGTACGTAATATCTGAGGCGTAATTTTGTTTTATGCCATGTTCAATGGTAAATGTTCATACTCACGTAAATGATACTCGGCAGCTATAAAGCACGTATGGCACAACATTAATTTCAAATTTTGTGTGCAGTAAACGTCAAACTAAAGTAGCAAAGAAAATGTTAAATGTAAATTCCTAACAAGTACATGTACAACAATCGCAGCAATGTGAAAACGTCGGGAAAATATGAGAATATGGAAGATAAGATGTATTTCAGTTTACATTTTTGTTATTGAAGAGATAAAGAGACCAATGTTTCCCGTCGGCAGTAGGGATATTCAATAATAAATATAAATTCATTACATGCAGCAGAAGACTCAAACGTCGAACAGAATGCTTCTAATCCGATCCCATCCATTCCGGTTCCGGCAAAAGTGCTGCATACACTGCCTCCGATCAGATCTGGCATTTGATGTTTTGCTATTATTCAAAATAAGCGAAAAACTGTAGAATTATAAATGAAACACAAAACCTTTTGGAAATGGTTTTGTTCATTTCTTTTCCCCGAAAATATTCCTTATATATGGCAGTACCAACTGATGCGCTCAATTTGAAATATTTCTACAATCAATTTCTTTACAAGACTTTCACAAATAGGCGTACTTTTAATTAGGTGTCGTTTTGGTACTCCCTAAAATTTTCATCTCCGTCGCTGCCATTTTTTTTTCTGTATTTTTCATATATCCTATGACTGTCGTATATATTAAACCGTTGAGTTTAAGTAGTCACAAAATACTACGGAGTTTTCGCGTCATTTTAACCATACCACAATCACTCGTCACAATTTCCCTGATCATTTAAGATAGAGCTTAAAACCGCTGTCTTCCAATGCCTTAATCGATTTATTAAATGTAATCTGAAGAGCTGTCGTGTCGCCACTTAGGATAGCGCAATCAAAGCCGAAAAGAAGAAAAGTCGTTCCAGTTCCAGCGATGTGTCCTTTCAACAAAAAAACCTTGCACGGCATAGAAAACCAAGCCTCTTAGGCAACTGTCATAAATACAAAGCCAACTCAATTTCGTTGATCAGCTGCGTTTGATTTTATTGATGACTTAAGGCACCGACCCATAGAATCCGGCGATCCGTTGCTGCGTCATTTTTATCTGACAGCTAGATAGAATACACGCATTCTTATGGAAGGTGGTCCATAACCAACGGATATATGAACTTCGACGGATAAAGTAGGTTTACTTTCTATTTTTTTATTCCGTTGATCCATTGGCAGTTCAGAAATTCACGCATTGAAGCTCACGCATTGGCATATTGAAGTTCACGCATTCACAAATTGAGAGTAAGCACATTCACTGTTAGAAGCATTGAGAGAATGTAGAGATACTGTCATCGCCGTTGACAATCGGACAGCTTGAATAGAAAACGATCAACAATAACAAAATGTCATTTTCTGTCATCTGCCAACGAAGGTATGCGACGGATTTTATGGGACTGTTTTTTCCGGCAATACGTGAACGTCAACGCGGCCTTGAGAACTCGGTGGAAATTCCTGCATTGGTATGTCTTCTTCCCATTCTTAAACGCCACCTGGATATCTGGCTCTGTAGATCAATTAGAAAAGCCGACAACCCAGTCAACGGTGAACCAGAATTTGCCCATTATTCATTGAATGTAGTTAGTCATGTAATTGTTGTCCTTGAAGTATTGACATAATTCATTAAACCCCAATTTTCCAAAAAAAAATTGCAAATACCAAAGAAATACGAGACGCACCAAGAGAATAAACGGAAATAAATCAGGTGGCCTGTTAGGTAGTTTTTTTTGTCCCTAATTCGAAGGGGAAATTATTAGGTGGTCACGTGCCCCAATCGACCAATCAAAAGAAAGTTCCGTAGCTATAAAACGACTGAACTCTCTCATTTGCTTTTTTTCGGCTTTGAAAGTAGAAACGTCAGTGGTTATCTTTGTTTTGACACATTTCGTATCTTAGTTTTCTCTTCTATGGTACGTAGTTCGTAAAAACAAAGTAATTTTTGTGAAAATCATATAAAAATGCATTCGTTATGTTTCGTGTAGTTAAATAAATGAATAATTCAACTATTTGTGGACCAATTACAATCACCAATGGCTGAGTATCAATTGTTTGACGAGACAAATGGTTATCGGTAGGCCTTCGACATCACTCGAGTTTTGTAAAATACTTTATATTGAATTTTCCATTGCAGCTATACTTATTGCAGATTACGTTTGTTTATATTAGTGGCACTGTATATACTAACAACAATAGCAGTATTTGCATATTGGAACGCTATTTACACACATCCATTGGTGTATCCACCGAACTTATCAGGTACTCGACGATAACAAAGGAATTTCAATATACGCCGTGGTTTACATATTCTTATCTCGTTACAGATGTCCCTGAATGGTGGTACAAGCGAGCGTTCTATTACGCCAACAATATACATGATACGGGCAAGATATCGCACGATTTCCGCATCTTTCAGCTCAACAATTTCAAGAATCAGTCGAAAATATTTGAAGCAAACTCGGTGCACTATGATGTCAAGGACGCCGATTACGGGGACAATGTTTATCATGTGAAGGAAGCGTCACCGGTGAAACGTCTTGTATGCTATTACACAGTACCTACGCCATTGAAACAGTTTGATTCTTTGCGCTTGACTGGCGTGGACGGAGATCTGTGTACGCACATCAACATTGGCATAGCAAGTGTGCAGAATAACTCGATTACGATTACAGATGATTTGCGTGCTGCTTTGAATGAAAGCAAGAGTCTTCGCGTTAAGAATCCGAACATTAAAATTATTCTATGGGTAGGCGGAGCTGATTCTAATGGATTTGTGGATATGGTGCGGAATCACGCAAATCGTAAGCAGTTCATACAGTCGTTGAAGGGCATCTTGAATACTTATTCTCTGGATGGAGTTGACTTGGATTGGGAGTTTCCAACGGCTTACAATAGAGAGCGTCAGCATTTCTCGCAGCTGTTGTATGAAATTCGCCAGGAATATATTCGTGAGAAAAGAGATTATCTTCTGACTGTAGCTGTGGCAGCATCCGAGGGTATAGCCCTGTTTGCATATGATGCTCGAGAAATTAACATGTATGCTGACTTCGCCAACATTATGACGTATGACTACCACTTCTATGCCAGGAGTTCACCTTTTACTGGTTGGTATTGAAAGGCAACATATTGATAGATTTTAACGGTGGCAGCAGTATAATCTCAAGGGCAGCATATTCGTCTTCTGGAGAAGCTACTGCCTTTCTGGAGCCCACCCCTGATTTGGAATGTTCTACAGAGAAAGTTCTCTATATTTCTTCCAATAAAAGAACATCCTTGACTTGTTTATAATCGAATCCAATAGTGACTTGAGAGGATTTGGAAGAGTTTTCTCTGGGATTCTATCGGCGATTTAGGCAACATGATATAAACATAACTTCTGTCCCTTTGGAAAAGCTTTTTCTTCTCGAAGAAACAATCATAACGCAAAAAAAATCGGCTTGAGTTCTATCCATTATGCTACAAGAATTGCTCTTCCGTGAATCTGATTTGATGCTTTTTAATTCTTACATCCTACCACATTTCCTTAGGATTTAATTCAATAAGAAATCACTCGTCTTTGGTACTTATTCATTTAGTGTCATATTAGATAGTTTATTGGCATTTATTTCATGACCAACTCTCCTCGCCTGCATTTCAAGTGCCGCAAAAGCTTTTAAAACGGCTCACTGAGGTCGCATGTTGATGTCAATGTCATTTGGGTATGCCAGTAGCTGGATGGACTTGTGAAAGATAACGCCTTGCATGTTAACCTTTGCCCTGTATACTGTCGAACGACAGCGATTGTCCTTGCCGAAATCCGGTGCAGATTTGGAATAATTCTAATGATTTCCATGATTTGCTATAGTGTGAATATTTAGGCTATCGTCAATCTGCCGTGTTGGAAGCTAGAGTGGTACGTACTGGTTAGCTCTAGAAAGGTTATATAGATATAACCTTCACCCATTACCTTGGGTCATTTTCAGATCGCTTAGGTCCTCAGCGTTACTTGAAAAGAAAAAAAAGTAGCGGGTAATGTTGTGTTGTACTTTATCTGGAAATGTTCGATATTGTGCCATCTGCCTCGAAAAGGCACCAAACTTTTAGCGATATATTCGCTAGCTCGTGTATCTTTGCCAAAGAATGCGTTCCTTTGAAGATCCTAACGTCATTTGCGTAGACTGGGACAGTAGTATAAGTAGTGGAAGGTATCTTATGGGCCTTGAGTATTTATCTTTACAGTATTTACGACGACAGTTTTTTCTGTATTTTTAGAATTTAGTCACTTAAGTTAGGCTAAATTTAGTGATTGCACAGCGCAAGCAGAGGCTTACTTAGATCAAAGACATATGAACATATACCAGACTGCCAATACCACGATCCTTTAAGGAAGGAGGTTGGGAAACTTCTTCATCGAATAAAACTGCAATCGTCGCAGGTAATTCTTTTGGAAATTCGATGTTTTGTGATATAAAACGAATAAGAAGTAGATGAGAGGCAACCTCTCAGCCTGTCGCTTGGGTTTTTTTTATGAGGAATCAAATATAAAGCTTCGAAATAAATAAAAAGGCTTTCTGCCTTTCACCTGGCAACATTTTCTTGTTATTATTTTAAATAAATATAATTAGAATGAGTTGTAGGTGTCGTGGAACGGAATGGAATACCATCACTAAGTTAAATATCGATGATTTTGTTTAATTAGCTATCAGATTATAGATGACCACATCGGGAGATCGTGATTGTAATATTGATAATCTAATCTGCATTTGCTCTGCTTTTGTTCTGAGAATGCTCAAATATTAGAACGGGACTTTAAAACCTTTAAAAATGCATCCATAGTGTCGCTATTAGCATGTTGAATGGCTTCAGGACTTTAAATTTTTTTCATTTTCAGAACATCATTTTATTTTCTTTACAATATAAACATTTATTTGTTGTATTTATTGTTTACTTCAACAGGTTTAAATGCACCGCTGTACGCTAGACAAAGTGAACACTCCATTATGGGTACCTTGAATATCAATTATTCTGTAAATTTTTGGCTGAGAAGTGGCATGGACAGACAAAAATTAGTCGTTGGACTTCCTACCTATGGACATTCCTTTACGTACGTGTTCAGTTAATAGAATAACACATTCATAAAACAATTTTTCTGGTTTTGTTTATAGTTTAGTTAATCCCTTCAACAATGGCATTGGTAGTCCAGCAAACGGAATCGGTGGTGTTGGCAGTATGGGGTTTTCGTCGTATTCGGAGATATGCTGGTTCAAACAGAATAATATATTTTTAACTACAGTATTTGATGATGCTTCGTGTTCTCCATATATTTATGGTGGAACAGAGTGGATTTCCTTTGAAAACGAAAAGAGTATTGCTTGCAAAACAAAGTATATAACAGAAAACGATTTGGGTGGTGCTATGATTTTTTCTCTTAACACCGATGATTACGGTGGATATTGTGATACAAACACGCAACCAAAAATACGAGGGAGAATAACAACAGACAATTTAAAATTTCCACTAGTTCAAACTGTCAAAGAGATCTTGTTTGACGGAAATTAAATGATACATATTAATTATATTGATATTTTTTCTCAAATCTAATTCTAATGGCTGTACATATTTATTAAAAAGACATTTCTTTAATAAAATAGTTGAAGAATGGTATTATGGGATCTCTTACATTAAATACAATCCTTTGTTTTATTTGTATGTTATAAGATGTATTTTGTTAATGCTGTAAGTTAACTTACTTTCCCAGTATATGTAACTAAGTGCTTATAATTTTTAAATTTTTCTATAAGGTTTCCAACTACCTATCACCCATATTCTACTTATTAGTAGACTATGACAATCGATTACTTATAAGTATGAGGGGCGCATGACAAGTTCGCGACCTAAGGCATTAAGTGAAAGAAGAGATCCGATTAAAACGTTTTAAATGAAAGAAAGAAAAGGCATACAGTGCCTTAGTACCTTAAAAATGACTCTACGGCCGCCTTGATCTCGTTCTTATCTGCAAATCTCCGGCCTCGTAACTCCTTTTCCAAATTGGAAAAAAGAAAAAAGTCGCTCGGGATCAAGTTTGGGCTGTAGGGTGGGTTGGGAAACCTGTGTCTTTTAAGGCCTGTCTCAAAACCCGCGCGTTATCCTGCGAAAACAACACTCCGTGCCTGAGCTTCCCACTTCGCTTCCGTACGACCGCTTCACGTGCCTGAGTCAATAAATTAGCGTAATATTGACAATTCATCGTAGTGCCCTTTGGCAGGTAATCAATCAGCAAAATATCTTCGCTGTCCCAAAAAACAGTCGCCATAAGTTTCGAAGTCGACTTTTCCACCTTGAATTTTTTCGGTTTCTCCCCTTTTTCAATCCACTGCATAGACTCTTGTTTGGACTCCGGATAGTATTGGCGAACCCAAGTCTCATCTACAGTTACGATTCGGTTGCAAATTTCGTTGAGATAGTCCCCGGCTAACTCCAAAAAATCTTAGCAGCTCGAGTTTATTCAACTTGTACGACGTTTTCTTCAGTCACCACTGACACATGACGCCCTGGGCAGGGGTCTTCTTCACAGCTCTCTCGCCCTTGTTGAAATAAGTGAGCCCATTTGTTGACCATGGTATACGAAGGCCCAGAATCCTGAAGTCGAAAATTTGTTTAGGAGATTTTCCTTTTTTCACGAGGTACGATTTCGGCTGACATGGTGATGTTTAACCACAGATAATAACAAAATTAGATTATTATTGAAACGAGGTGATATTTATGCCACTAAAGAGCGCCGCAGTTAGTGCTATAACTAATGAGATGACTCGTTGTCAGGAATCCCAGGCCGCGAACTTATCAGCCGCCCTTTGTATACTATGGTAATCAAATTTAAATGTGAATGTCGATATAAAATAAATGGCCTTACCATTCTACTTCATACGACTACTTACGTTCGTAATTTGCGTATCAAATACATCTCATTCGCGAATAAAAATATTAGGTTGAATGAAATCAATCGAATTAAAATATTCGGTGATTGGATTGACAAATACTCGTAAAAGTAAAAAAAAAAAAAAAAAACAATTTCACTAGTTTGTTTTAATTCGTTACTTTGAGTCATGAATTATAATAGGGCCTGAAGTTAAAGAGCCAGCAATTAGAAAAACAGTGGGAAATTGTAGTAAATTGTTTGATATTATATAATGAATTAATGCATACGTATGCGAAGAACAAGTACTGCTTTTGACATACCCACCGATAATACCTATGTATGTACGTGGTCGAGATGGCTAGTGGGTTGCGTCAACGATCCGAACACATTTTTTTATTGGATGACTGCGATCGAGCCCTCGGGGGAAAGGAATATTTCGTAAATTTTTTCCATTAATTCCTTCAATTAAATTGCTTGATATAAAACTGAGTATCGAGTCGTTTCCAATAGGTAGTAAGTGTCTAACATCTCGAATGCTACAATTTATTGTACATATGTACCTAGAATGTGTTTAGAAAACAGGACGACTCGATATATGTCATTCAATAACTTCTAATAAAGTAAGCTAAACAAGCATTTCGATTATTAGCCACCTGTCTCTTTTTGTGTCGAAATGGTTGAGGTCTCCGACTGAATGCATATGTACATCAAATGTATCTTTGATGTCAATGTAGAGTCTGTAGAGTTAATTTTTATAACAACGAAGATAGCGGCTATAGATAGTAAGAATTAATTGCTCATTGAAGACTCAAGGGTTACTTGCATCCGACGCATGCAGGGTGTTTCGCCCTAAAATTTCATTCTAAAGCATTCTTATGAAATTACTCGGGATAACTGTCTCAATAACGTTACATCTACCGAGGAAATCCAACCACCATATTTGGGTATACCATTTTAAAATTGCAATTCCCCAAAATGCATATCCTAAAAACATATATGTAAGTAGAACCGCTCACGAAAAGCGTAACCCACCCACAAAGTTTTAATGAAGCTATATGGAATGGTACCAAAAAATAATTTTTTTGTAAAACTTTTCGTTTTCTGCTCATCTTAAAAAAAAAATCAAGTGTTTCAAATAAAATATACATACATATGTGTAAGTTTATTCTGAGGTGCGAACTCTCTTCACTCGCGACATACTCTATGATATGTCTTTTCGGGCAGTCATACGCTACAAACGATCTTTTTTAAAGTAGCCCATGTCAGGTTTTAATGTTTCACGGCTTTGTTCTTAAACCATGTGTTGCAATTATCATAAAAAAAGATATGTAAGTGCTTTCCTAAGACTTGGGTGCTGGGCACTTCGTTCGGGGCAGAGCTTTTAAATTCAATCCTACAATCCTGTTTCAGGTTTTTTTTCATGTTTCATAAAATCTACCGCTTCAGTCATCGTAGTCATAGGACCATCTAGAAACTCCAACTTTCTATTGTTTCTAATGGTCCATAGAATTCAAATTCATCAAATATACCACCAAAGTGAGGAACCTCGAAAATGACAATCACCCCAATACGCCATATGATAGATTCTAATTAATCGTTTTGATTTTTTCAATTTCACGAAATGTCGGCCATATTGATTTTTCCCCAAAATTACACAGCTACCGCAATCCTAGGAATCCAAATAAATTGTTTGTAGTCAGCTATTTTCTGCTCTACATATATATAAATATGTATGTGATGTGTTGAAACCATTAGTGCAAGCGCATTCGTTTGATATAACATGATGGTTTTCAGTCAACTTTGATTTTCGATTTTGAATTGTCAAATATACATACATATATTTAAAATATTTATCATTAAACAAAATTCGCAAAGCGCTAGTATTCCGTAGGTACCTGTAATTAATTAATTGTTCCTCATTTTAATTAATTGTTAATCATGAGAATGAGAGAGACTATGAAGATTTTTGGAAGGGTGCGATCAAAACAAACACTTTTGCCCCATGTTTGGCTATCTGTTTGTTCTCTCTCTTCTTGCTGAAGAACCACTAAACAGTTTTTGATGAACATTTTTTAATACATTTGTACTCGTATTTATGGTTGTTCTGATATGTAGGTAATTTCGTCAAGAATTTCTCAAAATCGGATGGAATGTAGGTAAGATGCGGGGCGCGGTTTCTTTGAATTTTTAAAAGTTATTTAAACAGAAGACTTACTCTCAACAAGCAATTAGACTTAACTCATTACTTCTTAAAAACAGGTAAAAACATTCTATAGAGCTTTTATGGTTAATTGAAACTGCATCAAACAGACAACGGCTTTTAAAATAACAGGTAAAAGCAATATAAATAGTTTTTTGAGTTTGAAGGGTTGTAGCTGGGTATTCAAATAGCAAAAATGGTCAAAATCCATTATTTTTGCTATAAAATTGGCGAAACAAATCTCCTATCGGTTCTATAGCTATAGCGTAATAAGCGATGGGACCTCCAGTTTAACTTAAAATCATAAAAATCTGGTTAAGCGGGATTAACCATTTTGATCTGCCTCGAGAATTATAGTTGGGCCTAGCACCAGACATACAGACGAAGCATCTTAGAAGGACCTTAACTCAGAAATCATTTTGGTAGCCTTGATTCAACTTACGAGTAAAGGCTGAACTATAATAGTAGAATGCTTTCGTACGACCACTTCCGAAACAGAGCGAATACACAGGATTTGTATTGTGTGACCATAATAGCTTTTTGCTTCGATTCGTTAAGTTTCGTTCACTTTTGCTCACTTACGAAAGAGCGAATGGATTCGCTCTTTCGTAAGTGTACGTATGAAAACTTGACAAGCGGTCCCCCATCTAAGTACTAACGGTGATCGGACGAGAACTTTTGCTTCCGAAGACATACGCCTATTATGGGCTACTTGAGCAATTGACAGTACTGAAGGAAACTTAACGTAGAATTATGACATTAGCTTTCGATTGCTTCCGACTATTATAGTTCAGCCTTAAGCCCGCCGCTGACAGGCAATGCTCAGTTTCGTAACTGTTTCGCTTAGATTTCTATTGTCATGGGTTTATATGAGAAATCTTCAGTTACATATATGAGTGAGCGCTCTCATAAAAGCCCATTGCAGTAGCAATAGCAACTAAGCTGTTGCGGAACTGAAAATTACATGTCAGCAAGTAGCCTAAAGCAAATTTTAGTATGCAAGCAAATTATGCATGTTATTCAAAAATCTACTGCTGTGCATTCTTGTAATATCCAAATGATTTCAGTATAATATTCATACTGATTGTTAGGCAAAATAATAATATAAAATGCATACATATTTACATTTGCATCAATAATTGATTTTGAAATACATATTTCCATTAATAAGTATGGGAATAACATTTCAAGTTACCGTCAGAATCAGCTATTATTCTGAGTCACCTGAGTAACTGAAAAGCAAAAATTCTAAACAACATCATTTCATAAATATTTTTGGGCTAACATCTGACATTTGAGTAATGGAAGCTGTTTGCGCTTGAAAAGCTGTTAATTAGTAAAAAATACAATGTAAACCTTTTAGTTTCCATTTTGGTTTTGCGGTTAATTTATGTTTAAAAAAAACCATAAAACTATTAACACTAATTTGTTTGTAAATACAAATGTCTAGATTTTTATCGATTGCGATTTTCTGGGAAATGCTTAAGGATTGTGGGTAGTCTACAAATTGAGAATAATTGTGATTTTAATTCAGGTTTGTGATAATTAATTCACCTTTGAATGACCTTGAACTTGCAAACATTACTTTTTTTGTAATAAAATTAATAATATCTTCGTTCGGGTTACTCATATG
Organism: Pocota personata; assembly: GCA_963082735.1. Taxonomy (NCBI): domain Eukaryota; kingdom Metazoa; phylum Arthropoda; class Insecta; order Diptera; family Syrphidae; genus Pocota; species Pocota personata. The sequence continues at coordinate 54,029,442 of OY720430.1, forward strand.
GAAACATATGCAAACGTAATATTATGTCCGCAAACATCTATCAACCGTTCGCGTACTGAGAGACTTCATTAACTTTCTTATAGAGGAATTTCGACTCACGAGAAAATAAAAACTGAATGAGTTACAGCTGATAGGACTGGCAACAAACAGTATTTCACAAATGTGTGGAATATATTGTGAATTAAAAAATTCTTGATAAACTTGATTTGATATGATTTGTAGAAGCTGAATTTGGAAAAAAACAAACATTTTGCACCGACGTTTGTTTGAAAACCATATTGAACTGACATTTTTCAAGATTTCCTACGAAAAGCGTACGGATACTTTTCTTAAATTTGAGAGAGTTCTCTGGCGATCTCTGAAATTTGATGCCTTTAATTTTTCTTTTAGAAAACTACCCGCAAAGACCTAATGATATTTTTTTTTTTATAATTTGCGCATGCCAAATGGGATATGAATACCATTAAATTATTTCAGGGCACGGGCGTTTGTCGAAATTGAGAGAGAAAGAAAGATTGGTGTAGTGGGTTTGAAACTTAGGTGGTATTAAGTTTCAGTAAACTCCAAGGGTGGCGTCCAGATAACTGGGGAGCTTGTTTGTTTTGCTTTTTGTCGTTGCTCATGATTCACAATATTTTTTTTTCCCTCCACCTGATGTCATCATCACGATCAAGTTGCATTTAAGCCATATGACCACCCTACTGCCAGTGTTATGCCTTCGCAGTAGAGTTGACTAAGCTTTCGCAATTGATCGACTTTTTTATTTATTTCAGACGAAATAATTAGATGATTGTTGAGATCAGGATTTGAACCGTGAACCAAGAGCGTGACAAGCGTTGATGTTACCACTACACCACGGCCACCCTCAATATGACAGTACGAAAGAAGTTGGGCTTAAGAATGAACTAATGTGCATTCGAAGCATAACGCGTATTGCGGGTGAAATTTTGAAGCAGAGGAATGCTCCTGCTGGCTATTTCGCTGGAATATTTTTTATAAAAAAAGCGATAAAATAGGGAAAGACACGAGACATTTCGACGATGTTCAAGTGAATGTATGGAGTTCTAAATGCCTCTATCACCTATAAGTTTTAGCAAAACGGTCTTGGGTGCATCAGACCAGATATGGGCGTTATATTACAACTTTGGGCGGATGAATGCCTTATAAATTGAAGCCAGATCAGGCGGGGTAAAATCTTTCTTGCACCGCTTAAGGAATCCTAGACATTTTGCGGCGGTTTTAGCGACCACGAATATTTGATCATTCGATCGAAGATGTTTATGCTATGGTTTCGCTTGAGAGACAGAAGACAGCATTGTGTTTTGGAAGTATTACATTGCACTCTGTTGAACCCCATTTGATTATGCTATTCAGGTCGGAATTTAATGTGTTTAACATACGTTGCCGTTCCTCTTCCACTTCTACGGCCGAAAAGCAAGGACTTAAATTAGGGAACGAATATGAAAAATTGAGGATACTATCATCAGTGAAGGAATGCATTGGACTAGAAGTTGCAGACAAGATATCATTTATAAAAATAAAAAAGAGAGTCGAAGACAAAACAGAGCCTTGGGGATTTATTTAGTGAATTGCAGACCTTAAGCCATCCAAGACAACTTGTATTGAACGCCCCGAAAGGTAATTTCTAATCCATTTAAGAAGAGACTCATCGACGCCATATGCACGCATTTTCGGCAAAAGAGCCTGATGACAAACTCTGTCAAATGCCTTTGAAATATCATGCGCAACCATCTTGGTTTTGCCGAACAGATGGAGAGATTGATTCCACTTCCCTGTGAGATATGCCATCAAATCAACGAAACCATTCAGCTGGTCATTAAGGATTCACTTTTTTTAGGGACGGGCTGGACAAATGCTGTTTTCCATCTACTCGGAAAGATCCCTGAAGAGTAGGATAGACAAAAAGCTTACGCAGAGGTCTTGACAGCGTGGAAGAATATCTCTTCGAACCTATTGAGGAGATACCATCTGGACCAGCGGATTTGTCTATGTTAAGATCTTTGAGTACTCCTGCAACTGTAAGAGTGCGAAAGTGGACTTATCCCATGGACAAGGAGATAAAGTATGATCTAGCAGTGTGGAGTTCGCTGCAGAGTGAGCAGCAAGTAGATTGGCTTTGTCTAAGGAGGTGACAGCTGGAATGTCATCGCAGGAATGGCAGACGAGGTAGAATTTTTAATATTTTTGAATGTATTCGAATGACCAAAAATCTTTACTACCTTTGTTACATTGTGGGATTTTTTGCCTCAATTTTTGGTCATGTAAGAATTTTACACGTTGAATATGAGCATTGCAGTCTTTTCTGGCTTGCTTAAATTTGTTTCGGTTTTCCTTAGATTTGTTGGCTTTATAAGACCGAAAACTTACTTCTTTCAATTCGAGCTTTGGTCAAACCACTAGTTTGCCTTAGGTTTAGTGCTCTTTATTCAATTGGGAATAAAGTCATTCATACCCAAGAGGATAGTGTCAGTGATCATATCAGCAACAGCATCCACGTCGCTATCAAGGAAGCATAGCGACCAGTTAAAACTCATACTTTTCTTTTAGGAGTTTTTTCTTTAACTGTGTGGTCAGTGTACGAAAATTTAGCTGATATGATATTATGGTCAGAACGACCTAGAGGCGCTAAAACATCAATGGTGTATTTATCAGGGTGTGAAGTAAGAAACAAGTCCAACGTGTTGGCGGAATGGCTTTCAACGTCCTGTATACACGTAGGCTCATTTATAAGCTGAGTTAAATTATTTACCTCAGCGAAAAGTTCAATATACCTTCCTTCGGGTGTTGTCTAGCCAGAATATTGAAGCTAATTTGAATTGTGTACATTGAAATCGCCCGTAATGACGATTTCACTATGAGGATACAAGGAGACAATTCGAGTGATGGAATCGGACAGCCCATCAAATTCATCAAAAGTTGATTTGCTGTCCGCACTAGGGCTTCTGTAAATAAAGCAATAGTGAATTAATTGCTTACGGAAGGTAAATTTCAGCCATTTGAAATTAAATAAATCTGTAAGAGATCAACTCCGTAGATAAATAAATAAATAAATAAATAAATTCAGTGGCCAGTGGGGAACTTGGTAAGCGTTCAAACACAGACAAAATTGAAATTCGATATTATTGTGGGAGATTGAATGCTTCTGGAAATATGTCTCCTGGGAGTGATGGAGTTTTACAGACAGGTCAAGAGTACAGTTTTGAAACCGCTCAAAAACAAAAAAAGTTTTGGAGATGGTATCAAAGGCAACAGTGCGCTGATTTCAAAAACATACACTTCCATTATTTTACTCCATCAGGTTTCAAGGAAAATCAAAAAACTGCCAAAAATTTATATCTAATACATTAGAACTCAATCCAACTACTTCACCCGATAGGCAATTAAAGCGTTTCCAGCACAACAATTCACCTTAATTAGTACTCATAATCTATAAAAGCATATCCGAAAATAGTCGACTTCAATTTATTAACACTTTCACTGGTGGGTATTGTTATTGTGTTGGTAAAATTAGTTATAGAAACACCACGATACAGTGCAAAAGATTATAAAAATGTCCCTTCGAGATCCAAATAAAAGGCTCATTTGGTATATTTACAAGTGCGCATCTGCACTCAAGTGCATAGATTTTCATTATAATGATAAAAAAGAAAAATTCTATTTGAATTTTAAGTACACTATTGGAGTCAGACATATAATCATAGTGATAGTTTTTATTTATTTTATTTTCAATGTAAATGGACAACACCTATACATTCAAATGATATACGACTGCTTGGCTTTATTCAACTACCCTATATGTATCTACGTTAACTTTCGTGGTGGCACATATGAACCAATCAGATTTCTAAACAAGCTTAAACGTCATCACAACGCCCTTCGGAGGCTTATTCGGAAGCCTATGCCCAATTGTGTTTACCTGGTTATATCTTTGATAACAAAAATTGTGGCTATAATATTTCCCATTATATACTTGATTGCACGCTCACATTTCAATATAGGTATTTTAATTGGAGGTATTCTTCTAGAAACAATGCTAGCTTCATGTTTGCTGTCAATGTTCGTCGAAACAGGGTGCATGTGTTTGACACTCTTCTATATCTCTGTGGACTATGTGGACCTCAATGACATATTTGAGGAATCATTGCTTAAAATTAGAAATCATGAACTTAATTCCTTTGTATGGCAAGATCGTTTAAAAGAAATTCATAACAATGCATTGAAAGTGCAAAGAATCTTAGTGAGCCTGAAAAGAACATTAAAGATTCTAGATAGCTTTGGTGAATTGGTTGAGTCCTACATGAATCTAATCATTTTGCTTTCATATTTTACTATACTATACCCCATCCTTCGTTCCAATGTACGACTTTTCTTTGACGATTCAGATTACATTGTTATTTACTGTTGTGCCATATTATTGGATGTCGGCTTTATGGCATTTTATTATAGTAAATTGAACATGGAACTGAAGAAAACCAAGGTACTGGCGTTTATGGAAGGATCTTATCCAATCGACAAGTGGAATAAAAAGGTATGATAAATGAATACAGAGTAAAGGACTTTTTTTTTAAGTAACTTTATTTTTAGATGAATAATTTGCAGCAGAATGTAATTGTTCTTGGTTCGAAAATAATAAAAAATTCGGACTTAATCAAGTGTTTCATTAGATTTGCGCCTGTTTTATTGTTTCTCTCAGTAAATGGATTGCGGGGACGAAATTCCATTTTCTATGTGGATAAAAATAAATATGTTTATTCGATTTACAATCAGACATGGAGAGAGGCCACATTAACAACCAAGAGACCTTAGAGTAGTGCTTATCTAAATGGCGCCCAAATGTTAATTAAGGTTCTGGCAAACTGCTCTGGAACAACCACTTCTATCTACCTTATTTAACCAATAAAATATTTCTTTAATTCTCTAGCTAACTATATATTCTGAATGTATTGTTCTTAAGGGTTAAATTAATCAAATATGTTTTCTTATTCAAATAGTGTTTATAATTATCTTAATTGACAGTGTGGTTTCAAAAGTTTTTTTTTTTTTTTTTTTTTTCATTTTGTTCATTAGATAGATTTTTATTTCGTATATAAATTTACAAAAAAGTTTTGCTACCACACATATTACAATACAGAGATGTACTTGTACAGTGAACACCCGAGCACCTAAAAACACATTTTGTTAAAAAAAAAAAATGTATCAAATTCATTATTTGGAAATCAATAAAAATTTCATTCTCAGATAACTGATTTTTACTTCCAGGTTCCAGGTACCCGTCCTGAAAACCTTCCATGCCATCGTAACTTGCGCTGATTGATATATTGTGAACTTGTTTCGATATCACGAAATAAACTGCAAGTTGCTTTCAACAATATGGTTCGATATGTGCACGGATTATGGAGATATGATCATATCTTAGCTTGCCAAAATAGATCTATAACAAAATAGTATTCTTTGTTGTGCATTGCTACAATTTCTCAACGCTCGAAATTGCATATTTTTACACAAAATTATATATTTAAAATCCTATCTCTACACCAAATTGCAATCTGCACAGTCTGTCAGAATATATAATCTTATAATACGAGTAATGCAGCCTATACACGAACTCATCGCGCCTTTTCTTTGAGCAAAGCCGTTTTTAAGTATTTTTCCGAACAGCAGTAGTACCTGTTCTGTCCTTTCTTATCCCTTCTTTTTTTTTTTTTTTGTTCTTTCTTTTCTTTTATTTCTCTATATTTTATTGAAATTTTATAACTAAATACGTTCACGAATTAAGCGACGATTTTTCTTCTCGTCCGGATGGAATTCCACCTTTGATCATAAAGAAATGTGTTAAGCCTCTGTTTATTCTGTTTTCACTATCTAGGAATACTGGTTGTTGTCCGTCGATATTGAATATATTTTCCCAGTATTTGAAATAGGTGACAGAGCAATTGTAATAAACTCTAGGATCATAGCTACACTGTCTTGCATCCCAAAACGTATTGAGCAAGTTGTTTGTGATTTCATATTACTTTTTAGTTCATTTTTATTTAATTCTTTTTTTAAGCTTGCATACTAGACAAAAATGATTAAATCTAAATTAAAACTAACATTTATCTTAATCTAGCGTACTGGCTCTTAACGAGCACTCTAAACTTAACTATATCCTTATAACTATTGCCCTTCGGCCTTAAATCTATCAATTTTTGTGTTTGCTCTGTTTTTTAATTTCCAAGAAACTTGCTAAAAACTTGGACTCTTTATTGGTTGGTTTTTCTTAAAACTACCTAAAACTACTTAAAACTACCTAAGCTACTTAACCTAAATTAAATATAATCAGGGTGATGAGCAATCTCTCGATTGGTCACCATCCCGATTGCGTCGATGGGCGCCTGGCAGTCGCCAACATGGTGCACACGCGCCGCCGGGACTCGAGCGAGGCCATAAGCGTCGGTCAAGTCTCGGTAGCACTCATTCATGTTGGCGAGCTCGGCCCCTCCCAAAGACCCCCGAAAATACGCTTAACTAACTTACAAAACTAGCTTAAAACTAAGGAGGATGTTACCTAGGTAACGCACCGACCCGGGAGAGCGTATCTGCCCTCACCTCTTCCTCAAACCACCAAATTTCGGTGAACTGCTTTAATATATTTGTAATATAATATGCACTGCATAACATGGTTCTTGCAAAAATAGATCCACTATTGAGTGATGGAATCGAACAGCGCATCAAATTTCTCAAAAGTTGATTTGCTGTCCGCACTAGGGCTTCTGTAAATAAAGCAGCAGTGAATTAATTGCTTACGGAAGGTGAATTTCAGCCATTTACAATTAAATTCCGGGTTGGAACAGTGGCCGTACTGTGGTGGAACTTGGTAAGCAATATCACTACAAACATACATAAATGGCGGTGGGGAAAGAATAACGACACTATGTTATATCTAGGCAGTTTCTTCTTTACATACTTACCACGGGGCGCTAACGATCGTTCTAAGAACTTTATTTTCAAAAATTTGTAGGATGTTAATATTGCTTTTCCTGGTACAACCCTCTAGTTGTAGACCATACGTCCACACTGGCTTTAGTACTTGCTTATAGATAAGCAGTTTGTTATGTAGGCTCAACTTCGAATGTCTTCCGAGTAGCCAGTACATTTGTCGTTGTTTTTGTTGTTGTTTTCGAGCTCGTCGCGTTTCTTTTTTACGTGCGATTTCCATTTAAGCTTAACATCTAGAGTCATTCCTAGATATTTTGCTTCGTTCGCGTATGGTATTTGAGCCGAATTTAAATATACGGGTAATCTGTCCACTTTTTTGTATGTCAAGTTGACGTGAGTAGATTTGCTTTCGTTCAGCACAATACGCCAAGAATTCGTCCAAGCGTGGACTTTGTTAACAGCATGTTGCAGCTTTTCAGTTGCTGCTTCAATTGTATCGCCCGTTGTCAATATCGCCGTATCGTCCGCAAACGTGGCGACGACGCAGTTTCTTTCCTGCGGGATATCACGCGTGTAGAGCACATATAGAAGCGGGCCGAGGACACTTCCTTGTGGGACTCCGGCCGCAATCTCCTTGAACTCAGAGTAATCATTTCCGTGCTAAACACGAAAAAGTCTTTCGGTGAGGTACGATCGTAAAATTAGAAAGAGTTACCATGGCAGTATTCGTTGCAATTTATACTCCAAACTTTCGTGCCAAACCTTATCGAAAGCTTGTGAGACGTCAAGAAATACACTGCAACAAATCTTTTTTTCTTCGAGAGTTTTCTCAATCACGTCAGTTATTTTGTGGACTTTTTAGATTTATTGACTCCGATAAAAACGAGCTGGGATTGTGGTACCCAACAAAGAGAAGCCTAATGAATAATCAATCAATAGCGGATAACACCGAATAAAAGATTCTTAGTATATATTTTGTCGCAATTATGTATTATTTTTTGTATTATTATTTTTTTACTTAATGAAGATAGTTTTCAGTTTAATTGTGGAAAGTAATGGGCTAATATGTAGAATAATAGTTAAGGTTTGCAGCTTCAGCTTGTTGCAAATCTATACCTATGATATATTACCTGATCTCGTTAGTTTTTCTTAAGTATAATTTTAACTCTGTCGAGATGTTTTACTTATACTGTGAAATTCCCAGCTTGAGCTTACGCATCCAATGGAAGAAATTGTGGTTTCCTGTTCTCCGCTGTAGGGGGTAATGACACCTGACATTAAGTATTTTTTTGGCATTCTTCTGGTAAGAGCTGGGTGAATCACTATGACCTCCAAACCAAAAATAGTGCTAAACACTTGAAAAAATTAATTCTGCTTGAATATTATCTTAGCGACGCGTGTATAAAGAAATGTTTACAAGTTTTGTTTTGATGGTTTTTTTATTTTTTATATAAATAGCAAAACAATTGAGTATGTTGCCTTATGATTAAGCAGGACTAATGAAGTAGGGTTGGGTTCATAAAAGGTATGTATATACTGATCCGCAAAAGGTTTAAATTTAGAGGACAGTCCAACAAAGGTGATAAATATATGAAGCTAATTTTATGATCAAAATATACATGAAAAAATTGTAAAAAAAAAAAAAAAAAATTATTACTCATAAGATTTTTGAAAAGGACACATGGAAGAAAAACAAAAAAACACAATAGGGAACCTTATGACCTGTACAAACATTTTGAATGGATTAGATTGGGACGGTGGACAATACCGTCTTAGTAAACCAGTAAACATTTTTGAAATACCACCACTGAAATTGAGACTGGATATCTGGTTGAAGGACAAGACAATAATAATTGGCAGGAAATTTTGCTTTGAAAAGTGCCAACTAAGCACAACAACTATGCATATCGGTAGAACAAAGGGACCACGTAAATTCAAAAAATATTTATTTTATGCACAAACCACATCAATGAAGTCAATTTTCGTCACTGACGAGAGTCGTTTCTGTGCGAACTTGCTTACTCATACTCGTATTTGTTCAATGGGAATGGTGGAAACTGTTTATGCTGATAACTGTGATTATGAGTATACCTATAGTTCAGGGAAAATTTCAAAACACATTAAGTGAAATCATGGAAGTTGTTGAAAACGGTGCACTAAAGCTCACTAACTTAGATTTCTTCAAGAACAGCTATATGATTTATTTGATTTGAATACGCTGTACGAAATAACGTAAATACCCTCATAGGGAGATCTGAATGAAATTGCTAGGACTATCGTGAAGGAAACTGATAAGCGCAACAAGCTGAAACACTGTGCACAACTTTTTGAGACTTGTCAGACTATGTTCAGTGCCAGGATGAATTTTCCGATGAATTGACGAGAAATGTCGAAGAATTAATACGAAGCGAAGAAGTGGACGTCAAACCATCAACCTTCCGAGAAAGCATACTAAGAGACTTGAGCATTATATTATGTATCCTCGGCAGTGGCTGGGTTCTTCAGATAAACCACAGCAAGTGATTAAGGCAGGGCTCGACTAAAATAAGTTATTCAATAGCTTGCAAAATTACCTGAGCAATCCAGGCGCACTAGTTGTGTTTTTCACTTCTAAACCAGAGGAATTTTATACAGGCGTCCAAATAACTGGGGAGTATTTTTGTTTTGCTGTTATTGCCGTTGCTTATGATTCACAGTATTTTTTCCGTCCTCCTGATGTCATCATCAAGATCAAGTTGCATTTTAGCCATGTGACCACCCTACTGCCAGTGTTATGTCTTCACAGTAGAGTTGACATAAGCTTTCGCAATTGATCGACTTTTTATTTATTTCATGCGAAATAAATAGATGATTCTTGACATCAGGATTCGAACCGTGAACCTGCAGCGTGACAAGCGATGATGTTACCACTACACCATGGCCATCTGGCATAAAATAGTTACCAATAAGTTAGGATGCTATCATTGAGGTGATGGAAAATATTATAATGCCTGACAATGTTGTGGATTTTAATTTGAATAAGAAAACTGGCATTATTTATGGGAAAACTTTCAGGCGGCAGTTCATAGTACTGAAAAATTTAATACTATGGTGCCCAAGGAAATAATAATACATACGTATGTGTGTATTTATGTGGTCAAAATAAAGTGCCCGACTGGATCACACGTAATTGCACGTATATGGTGTTCATTTGAAAATCACTCAGATTTGAAATTTAAGCGAAATTATTAAATTGTACTTAAAAAAAAGCGTTAAAAAGCATTAAACTTATGTAAATAAGCCTTTTATCCACTTAGTGATATATGCATAACCCAACCCAAATATAAAATTTAAATAAAATCATAAATTATTTAATATTTTAAATAGTTAAAACTAGTATATTGATTAGAGTCAAGGTCAAATCTGTTATTGACAGATTGGTCTGACGATAAAAGAGAGCAAAATCTTTTCATCGACCCCAACTCCGACCAGAACTTTTTAATCATAGTCATTGAACAGCAATAAGAACAATTAAGAACAGGTTGCAAAAAGTTCGACAGGTTCGCCCAGTTCAAAATGACAAAATCAACTTAAAATAACATTTTTATAAGATCTCTTATTTACGCGATTTTGCAAAAAAAAAAAATAAAATTTAAATAATATACGTATCACTTGATGTGAATCAGTTGACTTTCAAAACGAATTCCATTGAAAGAAATTCAACCAGGAATCACATCAAAATCCGTATCTCCGTGGTTTCGGAATAGCCCTGATTAACCGACGGCGACGTTTAAGATATTCAATTAACTAATAACGGATGGCGAAATGTTGCTCCATTAGTCATACGCCACCGACGTCAACGCCTCATGCTTTGCAGAAAACAGTGAGAGTTTTAACGGAAAAGTATCGCTATCTGATAAAAAAAACAACTTCATAATTACAACGTAATACTTTTAAACTGGTTTGATTAGTCTCCCAAGTCTCTCTTTTTTTGCCCCATTCGGTATCTTTGTTTTAGTATGCACTTCGTTTATTAAGAGAATGCGGGGTGCCTTTTGAGAGTTAGTGAGTTGATAATTAACACCGAGAGAACATGGTTTAGTATAGTATGCAACCAGTGCTGCCCCCTAAGATAAAAAAAAATATATAAATATAATTTAATTTATTGCTTTTTGATATCAATAATATGTTTGGTATGGTGTCCTACATACTTTTTAAATTCCAACCATTTTTCGAGAACAGATAATATCTGAGTTCAATAACGCGCTTGTGCTGTATCTAGTTGGAAGTTATTTCTGATGCGGAGTAAAGTAGTAGTAAAACCAATTCAATAGTAATAAGGGGCATCACTGCTAAATAAAAACACCTGTAAATAGACTGTGCGTGTCTTAATGAGAATACCTGTGGAGTGTAGTCACACGAGTAAATGCAACGAAATAACTAATCAACGTTTAAAGAGCGTCAGATACAAGTTTGCAATATCAGTTTAATTTTATATCTCATTGCGCGTAGTTGATATACCTCTTCGTGGGTAAAAAAAAAATATTTATTCTTTTTATTTAAATAATTTTTTATGTAGTTTAATTAATTCATCGCTTCGGTGACTTTGTGGTGATAGATTTAACGTTGTTGTTTAACGTTGATAGATAAGAAGTGAATACCAGTTTACTTTGCCATCATTTAAATAATTAAATATATAATAAATAAATGTGTTTATGTACAGATTTGGCCTTCATGGGTGTAATTTTGTTTTTCATGCGTGCTTTTTTGTATAAAAAAAATATGTGCATCGGGAAACTGCTTCATTTGAATATGCGTTGTTATAATATTTTTTTATTATCATGCTTTGGATAAATGAATTTGATAATACGCGGAAGGCAGTGAAGTGGAGCGATGTTGTTTTTATTTACCATTAGAACAGTTTCTATTACTTCCTGTTCGAATTAAAAAAATAAAAAAAAAATACATAGTATGTACATATTACTGGCGATAAATGTGTGCTAAATTTAAATACGAATATGTGTCCACAATCGTTTTTGTTCAAAAGTGATAATTAATAAGTTGTGGAAATTAAATAAAATAAATTTAAAGTATAAAATATTAAATAAATATAAAATAAGTAAATAAGAAAACAGAATGAATCCAAACGTGCAATTCACAACAAGGGGTGTAAAAAAAAGATCTCTAATAGTAGCGCGGATGGAAGGAGTATTTGAAAAAAAAAATAATTAGAAAATAAACGAACAGAATCGTTAAATATGAAGGAAAATGTTTGTTAAAAATTAGAAAGTTGAATCTTAAATTCATGTTTACTAGTCGACACATGTGATGCGAAGTAATTTCCATTTATAAAATTATGCAAATTTAGTGGGTACAAGTGGTTCTTCAAATACCTTGCAAAACGTTTGCTCAGGTTCAATTTATGAGACAAAACATTTTGTTGAAATGATCTCAAAGAAAACAATTGGGCTTGTTTTACCTACACACATACATAGGACATTATTTAAAGAGATATAATCTTATGAGATGTAAGTCACCATATGCCAATGGATTTTACAATGAGCCCATGCCTATCTAAATTGCTGGTATATCTTTAATTATAACAATCCCACCATCACGACTGATACCCTAATATGTATATGGACATACATACGATAGAAACAAGCGTAAAACCCCCATTAAAGAGGTAAAACAAAAGCTAAGTAGCTATCTAAAAAACATGTCATATATACGTAGTGCGATCCACGTGTTTTTAGCCTCGTGTATTAAAACGAAGAATTTCCTAAAAATGTTTTATTGTTGAGAGAAGTTTCAAAAAAGTTATCCACAGTGTTTCAAATTGTTGCATTTACCAGTTATGCCTTTTCGACAGTACAAAGTCATAGTTGATAAGTAACATAAGGTCGAGGATTGATTATCATGCCGGCATTAAATATTCAACTCCATCATTTGCAACAATTACGTACTGGTCTAAGCTGTTTCCCGTAGGACAAGAACCATTAGGAGATGGCACACGTGAATAAGCCCTATAATGGGGACTTCAATTATTTTAATCGACCGCCGATTAAAAGAAAAATAAATAGCCGCATCCCCCGTGAGTATTTAAGAATGACTACAATTAGAGCAAAATGGGTGCCCAGACTTCTCATTGCAATTCGAAAACAAGGACATCTTCACAATGTAGTGAGCAGTTTTTGGAGCTTTGCAGAGAAGACCAAAAGGGAGTTATTGAGTCGATTGTTATAGTGGACGAAACCATGGTCCTTTAGCATGGTCCAAAGTCAATGAAGTGGCGGAACGCAAAGACCACCCAAAGCACCGAAAAACACATGGTTACAATTTTTTGGGACTGGAGAGAATCCTCGGATTTTCTGCTACAATAGGCAGACAAATTTTAATTAAGTGACAAAGAAAGTTCAGCCGAGGTGTCCATTTGTCGTATGACAATGGACATGTTCAGTATTCAAGGGACTAACTAATCAGTCGGAGCTAGTGTAAACGTTTTCTCACTCCTGCGGACTTAGTCACAATTTATAAAGCTTATGTTCGTCCGTATGTTTGGAAGGGTGCTCCCGTCATACGAGTATGCTTCAGTTTACCTGATCGTGTTCAGTGACAAGGTTGTAGACTGATCAGTGATCAGTTGTTTGCTTGAACACCGCCGAGCTTAGCGCTCCTGTACCAGTATTTCTACCACAAATGTTCAGACGAAATATGCAGTTGTGTCCCACCTGTCAGTCTGTTTCATTATAATACACGTGAAGTCCATTGTGCACTTGCATGCCTGCTTTCGCGCGCACCGATAACGTATAGGAGATCGTTTTTTAGCCATTGAACACGAACCCATCACTGGGTTTTACAAACTTCAAAGAACACAGTTCTAAGCTTTTTGTGAGGCAATGGACTAGATTCTTAATCAAAAAATTCTCCTTAAAATTTTATTCAGCTCTAGAAATATCAAAATCAACTGGTTATGGTTACGAAAACTATTTTTGTGTATATTTTTTTGTGGACTTGAGTAAATCATTATTTCCTATCAGAATTTCGTTCTATAATTTGTTAATAATTATTTCGTCGGTAGATATACACTTATAGAAAAGATTTCAGTGCAAAAACGAATATCAGGATAAAGTGGAAAGAATAAAAAAGCTCCCATGGAGTTGACTAAATTCTTATTCAACTTTGCGTTCAATATGTTAGACTTCGACTAAAACTTCAGTCCCTAGTATACTGATCGTATTCAATGCCTTAGTTTACACAGCTGTTTTGTCTAAGGTCATCGTTTGAAAATGATGATTTACAAAAACTAACCATGTACTGTACAGGTTTTGATATGGCCCCTAACGACTATTTTTTATTTTCAAAATTAAAATCATACCTCAGAGAAAAAATAGGGTGTTTTTTTTAAGTCATTTTTTTTTTTTGTAGTTGCATAGTTTTTTAACAGCGGCGGTTTATGCCACTCATTGTCGCATTATGCACATTGAAAGGTCAAGGTGATAAATTAACAAACATCTATCACCTGTTTCTGCCTATCTCTGGGCATTGTATAATGTCTGCACTAATCATTTGGTTCATAATATATGATACGAGTATGTATACATAACTGTACATACCTACATTGATATTGTTTCATAGTATTCGAGAAAATCTTCGTCAATGTCGGGCTTAGTGCTAAATAGCCTTCGACGATGTCCAGAAACTACTTAGAGATAGAGGAGTCTGGTCTTTATGTAGGTAACTTATGAGGCTTTGCGCAAACCTCTTCTGAACAGGCTCCTTCCAGGCAGAAACCGTAGACAATCAATGAAATTTCTCCCAACCCAAATTTAGTCTAGATACTCTTCCGATTCTATTGAAATCTTAAATGGTAACTTCTAAACGAGGGACGATGGATTATCAATCTTAGCCTTTCAAGAAGACAATGAAAAAGGATTTGCAGTCGACTTTTTATGTCTATGTCATTGGATCTAAGGGGTATGAGAGAAGAGAACCATCTCTTCACAAGACCTCAAGACTTTCATTTACACAAATAGTCAAGTGATGATACTGTTATCGCCAGATATTTGGAAAAAATAGGGTTCAGTTCGTTTAAAGTTTGTGATTTTCCTGTCCGGCAAAACTGTGAGCGGTAAAACGAAAAGCGATGGCGGACACAGACAGCAGGATTTTCATAAAACTATAAGCAACTCTCTGCATAAGCGCTTATTGCCGCACAGTTTTGCCCAGGAATGTGGTCGTAAGTCATTTATATTTTCCACCATTATTTTTTGCAGTGCTTTTACGGGCAATGTTCAATGGACTTTAATATTATATATACATATATATGTATTATATAAGTACATATATAAAAATCCTTGGACTTACTTTTAACTGCATTAATGCAAGCATCTAGTCTCTTAATGAAACTGGGGGTAACGGCATACAGTCCTTCGACGGATATCTTATCCCACTCCTGCTGCGAGGATGGCTTGAGTGTCTGGCCTCAAGGGGAGTACAGGGTATAGGGGCCATTCCTTAGCAAAAATGATATAGGAAAAGTTTTTCATACACCAAATCTGGGTTAATTATTACCTATTTGCAGGGGAAGAGTCCCGTTGAAACCACCAAGGAAGCACTGGAGGATCCACAAAAATCAGATGAAATTTGCCGGTCGAAGAAATGCATAAATCATGACCGACTGAGATTTTTGTCTGCGGTCAAGGATAACACTTGGTCTTAGACGTTGTGCAAACCAAATGGGATCATTTTGTGCATTGAAAGACTGTTCTAGGACACTTATGCTCTTAATAGCTGTTGAGAATTATGTAGCTTTTAAGTGCAAAGAACAGACGGATCTGTTGACTTTTTGATTGCTAGGAGTGCAAACCGATGTTCGTTTGTTGCTTCCTAGACCCTAGTTACCCCTGGAATCGTTTAACGGCATCGGACATGGTTTGCTTAGCAACCCCATGTGAACTAGTATTATTCAATGCTTGTTTGAAGTCTAATTCTTCAGATTTAATAAGATCGAAAACGAATCCAAATCGGTAGAAAGCTTGATGAGAAATGACGCACACAACTTGAAATTATCTACTATACGAGCTTTCTATGGTGTGTCCGGGGATTGCATGTGTTCGATTCAGTTTACATTAAACCATTCCTGCATAGATATCCGAGATCACTTCATGATCCATGTAACCTAAAACGTCCTCATCACTAACACAGCACAGTGTTTTGTTTTGTAGCTAAACCTATTGGTTAATTCTTTGCAAATTAATTCTCACATTTTTTAATTACGATTCACCAAACCTATTAACACCAAATTGTTAGACACGTTCCATTATTTTGTTTGCGTTAATAGACTTGTGGTACACTATAATGTCATAGGTGAATTACAAAAATGCAAATAGTGCTAGGTCTGTGCCCAATTAGAATGCAATTTGTGTGACAAGGGACTTAGGTAAAATTTTCTAAATAAAATTATTTTTGAATGAGGACCCTAGATGGGTAAAATAATTCCAAAAGTGAAAGGAATGTTGTTGTTTTGTTTTAATATTTTTCGTTGCGTGCCTGAGAAAAATGTTAAAGTATAACAAACATTTTTTACTTGGCTGCTTCTCATGACGCTGAAAACACGTAGTTGAAACTTGTTTATCAATTTTAAAACAAACAACTGTGACATTATAATACGAGTGAGTAAATAAGTAAAAAAGTAAATAAAAAAAAAAAAAAAAATTGTTTAAGATACAGAAGAGGGAGATACATACATATGTCAATGCTCTTGCTACGTTTGGATTATATTGTGTTTTCTTCTACTACTCTATAAATATATAACTGATAAATTAAAGTTGGTGTTACTATTGAAAGAAATTAAGTTTATAAAATAAAAAGTTTAATTTTAAATTGAAGTGAGTGAGAAATGTACATTTGAGGAATTTGCAACTTCTTGGTCACGAACAAGGCTTCTTCTTTGAACGATTGTGTTAATTATGTGCACATATTTGCAGAAAAATGTGTAGCTTCTTACTTGGACTTTTTATTTAAACCCGTGTACATATTGACGGAACGCATTTTATTCAAACATTTGGTTATCGTGTAGCAGTTCATAGAGTTTTTTAGTCAGAAAATCATTTACATATTTCATTTGTTTGTTTTTTCTCACATTATTATTCATTTAGAGCAAGGAATAGTTTATACACAGGGTGATGTGTAAAATGATGATCGCAATTATTGCGGCCACTTGTGAGATATTTGAGCTCTGTAAACATTATAAAATGTAACTGAATGTTGTGATTACAAATTATAAATACGTACGTTATTGTTTCAATGATTTATTTCAGAAGACAAAAAAAGGTATTTTTAGCTATGTTATGATTATTCACCCCCTATTTTCATTTAATTTAAAGTGTGTGAGTTACATACAAATTTGTATTTCAATAGTTGATTTAAGTGATAAATGATATTTTCATCGACAGTATTATTGCAGTGTTGTCATGTTTGCTTTGTACTTCGAGTGTTATTATAAATTAAGTAAAGTGACAGTCAGAGATATTTATAGTAATTACCCTCTCTTATTTAAATAGTGGTAGTCATTTTCCTTCCAACCCCAGATAATTACCTCGCAATTGTTAGAGATTTCACGGATTTTTCCCTACTTAAGTAGGAAAGTTAAAATCCGGATATCTTTATTTTCATATTATTCTCACTGCAGTCTATTTTGAACCCAAATTCTGCCTCCATCTTGTTCGGTGCAAAGCGGTTGTTCTCCAGTTGACTATCCCTAGAACCCGAAGGCCTCTGGTCACGCTGTCAACCATCTCTTTCGTTGGCCGCTCTGAGTTCTATATACTTCGCGGTTTGAATTCATTAGTCGAATTGGTACCCTGACTTCATTCATCCTTGTGAAATGTCCTGCCCAGAGCAAACGTCCAATCTTGATGAAATTAAAAGTAGCTTTCAATTCGAGGTTCTACCATATTTTTCAGATGCCTTGCTCAATATGTCAGAGTATGTTTCGTTCGAAGGCACATGTTATCATTCATGTTTATTGATCATGCACCAGGTGATCATGATCGAATAGTATCTTTTGAGTTATTTTAATAGTTTTACGAGTAGATCTCATTAATTTACTGAGGCCGAAGAAGGTTTTGTTTCCTAGTTAAATGCACCATTTTATCTCGGATAATATGTTATTGGTTTGATTCACATCTGTTCCCAAAGACACAAAACTTTTAACCTGTTCCATATCGATTGTAATGTTAGGTTACTTTGGCTGGTGGTTCCTCGATGCTCCCAGGTACTTTATCTTCTGCTCATTGACTTGGAATCCATTCACTTCTTGCAGTCTTGTTAACGTGATCAGCATATGCGAGTATCTGCCTGGATTTGTTAAATATCGTGTCGTTTGTCTCTATTCTGGAGTTCCGGACTGCGAATTTCAGCAATAGCTGTGCATTAGATAAGTCAGATCCGATTTTCACCTTACATTTAACATCTGTTAGTGATAATTTGGCCAAGCTGATGAGTTTGAGTGGGACACCAAAAAAATGTAAAGCGCCCCGCTTGTTCCTTTTGACTCTATCAAATACGTTTTTAAAGGCAATGAACAGATGGTGAATTTTAATATTGAATTAGGTTGTGGGTCTGTTGCTGCAGAACTTGCGTTGGTATTCTTCAATGTTTTCTTCAGCATAAGGAAAGAGGCGAGAGAGCAAAATATGTGTAAAGATTTTGTAGGCCACATTGAGCTGTATGATTTCTCTATAGTTGCTGCAGGTTAATTTATTACCTTTCTTGTGGAGAAGGCACAAAATTCCAGTCGTCCAGTTTTCTAGTACGACCCCTTGAAACCAGTTGTGGGACAGTAGTTTGTGGATTTTGTTCCACAAACTGTGTTCTCCGGTTTTAAACAGCTCGACTTTGGTATTTCCTAGCTTGTTTATAGCGCGCACGGTCTCATCATATGTCAGTGGAGTTGTTACAAGTAGTTGGGCTGTTTGAAATTGCTGATCACTCGTCTACTGAAACATGTCTACCATTATCTGTATCCCTGTCTTCTCATAATCTCGTTTGTTTTAGTGACACTGTTTAATTTCCATCATTGTAACAATTTTAACCCAGCCGAAGTGTTCTTATGCACTCTTCATCGAACCATTTATCGCATCGTCGCCATTCCACGATTCCTACTGTTCTTTCAGCTACCTCCTGCATGTGATTCCGATTGTCATCCCATATTGCACTCGCGGTCCTTGTGTATTTTGAATCCGCGTCACATTCTCGCTCATCTCGTTGTCATATCGTTGCCTTACGTTCGCGGCTTATATTCCATTCGGCAACACTAGGTTATGAAGGTCGTGGGATCTTCTGTCCGAATTTTGCTTTCACAAGGAAGTGATCGGAATCGGCATTGGCACCACTCTGACTTCTGACAACAAACAATTTGGATATCGTTGCGAGTCTATCAGCACATGATCAATCTGATTTGTCTGCGTCCTCGGAAGCTTCTTGCGTCACGTCATGGTATCTTCCAAGTGGCTTTGTGAATGTTTTTATGCTTAAACAGAGTTATTCCGACGCGAATGTTATTGGAGGCCGCACAACCAACTATTCGGTTGCCGTTTTCGTTGGTGAAATTGTGTACGCTGTGTCTACCTATAGTTGGGTAATATAGACGTTTCCCACCTGCTTGTGTGTTGAAATCACCAATCACAATTTTATATCATAGCATGGAACAGTTGATATGATGCGTTCAAGATGCTCATAAAGGATATATTCATTTATTTACCAAACGCAATGTTATGTGTAGAAGTTTTAAATATATGTACGAGTATTTACCTAATATTAAAAAAATCCGAGGGAAACTCATCAGAGTTCAATAATTTCACAATTAGGCTAAAAAAATAAAATTATACGTCACCCTGTATGATATAAATATTTTATAAAAAAAAGAAGGGAAATCACAACTGACTTTCTTCTCAAATGTAAAGGGCAGGTATTTGAAGAGAAAATAAATACAGAAGAATGAAATCACTGGTGGGTTCAGTTTTAATCATAACTACAATCACAATCAGCTTGGTAAATGGACAGTTTGGATCCAGATTCTTTTATAAAAATCGTCATGGAAGTACAAATGATAATGAAAATAATAATGAAGGAGTGTCTTCAAGTGTGGGAGAAGATGGAGATACTAATGTAAAATTACTGGAAGAAAATAATTCGGTAAGTAACTATAACATTTAGTAATCAAACTTTAATAATTTACTTAATGTATAAATTAATAAAATGTGTGTATTGACGCAGAGCGTAGCCTTACCACTTATGATTCTTGTACATAATTTACCAATAATTTGTTAAAGTTCTACCGTTTGCTTTAGATATTTAAGGAAAAATATTAAAACTTAAAAGATACCAGTATTGACTTAAGAGGCGAGTACTACAAACTACCTATTGTGTTCAAGAAATAACAAATGACCGGGTTCTAGTCTTTCATAATATTTGTTCACTTTTGTTACTTTATATGAGTTCAGTTGCGAGTAAAAATAACAATATTTGAAGGTTATAAGATTTCTAGCGCAGTTTTACGTTGTGGCCTTGAATTTCAAGAACAATAATTTCTACACGTGGTACATTGTACACATTGTTTAGTGTTTTATTTTGTCATGTGGGTCTTAAGGAATTTGATATGATAAAACTTCATTTCGGTGCAATTATTATTTTATTTTACTTTTGCAACTACTTTCAGATTTTACAGATAAATTTATTTTTAATGAGATCAACTATGACTGCCTGCTTTAATGTTGAACATACTCGTATTGTGGAAAATGTTAAGTTGCATTATACTACAACCAAATGTACACAGGATAGTGATCCAACATATTTGACCATAGTAGGAAAAGAATGCGCGTCGGGGCTCGCACGCTTAATGTTCCGTACAATTATTTGAAATGTATCCTAATTTGGCTTTCTCATTAATCCTAAGAAAAGGAATATATAAAGAGTGGTTAAGTTTTAAGGGCCGATGTTGATTTTGAATAAAACACAAATTATTTAGGAAATTACTGTCATTTCTTTTTATTATGATAATATTGATATGGTTCAATTATGTATGGAACAAAATATCGGCCAAATGGCCGCCGCGACCTCGGCGGCATACCTCCATCCGATGGTCCAAATTTTCGATGACGCTGAGGCATAATTGAGGTTCTATGCCGTTAATGTGCCGAATTATCTCATCCTTTAGCTCTTGAATTATTGCTGGCTTATCGACGTACACCTTTTCTTTCCAATAACCCCAAAGAAAGAAGTCCAACGGTGTCAAATCACATGATCTTGGCGGTCAATTGACATCGCCACCACGTGAGATAACACGGCCATTGAATTTGTCGCGCAAAAGAGCCATTGTTTCGTTAGCTGTGTGGCAAGTGGTACCACCCTGTTGAAACCACATATCGTCCACATCCATATCTTCCAATTCGGGCCATAAAAAGTTCGTTATCATCTCACGATAGCGAACACCATTCACAGTAACTGCCTGACCGGCCTCATTCTGGAAAAAATACGGCCCGATGATGCCGCCAGCCCATAAACCGCACCAAACAGTCACTTTTTGTGGGTGCATTGGTTTTTCGACAATCACTCTTGGATTATCATTCGCCCAAATGCGGCAATTCTGCTTATTGACGAATCCACTGAGGTGAAAATGTGCCTCATCACTGAAGATGATTTTCTTCGAAAATTGATCATCCACTGTTGCCATTTCTTGCCACCATTGTGACCATTGACAACGCTTGAAATGGTCAAGAGGCTTTAGTTCTTGAGTCAATTGCACCTTGTAAGCGCGTAAATGCAAGTCTTTATGCATAATGTTCGTCAACGACGAGCGTGAGAGGTGCAATTGTTGGGCACGATGACGAGTTGAGGTGGACGGCTCTTCAGCCACACTATCGCGAACAGCAGCAATATTTTCTGCAGTACGGGCTGTACGAGCATGCACTGGTGTTTTCACATCTCCTATAGACCCGGTTTGCACAAATTTTTGCACGATTTTTCCGATTGTACGCACATTTGGATGATTAAATTGACCGAAAGAATCACGAAATGCACGATATACATTTTTATTTGAACACCCATTTTCATAATAAGCCTGAATAACTTTAAAGCGTTGCTCGATTGTGTATCTTTCCATGGTTCAAATTGAGTTAGTCTGAAATTGAGAAATGTCAAATGAAATGCAGAAAAAAGCTTGTCGTTTAGGTGTGGTTCACATTCAACATCGACCCTTAAAATTTAACCACCCTTTACATATGATCGTACTTGTAAGGGGTAGATCAAAATAAACCCTTTTTGTTCCATGTCTATTTACTCTTACATAGTTCGTTTGAAAATCACTGACGAAATTTTGATGAAATTTGATTTGTGTGTTGGTTCTGATATGTATGCAGTTATGTATTGTAACTTCGTCAAAAAATTGTCGGAATTTTGTCAAACCTTGCCTTGGTTATTGAGGTTTTTTAACAATTTTTATCAAAAAAAAAAAATAAAAATGATATTTCGCAAGTCGGGGTGAAAAAATATTTATTTTTCTTAGTATATAGGTACATTATGTCCACTCCGTACAATTTTTGTGCAAAATTTCAGATCTCTAGGTTCAAAGGTTACAAGCGTGTGTTTTCCATTAGTTTTCCATTTTATACCATTAAATTAGAATACAAGTACAGTACAGTCCCTAAAAATATAGCTACCAATGGTTACAAATACCACCACATATAATTTGAATTATTTTGCTAAGAATACTTCAACGATTTTTGGATCCTTGAAAAAGGAGAACGCTTTCTACGATTACGAAAAGTATTTGAAAGTTCTTTGGAATTTTAGCAGAGGTAGGACATTATAGGTCAGTAGTCAGAGGCTAAAAAAGATCTGGTTCGGAAATAAATCCCATAAAACTGTAAATGGTTTCAGAAACAGAACAACATATCAATTTCCCGCCTCCTGAGAGAGGCGCCATAACGTAATCATAAGTAGGCTGTATTTTTACGTTACTTTTTTAAAAGTTGGACTACAACTTTGCAAATTAATTATGGCTCATATTTTCTGTTAGCTTTTACGAAAGTAGGTTGAATTTTTGATTGATTTTATAGAAGTTAGGCTTCATAGGGCTTTCATCTAATTTTTTATTAGATTTGTTCAATTTGATTCATATAAATTTGAGAATGGATATCTCAATGGAGAAGAGGGTTAAGATCATTGCTTTGCATGAGCATACTGGCAAGACCATAAGGGAGATTTCTGCAGATATTGGAATTTCAAAATCAAGCGTCGCAAGGATCATAGCGCTGCACAAAGCTTCAGGATCAAATACAAATGATCAAACAGGACACTGCGGACGAAAACGGAAAACCATGAATCATGACTATAAGGTTTTGATCCGAAATAGCGTAATTCATCCTAGGAAGACAAGCGGTGAGCTTCAAAGGGACTTGGCATAAGCTGGTGTGGTGTTGGATTCATCAAATCTTCGAAGGTGTCTTCTGAAAGTGGACCGCAACGCCACAAGACCTCTGAAAAAACAACTTCTTACCGAGACTATGATGAACAAAAGACTGCAATGGACCAAAAAACACAAAGACTGGTCAGCACTGGAAAAAAGTAATCTTTTCAGATGAGAGTCACTTTGAAGTTCACGGCCACCGGATAAGTGTTGTAAGAAGAGGTGACAACGAAAAGCTCCGACCTGGTCACATTATTGAAAACTCTAAACACCCACCTGTAAGCTTGAAGCCAATCGAAGAATAATGAACAGCATCAAATACGCAGACATCTTGAGCCGTATGCTCTTGCCCACCATGCAAAGACAATTTCAGACTGGAAAAGTTTTCCAACAAGATCTTGCTCCATGCCACACTTCAAAAAAAAAATTAAACAATTCTTAGCAGAAGGTGCTGGAATGGCCGGGCAACTCCCCTAACCTCAATCCAATCGAAAATCTTTGGACCATTATAAAAGCGACGCCCAGGAAACGAGAATGTTTTGCAAATAAATCAAAATATCGTCAAAAATTTGCATGTCCCAATTAATTTGCACAGCATTGTATGAGTTAAATCACGTCAAATGCAATAACTTCTGAGCAAAATTACGCTATTAGTATTTTTGCAAAGAAAATAAGATAATCTTTTAGATTTTAACTTTTACCCTCTATAAGACACTTAAAACAACAACAATTTAAAAACAAATTAAAAAGTAATAATAATAAAATCCATATTAAAAAGTAATAGTAATAAAATAAATCTAATTTTTCAAAATATGGCGTACATCAGTTATGCCCAATATCAATTATGTCATACTTCAAATTGTAATTATACTCTCGCTGTTTACTATAATATATTACTACGTACGAAAAAGAAGCTATCATCCGACCGCTTAATGTGCGAGAATGCTACATTTTTTGGTCTACAATTCCTGCTAAATGAGACGTTAACTGCTTCTATTTCAGATATTTCCTCAGAAACGGTAATATATTCATATTGTAAATGGAAATAGTTTTCGAAACTATGATAGTTATAACTAGAAGTATAACAAATTAAAATTGGGAAAGTGTTATGTACGTGTAGTTTACAGAAATTCTACAAAAAGTGCGAATATAATTAGCTTTTTTAAAAAACTTATTTGAAATTTGAAGCCGCATTGCCTACGGTATGTCGATTTAAACAGTTTCTACCAATATGAAAAGAGTGATTTATTCACTTTGCAAAAAACAATTACGGCCACCAAATGTTACGAGTATGTTGATGATTATATGATTGTCACCACTTTTTGGGCCTTAAATTTTGGGCTACGGGTATGAAATTTCATACATACATACTCGTAGATATAGGCTTTCTAGAATCCGAATCAAACAAATTTCATTTTTCTCAATATTTCTTCTAGAAACTGAAAAATATTGCCGTGATAAAATACTCGTATGTAGACGTTGACTTTCTCTACATTTCGTTTACATGGCCACCCTATTTTTTAGGGGTATTTCTTTTCAAAGCTATTTACGGTAATGGCTTAGTCTTATTGTGTATCATCAGAATCCGTGAATTTCGGCTATAAATTTTGGTGTTTTTTGCTAAAAAAAAAAACATCATAACAGTTTTGTGATCAAATATCTTAAAAATAGCGGAAATATCCTATGAATCCACTCTTACTTTATTAGGGGTAAGTTAGAAGATGGGGGATAGGGTATCATACGATCCATTACAGATGAATTGTTACTTTCATGTATGTTTGTTTACACGATTTGGTAAAAATACAGGTCAACGGTCTTGATTCATTCTATGTGGATTCATTCTATGTTCTTCGCATAACACTTTAACGATCGTAACGATCAACTCATAGCAAGAAATGATTTGTCCAGTACTACACATTTGTTTCTGTAAATCACATGTTCTGAGTCCTGATAAAGTTTTCCTTGAATTTTATCATTTCTATATGTGGTTCGATAATCATTAACCACCTAGCCTCCGATAGGGCATACTACAAGATTCGCAAGCAATTGCTAAATTTTTAAAGCAAAAACTAATTTTTATTCACCCGATTTTAAGCATTTGCTGCAAAAAGTAACAGATGCTTGATACACCAAAATATAAGTGTTTGCTTAAAAATGTGCCAGCAAAGGCATTTGCTTGTTTTAATTCACATCACCCAATATCAAAAGAAAGGATAAGGGCATATTTATTGCAGTCAAGTACTCGACACACACTACCTGTCAACTCAACCAACCCATCCCAATGGACTTTGCTTTCTGATAGACATGTCGACTGTCATATATTGGTGTGGTAAGAAACATTACCTACTTACGCAGCACCACCACTACTTTTTCGAGGCCATTTAACTGAATGGCGAATGAATAATATTCCTAAAGGTCGTAGAATACTCATATCTTTCCTTACTAAGAATGAACACTGCGTGGGCCTTTTCCAAGCTAGAGGGTATATCCTAAAGCAACGCTAGCTCTATAGATTCTAGTAAGCATTTTGGCTAATGTTCCATTTGGATGAGTATCAGATCAATACCGTATGGTCCAGGAGGGAAAAAAATACATGCTTGCGACAACACTCACTGCGGGCTTCGATTGTTCGAGCTTTTACTCGTATTTACATCTAAACTCTTCACCGTCAGTGTATCCGGAGCAATAGTATTTCATATATCGCATTTGTAAGATTCGTCGGTTTTCTAAGCAACACCGAGGTTATCACTGAGATCAGCAGATACGATCATCTGCAATCTCGAAATCAAGCTGAAAATCTTTACAAAAGTTTGGCCGAGCAAGTTGCTTGGAGGATGTTTCCTTCAGCGCATCTTCATAAACAGTCCCAATTTCAATACCTTCCTCATATGCTTTTTGGTCAAAGCGACTTGGCGAGCCGCTCGGCAGGTATACTAAGGCCATAAATACTTTAGATGTGTATCCTTATCACGAAATAATTTTCCGAGAAATAATCTTGTGTCATAGCCTTTTGAAACGTATGTAAATGCAAGCTGTGGTCCTTGTATGGTGTTTTCTGATGCACATACAACACTTAAGTTTTCTGTTGTGTAAGCCTTCTCTAATGGCATGCAAAACAAGTGTAGGCATAAACAGTAATTTGCAAACGCAACTATTAAAATCAAAGTGTTATAGCTGTTCCACATAAAATGGGATTTTTCTTGTTATTTGTAAAGAAGCGGGAAATGCGCTTCTTTACCAAATAAAAACGTTTGACGTATGCAGTTACTCATACCTTAGGTTGAGTAACAGCACCCGGTAGCAATCTGCCGTTGGAAACACAGTGTAGATACCGTAGATACAAATCTAATAGGTAATGCCAAACACATTTCTAACAAATTAATTAATTACATACAATGGAGTCTAATGGAGACGAGCTTTTCAAATGTGGAAAGTGAAATTCTTTGAGTGATTGTTATAAGAACTGAGTCATTCTTATTTGTGTACCCGTATTTATTTTTATAAACGTTGTTGAATTATTCGGTTGTGTTTTTTAAGAGCCCTACCTCTACCTCGAACAAAAAAATCATCATGTCAATTGTCAAGCATCATTTCATTTCAAAAAATGTTTAACCTCTTTTGGCAGTGTATGAGGCGTCAGTAAGAAATATTCATTCGCCAATTCGCCAATCATTCTTTTCAATTTGTACATACTCGTACGTATGCATGCATATCACATCAATTTAATATTGGTTCACGTCTTGTTGTAGATATGTACCTATTTATTTCTACAATATAAAGCTGTGCTATAACGACGACGGATTCCACCCAAAAGCTCGTCTAGGCATTTCGGAGTTGATTTTTTTTTCTAAAGCAGTTGTTCTTAAAATGAGTACATCGACACAAGCATAATGTTCTTAATATGGACCCGCACCTCATACCAATATACGAATAAGTCGACTTTAGCGGCCACACTTGAATTTCATTATTTTCTGTTTACGAATCGGAACGAATTGGTTGGCGGTCGTGGGGCGTTTTAAGATATAGATACACTTATATTTTCCTTAAAGTACACTAAAATGTAGGCGATTAAAGCGTAATCCTTCATTGGATGTTGTAATCTCCGAGGTACATCATTTTTAGGCAGTGGAATGCAAATTTAAGTGCAAGTCGAGCCTCTCGCGGTTAGTATTCCGCACCGTTATTTAAAATTTATCCTAATTTTGCTTCAGTTTTGAATGCCTTTTGCTTATAGTTTTTGACGATGTCTTTAATATGCTTTGTATGTACATATATATTTGTTCAAGGAGATATAGGTAGAACTAGACCACCCTCTTGGATCCCTTTTCAGCTAGAGTTATTCTCTCGATTCCTCGTATCAACTCTAACATTAGCTTGAAAAATACAAATTTTCTCGGCTTCCAGCCAGTAGTAAGCCTGTTACATCACTTCTTCTGCTAGTGACTGACATTGACATTATGTAATACGGGTCCCAACCTCTCCAAATTCTTCATCTTCTTTAGATGACACCTAAAGCTATCATTTCCTTGGAGATACCGCTATTATCTATCTGAGCGTTCCTAGTTTCATGCCTTGGTAGAGCCTACGGACATTCTAACAGCCATTTTTGCTTGTCTTCACTTCTACACGTCTATAAATTAATATTTTGAAAGAAAAACATCCGCTTATTCTTGAATAATTCACTGTTCAAATTTATTATTTTTTTTTTTTTTTTTTTAAATAAATTTTCAAATCCCGGAGCACTCAGACCCAATTTTCGGTCCATTGTACTATCAGAAACTTGGATTTTATTCGTTTCTCTTTTATGCTCGGGTGGCTGTAGTTGCTGTTCCCCGTCCGGGTTGGAACCTGCACAGTTTGGGTCACAAGCGAACTGGCTACAGTCGGTATCATGGTTTGCGATACTTCTCGTAGCAATGTCCCTCACCGGTCTTCTGCCTAAAACAGCAATTAGTTTGCGTTTAATATTCTTTAACACAATACAAACAACTATTTCCGGTGGATGCCAACGCACGCCGTCACAAAGAGGCTAGTGCCGGCGTTAGCAATGGCGGTTAAAGTTATTAGTAAACCCATATAACCGCCACCGACCGACACACAATTGCAGCCAATCTTGACGACTGCGTATCCGTCTATTAACAATTCAAATATTACGCTTAGAGACTGTTTGCCTTCATAAATTGAATTTTCAGCTGTGACTTTAGTGGCAGTCAGTACTTTCCTCTTTTAATGAGAAGTAGTGGATTCCAAGCGCGATCTGTGTAGGATATTCTTTAAAAGGAGCAAATACAGATGGCTTAGACTCGTAGTTATTATGCTTGTCCTCTAAGGATATTTGTTTGATATCTCGAAGTTCTGAGTAACAGACATGTGTTTCCTTAATGGAAAAATACCAATAGAGTTAGTTCATCTGTCTTGATATGCATGATTACTCCATACGCTATGCACACAATGGACGAATGGGCGCTAAGTAAATTTGATGTACAGTAGCTATAAAAAATAAAATAAAAATAATTAATTCTTAGTTTTGTGGTTGTTAGCTTGTTAGTGACTTGCGTTCTGTCAAGACCGAATTATGTAGATATCTAACACGTGTATTTCTTTTTCCAGGAAGTAATTCAAATTTCTACGAAAACGAAACTAAAAGACAATATAAGGCTAACTTAAAATGATTTCAGGGCACTCATAATTGTTTCATTGCCTTGATTTCGCGAATATATTTATTTTTGCCGTGCCAAGTCAATGGCCACGCTATTTACATATCCAGTCGCCGATTGCATTAGCATTTAAGTTGTTACTGAACGCTATTTATACGAGAATTGAAATGTATGTTCCAGTAAGAATAAAAACATAAACAGCCTTGTGTATATTACAAATACAGGGTGGGCTTAAAGAATGTCATTTTGGTTCACTGAAGTTTTGCTTTGCGCGACATTTCACATTTTGATGCTCAACTGTGGTTAGGTTAGCATTGAAACGTAGGTAAAATGACTTATTGTAAGAAATCAGTTTCGGTATGTATTGGGTATGTTGTATGTACAGTGCCTGGCACAAACCATTATGGCCACCAGGACATTTTAAGAAATTCTAAGTTTCTGTCAAAACAATTCATATGTGAGCTATTTTAAGTATGGTATTATTAGAAATACTTTTTAGTTTATGTTTGTAGTAATAAAGTGACATGATTGGAAAAGTTAAATTTGGGACAAAAAAAGTAGTTTCAAATTTCCGCTGATAAGTTGGTTTAAACAAAAATGAAGTGATCCACTATAATTCTTAAGCTTCTTTGTGGTATTTCGACCACAAAATGGGCACATGGGTTTTTTTTTTAAATTACATATTATATATTTATAGATTCCAATTTATAAAACAAGCTTTTTGTTCAGCCGAACGACCATAGCAACGTCATCGACGTATAGGTTCTATTTGAATAAAAATGAGACGCTTTTTTGACGCGCATATGTTTTAACCGTTGCTATGGCAAAAATACTGACAGCTAGGTACATTACCCATCTGTCAAACTGATTGCTAAGAACGAAAATTAATTGTTATAGCGATACAAGTGTACTGTAAAAACTACACAAGGAAGTTCTCAATTTCCATTACGTATTCATTTTTTGTTAGCATACGGAACGAAATTATTTAAAAGAAAATGATTATTGCTATTGTCCTTAAAGAATAATACAAATTGTTATCTTTAATCCAGAAGCTCATCTATAACAACTCTTATTTTTCTCTGTTTAAATGTTATAGGTAGTACTTTCTGCTTAGTACGTTTTTTATTAAAATTATATTGAATTTTATTTAAAACTACAATACAATTTCAGTCTTTTTTAATGATTCATAATTGTACCACCTTATACTGATTTGGCAGATAATTTTTTAGTAGCGGGGGTACAGTAAATTAATTTATAAAGCTAAAATTAATTGGCACTACTTGTACCTATTACTGAACTTTTCCGAGTGCCAATCATATAATTGATTTTTTTCTCAAAATATTTTGAAAATGTTAAGAAAGAAAAATTCGCATAATGCGGAAGTTAAATGCTGAAAAATATTAAAATCCCAATTTTTCGGCATGCCAGAAACATTTATTTCGCTTTCTGAAATTCGGGGAGTAAAAACTTAGAGTTACAATTTCCTTAAGGATGCTATTAACAGGGGTCTTTACAATTTAATACTTTTCAGTGCAATATATTTTTAATTTTCAGTACAACTGGAAAAGTTTTTTGTTCATCGCTAGTTGTTTACCGCTTTTAATTTTGTTTATTTTTTGGAGGGGGTGGGGTTCTTTTTAAATTGTTGTTGCCTTTGGATGACGACTTTCAGGGGTTCACAAGTATTTGCAGGTACGAACCGAAGAGAGCTGTCAGACA
This sequence comes from Pocota personata, assembly GCA_963082735.1. Lineage (NCBI taxonomy): Eukaryota > Metazoa > Arthropoda > Insecta > Diptera > Syrphidae > Pocota > Pocota personata. The sequence continues at coordinate 54,060,207 of OY720430.1, forward strand.
TTTTTTTGCAAGTCATTTGTCACTCTCTAATTTGTCTCTGCTTTTAACTGCACAAAATTTCAATTTCGAAGGCTTCTATAGCACGTGGAAAGTCAATTGAACAGGCAATTTCTTAGCAAATTTTGTGCATTTACGTCGCTTATCTTCATGCATTCAAATATCAGTAAAATTAAGTAGATTTTGACAGGAACAAACAATTTCAGGGAAATTGATTGAGGGCACCGAATTAGAAAATCTGGTTAATTCCCGTCAAATATGACAGTACAAGGGCATATAAGGTGTGTGGATTCTCGTTTTTGTTTTAAAGTTTTTTCGACATAGGTTTTTTGTGAATTTGTTGATTAAGCACATATGTAAATTTGGGGTTTTCCGTTTAATCTGGATTTTTTAAAAGCAATGATCTTTCAAAAGTCTGAACAAACGGCATTAACATAATTGGAAGAAAGCAGCGGGAGTTGTTATGAATTCGAACACGTTTTTATTTTTTGATGATCTTTATTAAACATCCAATTACCCACACACTCATTTTCTTCCAAAACCATCGTACTTAAATCTCCCACAAAAACATAGAATGACAAAAAGGTAGAAGAGAACAATTAAATGAGAGCATAATGTTAAGGATATATAAGAGTTCTCTGTCTTGCACAGAGCACATAGCAACAGCGTAACATGCTGATTTTGAAGTTGGACTAAAGTTGTTCTTCTCCTTACGGTTCATTCTCCAGTTATCTCGATCACAATTGCACGTATTCGCACGTGATGGCTGCGTGGGTGCCTAGCATGCTTTTCTTCTACTGCTGTTGTCAGGTTGTATGCAGATGATACTTCTTCTCAAGCATTGTGATTGGCGTTGGAGTGATGAAGTAAGTAACTCTGGACCATTGGATGGTGAGGTGAGGTACGTAACTCGGGCTGACATCGGTGCTTTCGTGAGTATTGAAACAGAAGCGGCGAAAATGGATTAAGGTGTGAACCACAGCAAAACAAAATATAATAGAATTTAATAAAATAAAACTGACACTCAACATCGACGTCTGGGACAAAATGTCACAATAGATAGCTACTATTTTGAGGTAAGGATTTTATCTACTTAGGCCCCGGTGTAAATTCGCATTATGCCATGTAGTGCGAATGGATATCAACACTCCGGCCTGGAAAGTCTTCGAATCTATCCCGGAGAACCGCGTCATCTAAAGTAAATAAAAGTAAGCTAAAGTCATTTGCTGGAAAACGTTTTCAGAGACAAACTGCAAATGCAATTGCTGTCAAGCTTTTTTTTTTTTTGCGAAATTAGCTTTTATCTTTATTAAAATCTATACCCATGCCCTTGCAATAAAAAAAAGAAAATAATGCTGAATATGATAAAAATCAGCTGGGCCAAATGACACTTATAAATTTGACTTTTATGTTTTGCATTGAGGATCAATTTACTTTTTTTTAACGTTTCCGAAAAAGTCAAATGTGCTTTGTTGTTGCTTAGGTATCCGCAGTTAGCAATTAGGACGTACGAGTAATTATTCTTTAACAAATAGATTCCTAGAAGGTACATACTTCGAAATGACCTTGAAAGGCACAACGAACTAGGTTCTACTTAACCACTAGATTTACATTAGATAGTTTTTTTTTTTCTTGGAAATCCATTTTTACTATAAATATACTCGTTAAACCAGTGATAATCTTTGCCCCTGAATATGAAAGTCAACTTAACGTGCACTCAAACTTACAAAAAATAAAAATCTAAAAAGATATAAGTATATTGCTCCCACACCGACAATGTGGTTTGGATTTACCCGCAAAAATGCATTCACTACACATATGTATTGTTCGAAGAGTTAATTCAGGATTATAAAAAAAAAATCATTAACTATACTGCATAAATAAGACTGTATACCTTCGTATGCTTTAAAATGGGCATACAGGGTGATTAATAATGTTAACTGGGGTTCACACGTGTTTACGCAGTCTGATGACTGACTCATCTATGCATTCTTACTGAGGTTTACGGATATTAAAATGGATAAACAAATTCAACATGTGTTTTCTGGTCACCAGAAATAATAAAGTTGGACGACCTTTCCGAGGTTAATCGTTAATGAAGTGAATGAGCAAAAGAAAGAAGAAAAATTGCAGAACTTGAACGGGCTTGCTTCGTTAATCATTTGTATGTTTTAAGTCAACTTTTGTATTCTATACATATACCTTGAAGGGTAAAAAATGCATGTTAAGTCGGAAGTAGAATAGTACCAGAAAACCATTAAAGGTTGCGCTATATTCAAGATTTTCAGCAGCGTAAAGTAGTAAAAAAAAACATTTAAATTCCCAAATAAGAGATGCCAATTTAGTATTATTGGGGCTAGATTTAACCCAATTTCAGTTGATTTAGCCACCAAAAATCTGAAGATAGAGAGCTAAAAGTTTCCAAAAATTGTGACTGACAAATAAGCCTTTCTTGGGCGTTGATCTGTCAAGGACCAATGAATGTTGATCTCTGTTTGTTACAGGATGATTTCTTTTAAAAACCGTCAGTCGAAGATGGGGGTAGGTACCGTGGCTCAGTGATTAAGTCGGCAGTTTGGCGTGACATTTCTTTTCAAAATTATCAAAGTCTGGCTAATTCGGGTTAATAAGGTTGGTGGGGGTTCAAAAGTCTTACAAAATCAACTTTATTACACCTAACTCAATAAGCAAGCGTTGTAGAATTTTAATAGAATTTGGTTTCTAAATTGATCATGTTTGTGGGAATGAAGGTATGCTTTGTGATATGTTTCCAAACTGAATAGTCTATGCTTGAAAAATTTAGTACGAAGAAGCATGATGATGACACACACTTGACAGATATTATTGTGTGCTTTCTCATTATTCGAAGAATAATAGGAAGCAATTTTTATTTTACCTAATTCAAGGGAGTCTTATTGAAATAATGTTCATTTTCTTTGCTGTTTATCATATTTTGAGAAATCTTTGAGTCAAACTTCATTTGTCCCGTTTTGGCTCTCAGAAAATGGTGTCCTATGACTAGGGATCAATTAATGTAGTCTGAAGCAAATTCTAATTTGAAGAAATAAATTGTAGAAATTACATACTATTTTATGTAACATTAATTGTCTTTAATGAATATGTATCAACTACATATATATGTAAGGCGTAGGGGATACTTGAAATAGATGAACGTGCATTTCGAGTTTTGCAATTTATCAAAATCGAAAATCAAGCCTTTTGATTCAATTGCCCTTAATCTAGCGCCGATGACAAAAAAAAATATTATTGGCATCACTTGCCCATATAATGTTTGTTTGGTGTTGGAGAACATCCTTCAATAGTTAGTTCATTTTAGCTTTCCTTAACTTTGAACTTTGTCGAATGGGGATTTTATTTTTATATATATAAAAAAAAAGGTTTTCAGGAAATATTACCCCGAATGGTGGTTTTATAACCATAACCGTCATAACTGCGAAATGTTTAAGCAATTGTAGAAAATTGGACTAGTTTTCATATTGCACATATGTACAATCAGTTAAATGATTTCGTAAAAGATTCTCTTTCTACATACCTGTGTACAGATAGTACCAGACCCGAATTCACAGTAAGGGCCCCAATCTGTGTAGTCCCAGCGGCAAAGAATGGCTACCGCATTAAGCTCTGACATTGGTGCAACTACAATTGAGGTGTGAAAAACCAAATTGGGTCCAAATTGATGTTGAGGAAAACAATGGATGATTGCTGGGATCAACAAATTTCACATGCTGCTAAAGCTCAATTCCTCAAAAAATATAAACGATTTTTCACTTCCACAGACTTGGCTACAATCTAAAAGCTTACATTCGGATACAATTCGCAAGTTTGTTAGCATATTCATGAAATGAAAAATATGAAATTAATTATTTTTTTTCCTTTTTTTTTAAAAAAAGTAGCATATTTTTCAAGATACAGCTGTTTAAATAAAATTCCAGGTTAATTATTGGGTGTACAAATTAATTCGGTCCGTTTTTTTGTGTTCAAAAAATTTTTTTTTATTGAAAAAACGTAAAAAATACATCACTCAAAGTATTGTCCGTCGGAAGCGACTACTTTTTCCCATCTCTCTGGTAATTTTCGAATACCATTTCTAAAAAATGAGTCCTCTCTGGCATCGATCCAATCATTGAGCCATTCTTCGATTTCTTCAAAAGACCCGAACCGGTGACCCCCCAAATCGTTTTGCATCCGTCGAAAAAGCCAGTAGACGGAAGGAGCAAGGTCTGAAGAATACGGCGGGTGGGGTAAGACCTCCCATTTCAGCGTTTCCAGGTAGTTTTTGACCGCTACAGCCACGTGGGGTCGAGCGTTATCATGTTGCAAAATCACCTTGTCATGCCTTTCGGTCGTTTCTGGCCGTTTTTCACGCAATGCACGGCTCAAACGCATTAGTTGCAAAATCACATCGTCACTGCAATTTTTGGTCGGAATTACGTAAAAGTTATATTTTAAAGGGGTTCTCCCATTTTTAGCAAAAATAAAGAAGTCATTTTAAGATACAATCAAATATTCCCGTTGTAAGGACAAATTGTATGTAAGGTTATCAACTTCTTATTTTTCTAGTGTAAATTTTAGTTTTTCCTTAGGTGGTCAGAGACTGATACATTCACATTACGTATTGGTCTGGTAAAAGCGGTCGATTTCGAGATTAGAATTTATATTGATATGCGAATTGTAGATAAACTGAAAAGGAAGGTCTCTCAATTCTTTCTGTCTGTCCGTCCGTGTCTATGTAGACAAGAGCTGCATTTTTTTTTCGAATTTCATACCTAAGATCGATTTTAGAGTATTACTTCTTTGGGGGGACATTTTCAATAAAATAAATAAATGCGCGACTAGTCGTATTCTATTTCCTCTGGATACTGCTGAAGCAGACTACAACCCAGCAGTGGTCAGAACAAACTTGATCAGTTTGAATGGGAGATACCGGTCCAATGACATTTGTCCAGGGACATAGTTTGACCATGCTAGTAAAAATCGATTGCATGATTCTAGGATTCATTCACACAGATCTAATGAACATTCCTCAGGATTGTATCTTGGTTGTATGCGGATAAAATTCGGTTAAAAATCAAAATTTTCACCCTAAAATAAAAATAATTTTTTATTGATCCCTCATCATTCATTTTTTGACGATTCCTTTCAAATTTTTAGTCTATACATTCATACATATGTACATACATTTATAAGATACCGCACAAAATTGTTGGTAATAAATTTAACCCGTACTGGACTGGAGGATTTATGTATAATAGGTACCCGGAGCTGTGGTAAGAGGAGGCTTTTGTATTAGACAAATTCTACATATAAGATCACAAGGCCGAGTCTAATCGTATGTTTGTTAAGAAATGTTTCTGAAGGGTTTTCTCTGTTGCAATTAATTTATCTTGCCAGTTAATGCACCGCTTGGTTTACACCGGTACTCAGAACTCAGGTGATATAGCAACGAGGTATGTTTGACAATAAAATTGAGCTCTATCTCAAATAGTATGCATTTATGTGTTATCAGTGGATCAGAGGAACGCATACCATAAACCTTACGACTGGCCAATGTGGGCCAATTCTGCGCTAGTCTAGGGTATAGATTACCTAAAAAGATAAAAGGAGCATTACTTCATCATTTTGAATTATATCTTGATGGCATCTTGTAAAGACTTGTAAATTTACATATATGTTTCACAGACGAGTAGTAATGACTCGATTGACTAAAGCGGAGTAGAGATATTGAATTATATACTAACTTTTTTTAAGAAAGATAAAATAAATCATGGATCAACCCAGCTTAAAGGTTTGACACGTATACACGTCATGATTTATTCACTGAAAATTGATTATTTTAGGCTCAAAAGCGACCTTCATTCCATCGAAACAATATGGTAAATGACTAAACCTAAATATCGACATCTATATGAGTAGGTCATTGTACGACCTTGTACATAATTTCAACAAAATCTAGGTCGATTGAAATTTCCTCCGATTTGTATTCTTATCATCAACTTTCATAAAAATATTTAATCACTCGATAACGAGAACTGAAGTGCTGTAAGAGTGAATAAATACGAGTACACATATTTCATATCTGATAAAAACTTTTATAATCTTTCATTCATGTCAATAAAAAAAATAAATACAAGCAAAATGATTCACCTGCTCAGCTAAGGAAATGGCTATTACGATGGTAATTGACAAATAATTAAATAAATAAATAAAATAAAAAGACAAATGCTTTGGTGTCAATAAAAGTTACTCATTTATTGCATTTTGCATCAATTAACTCGTTTGAGAAGTTGATTTTAATGCTTATTTTTAACCATCGATATAATGTATGATTAAAATTCAGAGAGCATTGTGATAATGGATTTCCCATCCTAGCCTTCAGACATTTTTTGGAACAGAAACAGCAATGTGATGTAGACATTTTATTTACTTATTCACTGTCACATCAAATGATTCATTAATAGGAAAGGCATATGTAAAATAAATAAAGTTTAACGTCATACACTTACTTCTATAAAAGCGAACCAAATAACTTAAAAAACAAAAAAGTTTATTTGTTAAACCGATCCATTCAAACTGATTGCCAGGTGCAGAATGAATGTAAAGTGAAGAAATATGATATCATTGTTGGGAAAATAAAGTGCACGTACACTTGGGTTTCGTTTGTACATTTTGCAGATTTAAAATTTTAATTGAAATCTATTAGAGAAAACAAATTGACTCTGATATCTAAAACATTGCTTAGATATCAGTTCTGAAAAATTATGTGACTGGTACAAATTATATATTTTAATGACACCATAAGCGACTATGGGAATATAGGAACACTCCTGACCTTGCACTAACATCCAATCTAGAATCTTTTAATCTCCAGCTATTCCAGCTGTCCAGCTGTCCTAGCGTTATAGGTTCACTTTTTCTAAGAAAAAAAAATCACTCGAAACTGTGGGTACAAAAGGTCTGTCCCCATACTCAGAGCTAGTACAATTTCGCATGAATTTTTATATACGATAACAAGTTTGAAATCAAATGAGGTGACTTACTTTTCGGGAATAGGGGTAAATAAGTAGAGTCCCCTTATATGCAATGTAGCGTGCAGCTGTAGGTGAGGCTGAAGTACGTGTGTACTTACACGATGTAATCCATGCAATAGAGATAAACACGGGTCTTACCTTGTATCAAATCTAGTAATTTTGATTTTTGGAAGAGATAGAATATTTTTTCATGATGCCAAAAATCAAAACTGCCCGATTTGATGCAAGGCAAAACTACTCATTGGACTATTCTGTGATGTGAATAGAAACTAAGCAGGTGCATCTAGCATTTAGCATCCGTTTGTATTGGCAACTTGCAATTGCTTATCTTGAAGTGAATAAGCTTTAAGTATTGCTTACGTAAAGATAAGAATATGTTTTTGTTTATTTATTTTGTGTACGGTTCGGTTAAACCATAGGTTAGGTTAGGTGGTTGTTCCCGTAGGTCTATTGTGATACGACGAAGAGTACAGAATTACCAGCACCAGGAAAATTACATGATATGTGTTTTACCCTAAGGAAGTTAATTTTGATAACCGTATCGTGTTAACCCTTCCAGAATCACTTAAATCCGGACACAAAGCTCTTTATTTTATTAATATCGAGCCTGCCAAAGTCACCGACATCTTCATAGAAGTAGGCCGAATTCGAAAACGTCATTGACGTGACGATCCTTTCAACGACACGATGATCATTTGCAATCCTGCGACTGTCATATTCATTAAATTGCCATCGCATATGTTGACGTTTTAGAATGAAAATCACACCGCCATCTTAAATTTTTTTTTTTTTTTGGTCTGTGAAATCTGTTTGTGAAATTTTATGTGAAATAACAATGAAAATGAAAATTGTTTTAACAAATTTCTTGTTAACTGCACTTGTGGAAGAAAGTGGGAAAAATCAGCTTATTGAACAAATTGAAAAGAGAAAGAAAGTAATTTATCGAAACCTTCTGATATTCAAACACATTAAATTGGGCCTTGGCTTAAAATCAAGAATTATTCGGAAAATTGAAAATTATTTGGATAAAATAAAAGAATATCCTGACGATGTATTTTATTCGCACTTTCGTATGAAACGAAAAACTTTTGAGGTAAGCATGTGTTATATGGATGCAAATCATGTAAAAGTGTTTTAGGTACTTTTACAACAAGTTACAAAGGAATGGAAAAGGCTAGAGACGGGAAGACCAAAAGTTCATGTTGAGAAAGCCTTATATATTACTCTTTGGAGATTGGCGAACCGAGCGTCATATCGTGTTGTTTCTGATAGGTTTCAAATTGGACAAGGAACAGCCCATTCAACTTTTGAAAATATGACGCAGATTATTGCCAGCTTTGTCAACAAAATTGTAAAATGGCCAGGATCTCGACATGAATTACAGAAAATAATGTTGGATTTTCAAAACATGCGACAAGAAAGGCCATTTCCAAATGTAGTTGGATGTCTAGATTCAACTTATATTCAGATTTCAACACCCAAAGATGACTGCGCTAGTTATTACAACCGAAAAGGAACTCATTCAATAATTTTACAGGTAGATTCAATATTATCTATGAACTCAGCATTTATTAATTTGCTTTACTTTGGTTTTTAACGCGAGGCCGTTTGTGATAGCAGCTTACGCTTCATCGATATATTTTTTGGATGGCCTGGTCGGTCTCATGACGCTCCTGTTTGGGAAAGCTGTCATTTAAAGTGCAACTTGGAGTCTGGTGCTATTATATTACCGGATGGAAGTCATTTGTCACCCATTGACCACATATCTTATGGTACCATTCCGAGATAATGGATATTTATCAACGACAGAAAAGAAATTTAATTTCTACCATAGTTCGACTAGAGTATGCATCGAACAGGCTTTTAGTATTCTAAAAGGCAAATTTAGAATCTTAGAATATTTGCCCATATATGATATATCGGAAGCAAAGAATATTGTTGTATCGTGTGTTGTTCTTCACAACTTTATTATCGAACAACAAGGCCTGGATTTAGAAAGTTTATTGGATGAAAGTGCTGGGACCGAGGTAAATGGCATAAATTATAATGAAGACACACGCGAAGAAGCCAAACGAAAACGAAATATTATCGCTCATTTATTCGAATGTTAAAAAATACATAAATTAATTCATTTTTCTTATAAAAAAAATAACAAAATACAAAACAGCCTTAGTTTCATTGATAGCAAAGTAATTCAAAGCATACTTATTTATGAATACACTTTATATGAATAAAAAAATAATTTAATGCATTTAATGCACGATTTTACTTTTCCAGTAGATTCTGCAGAAGGTTTCTTATATCCTTAAGAACATCAATTCTCTGCTTTTCTATCTCCATACTCTCCTGGTATCTCCTTTCAGCATCCCGGGCCTCTTCTTTAAAGAAATCCAAAATTTCATCAACTTTTCTTTTCTTTGGTGTTATTTGTTGTTCCACATAATCTTGCGTATCTGATGACATAAAAGTAGCATCCAAGCTCGAAGCCAATAACCTATGTGGAGGTGTTATAAAGTGCGAAGATCCATACGCAGAATCAAACTCCTCGAAGTATTCCCATGAAGTAGCATTTCTACCGTTATTTTCGCCTGAAATACACTACAGTGATCCGGCAGTCGTCTGGTGATGTTTACATCAGGTGCACTGGCGAAAACTCCTTTCCCCGTACCATACACTGTTTTAGATCCATCTGTGTATATCAGAACTTCCCCAGATTCCCAAACTATTCCGTTAGAAACGGGATGGCATTATGGAGTGGCCCGAATTAGGGTTAGCCAAATATGAGGATTCCCGAGTTAGACCTGCTTTAGCCATTATTTGCCTCCAGTGGGAGTTGCTTTTAAAGCACTCGTTATACAGATTCAAGATAACCTCTGAACTTTCCCTAGAAGATCAGTGTTACTTTTTTTGGCCAGTGCTGTCGACCAGACTAGTACTCCGTACATCAGGATGGGACGTATAGATTCAATGGACTACTTAAGGCTGAATAGGCATGCTGGTAATTCGATATGAAATTATTGTCCAGATTATTTCATTTAACATTCCTAAAAACAAATTGCAAGTAGCAGTGGTCTGAGAAAGACGCGTCTCTAGATACCAAACAGTTTTTGACCGTTAACTTAGGTCAGTTCGTGGCAAGAGTCACTTCGAGAACTTCTTGCCTATTGTCAGTAATAAAAGTGTGATCTGATCCCCTCTTACATATACGAGTAATTAGGTTAGTTTCCATTAAGTAATCAAATAGAGACTTACCTCGATCATTAGTGTGGCTGCTGCCCCAATATGGTGTGGTGAGCATTAGCGTCACTTCCAATGACAGGAAGCTGGTTTTTACTTTCGAAATATATTTCGACGGTCGGGGCCCCATATCTTCATAGGGCATATATTCTATTCCACTTTCTAACCTCACGCACGCCAAGTATGGATTACTAGAATTAAATAGAAGAAACATTTTAAACCCTTGCATAGAACAGCGTGTAATTCTTTACCCTTAATCCCGCTTTGCAATTGTCCTTGGTGACCCACGACTTTTGGATAAGGGAAATATCTTCCCCACCTTCTTGTAGGCGGAGCAAACAATTAGTAGAAGCTGTTTTCGAGTGGTGCAGATTAATCCGTACCAGTCGGAGCATTGATGCTAACCGGTACAAACGGCTCTATAACTGTGAAGTCAATTGTCCTCCGATTCAGAAGACTGGTCACCACCTTCTTGCTTCTCAGAAAGCTTATCCTGAGATTCGATCGATTTTCCAGCTAAGCCGGAAACCAGTTTTCCATTTGTTTCTTAAACCTGCAGGTATAGTGACTCCAGCACATAAAAGATTTTGAAATCCCTCGTGCTAAGGAGATCAATAGATTCCTGATTCAATAGTAAAGAGACTAATCTCCCGGTTTCATCTGGATCCCCAACCTTGATGAACCTCCAATTTTGCATAGGAAGATCTGGATTTTGGATTTTTATAAGCCGGAGTATGTCCTTTGGATCAGTAGGCTCTGGGGGAGATCCAAGTACTAGCTTTTTTTTATAATTTGCGCGCCAAAGGGGATATGAAAATCCTTATACTATTTCAGGACATGGGCGTTGTTGGGGAAAGGGGGAAGAGATAGAGAGACAGAAAGATTGGTGTAGTGGTTTGAAACTCAGGTGTTATCAAGTTTCAGTAAACTCCAAGGTTGACGTCCAGATAGCTGGGGAGCATTTTTGTTATTGTCGTTGCTTATGATTGACAGTATTTTTTTCCGTCCTCCTGATATCATCATAATCAAGTTGCATTTTCAGTCATATGAGCACCCTACTACCGGTGTTATGCCTTCGCAGTAGAGTTCACATAAGCTTTCGCAATTGATCGACTTTTTTATTTATTTTATGATTCTTGATATCAGGATTTGAACCGTGGACCTGCAGCGTGACAAGCGATGATCTTACCACTATGGTATGGTTTTCTTGGCCTTCTTTGGGGCTTTGGAAGGATCATCCTGTGACCTGGGTCTCCCTTTTGGTTTCTAAACGCTGGACTTTTCCAGATCTCGATTCCTCATATCAACGTTCAATTATTATTCCATTGAGATCCCCAACCACTGATAAACTGTAATATCTCTTCTTCTGTCTACTACTGCTAGACGTTTTTAACGATATAGAACGTATCTATTATGGATAAAGTGATTAATGTAGGAATTAACTCCAATGCTCTGGCAGCCAAATTCAAAGTTAAAATCGAATCTACAACAAAAATGTTGTCTGTAATTTCTGATATTCCCTATTAATTCTTTATCGACATCTGGATCATAAGTTGAATGTTTAGACTTTAAAATTCAAAATGTCCCAAGTGGCACGGTGCTCCACGTAGATCTGAATAAGGACTGCTTCATTAAGATTCAGCAAAACAGGGCGTTGTCCACTAGCAAAAAACACTTACAGAAGTTAGCTTTCGGAAGCACTAGTTTACGTTGAAACAGTTGCAGAAAACTTCTTCAAGTTGTTCACTTGGAGCAAGCTTACTTTTGCAAGTTTTTCATTCGCAGCATTCTTCCTTAATCTATGAAAAAACTTGCAGAAATACGCTTGCTGCGAATGTTTACATGCCGATTGGAGATTGCTGCAAGATCCTCGACAAAAACTTGCAGAATTTACTTCCTAGTGGACAAAGCGCTTTAAAATACAGTCAACTCCGGATATAACGTACCCGATTATTACGAACCATCGGTTGTAGCGAACTGATTTGACCACAATAGATTTAGAAACCGACGGCTATAACAAACTGATTTTGTTTTCGGGTTCGTTATAACCGGAGTTGACTGTATTTTAGAAATTGAAACAAAAGAATTTTCAAATATGGATGTGACGAAACGATGTGTTGGTGACTAAAGCGTTCGACTTATTCATGAAAATATCGCTAAATATATTAACTAATTTGAAATGTCAACTAAAATAATTCCAAGAAAAATGTCTTTATCATTTCCGATCAAGGTTAAAAATAAACAAAAAACTTACGGGGAAAATTTATGACTCAACGATATCTGATTCAAAATTCTCTAAGGTATTTCCTAAAGTTTGTAATCTAATCGCTTCACTTACATGCACAATAATTATCAGATAACTTATTGAATATACTCATATAATAAGTCATGTTACAATTCTTTACCTACTTTCATAATATAGAGAAAAAACCTCATGAGGGCAGAACGTGTGAACGTGACTTTTTGTCTTTCAATCTAACGTTTTGTACATTTATTCTTTTTTTTTTTCTAAGCTACGTATTTTTGCAATATGAAAACATACCCTTATATTAGATAGCAATAAAATAAAAACAGCATGTCGAGACAAGGATATAACTATTCTGAAATTCAATAGTCCATATCTACAGCACAGGTGCAAATACACAAATACACATGTATTAGTATTGTAATCAGGGTTTACAATTGACTCTTTTCTTTGTTAAAGCACAACGGAACAAAGCAAAACCTGCCTTAAATAAAAAAAAAAAAAAAAAAAAACTAGATACACATACATATGTATGTACATTGTTAAAGATTTATCTACTCGAGAACCTTTATTCAGCTTTATACCGAAGGAGACGTAAGTACTTACTTCGACGACTGTAAGATATAAGCATCAGGCTTAAGCTTAAGGTCTATGCTCACTATATTGGATACATAATGAGTTCAAAAGGTGAGGTCTAGAAAGAGATTTATCCTTTAGCGAGTTTATATTCCAGGTCATTTGGATTCTATCCTCTTATTAGCAGAAAAAGTCAGTTGACAAGGTCATACTCATTATCAGATAACTTATACTCAATCAGGAGTTCATAAATTCCAGGTAATTTGAAATATTGTCACTAATATCATTCTGCAGTCAAAGTGAGAGTTAAACAAGTGAGTGGTTTTGTCTATGTCTCTCGAAAACTTGAATACTTGATTTAGGTTAGGTGGCTGTCCATGCTCAGGCAGGGACACACTTAGACCAAGGATAGGTCCATTGTGATACCACAAGATGAACCGGATTACCGGCATCTGCATGACTAGTTTCTTCCTAAAGGAAGATAAAATTGGGTAACCGCGGCGTTGTTAACCCTTTTCTGCTCCGGATCTATGTGCAGAACCATCTGGACACAAAGGCAAACCCCTCTATTTTGTAAATATCAAGCCTGGTCGTTAAGATCTTCATAGAAGTATTCCCCTAAGGTTTTCCTTCTTAACATTAATAAGGCAGGACAGGTTCCCAATAAGTGAGTAATAGTTTCCTTCTCCTTTACGTCTCTACAGCTTCTACAGAAATCACTGGAGGGGACACCCATTCTAATAGCACGTCTACCTATCAAACAGAGCCCCTTGAGAGCTCCTATTATCCAATTGATTTACAATCTTACTAAAATAAAATGTACCAAAACAGAAAATTTACATTAGTTATAGAGCGATGGTACCCGAAACCTAATATAGCGCAGTACCACAATTTAAAATCCAACAGGGTAGTGGTCAAGAATAGCCCTAAGGTAAGATATGCCATCCATCCAGAGTAAATAATCTATGAGCTACTCTGCCTGGGCGCGATTCGAATCAAAGAAAAGAAAAAAAAAAAAAAAGATTTTTCAAAGCCCCACCTCTCGCGAACGTCTGACAAATATCCGAGAGTGAAATTGAAGAGAGAAGCTTCTCTCAATCGAAAAAATTGACCTTCGGAAACGACATGAAACTGATTCCAACCATTCGTGCAGCGCACAGCATGAGTGGCTACGAGAAGCTAGGTAAGGCCCTGTATTGGGCTGTTAGCGTCAAAACATTTATTTTATTCCGTCTGGGATCCCGGTCCCTGGCAGTGCCACCCTAGGCAGAAAGGTCTTAGTTGAACGGCAAAACTGAAAGTAACATCCAGTTGTGTCTGCCACACAACCTGCGGCAAACGAGTCAGCGTCTGATTGCAGAGGGCCCACTACTGCACACGCAGATGGCAGGCTGGGACCCATCCCCTTATCGCCGGGTGGGATACCAACACATCGTCAAATCGAATTAAATCTTTATTTTCATAGTCTTAAGCTAAGATTAAACAAAGAGCGATTGAGCGACGCAAAAAATTAAAACATATAAAATCGTTAGTTGTAGCCACGTAGTTTCTGAACGTAGATTTATAAGCGATAGAGCGACTTCGCTTTGTATTCAATTTTATTTTAATTTTTTAGTTCATCGCTGAGCGACGAAACATTTTTCGTTGCCTCAATTGTCAATCTTCTGAAAAAAAAAATCGTAGAAAGTTCACCTAATCAAGCAAATATTCTATCCAGCTATCGCCGAATTCTATAGGATGGTCCCTGAAGTAAAAATATGGAAAAAATAAGCTCTGAGAATTTTGATATACATGATGAAATTCTCCGTAATCTGACTTTTCTCGATTTAAAGGATGTACACTAAATCTTCGTTTTTTTCGATCGCAGAATAAATTTATAATTCTGAACATGACTTTCTAGTAGAAGACTACTAAACTAACGAACCGCACGTGACAAAGAAATTTTCACAACTAATCGCTTAAGTGATGACGTTCAATAACTCGTCGCTCAGTCCATGGCCAGCCTTACACAGTAGGATACAACACCTTTTAAGGTAGCGCTAGCTTCAGTATTACAGTACTATTAGTATACTCGTATACATATGTACAATGGTCGGAAAAAGTATTTTGAAAAAAAAAAAAAAAGTACATTTTTCTTACATCTTTCTTTATAGTAGTAGAAAAAATCTGAAAAAAATACATGAGAATGGTATAATAATGAGCTTTCAAAAAACATATGTACATAAGTTTAATTCAATTGTATTGAAATTAAGAATTATATTTCAAAAATGTATTGGGAAAAAAGTATTTTGACAAAATATTATTGATTCGAACAAAAGGACTGATAACAAAAGTTTATAAAAATGAAGGCATAACTTAGTGGAAAATGAACCCTCCTTCGGCATTGATGACTTTCTGCAATCGGCCTCGTTTTGGCAAGTATCACCCTTGTCTTAGCAGGGGTAATTCTTTGAGTAGCCCATAGCATGCAGAGATCTCCATATACTTTGCCTATGGTTAATCTGATGTGGTTATTCCAGGTAAGTATTTTGCTAAAGGTTATACCGAGATTTCTCGCCGAATCAGCAAACTGAATTGGTATCGATAGGCTTCCTAGAACAATCAAATATTTCGATCTTGTGGGATTTATACAAAGACCATTCGATCGATACCAATATAAAATGTTACTTTAGATCTTCGTTTACTTCAGATGCTCCATTTTCAACAAGATCCAATGGGCAACTATTGTAGCATACATATGAATGGAGAAATTTAGTGGGTATGTGGGAAAGATCATTAATATATAGTGAGATAAATGATTTGCCAAAAATTCCAACAGAAATTGATTTATTAGAAATGCTGCTTTCTAAAAAGTCCAACTTCATCGACACTTTTAAAATTAAAGCTTGTTGAGAAATGTATTTCGCAAGAGTTATCATGAAGATGTGATTGAGTTATGCTGTCATTGAAACCAATGAAGGACAGAGAAGTTAAATTCTTATCCAGTTCGTTACAATCAATACCTGAAATATTGTTCTTCATTTGTTTGCCCACTCCAATTTCTCTAATATTTTTGCAAAGATTATGTCGTCAGAGAAAGGTCTATTCGTGGGGCGTATTCTTGCTGAACGGCTCCGTGAAGTAGTCGCGGTTACGTTTTGGAGCTTGGCGGATGGGTCGGTACTGTACATTTCAGGCACTGTCACAGCTTTTTAGGTTCGTCTATTCTGAGAAAAGTTTCCACAGATCCTTGTTAGAATTTGGCACATCTTCCGCTGTCGACCTCACTTTGGTGATTTCATAAATTAAACAAGTGCCTTGAATCTATGCGTTTTCCTCGAATTGTCGAGAGCGAATATTCCCCATTTGATTTGGTAATGAAAATATGAAACAAAATTAGGAATGTTCCCTCTAGAAAAGTTAAGAAAACACATTTCAATTCAGAGTAAAATTTTGCTTTTGAAATATGATACATTATACCTCCTCTATACTATTAAAAGCATCGTTTATTAAAGTAAATATATAAAACTTTTAAATTTTTCTATTTCAGATACCACTTGAATTCTTAGAACAAATTGATAATGTGACGGATATAAGCGAGTTTATTGACAAGTTCGTAGCATCGGACAGCATAGATCCACAATACGGCATACAACGTAAGTATAATTTCAAATAAATAAACAAATTGTTATGGACTCTAATTTATTATGTTGGAGATCTAGTTTCTTAAGGGCTAACTCTATGCTCGATTCGAAAGTTGTTATCGATCCAAATTGGTATTCTATAACGTTTTCGAATTGAATGCAATTATTGCTATTGTAGATCGTCCAATATCAAAATTTGTTAGCTAGGTTTTGGAAAACTTGATTGATTTCAAAACTAGCCTTCGAATAATGTTGTGTCGTTTATCCGAAAGAAAGTTGATGAGAGATTACTAAAAATTATTCTATTTTCGGATATTGTAATCTGCTTAAACTTTCGAATCGATATAGAGGTATCCTCGAGTTCTATTTATTTAAAACAAAAATAATACTTACCAAATACATGAAGAAAACTTGCGGGCTTGACTGCAGTAGAGTATAACAACGTTTTGCATTTTCGTGAATTCGCTGTAGTCTAAGATTGCATAAATCTGTTGCAACAAGGAAAAACCGCTAAAGTCGAGTTTAGACGCAATTGAGTTTTTGATACCATTAGATTCAGCATGCCCAAATGTTCAAGATAAATTTTGTTCTTGCTCTTTATCTTCAAAATTGGAGCTATAATGTACAATGTTTAATAGATAGTCTAGAACCATTTGTAATTTTAAACTTTTTAGCAAAACTTTAATATGCTCTCCTGAAAAATTATCAAACTCGACTTTAGCGGTTTTTCATTGTTGCAGCAGAAATGTGCATACACGCGTAACGCGTTCTTTGATGTTGCTTCGTTGTCCCCATCTTTAAAATGTGTGATCTCAATTTGTCCTTCAAGATCGGTAAAGGAGCATAATAGAGTAAAACTATTAAGAAACTTTTCAAAAATGTTTCACAACTAAAGGGTGTCCCAAAATTCACGCAAGAAGTAATTTTGATAGAACACACAGGTTTTTAATTAAAAATTGTAAATGTTTTATTGATTCATAAAGCATACAGTATAGGGTTATGTGTTGAATAGCATATCGGGTAAATGGCCTCCACGGCTTTGCTGGCGCATACGCACTATTTTCTCGAAAATTTCCATGACCGTTTTTCATAAATGTGGCTTCGTTGATACAGTTTTCAATTTGCTCCTTCAAGGCGTGGGTGGTCGTGGACTTGTTGGCATAAACCTTAGACTTAAAAAAAAACCCAAAGAAAAAGGTCCAACGGCGTTAAATCGCATTATCTGGGCCGCCAATTCTGATCACCAAACCGGGAAATACAACCAGGAAATAAATCATGCAGTAATTGCATTGTTTGTCGAGCGGTTTGGCATGTGATACCGTCTTGTTGAAACCACGTGTCGTCCACATCCATATCTTCAATTTAGGTACAAAAAACTGGATTATCATGTCGCGATAGCGAGCACCATTGACCGTTATTGTCTGACCAGCCGCATTTCTGAAGAAGATTGGTCCAATGCCTCCAGCGCAAAATCCGCACCAAACAGTGGCACGCTGTAGATGGATTTGTTTCTCAACAATCACTCGTGGATTTTCTGAACCTCAAATTTGACAATTTTGACGATTAACAAAGCCATCAAGATGAAAATGAGCTTCATTGCTGAAGATTATTTTGTTTAAAAAATTGACAACTATAGCTGCCGAACCTTCATTATTTTTAAAATATTGCTCAACAATGAAAACGCGTTATTCTTCAGTGTAACACTCCACTTTTAATAACCCTGAACTGTCAGCTGCCATGCTGTCTTTTTTTTTTCGTTGACAACACTACCGCACAAATAGCGCAAAATTCAAATCTTGCGTGCATTTTGCGACACCCTTCATAAACTTTCATACACAAAGTTAAATTCTTATTAGTTATTCGCATGGAATCGCTCTTTTATTTTATTTTAGTTTATAACTATAAAAAAGACTTATATCGAGCTTAACAAAAGTTTATTCTATTAAGAACTTAACCTTATACCCATTTCTTGGGGTATACAATAATCAAATAAAATAAATATTTTCCTAAAGAAGCCTCAATCGTCGTCCAATTTTACGTTTTACCTGTGCCGCTGTAGGTATAGATCTTGTAATCCTACCTTGACTCACAGCCACTCTTTCTGGTGTTCCTACTTGATCAAATTCCGACATGAGATTTCTTCGAGAGAATGAACTATATTGATGGACATTTTGATAAATAATCAAAGCAAATTGAATATCATTATCATGCAAGCGAATTCGATAGGATATTTTTATTCGAGTTTCACGATCCCAGTTACCATTTACATTCAATGCATTCGAATTTCTAAAACTTCTATGTTCGGGTTGTGTACAAGATCTTAAGATTCCAATAGTTTCAAAATATCGCAGTTCACTATAATCAGCACTAGAGCTTGTATCAGCTTCTATTGTTGTTGTATCTGGATTTTTTAAGGAGGACTTAACTATATGGGGAATGCGTTTCACATTTGTGTCTTTTCTATCAAAATAATCATCTATGTTTAGTAAAGGCGGGAAGCTGCGGTTAAGATCATGCTCTTCCTCGTGCTTAAATCGCTTTGCCGTAGATGGTGGTGTTATTGAGCCACGTCGATCTTTTATATTAATTTCTGTATGAAAAGTGGTTGGTGTCTTCACATCTAAGATAGTTTGGTCGCCAGCGAACGAGTCGTCAATTGAATTCCTATTTGGGGTTACATCTTGTTCAATAGGGATTAGTTTGCTGTAATAACTGTTAGTCAATAATATTGGTGGGAAAATTAGATTAAAGAGCTTACGTTTCCATATGTGCGGATTTACATTCAAAGGGTTCACAGATCTGAGCAGTCTCAAAGAATAAATGATCATATTGGGGACACACTTCGTACCTGTAAGATAAAACAGTAAGTTCGTCAGTAATAAAAGAAAAGCAATTTTCTTTAAAAATGAACATGAAATTGTGTGCGAATGAAGTCGAGTCTGATCGACCAGTCAACTTATTTGAAATTCTGTCTAATGATTGCCTGTAATTGAAGGTTCAACACGCTGCGCTACTGACTTCATTTAAAAACTTTGATGTTGCTATAGACTTAAATAATAATTGGCAACTACCATGCCCCTTCAACAAGCATTATGCTAGACTTTTCTAAGCCGCTTTGTCTACTGTGAATTTAAACCCTTTCCGACCAGGAGCGTTGATGTTCATTGCACCTAGGCATTCTATACATCCTCTAGCCTTTTTTTAACAAAAAGAAGGAAATTCCCAAATCTCGGAAGCACCCAGACTTGATTCTCGATCACTGTACTACTAAGCAGAAATCCCTTTTTGGTATAGTGGTTGGAGAAACTTCTATTTTATTCGTTTCTCTTTTATGCTCGGGCGGTTCTACCCACTTCAGTGGCCTCACGTTCTTCTTGACTTAAACCTTCATTAATCATCGGTAATATAAAATTAAAGAGCCTAGCTGCGGAGACTATTGGCTCTATCATCGTTTATATTTCTCAAAACTACATCATCTCTAGCGCCAGGGACTATCAGTTAATAACCAATATGCAGCGATTGACAGGAGCGACTCAATCTGTGTACTATTAAATTTGAAGAATTTATGTGGCCGAGCTAGTTCTTCTTATTGAGTCCCCAATCTGAGTCCTTAATTCCTTGCTTATCTTCCAGTACTCGGCACTAGAGCTGTGCTAATCATGTCCTGTTCATATATTTGTATATCTACAAATCAATCAATCGCGCAAAGTTATCGTAGGTGGAATGAAACGAAGCGCAATAACTACATGCAGGGAAATAATCCTGAGATTATTTATTATGAGTTTTCTCTTTCTTTTATTTCAACCAAAGAAACTAATGATTAAATAAATGAATTGAATGATAATCATCTGATTGGAATTGCACTGTCTGATTGAACAATTGAATGAAACAATTGAAAACCGACTGATTGGAATGATACCAACATTGACCGAGACCGATTTGAACGATTGAATGATTGATTGGAATGGCCGAATCATTTTTGAAACCAATACATGAATGATTTGATATCCTGAAATGAACGATTGATACAACTCGGCACAAGAGCATCAATTTTTGCCTTCGAATAAGCTTCTTTTACTATTTCACAATTATATGCCTTTCGAGAGTCTTTGTCAAATCAGCCAATAATTTCAATATCACATCAATTTTACCGGCGTGTGCGATTAGTTGCAAACTTTTGGAAAGATTTTGTGGGCACCGTAACTCGGCGGTTGGTGCGTTGGATTACTGATCATGTTCGAATCCCAGTAAAAAACCAGGAATTGTTTTTCACGGCTCCACGTATCGCCAATGCTGACCTTCGAGAGTAAAATTGTCATGAAAAGCTTCTCAATCATGCCGTTCAAATCCATTCATGCGGAAAATATAACACGCAAAGCAAGAATAGCAGCGAGAAGCTAAGTCCAAGGCCTTAAACGAGCTGTTTGCGACGAATATTTATTTTAAGATTGTGCCTTTTAGTTCAAAAATATATAGTTCGGTTCATGCGCCGCTCCGTGTTTTCGAGTGGACCGTCAACTCATGGCACCCCGATACGGGTGAACTGTTCGCTAAATTTACCGCCTTGCCCCTCGAATCGCATATGAATTCCTCGCATCAAAACGGAGGACAAGTTCACATATTACATTGTGTGAGTTCAGACGGGATAAAAATAATTGTTTCACTCTAAAGAAATTGCCGATGTTTTTTTTTGTTATATTTATTAGGAGACAGCTTCACCTCTCTGTGAAAAACATTCCATAGTAATTTTTCGATTTGGATTGGTCACCCAATGGTAATTTTCGTTGCATATATATTGGAGTGTGAAGATCTCTGTGAAAGAGACTTAACAATGTTCAACAATTTGGTCTGTACGTCTATAGGAAAGGTGAGCATGCTCGGCTGGTGGTCCTAGCCATGGTGCGAGAAAGTTTGGTTACTTTGTGTCAAAAGAACCAGAAGGGATGTTTATGTTCTGCTTGGCGACAGCCTATTTTATGACCAATACACTATGTATTGTATGTTTCTTTTTTTATTGTGTACCGTTGATGTCATATAAAGCACAATTGTTTCATAGCTCTTTTAAAAATTATCTGGTTTGGTCGGGGTGCTGCATTGCCCGCCTGGTTAATTAAGTTAATCCTTTTGAGAACACGATTAAATTGTTTCACGCGCTGTAGTTTTATTTAATTAATATGCTCCGCACGTCACTTTCTTTATCTGTACAATTTAACGAGGTCCACAATAAACAACAATAAACCGTATACAAAATTGATAGTAATCTCATTGACATAATTTAATGTACATCTCATCGGCAATGAATCTCAAATAAGTCGTTGGATTTTGAGAAATTATATACCTGATTAATTTTTGGCCTTAAACTGCTTCATACAAAAAAAGATATATGATAAAAGTATACGTGGGTGTACTCATAATCTGGGTTTTTGTTTTAAACATCAGATAGGTCTTAAGAAAGTCGTGATGCATTTACAAGTTATAAAAAATAAATAAAAAATATAGCAAACCTTAAAAAGTCATGTATCTTATCATTTCCTTTAACTGTTCGTCCAAACCACTCAAGGACACCATTTTGTGCGATGAAAAATTTAAAAAAATCACAGTCGGAATTGAATAGCTCCAAATATTTGCTCAAGGCATACTCTGCTTTTGTTGGATCTACTTAAATGAAAAAGAAATTAAAAAATATAAGTTAATTAAAAAAGAAAAAAATACTAACAAACGTAGATCCTTATTGAGAAAATAGTAAAAATATTAACTTAATAGGTACTCGTAAAGAAACGTAATTGTAATGACGTTTTTTTAACCGAATGTTAAGCAAATGAATTCAGGATTATTTCAACGATTTTTAAGAGCAAAGTGACTTTGCTTAGGGTCCTATTACTATTCGTGAGTCCAACTAAAAATCTGGTGAATATAACCGCATACTTACGAGTACTTTCATGGTTAATGAATTGGAGGATCAAGGCGAAAAAAAAAAAAAAAATCAGGCTTGCCTTAGCTTGCTACTTTGATATTTGATTGATTTTTTAAAATGATTCGTCAAGTACTGCTATTTGTACACAACGACGCTCGATTGGTGAATGAGAATAGAGCCCTTAATCATTTGCCACAGTAATCTGTCGAAAGCGCCCTTTTTTGCGTCGTTAATCATTCTCCCCGAGGAATTCATATAGGTTAGACATTACAACAACAGCGAGATCTAGTTATATCCGAACATTCACCAATAAAAACAAATAACTTAATGGAAAAAAGTAAGAACTAAAAAGCTAGGTCTCGTATTGTTGTTATATTGCATGTTAAAAGATGATCTATATGGATCATCGGTGATAATAAAAAACGGCTAATAGGGGTGTTCTCCCCTATCTCGTTGTTCATAGTTTTATTACCATTGCACAACACATTGCATACATTTCTTAAGTTGACCGCAAATTACGACTACGCAACCTTATAAAGTGAATAACAAAGGCGTGATGTTTGAACTAAGTTAGAATCATCAAATACGAAAATTTAAATCTTTCGCAGCATCAGACGCTGAATATCTAATAACAAAAATCCACGTACTTTATAGCTCTTAAGCTAAAGAGGTGAACATTTTTCCTGTCATTTTGACTCCGAATTCTCTATGCTACGCACGAAGGTATATCAAAAAGGAACCGGACTGCATTCGTCATTGTCGTTATATTAGCCGAACGGTAAATATAATCCTTTTGAAAATATAATGTGTTCGTACACTATTTGCAAAAATTTGAGGTTCGTATAGTTCATTTCTAAATTGTAATTGTATTTTTAATACAGCCACATTTTTGCAAAAAATATTTTCGAACAAACATCAAATTGTTGGTTAAACTCGAATGGAGTACTGCGAATCAATCACCAAGCCGTTCTCAAATCTTTGAGTGGATTAAGTTTTTTTTTTTTAAAGTAGAGAGAAACTCAAAGATAATCAAAGCTCAGGAAGGCCATCAACGTAACAGTGCACGCTATTTTGACTGATCGCTTGGGACTTTTCAAGTTTTTAGTACCATGGGTGCCTAAAGCATTGCGCGCCGAATACATTGTCCAAAAGGCTGAAGATGCCGATAAAATTCAGGCGGATCTAAATAACTATTTTTTTCGTAACGCAACTGGGGATGAGACTTATCTACCAGTATGCTCCTGAGTCCAAAATGCAATCAAAAGAAAGTTATGGACCTACAAAATTCAAAGCGGAAAGGTCAGTTAAAATAGTTATGGCCCGGTATTCTATTATGCCGAAGGAGTTAACCTTGTAGACTTTCCGGTGCATAAGGAGACACTGACAACAACTTATTACGTTGAGGTTACCTCCATCAGCGCACCTTGTTCCATCAAGATTCCCATTCGTCGAGACGATATAGAAATGATTTAAGGGAATTTCGCTAGGAAATATTATCCGATTCACCAAATTTAGCTCCATCAAAGGGAAAAGATGGTAATCGACGAAAAAAAAAAAAAAACACTGAACTGGACGTTTTAAAGTGGTTTACGTTGGAGGACTCTGCCTTTTATAGAGAAGGTGGATAGTAGTGGTAACACGGCATGCAAAAGTGTCTAGATGTGGGAAAAGAAAATTGAATAAACCTATATTGTCCGGTTACTTTTTGACATACCCCCGCACAAACGTACACTAGAACAATTTTGAGTTTTATGTCCAAATGGCAAATAGCTAATTTCATTCTAAAACAAAATTCAGAACTCTATTCTAGTTTTCTACCTAAATATTTATTTATTTTTGTTTATTTAAAGATATATACAGAGACGGACATAATTATTCACACATAGGCATATTCTCTAGTAAAATCGTCAACAAATTCAAAGTAGATCAGATTTATATGTGTTATTGACATTTATTTATTCATTACAATCCTAAGGTCAAACCGGCAAACCCCACAGGCAGACCAGTAGGGATGCAGTAAAGTGGGACGGTTGTGACCCTTCTATTTTGGATCATAACCTCGCCGTAAGGAAAAGAAGAAGATTTATTCATTACAATCTTTTTCAGTTACTGAAAATAGAAAAATACTTAAATTGTTTAGCTTAGTCAAAAGAAATAAACAAAAATGTGGGTAACTGCCTTTTTTATCATGGACAAAATTATTCACATAACTACTAATATTTTTACAAAATAAAGTCCTTAATACTCTGTGGCCCAGCCGTTTCTTTTTTAAATCTTTATCCAATCTTTTTGGCATTGAATAGACCGTTTTTTTTGTAATTTCAGTTCCGATATTTTGCCATTCTTGCTGCAGAGGTTTCTGGAGTTGATCTTTCCCCGAAATTTTATGCTCTTTTATCCTTTTACCAAGTTCATCCCACAGATGTTTTATAGGATTCATATCTAGGGATTGGGGGGGGAGTTTGAAGAATATGGAGCACATGGTAAATGATCCACATACGCCCTATGTGAGCAGTGTGTTTGGGATCATTATCCCGTTGGAAAAATAAACTGTTACCAAGATTTAATTTCTGCACACTCTGGCGGAGGTTTTCTTTTAAAATGTCGAGGTAATCGATCTTATTCATTGTCCCGTCAATGAACACCAAGTTGGCTACACCTCTTGCCGCCATACAGCCCCATACCATAGCCCCCCACCACCGTGCTCACTACATTGTTTTTTTCCAACTCGGTATTCGGCTTTCTCCATAGTCTTATTCTCCCATATGATTGAAATATGTTAAACTTGCTTTCATCTGAGAAGAGTACATTGATACATTGCAATTCTAACCTCTTTTGATTTGCCTTGCTTATCAGAGGTTTCTTCTTTGGACTAGTAACCAGCACGATGCAGAGTTCTACGCACAGTTTTAGGATTCGTACTGATATCTTCCTTTAATTCCGCCGATACTTGAGATGAGGTAATTTTTCTAACCACAAGTCTTTCTTCATTTGCAGTCAGCTTTCATGGACGTCCACTATGCGGGCGGCTTCTGAGGTTCGATGAGTCTTTGAAACGTATGCAAATCATAAATCGGCTTCTTTTTAAAATTGAGCCAATTTCAGCGTACGTTTTTTTTTTTACGCAGCTCCAAAATAATTTTACGCTCAGCTTTAGTTCTTTCTTTTTGTTTTAGACCTATCGCGCAAATTTACGAGTACTTATGCGCGTTTCACTTACATAAAACAACAAAATACTGAACTTATGATAGCACTCTTCCATATTCCAAGACATTTGATGTTGCCATACAAAAAAGTTTAACGTTAACATTAAAAGTTGCAAATGTGTGAATAATCTTGTCCATGATAAAGGAAGTTGTTTAATTCTAAAGAATTTAAGTTTTTTATTATCAGTAACTGAACAAAATTGTAATGAATAAATAAATGTCAATAAAAAAGAAAAAATCTGATTTACTTTAAATTTGTTAACGATTTTACTAGAGAATACACCTATCTGTGAATAATTATGTCCGTCTCTGTAGGTACTTTAATCGTATCTCTTTATATTTCTATACATTGTGAATAACATTCTATATCTTATTTTCTCTTCCAGAAAAAATTGGCGATACAAATGTAGAAAGAGGTAAGAAATTAACCACAAACGCGCAGTTAAATTTAAATTTATATATTTTTCTTTTTAAAAGCTGCATCAAATATAGCCAAAGCTGCAGGTTGCATACCAGATAGTACTGTTGTATCTTTAGAGCCTCTTAATCCTTCGAAAGATCCGTCAATATTGTACTTTCCCAAGTGCACACGAGTAAAACGCTGTAACGGGTGTTGTTCGTCACCCCTACTTTCATGTCAACCCGTTGAAGTGGAGACAATTGACTTTACGGTAAGAAAAAAGAAGCGTATCATGCGATTAGTAAACAAAATTGTACGATATAATAAATTTATTAATTTATTAACTTGTTTTTGTTTTCTTACTTTTAGATATTCAAACTACAATATACAGGCAAAAGTCGAATGCCACTAAGAGAACAAGAACATGTTTTAGTGGAGCAGCACAAAAGATGCAAATGTGATTGTCGTATAAAAAAAGCGGTACGTTAAAACAAGTATTATTATTATTAATTAATTTACTAGATTTAGATTTGTAAAAACAAGCGATGTCTATTGTGGAGCACTTTTTGCGTACAGTAATAGGATGACAGGTTTAAGCTTATGACTACAACTCAACAATAGCTCAAAAAACGAACAAGAATTTTTTGATTGAACTACCTGACGGCCAATCTAGTCGGGCATATTGTTTTGGAGCCATCCTTGTGTTGTTTTTGCCTTATGAGCTGGCACGTAGTCCCGCGGAATGAGTTCTAATGCTTCTTGAATGACCGGGCATAGACTCTGTCATTTTGCTTACTGAACGATTCCTCAATAGTAAACATTTTTCATCCGTGAACAAAATTTTCATATGACCATTTTGCGCGTAACGGCGGCGTAGAGCTTTCCGATCTTTCATTCCGTTTTTTGCTTTAATTGGGCCCAGTGTGTCCGTTATATGCGTTAAGTCCCAAATCTTGTTTGATAATACGAAACATGGATTTCTGTGATATCTTCATTCATCGTAATAAGATTTTCTGCTTTCCCAGCGGTTTCCGAATAATCCCGCCTTTAATAGCTTTGATCGCCTATGGAGTTCTGACAGTGCGAGGTTACTCCACCAGTGTCATCAATCAACATATTTACAAACGACTTTTGTGTAAATCTTTTTGCGTGTTAACTTAGTATAAATGTCACTCATTGAATACCTGTCAATATAGAATGGATGTGTTCAATACTAGTTTACCATTTTATTTATATTTATGACATAACTAGGTACGTCTATCAAATTAGAGTCTTGAGTCAGTTATTTGCCAAACCCTCGCCTGCCGTCAACGCAGACAGAACCATAAAACTAACGAAGAACACTTCAAAGGTACTTTTATCCAAATAATAACCAAATAACCAAACCAATCTCTGCCTCTTCTGATTCGATGCTGACAAAAGCGTTCTATACATCCCGCTGTAATTTCAAAGTCTTTCTCAGAGCCAGATAATTGCTCTGAAGTTTTAAAAATAGTTCCAGAGAAATAATCCAGAGAATTTCGCACTAAACCGCTTAGACCTTCTATGTATAGGTCTATGTGGTGACCTTTACAACATTGACGGAATCGTCTTCCTGCCCGATTCATTGAAATATGCTTGAAGAGTAATTGTACTCTCTTTCCTGAAGATAGCGAAATGATCATTTTGGTTGGAGCTCACTTGATCAAGAGACTTTCATATTGCTTATTGATGTTGAGTTGTGAAAATCTCGTGCTACACACCACTACTTCGATCAGCAGCAAAATCAATTAGCTTGAGACTTGCCGATGATGTTTCTCTCTCCGAATTGGTAGTTGAAATGTCTGAGGATAATTTTAATGTAGTATTTTGGTCTTTAGTCGTAAGTCTTTCTCCTCTGAGGGACCTGAGCTCAAATTGAGCTGATGTTGTAAAATATGTCTTTGATGCGGATTTTAATCACTCACTCCCTTAAATGCCGGCAACTCACGTATTTTTGCCTTAATCAGTT
This sequence comes from Pocota personata, assembly GCA_963082735.1. NCBI lineage: Eukaryota > Metazoa > Arthropoda > Insecta > Diptera > Syrphidae > Pocota > Pocota personata. The sequence continues at coordinate 54,088,444 of OY720430.1, forward strand.
TCTGATAACAAATAGCCAGTTGCATTCCTCCCCTTCAAAATTTCACCCGCAATACGCGACATACTTCGAATGCACATCAGTTTTTCCTAAAGCCTAACTTCGGTTGTACTGTTAAATATAGGGATTCGTTTATAAGCCGAACGACACGAATGTGGAATGATCTACCAAGCTCTGTATTTCCCCATCACTACAACCTTCAAACATTTAAAGCCAACGTGCATAGGCTTCTCCTCTGTTCCTCTTCCCCTTGTCCTTAAAAGCCCGTGCCCTGTAACAGTATAAAGGTATTCATATAAAAAAAAAAAAAAAAATTCGCTCCTCAATAAACGATGTTTCGGTTAATAGTAGCAGTTTCCATAGTTCAGTACGTAGTTGTACTGAAGCCTCTAAAATGTGTTCTATATTGTACTGTACTGTGCTACAAACTACAAATTTACTCAACCTGTAAGCCACAGGTAGAAATTGTGGATATACGATTCATATTTTGCAGAGTGTGATCCACTGCCACTCTTGCTTCCGTATTACCACATCCATATGTTGCTGACCCATTTGCTTACAAAGCTCTTCGTTTGAGATACAGTTTGGCCATAACACCTGCAATATGTTTCTGAGACAATTATAAACAAAACATTGCAGCTTTTTTGTGTCAACAATGGTCACTTTATATTTTTGTGCTGCACACATACATATGACAGCACATTTGAGGGAACAGTCGCCACTTGTTTAAGCTGATTCCAATGCTTCTCCAGATCTTAGAGAACACACCGCGATTCGAATGCTTACGTCCAATTCGATACCACCGTAAATCGAGACAATATTTTCAAGGTATAGGAAATTGTGTACTCTCTTTACCTGTCCAGCAATGATTACATCTGAGATTGATTGGTTGTCAGTATGGCTAAAAAAATGGTTTGGCAGAGCTTATTTTCACTCCCACCAAGTTTGCTTCTGTCATCCAGTACATTTGGTGCAAGTTCATAATTCTATGCAATAGAAGGTAAACATCGTCGGTGGAGATTCCATTGTATTTCACCACTTCACACCGACAAAGTACTCCGAAAAAGTAGTGGCGATAATATACAACTGCTTAGAATCTCAAATTCCTCGCGCATCAAACTTCTATGCAGCATGTGACGATGAAGGGTTAAATAAACTTTCTATCGACAAAATACTTCACTCAAACCTGGCGAATCAGACAGAACACCAATCACTAGAAGCAAATATATAATATATGCTATTACGAAAGGGAGTTTATGTACCTCTCCGGTATTAATTTAGGTTATTGTATTTGGTACTCGTTCTTTAGAGACTTTATGAAACAGTCTAGGTCTCAGATAAAACGTTTCGAGAGAAAATTGTTCACATTGGTTCCATTTGAATTGACGGAGTAGAAAGGAGGGTAATTAGCGGCGAGCACCCAAAGAGTCACGAATTAAAAAATACAAAAAAGGAAATTGAAATTGTAATCCAAGTCATGGCAAATGCATGTTATTTCAGCCTTGTCCTCCAAAAGATCATGTTTGTTTTTTGCTTAAATTTTTACATTCACTGACTGTTGTCAAAAAATGCTATCTCACAGAACATAAATTTAAAGCAAAGTGTGAAAAATTGTATTTGTCTTTGCTTAAGTAAATAAGTAAACAAATTTACTTTAGTGTGTTTATTTCACGTGTTGAGCTACTATACCACATTTGTTTACTACGAGATTTGTTTTAAACGATTTCATAACTTATTTTCAGGATTGCAATTCATACCAGATATATGATGCGTCACAATGTAAATGTAATTGTACAAATTACAATGCGAGAGACAAGTGTTTGGCGGTAAAAAAAAAAAAAAGTTATTTGAAAATTTTCCATAATTACGTTTATTAACTTTAATTAAATAATTCTAGGAAGAAGATAAAATCTGGGACTATGAAAACTGTAAATGTCGGTGTCGGGAAAATCAACAGTGTACGACAGGTACATACTTTGATGATCATCTTTGCAAGTGCACTGAGGTAAAGCCTGAAAATTAACATTGCACCCGACTATTAACTTCTATTTAGATGAAAATTAACTGAGTATCTAGAACCTTGTAGGTCTCATTATTTTCATTTGTTTGTTGTATTTGTTTTTTTTATTTTTTGTTTTGTTTTATGTTATTTACTTTATTTATAGATAGACAATTTTGACCTTTTTTAATAAATCAACACACACACATCTACCTAAACACAAATACCATCTTTGTAAAAAAAAAAAAAAAAAAAAATAATAAAAATAAAAACGAAACCATTTTAGTGTGTAACTTGCGATTGAATTTAAAATAATTCTGTTTTGTGTGAGTATGCGTTATGCAGTTTATAATTTCTTAAAATAAAAATCAATGGTTCGCTTGAATGGGGAATGTTACTAATAAATGCGCTTATTGTTTGTCAATAGAAGTTAATATTAACAAATATATCTTAATCACATCTTAAATACCTTTCGCTGAGTTTCTTGTTTCATCCATGTGTGCTTTTCTTCTTCTTTGTCCAGGTTATTGGCAGTAATTCCACAACAACACTCCTCGATCGGAGGCGTTTTATTATCAAAGCAGTACCAGTGGAGCCAAGCAACAAAACGCTATATGATACTAATGAAAAATAAAGTGAAATTCATTGTTTTAGATTCAAGGCAGCTTTCGAAATAATAAATTAATTAACACGAAATTCCTAGAATAAGTATATGTAAATAAAAATAACTAAAAATAAAAAAAACATAAAAACTCTTTTATGAATTTTATTCACTGCAAAGCTATGGGCTAGAGACAAACTAGGACATCTAAAATGGCTAGGAACGTCTATCTGGATGCGAATTTGTTATCAAAGGTAAACTTGAGTTTCAGACACAACAGCCAGAAATATGTGTGATTTGGTAAGAAATACACAGTAATGAAATTTCAATAAAAGAGATTCTCTAAGTAGCAGTTTTAAAAAATTGTCAAAGTCAGCCACTTGTATAGGTATATTGAGATTTTGACATCCCTCCAAAATGACGCGTCAACGCCTTAAACTTAATTTGTTTTTTATCATCAAATTGATGACTGCATTAATATCAGAGCTGTGTTCTGGGGCCTTATTATGTACAACCATTCTCGTTACCTATCGTAAGGACATCATTTCGGGCACACCTATAGTTATAGTTACGAGAATGGTAACTATCATACCACACCTCACAGCACGTCGTTAAGGGTTAATTGTAATTTGCCATTGTGTTTGTTTGAAAAATGTAATGAAAATAAAAGATTGTAAAATATTATTATAAATATTAGAAGATATCATGAAAATCGTTGTTCATGCCTCTCGTCTCGTAATATGTAATGAGGCCCCTAATAATATTCGATTTGGCTTTGAGACTCGACAATTAGGGCATTAGACGATTATTTAAATTAAAATATTTGAATTGAGAAGTAGTTTGTTAATATTTTTGATGTTATCTAATAAAGGTCTGCATGAATACATGCATTTGCTTTGTCTAAACGTGTACAGTAAGTACTTCAGTGTACTCTATTCATCCCAATCATACGAGTAAGTGTACTGTACAAATGAGTACCACATTAAAAGAGATAGTTACTGTACACTATTCCATCACCTGATACCAAAATGAGTACACTGTTTGGTTTAATTCATACCAGTGGATGCTTGCCTTGAACAAAACATATTTATATAAATGAATGCAATGTTCGACAAACGACTCAGATATTTCGATGACAAGCAATAAAATTATATAGGTGGGTCAATAAGTCCCTGAAAATTAACACAAATTGTGTCGTCACCTTAAATTTAATTTTTTTTTGTCAAGAATCATCTTTCAAAAGATCGCACCCAAATTTTCAAACAGATCTGTCAAATATTTTTGTTGTGACAGCCATTTTATATAGACGCCTACTAGCATTTTCGTTAAAATGGAAATCGGGTGCTCATTAAACACTATTTTTTGCGAGAAAAAACTATCACGCAAACCAAAAAAGCCTTAAATAGGGTCACCAGCGCATATTACGCAGAGCTGCTGGATGGATTCCAAGCCGATTTGAAGGAAAAACGGCCGTATTTGGCGAAGAAAAAAGTCATTTTTCACCAGGACAACGTACCGTCGCAATGGCAAAATTGCATGAGTTAGGCTACGAACTCCTCCCTCATCCAGCATATTCCCCAGATTTAGTGTATAGAGCTAAAAGGAGACTATGTTGAAAAATAAAATGTTTTTATGCCGAAAAGAGTGTTCCTTATTTCATTTTTCAGGGACTTATTTACCCACCCTTGTATGTACTAAGAAAATATGAAACTTTTCGTTTAATTTAATTTATAAGAATAACACCCCTTTCCACTGCCGCCGTTCAACACAATTATTTTGTTAACAATTCTGCAACAATCATAAGTGAAGTACTGAGTGAACGCAGTGTAGTGAGTGAACTCAGTGTACTCAGTGCAGTGCACCCCTTCTATGTGAGTACGACTAGACTAATCTAAATGTTTTGTTATAAATTGGTGAAATACTCACTCAATAATCAAATATCAAGTGATTCATTCATTTTATTTTTCAAGATGTGAGTACAGTGAATAAGGTACGCGAAAAGATACTGAATGTCTTGGAACTGGTTTCAAGACATTCATTGCAGATGTTTATTATCTAAGTTGATGTCGTTTAGAAATTCATATATGGTTTTGTTACTGGTAGGAATGGGATTCAAGGAGAAGGATATTGGACAAAGCTTTTGACCGAGGATGTGGAGGATGTCGATGACATAATTGCATTCCGTGCAGATCGGGGGTGGTTCTTTCCGTATGAGGTGTACATGTGTCAGGGCAGTGTCCTAATCGTAAACGTGTATAGTTTATGCACAGTTGTTTACTGCAGCTGGTTGGGTACATTGCAGGGGATCGGTCTTTATTGTTGTTGGCGTAGTGATGTTTGTGGTTTTGCCAGTTGCGGAGGCGGTTCCTGGCGCACGTACACATTCCTTTGCTATGGTATCAGCAAGTTCATTGCCCAAAATCCCGATGTGGCTAGGGACCCACAAGAGTTTATCGAAGTATTTTTTCTTCTATTATTTTTTTTTTTAATTCTGTATTTTAAAAATTGTATTTTTGATTTCTTTTAATTTTTTTCAACTTTATTTTTCAATTTTATAAAAAATGTTCACGTTATGCGATTTTATTTCGCATCAGATTTGATATCATGCGGAATATAATAGTTGACCTAAATTGTCGATGTTTGCATATGAATGTTCTGAAAACTGATATAAAAGATAGGTTGTTCGATATTTAACACAATTGTGGGCGTGGAAGAGAGCGTTAAAAAGTCAAAAACGTAAGGCCTCAAAACCTGTTATATACGGATGGACGGGCGGATACAGCTCAATCAATTTCTCTATTGATCCAATTCCATATACATATATACATACATATTCATATACTTTACAGGGTGTATCTTTATTATGTTTCTATGTTACAAACTATGCATTAAACTCATCACTTCTGTGGATTGGGTATAAACACTTATGAGCTAAGCTGTATAGAACGAAGAGCGACTTTGTTTGGTGACTTCGAATGTCCTTGATTTTAAGGATATGTATGTACCAAGCTTAACTTTTTACTTGCACCTAAATATAAGGGCAGGCATTGATTTCGTGGAAATTTTCGATCTCGACATTTTGATCAAACTTAACATTACTATAATAGAGAAACTTCAAAAATTGTTTCAACGAGAAAACTAAATCGTACCTAATGTATTCGTTTTTTTTTTTACTTAGTTGGTTTTTAAGAAAATAGTTTTGCCACATTTTCCCTTAAAAAAAGGTTCGACCGATACACAAATGTAGTTTTGCGACCTGGCGTCGGGGCTATTTAGTTTTGTATTAATTTTTTTTTGATGTGGAATATTTGGGTCTGTTTTTCACTTGTTCCTATAATTGGACAACTATTATTTTCGGGACAATTTTCGATCTCGAGATGTTGATCAATCTTGGTATTACTATTAAATAGGCATTCCAAAAAATGGGTCTCGTAATTGATTTTGGCGTTCCATGAAAATTAGAGTTAAATGAATTTGAATGTTTCGAATGAAAAAAAAGAAACTCTTTGCAATCCATTGCCTAGAGTGATCCAATCTCACTGACACACTTTTGGATAGAAAATCGTCTACAAATATTGATGGAAAATTTTAAAAATCCATTGGAGTAGGGTGACAGCAAACAGGAGTTAGAGGCCAAATCGTCACAGCCGAGTAAGTCTAAAAAGGTTCTCTTTTGGATTTTGGACGGTAATAGTACAAAAAATGTCGCCACAGTCCAAGTTTGACATTTAAAATAAAAGTTAATTTTGGGATAAGAATGAAAATTTCGAGTTGTAATTCCTGCTCTATTATAGGAGCAAGTAAAAAAGCAACCCAAATATAAAACTACAATTGTGTATCGGTCGAATCTGGGCTCGAATTACGGTATCAGTGAACGTATTGCTCATCACTTACATAATTTCTATTCTGTTGTTGGTAGATCTAGCAACAACACAATGCAAATTACGTGACGAGTCATTCGTAGACTTAATTCACTTTGCCAGGTCGCAAAACTACAATTGTGTATCGGTCGAATCTGGGCTCGAATTACGGTATCAGTGAACGTATTGCTCATCACGTACATAATTTCTATTCTGTTGTTGGTAGATCTAGCAACAACACAATGCAAAATACGTGACGATTCATTCGTTCACTTAATTTGATCCCTGTTTTTAAAAGGATTTTTTCTTTTCTTAAAAACTAACACAAGTTTATTTCAAGCTGCAGGAGTGGAAAAAAACACAAATACACTAGGTACGATTTTTGAACTGAATGCAAAATCATTAAAAACTAAAAAATTTATTCTCGCAAAATTCGACTTAATGCCAAGGAACTATGACGTTTGTTCGAGTTAGAGGAAATTTCGACTTAGAGTATGCTTTCTGTACGAAAAATTCTAAGGAATGGTAAAAGGATCACAAAATCCCAATTAGAGGAATTAGACTGTAATTATTGGGCAAATTCTGATTCACCGTTGACTGGATTGTCCGCTTTTCTGATTCGTCAACGGAGCCAGATATCCAGATTTTTTTTTTTTTTTTTATAAAGGGGATATGAATACCCTTATACTAATTTTTAGAACACGTGCGTTTTGTGGAAAGGGGAAGAGACAGAGAGAAAGACAGAGTGGTGTAGTTTGAAACTCAGGTGGTATTAAGTTTCTGTAAACTCCAAGGGTGGCTGCCCAGATAACTGGGGAGTATTTTGTTTGTTTTCGCTATTATTGTCGTTGCTTATGATTCACAGTTTCACGATCAAGTTGCATTTTAGCCATATGACCACCCTACTGCCAGTGTTATGCCTTCACAGTAGAGTTGACTTAGCTTTCGCAAGTGATCGACTTTTTTATTTATTTCATGCGAAATAAATAGATGATTCTTGACATCAGGATTCGAACCGTGAATCAACAGCGTGACAAGCGATGATGTTACCACTACACCACGGCCACCCTTGATATTTAAGAAGTTGTAGCAGCCAAACCAAGGCAAGAACCCTCCCTGACTTCCCAGTCATCAATACACTCAAACACAACTGATCACGGAAATTGATTTGGCTTTGTATTTGTGACAGCATACGTAATTTAAAATACATATATTTTACTTATTTCGAACTGTGTTTACCTTACCATACAGTCAGATTTTGCGTTCGGTGTAATCTGACATAATTTACCAGTCAGGGAATAGAAACCAGAACGTCCCCATTGAGTGAGAGTTTGTTATGATTTTCCTTGAAAAGAATAATACTATAATCCTACTGACAAGTGAGTGGAGAGCAGCGAATTCCTGCATTCGTTCTATCTGTGGGGGAGTAGTCCAGAATAGTAAGGAAAATTATGACATAATTACATATTAACTACATATTACAGTACTTTTACTATGCTCGAGACAGTTTTGGAGAGCTGTTTGCGGTCGTAAATAAATATGTTGCCCTAGTTTCTTCCAGCCAACACTAATGGTAGGAATCTACAGATCTATTCTGTTCCCGAAGGGTATTTTTTGGATTGAGACTTGTTTGTTTGACATTCACGAGCGGTGGAACCGTTTCGGTGTTTTCTGGGACTAAAATCTGGAATCTTTCGCTAACAGACACGCATTTAATCACTAAGCCGCGGGGGTCACATTTTCTGACGCAAAGCCGTTTTTAATGTCGAATATGAAGGTTAGTCTTTCGATGGGCTTGAAGATTAAAACCCTTTGTTTGATAGATTCTCCCAAATTCATGTCGCACCATCCGCATTGTGGCCTGATTTACCACAATGATGAATACAATGATCTATTCATGCCTTGATTTGGCTATAAATATTGTCCGTAGAGTATTACGGATCTAATACTCCAACCTTATATCCTACGAGATAATAAACTAGGAGCTACATAAATTTGAAAAGACGGAAGAGGAAGAGTAGAAAGTTTAGAAACTGGCTGAAAATGAATAACCATTCGATGGACATCAGTATAATCCATTTTTTCTTGAAGTCTCAGAACTTCTGTCAGGCTCCTAACTCATCATTATTCTGAATGAGATCATTTTTTCTACAGCATTTATCGAAGGTTTACCTGGTTACGATTTCTGAATCAAGAGATTTTCTTAAATTTGCATCTTCCAATTGCAAATTCCTGAAATAACTATTTGAGTTGAAGGGTAATGTTAATGTTTAACCTGATAATACTTGCACTCAAAGTTAAACCGAACGAATAAAATTAATTTATGGTAGCATTATATGTATACTCACACAAAATAGTATGTACACAATCCACAGTAATAATCACAAATAAAAAAAATGTAAATTAAAAAAATATAAACAAAATTGTTTACCACTTTCCGTCCGCTACGTTCATTTACAAGCGTCAGAAAATCACTCAATGAGTTCAGCCGGAGTAGCAGCCATTTATGATTGGGAATAAGGGATGTCGATTTAAAATCGATTTCTTGGAGATGGATTTTTTTACGTAAAAATTTTTGATTTTTTAAATCGTTAGACTGCAATTAAATCGCAGACTTTTGGAAAAATAGAAATTGTGGATAGATTTTCACTAAACAGAATACTTGTTCCCAGACAATAAGTAAAATAGTATTTTCAGTTAAATACAAGACAGGAACCATATATTTTTTATAATGTAGAAGCAAGATTAGTTCATATAATTCAGCAATTTCATAAAAAGCTTGTGAAAGAGAAGTACCAAGGAGAACACGGAGTATCGAAATGTAATAGGTATCGATTTAGGATATTAACATATAGGCATGTAATTATTTTATTTTATTTTTCAAATAGATTTATATCATCCGAAATATAACACGGGGTACTATGTTCATATGGCTGTGCAAAATATTATCGTATTTTATCTGTAAATACACTCCTCTAAATTAATTTCCATTGTTTCGTTTATAGTAATGATTTCGATTGTTTCGTACAAATTTTCGATTTTGGGATTTTTGCCTTAACGGCCGTCTGTTTGTCCGTTTTCGATAATTAATTGATCTCGCCGGAATCGATTCCCTGCACATTTAAATCGATTCAATGGGAAAAATTTTCATTCCTATTTTGAATTAAATTAAGTTATTTGCGTGAATTTAAAATATTAAATACTAAAACTACACTCTTATTTTGGGGAACACCCTAAAACTTTGTACATATAAAATAGAAAAATTTCAATAATATTGACTTTTGGTAACATATCCCGCTGAACTCTCGTAATAGAACTCAAGTATGAAAATTCGAAAATTGAGAACTAATGGTTGAGTCCAGCTGAAACTAGGTTCACTTTGAGCATAATGCGCATAACTAAAATAATTATTGTCATATTATTATTATACGCAGGCCAACAAAATATTTATTTTTTATTTAGCAGCTGGAAAGATATAAGATTTTTTTTGTTTATATATACACACCTCTTAAGAGAGATGAACGACATTAGGGTATCCCCCGGAGATGATTTAATATGCCTTTAAGTTTTTTAGTTTCAGAAGAAAATATACCATATTTATGATGTTTTTATTGCTTATTGAAAAAAATATTTAAACAATTTTATCATGTTTTGATGCAAGAATGGGGAAGGTCCAAATTTCTAATGCCCACCAATCTTTCATTTTAAGGATTGTAAGTTTAGAAACTACTCAGTTCTATGTACATATAAACATGTAATTTTTTTAGATGAGATATTTTTCCTTCATCCGAAAAAGGGAGATTATTAAAAACATTTTTTCTTATTTCCCAAGATCCAGTAACAAAAATAATTTTCATATGAATTTTGTGCAATTAAGGTGATGGTAATGGGGCCTAGCGGCTTTGCTAGTAGAACGCTGGATTATTCCATTGAGATCTTCGAAATATTTGCCTCAGTTTGATAAGTCCACGTGCTGTGGATACTGGAATGAGTTATAATGATTTGTTGTAGTTATTAATTTATTTATAAATAAACAGTCGCGAACAAACAGTGGATATCGGATAAGTGTTGAACCACTTAGGTAATCCTGGGTCTAATATCGACAAAGCGGTCGTATGTTGGCTTCAAATAAGCATAAATACATATTCCCTTCTGCCCAGAATGGGCTTCTGTGAACAGCGTCTGTTTCTCCAGATTAGGGGAGGTTGAAATTACGAACTATCCAACATGAAGCGGGTAACACATTTTAATTTGACAAAATCTATCTACTACACGGTTATCATATAATCCACTGGGGTAGAATGATTAAAGAAACTCGAAAATTGACACTGTAAAACGTTCAACTTTTGGGAACTACTAGAACGGATCGGAGGCATTCTGTTGAGTACTTTACATCTAATATATTTTCAAAAAACTACAGTTTCTAAATATATTGTAGAAAAAGAATTTTTGGATACTACTGGGTAAAAATACGTAGCGATTTCTAAAGCTGTACCGACGAAATCTTGTCCGAAATAGTATCGCGTTGAGAGTAGAGATTTTGTCTATTATGACATTGTTCAAGTACAGTACCTGCAGACGTATACCCTTCTTCAGACTGTAAACCGAATTTTGAAGTCGTAGTGACGACATCTGCACTTTCTTTCATTTTCGAAAAAAGTGATACCATCTACTAGGTATGCTTTATTGCTTATGAAAAATAAAATTTCCAAATAAACAATATGAATAACGAACTCATTAAAGAGATTCACTCATAGCAGTCGGGCTGAACTTAGAACGATTCGACTTCCGATCCTATCTGTTTCTTCCGATCCATTGGTTTCGGCAAAAATTTAACACGTATTTTGTGTAAAACAAAACAAAAACAATACATTAACAAAGGTGGTATTCGTACCGGTCAAACTTTTCATTCGATTTTCTAATGGACAGTCAAATTTTACTTTCACAGTATACGATTTTTTGTTATTCGCCATGTTATCAGAAAATAGTGTGAAGTTACTTTAAAAGCAAACGAAAAAACACTCTATAAAGTACTTGAATACTTTCATTCTAGTACTTTTCTGCTTGCTTACATTAAACGTGACGCCATTTTTTCATCCCTGAATGTTGTCATTCGAACTGTCAACTTTGGGGATCACGTCGGCTTGACATTTGAATTTTAAAATTTAAATTTAAAACATTTGCCGACCAACAGAAGAAATTTTTTCGCTAGAGAGTGCCTTTATTTTATTCCTTTATTATTATTGTTTGCTGGAAGTGGATTGTTTAATTTAATATTAGAAACTTTAAATAATTATTGTTTGTTAATTTATTTGGTTTGTTTAAATATTTTGGCGCACTTTTTTTAGGTCGCTGATTTTTTTTTTTTAAATTGTTATTCAATTATGACGGATAACGATTGTGTTCGCGTCGCGATCCGCATTAGGCCGCTTGTGAAATCAGAAATTGAGCGGGGTTGCCAATCAACAATAGACCGAATCCCCGGTCAACCTCAACTGACTGTGAATAAATCCGATGGATTTACATTTAATCATGTTTTTGATCCCAATGATTCCCAAGACGTTCTGTACAGGGATTCAGTGTATGAAATGATCGAAAAGTTGTTTAAAGGTAAGTAACTGTACTAACTTATAGCCCTACCGACTCCTGGACGGACATTACTGGCAGTCTTTCATTTTCGACGATCTCGGGCGATATGCATCTAGATCGCTAAAACAGCTCGAACCTGGATATGAGACTCGAGGATCTTTCATTATTCAGTATTGTCTTTCCGACCAGTATGTTAGATTCGAGAGCTTGAGGATGTATCATTTATTCCATTCATCCTTCTCGCACACCGAACCGAAATATACGATGAAGGGCTCAAAGGAACTACATATCTGATCATCTTTCTTGGTTAGTGTCTACATATAATCATGAAAACTAGGACCAATGATCTGTTGTGCATAAATTTTGTTCTTCAAGCTAGGTGAATTCAACCCAGTCATAGTAAGTAGTAGTTTACAGGGTTGTTCATTAGTGAAATTTAAGTTTTTTCTCCCTTAATTTACACTTGCCATAAAAGCTTCTTCAACGGACGTTAGTTGAAGTTAGTACATAACATCCGTGTTGACGCTAGAGTTTCTCATTTACCGAGGATTTCACGGATTCCGGGAAAATATAACGACCCCGGGATTTGGAATGGTATGTAAAAAAAATCGTCAAGTGCAGGTCGGGCCTGTGTTAAGTCGGATATGTAGATATGTTTGTCCGATATATGTTTATCAAAATCAGATAAAGCAGAGTTAAATATGGTGGGGTAATTTTTAGCCTCACGTTTTACAACTTTTTTCAAAAACGGATAGCGGCAGGGGGTTTTTATATTTTTTTGTGACTACAAACTTTTTTTTCGAATTTTTTCCGTTAACAGTTTACTTTTTAAGTTTTCTTGTTGGGCAACTATATACGAAAAAAATATTTTTTTTTAATATTTAAGTTCTTTAGAACTCTAGTTTTCATTCGATGTATCGCATTATGGGGTGGGCAATATTTTTTTCTTCGGGTACATTATGCCCCAAAAATTCCCCCAACAAATATTTTTTACAATTTGTGTTCTTAGTTATTTTCGGTTCGATAACTAATTTAGAAGAGTACTGCGTTAAATCGAACTTAGAGGTAGACCTAAGAAAGTCCCAAATAATGGTTTTTAAAAACGGAGGCAGAAAAGTGGTACTTAAAAGGTGAAATGATACAAATCTCGGCAAATTATTAGGGTTGACATTGACGCCTAAAATGATATTCTCAAAACATATGGAGAAAAGGAACTATGCAGCAAAAAACAGTATAAACGCGACATGGAGCACCTTCCTTAATAAAAGAAATGTCTCTCTTCGATCAAAGTGGCATTTATTCCAAGCAGTGTGAAGAGCCGTGGAAACGTATGCAGCACAAGTATGGGCTCATACGCTCTTTGATGAAGTGGTCAAATTGCAGAGGTACTTTGTTAAAAGCATACTGAGGTTGCCCAGCTTCACTCCTAATTACTCACTCATGCTAGAAAGTGGAATGGAAGACGCACATCTATATACACTGGACTTGCATATGAGATATATAGGACGTACGTTATTTGAGTATGGGATTAACCGGTTGCCATATCAATTTACCCTAAAGCTAATCCAAAAAGATTTGCTTTGGGCCGAAAATTTGAATAAGCTAGGCCACGATTCACTCCAAACGGAGTGGATCAATAAAAGAATACAACTATTGGGCAAAGCTTAAGCTGAGTTATCACCAGAAACGGATTCTAAGAGCAAGAGAAACTAGCAGATTCTATAAAAATCTTGACTTCGCGAAGGGGAATCATCTGAAGGCTCGTTGTGACTTATTACATTTGTTAAATAATGTTGAATTTTTATTATGAAATTAAGAACCTTCTACTACTACTACTACTACTTATTTTCGGTTCATTACTTACTATTTTTGAACAAAATTTCCCCATCCACCTCTAATGGTTAAAAGTTTACCAGCGTGTGACATACCGACGGACAAACAGACACCGTATTGAATCCATAAGTGCTTCATTTTATACCATTCTGGTACGGAACAATACAAATATGTAAATCTCTACATATTATAAAATTGAAAATGTTTCTCTATCTTATTGTCTGCGTGGCCGTTTATAACTAAAAAACCACTTAATAATTTTAATTCGGTTTTTCTACATTGAAATGTTTTCTGAGCACCTACAAGGCTATAGCCAATTCCGTCCGTCATCGCATTCGGGTGGTAAGAATCATCACTTTCAGAGTTCGAAAAGATCTACAAAACGTCGCCGAGAGCATATATCTGAGATCACTAGATAGTAGTTTCCTTTCGTGGGTACCGTGGTTAAGTGCGCGATCACTGAGTGGTAGATTCAAGTTTTGAATTCCAGAAAAAATAAAACAAGTTTCCTCACAGTAAAATCTCACGCGGACGTATGACAAACATTTGAGAGTAAAATTGCCATCAGAAGCTACTCACAATCGAAACAAATTGTTCTTCGAAAACGACATAAAACTGTAGGTCCCAACTATTCATGCGGCGCACAACACTGTAAGAACCTAAGCCTGTTAGTGCCAAAATATTTATTTATTTTTATCCTTTCGGCTATTGAACATTTTTCATTTCATTATTGTCCGACATCACGGAGCTGAATACTCAAGGAATGTATTTCACAAATCGCCTGCCTCATTAAGTCTGATATGTTCGCTATACTCTTAGACAGACGATAAATTGTTGTATGACAAACTTCGAGCAAATATCTCAGATTGAGAGAAAACTCACAATAAGCATTTCAACGTTTTTAAAATGATTCACGCGTATAACTTTAGAAAAGCTTAGCTTATATGTAAATTACTTTGTCATTTACGGTATTAGTCAAAAAATATTTTAAGCTATAAATGGTTATTGCATGTTATCTGCGAACTGAGCAGCGGGTAGTTCCTATAGTAGGTACTCTCTTTATGTTGATTCATTCAAAAAATATTTGTTGAGTGATACATAATTATGTACCAATAGTGAAGGGAAGTTATACGCGACATTTCTCACTTGAGTATGGCTGGTGGCTTTTTGGCTCGAGCGAAGCCGGGCGGGTCTGCTAGTCTTATATAAAATTCAAAATCGAAAAGCATTTTATTATTTAAGAAATTAGATTTAAGATAAATGTATTTGTTCAATTTTTTATTATATAGGTAGATAGATAGATAAAAAGTGTTCCTCGATGAGATGCACTTAGACCAACAGAGCAGAGGTTGAGATCCCTATTTACGACTGGAACCATCTACTCCTTTTGATGAAGCCATTAATTTTGGCAATGCAGGTTCTGTTTAGATCGCTCAGATAGTTGAAAAGTATTCTCCTGGAGTACCCCTTCTGACACAGAGGAAGTGAACTATAGTATCCTCCTTCTTTGCAGCTTTTGCAGAAAACTGTGCATGTCTGTCGATACTGCGTCATCCGGTGATGACGTCTGTGAGCTTGTAAATGCTATCCCTTTGCAGTACCTTCGACCTGTTAAGGTAAGGTGTTGACCATATTAGAAAAGCAGTGTTGCAGTTTTTCACATATGTCCAGTTCTAATTTGCTTTTTCCACCGCATCAATGTGAGTAAAGGTAGTTCACAGATAAGATTATCGTGCTGACATTTTCTATACGCCTGCGTACCGAGTGACCTCTGTCGATATCACAATGACCTGGGCGCCTCAGCAGAGACTTTAATTGTTTCGAATATAAGCAATATAGAAATGAAACTGATTAACAAATAAAGCAAACAAAGTAGTAATAAATATTTTTCGCACCAGTATCGATAGAATTTTTTTTTGTATTTTTGTGTTCGAAACAACCCTTTTTTGCACCAGAAATGATTCGTTATCTTATACGTTTGAAATATTTTCTTTGATTTTTTCTCGGTATCCCGTGGTTGCTTTTCCGGGACTATGAGTTGTGCATTTTACTGAGGGATCCCGTTTGAGAAAACCTAATTGACACCTGCCCCATCTACTTCAGCACGAAATTCAAATAATCACAAGGCAGCTTTGTGTACGTTTTACACAGTTTGGAGGAATCACTTGGTATGTGCTTTGCAGCGTTACGTGACACGAACAAATTTTCTCGGAAGTCGATGTTTAGATTCAACTTTTCATCATCAGGGTCACGGCAACCTGTAAGCAAGGTATGCCTCGGTAGTTCTTTCAACTGATGTTGAGTAGATATCCATCGTGTATTTTATGTTCTCGATTCCTTCTCAACTGTTGCTAAAGACATTTCAGCTGAATGGTATAAATAATTTGCATGGCATATATTGTTCATTTCACGGTCGAAGAATTTGTCAACCAGGGTAGAAACTTAACGATGTAACTTACCTTGTCATAGTAAATAACAAGATTTGTCTTGAAGTGAATGAAAAATGCTCTACCAGTAAAGCATGTGCAGCAAAACGAATACTGCTTTATTGGCCGGCACGCAGAAAGGGTCGGTCTCTTCAAAAGTTTTCTGCAGAAGCTGCAAGGACGAGGAGGAAGAGTAGATCTTGGCACTTGGCCAGTCTTCTCCATCAGAAGAAAGCTTTATTTGGGAAATCAGAAACTGCTGTGCGGCAGCAAGTTTAAAGTCAGAAGCAGTCCTAGGTCGGATTCAACATCTTATTTCTCTGAGTCCCAAATACAGTTCTAACTTTCCAAAATCATATTGTAGTCCTTATTCGATAGTCAAAAGTCGTCAACGGGTTTTTTTTAACATAATTTTTACAGACGCATACCGTTATTTGGTGCAGTAAACATTATTTTTATATCTTTTCTTGTTGTAGGCTACAATGTGACAATATTGGCTTATGGACAAACTGGATCAGGAAAGACATACACCATGGGAACCAGCTTCGATGGAAATCCTAATGAAAATATGGGCGTGATACCACGAGCCATGACTGACATATTCAAGCGTATCGAAGAAAAGTCTAAAGAATGCGATTTTAAAGTGACTTGTTCCTTCATGGAACTCTATCAGGAACAGTTGTTCGATTTACTATCGACTGCATCAAGGGAACAGTCTATAATCGATGTGCGTGAAGATCGAAATGGCATCATGTTGCCAGGATTAACAGAGCAAAGAGTTACATGTGCTAAAGAGACCACAGCCTGCTTGGTAAAAGGTTCTTCGGGACGGAGCGTAGCATCGACTGCTATGAATGAACAGTCCAGTCGTTCACATGCGATTTTTACTGTTACTGTACAATCTTGTGGCAAGAATGAAGTGTAAGTGGTTATATCTATCGAGTATATATGGATACACAGATAATACTTTTCTCTCTCTATTTTTTTTCTCTCAGGAAAAATGTTATAACATCAAAATTCCATTTGGTCGACTTGGCGGGTTCTGAGCGTTCAAATAAAACCAAGGCAACTGGTGATCGTTTCAAAGAAGGCGTAAAGATCAATCAAGGGCTTTTGGCATTGGGAAATGTTATATCCGCTTTGGGAGGTCAGTATTATTAGTTTTCATCAAAATAGCTATTCAAACTAAGTCAAGCGATTTATTCGTTTTTAGCAAACCAAAGCTCAGGATATGTAGGTTACCGGGATTCGAAGTTAACCCGACTGCTACAGGACTCATTGGGTGGAAACTCGGTGACTCTCATGATTGCATGTGTTAGTCCCGCTGATTACAATGTTGGGGAATCCATGAGCACACTCCGCTATGCGGATCGAGCGAGAAAAATCAAAAACAAACCAATTGTTAACCAAGATCCACATGCGGCTGAAATCAATCAGCTCAAATCAATCATTCAAAAATTGCGCATGGAAATTCTCAACAAAAGTTGTGGCATCATGAGCAGTTCCATGGAAGGTACCAGCTTAGATGAAATGAAAAGAGATTCCACATCCTACAATGAACTCATGGAGAAGTACCGTCAATTGCAAATGCAATTTCAGAACACCCTCCACGATGTAGCCGATAATGAAATGCGTGCGCACATTGCCGAAGCTGCTTATGACAAGCTCAAGATAAAGACTGAGGAGATTACAGAACTAGTGGTGGAACTATGCAGCCACCTGAATGAGGACAATTGTTCGCCAGAAGTTGTGGATCATGTGAGAAAACTAGGAAGTATTCGCAAGCTAATGGAAGATCTCGGCATTGAATTTCAAAAGTCCCAGGACGAAATTATCGACAACAAGAAGCATCGGTCCACTGCGCCTATGGACTCTGAATCCGAAATCGATTGCAGTGAAAATAACGAGGCAATGCAGAAACATGCCGAAGCATTTACAACCAAACAAATAGACCTTAACGATCAACTGCGTCGCATTAATCGTGAGTTGGTCCTCAAAGAGGAACTCCATCAGCGAGTTGCGGGAAATTTGTCAAAATTCTACACTCTTGACGAAAATACCGAAGAGAAATACAAAGAATGTGAATCCAAGATCGAAGCTCTGGAAGCGGAGAAATCGGAACTTCTCGACAAGTTGAAACATGTGAAGGAAAATGCTTCGGCAAAATTAGCAGAGGAGCGGCGGAAGCGGTTGCAAACTCTCGAACAGGAAATTTCCGACATGAAACGCAAAAACGTGCAACAAGCGAAGCTATTGAAGGTGCGTGAAAAGGAAGCAGAAAAAATAAAGAATCTCAAAACAGATATTCAAGCGATGAAAGAGAGCAAAGTGAAGCTAATTCGAGCGATGCGAATGGAAAGCGAAAACTTCCGTCAATTTAAGTTGAGTAGGGAGAAGGAAGTGATGCAACTGAAAAATAAGGACCGCAAAATGCAAAACGAAATGGCAAGGAAGGAGTTGTTGCACAACAAGCAGCGCAATGTTTTGAAACGGAAATGTGAGGAAGCTTTGGCTATTAATAAGAGGTAATTTTTCCATTTCCTTTGACTGTGCCAATCAAAATTTGTTCGCTTCACGTTTCATTCTTTCTCTAGCAACTGTTCTTTTCTCTTTCTATTCTAACGCTTCAATAATTACCTCTATATGATATTTCCTAAATGAATATTAGACATCATACTGGCGGGAAAATACTTGGTTACTACTACCTTCTTGGATTATGTTGTCCATTGTGGGTCATAGGGTACCAAAATCGTATGTGCGTTACACTGATTTAAATTTTGTAACATTAATTCTCTTCAACGCATTGGAAATACTCTTGATTCACTTTCAACTGTTCAGCGCCTCCTTAGTGCGGTCAATTCTTCTGCCGAATTGGATAAGTGGACTCCATGGCATGGCAAGTTTTGCAACTGAATTTCTTTTGTCATGAGTTGTGACCAATCCATGGCCTCTGAGTGGTGGCTCGTGCAATATTAGCTCGGGGGTTCACATTACCAACAAACAAAAAAAGAAGATATTTCTATTTAATGCGTGGTAAAGTTGGTCATTTCGAATTTGAACGATTTTCGGAAAATACTACAAATTCGCTGCCCACTTTGTAACAAAATCTAAATTTGTCCACAGGGCGCATCATTTTTGAAGATATTCACAGTTAAAACCGGTTTCCATTAACTGCACTCCGAAAGTCATATTTTATATGTCAAATCACAACATTTTCTGTCAACGCCGCATTTATCATAAGCGAAGAGGTCTGTTCCCGAACTAGCGAATTTCTACGAAATTTGACGAAAAATGGTCAAATCCTGTTCTCGTACATCCTTGTTCCCTCACATCCCTGTTCCCGCGCATCCCTGTTCCCGGGAATCCCTGTGGATTTGACAAATTCTCGTCAAATTGCGTAGGAATTCACAACTCGGTCAAGTACGGGAACAGACCAATGATACGCAGGGGAAAAAACAGTGTATGTAGTAAAATTTACAAAATTTTTTTCAATTTCCTATTGCTCAGGCGAATTATGATACATTATGGAAATTTTGTTTTAGGCACACATTTTTTGTGCTCCATTCCTATGCAATGTATTATACATACACGTTTGTACGCACTCCATGTTAATCTTAAGCTTATATGAGAATAAGTCATTCTTCACATTCCAGACAATTATTGGAAGGATGTTTCGCGATTATATTTCACCCCCATACAGTATCTATTTTCCAAAAATGTAAGTAAAAAGCCTTGTTGTTGTGTTTTAAAAATATTTAGGGATTAGAAATTATGTTTACCTGATTTTGATTGGGAGTTAGGTGGCCAAGTTCTCCTATGAACTACCCGTCACTGGTCTGAAGTGGCGTAAAGTATAAATCTGTTCGTTCGGAACATAGCGCGGATAGAAAATCCTTAAGCTTACGAGTGGCAGTCATTTTCGAAGTACCACGCTTGTATAGCAATACTCATTCTGGAGTGAAACAAACGCAGAGACATTACAATTTTTTTCCTTGACCGTATTAATTCTCAGATCCATTTTGCTTGCTTCGGCTTTCAAACTTTGGGGTAAAGTCTTATAAAAGTCGACAAAGAGCAAATAAAGCGAAGTCCTATACTCGAAGTATTGCCCTATGATGATCTCCAAAGCGTTTATCTAGTCGATGTCCAGTTTCTGCACTCCTTCCTTTGTCAACTCTTCACTTTCCCATGCATTCTTGAGTGCGTATAGACACTCTGCTGATACTCAGGTAGATTACCATCAAGGCAACGCTTTATTTCTCTTGAGAGTTTTCAGTACGGTTAAATTTTAGATTAGCTTATTTGAGTTCGGGACCAATGACATTGATGCTTAAACGATTCAGTATTGCGGCAAAATGATATTTCCATTTCTGAGCTCAGCAAGGAACCCTTTATAGTCTTCAGTGGGTGTTGCTTGGAGATCTATCAGCTTGTTAGTGAATCTATGCACGCTTCTACTATCACATACATTTGCTGCTTCTTCAGCTTCTGAACTGCGGGTGTAAATGCGGTTTCGTTTGTCATTTGTCACACTATGTTGTATTTCTTTGCTCTTGAAAAAGTGGAATACGCTTTTCTGTTCCATTGTCTACATGCAATCATGTTCTGTGTGAGAGATATTGTAAAACGCTAGTCGTGTATTATTCCAATGTCCCCTCACGCTTGTTTTGGTGGTTGAGTAAATAACTTGAAGAGCGGCGGCATGCTACCAAGTGGTGTTACGGGCCTATCGGTTGAGGCCAACCTAAACTTTCGTCTTATTGTCAATCAGGGTAGTTGCGATGATATGATAACTGACATTGCAGAAGTCCGCCAATCACAAGTCCTCCGTGCCGTACCAATTTATTTATTGCAATGTTAAACCTTGTTTAGTGTAGTGACTTATTTGTTGCACCGAAGGTTGTAGGTTCAAGTACTAACCGGGGGGACATACATTTTTCTTTCCTAACTGTAGTATAAGCTTTATACTTCTCGGAGTGATCAATTTCACGTATAGAGCAACAGTCTTCCCTAAGCATAATACCTACTAAATTTTGAAAAACCTTCACATTCAATTCCAGATTGAAAGACGCCATAGAACGTCAAAAAGTGGCACAATCTCAGCGTAACAAAAACAAAGCTAACAGCAATGCTGGTAAATTAGACCAAATCACAGCCTGGGTTGACGAAGAATTGGATATCATTGTCTCATTGATCGATGCTGAAAATTCTCTGGAACAATTAATGGAAGACCGTAGTATAATTACATGTCGCATCAAAGCTATCAACGACGACAATGACCCTAACAACAAAGCAGAATTAGCTGACTTAGAAGATGTACTACAACTACGCAATGCTCAAATAGCTGATCTACAACAAAAGGTCGTAACCACAGACATTGAAACACGAATTAAATGCATATGCGAGGGTATCCAAAGCATGCCCGAGTCTAGAGCAGTTCTCAAGCACCTACTAACCACCCTAACTGATATACGAAGAGATTTTGCTTCGAAACTTCAAGAACAAAAGTTAGCTCGTGAATCTGTTGAAGAGAAGCTCGAATTAAATGAAAAGCAAATGAAACAATTTATTAAAGAGTACGAAGAGAAAGTCGTAAAGTCTGAGAGTGTGTACGAAGAGAAGATCGCTGTTCTATTGCGAGAATTGCACAATGCTCCACAGGTAACTAATGGCCAATTGACACCAGAGCTAGAGGAACGTTTAAAGATTCAAGAAGAAGCGCTCAACAAGTTAGATGCTTTGAGAGAAGAACTGGAAGCCTACAAGCAACTCTGCGATGAACTTGAAAACAAAGTCACCTCGAAACGTAGTAAATTGAAGACTCAATCTACAGAAGTAAAGGTGGTAAGGTTTAGTGAAAGAAAAAGACGATCAGAATTTTAATGGTATAAAACTTTTTTCGACAGGAAATTGATTATGAGGAATTAATGTCCTCATCGGAAGAGGAAGGCTTTTTAGATAACTCAGCGTACGATCCAGATTGGAAGAAAACTCCACGCTTCAAGCGTATGATACGCTTCAGTGTAAGTGGACCACATGGTGTTTTAGTGTATGGCACTTACAGTTTTTTAATTTTTAGAAAGAAAAAGGCTCGTCAGACGTATCGGCATCTGAAGATGTTACTGTGAAACCCAGCAATGGCATAAAGCGAACGTCAGATGGAGCAATCAAGTGCAAATGTCGAAGTGGTTGCTCCACAAAACGATGCGGATGCAAACAGAACAACCAGAGCTGCTCATCGAATTGTAAGTGTAGCGAACAATGTGTAAATGGCAAATTCAAAGATTCTGATGATGACGTCGCTGATGAAAAGGAAAACTTGCCGTCCGAAGTGGATATCATAAATGAGACAGTAACCCTTGGAACACCGACTGATAGTAAATTTCGCAAGCTGGCTCGGTAAGAAAGCAAAATTATGCTCAATGCTGCAGTTGAATAAATTTATCACCTTTTCTCTTTACAGGTTTTCTGAACTGAGCTTTAATGTACCATCGGCGAAGAAGAAATTTTTTAACTGAAAACTAGCGTAGGTGAAAGGAAATGTTTCAGAAGAAAATAAATTTTATATAACATTACGCACATATATCTTTTCTAATATAGTGGTTGAAGCTTGTTGTGGGTATTAGAGTGACTATACACAGAGGCCCTTAGTAATAAATGAATTTATTACTAAAGGCCGCAGATTTGTTTTTCCTCCAGCTCCATATCATGCCTTAATCCGACGGCTTAGTGGGGAAATTCCAAATTACAGGGGCCTTATTATGTGTGACAAATTTTCGTTATGATTTCCGTCGTCTATATCGTTATGGCAACGATTACGGTCTTTGTTGCATCGCACCTCCTTAAACGTTGTTTGAGATAGCATGGGGGTTGTTTTCCATGGCCCGTTATGTGTTTACCGCATATACTTACATATTTATATATGTGATTACCCATGTAAACATGCGATCATGCACTGAGACTAAACGACTTGACTAATTTGCATGAGAAGATATCAAATGATTCGTCTACTCTAGTAAATGATAAAAGCTATATGGCTTTTCGAAAAATGCAATATTGTGGGCGGACGGAAGACTCCACTTTGTCACATTTTATCCCAAAGCGAGGACAAAATAATTTTCCTGTAATTTTTGAAAAGTATATACCAAAGAATTTTTCAAAGCTTTTTGGTAAATGATAAATAAGTTGGGAATTAAAAACTTATTCATTTTTGTGGTCGCCATAGAGGTGCGAGCGAGAAACTCGAGGTTCGAGTCCCAGAAGCTACAAAAAGTTTTATCGCGGACCTTTCACGAACGTCTGACAAACATTTGAGAGTAAAATTGTCATAAGAAGATTCTTTCAATTGAAAAAATTGCCTCTGGAAATACAAAACTATATGTGGGTCCTTACCATTCGTGTGTCGCACAATACGAATTGCTACGAGAATCTAGGCAGGTCCTGTACGGGCTATTAGCGCCAAAATATTTATTTATATTTTATAAATTTTTTTAAAAACAGCGCAACAAACAACATTTTTTTTCGACTTTTTAGCTAACTTCCGAAACGTTTTAGTTGTTCTACTTTTCCAAAATGTTAGCTTAGAACTCCGTGAGCTAGTAAAACTCATCTTTGATCCAAATTTATATTTTTATGTCAAACGGTTCAAAGTTTATGAGACAGTCAGACAATTGACTCTCACTATAATTGCCGGAACACAATAGTGAAGTTGAAGCGCGACTTGAAGTAGAAGTATGAGTTGCCAAAAGTTTGCCCTAAGGCAAATGCTTTTGATGGTTTTCAGGTGAAACGCTGGATTAAAGTTACATACGAAGTCTTATCAAAATTCGTTTATCATAAACAGACAGCCACGAAGTTCTGCTCCGTGTTCGTTTTGACCCGGAATGAAAGCTAAGCTTGCACAAATGATTAGTTTTTTCATAAATCTTCGAGGGTTTCGATTTAACTTGTAGATCAAGCTTAAAGTCTACCTATGCTTGCTAAAAAAATAATAATAAATTCTACAAATAATATTTAAGTAGTTTATTTAATTTTTGATTTAATCAAAATGAAACAAAAAATAACAACGAATTCGAATTAAATCTGTATAACATTTAAACTAACGGGCATGAATATGACTGACCATCTTTGCAGCAATATTCCTTTCCAGCAGCCAAGTTCGTATTAATCCAGGTATCCTTACAATTCTTTATGAAAAGGTAAGCTCGCTCTTTTCGGCAATCACGGCCCAGTGTTGCACATAAAAGATTTGCAGAGTTAGGTAGGTGACCAACCACCTATTAGACAAGTAAAATTATTACAAAATTTTTTTAAACTAAGAAAATTCTTACCGCCTCTAAACACTTAGTTTGGCATTGTTTTTGCCCGATTGTATTACAGGGGAACACTTTATTTACTTCTTGTATAAAGACTGTATCTCCCTTTGGCTGTTCACTAGAACCTTTAACAAATTGTCCGGTAAGGAAGACTCCACATGTGCACGGAATTGTTGTGTTAGCCTTAGTCTCGGTCTTAACTTCTGTCTTAGCCCCGGTCTTAATAACGGTCTTAGCCTCGGTCTTAATTCCTGACTTAGGCTCAATCTTAGCCGCTGGCACGCGATTTGCTGTGCCAGCGGCTGATTCAGTCTTATTGTTTGATTTTGAAATAGCAGTACAATTTACTAAGGTAAAGCTTATCGCCAACACAAATAAACCCTTCAAAAAAACTAGAAAATATAAAAGTTGTTAATTACTGCAAAGTGCTGAACTGTGCAAGTTACTCTCACCCATTGTAAAGATTTGATACGAGTTGATACAATAGAAGAACTGTGCACTAAACCATTCTTTGTTGTGCTTTTAAACAACTCATGAAGATGCTCAGAGCTGCATGGAGTTGTCTACTTTTTGCTACAATTGCTTTTTGCTGATTCGCGAGATAGACAGAAAGAAAAACATTTTTCGCTGCCCTTGTATTTTGTTGTGTTCATATTAAGTGCATTTGACGAGGTGGTAAACTTGTAAACTTGAGTCTAACCTAGAGACAGAAGAACAAGAAGAAAACGAAATCAGATCTATGTTTGCATGTATGTAGGCTGTCGGTGAATTATATTTTATAATCAAAAACTTTGCGTTAGTGACTGAAAAGCTGGTCAACGACTGAACTTAGGTATTATCAGCTGGAGAAATATGTAAATAGAAACTTTAGAATTTTAAGTCTCACGGGTATTGCTACTTGCCATTAGTTTGCTTTATGTACATATGTATATCCGGGAAATGTAAACATTGTAACTACATCGAATGCGGATATTGTATGTACACCGACACCCAAGGCATAAAACCACCCGAATTACTTTCACACAGTGCCGCAGCTAGCTCATACGGCGCCCAGGGCCAGTTCAGTATGTGGCGCCAAAGTTAAAGGCTGAACTATAATAGTCGGAAGCAATCGGAAGCTAATGTCATAATTCTACGTTAAGTTTCCTTCAGTACTGTCAATTGCTCAAGTAGCCCAAAATAGACGTATGTGTTCGAAAGCAAAGGTTCTCGTCCGATCACCGAAATCAAGCATCGTCGGGCGCTGTTAGTAGTTAGATGGGGGACCGCTTGTCAAATTTTCATACGTACACTTACGAAAGAGCGAATCCATTCTTATGCACCTACTAAGTCCGCTTTTGATTTGCATATTAAAACTTCTAATCTCGCAAAATGTCGAATAAATTATATGAAATTCAAAAGAAACTAAGTGAGACGGAGTGTTTATATGTACATATATGAAATAGGTATACACTTCAAATATGCAAATAAGTTTTAATGCGCTCTGTCAGAATGGTCGTAAGGGTTCCAAGGTCCTAGTTAGGTATGCCTATATAGATTTCTTGTTTTCCGAGCGCCTACCCAGTTAATGCTGACAAAGTATCATGGCAATTTGTTTTTATAATTTGTGTTCCTTGAGTGTAAATAGGCACGTATATGCTGTCCTTGATGTACATTAAAGCGATCCCATATTTAATTAAAACTCATACAGGGTGCGCCATCTTTTTTGTCGGTATATTAACATTGAAAAACTTTGACATTTATCAACCGATTGACTTGAGTAAACATGTTTTTGAAACGTCAGTTCAGTACAATCTTAACCATGAATCGCTTCACACCGAAACAATGCGCCGAAATAGTGACGCTGTACATTGAAAATAGTCGTTCAGTTGTGTTAACTCAACGTGCATATCGTTGAAAATATCGTGGCCAACAAGCACCGCCTGACAACATTATTTGTCGTTTGGTGTCGAATTTTGTTGAGCACGGGACAGTGGAAGATCGTCGACATGCCGTTCATCAATGCCCATGACGTTCCAATGAACTGGTTGAAGCGGTAAGAGAGAGTGCTGCTGAGAACCCATATGTGTCGTATCGTCACCGCGTTCAGCATTTTGGCGTCTGTGGAACCACCTTGCGCAATTGAACATTGCCGACAGACAGCCCACGTCGCTTTGGATATGGCCAAACAGTCGCTCGAATGGTTGACACTGAACTGATTTTTGGAAGCAAATTTTGATGACCGACGAGGCCCATTTCGCACTCTCTGGCGCCGTTAACAAGCCAAATTGCCGCATTTGGGGAACGGAGGCGTTGGCGCCAAAACCATCATTGGGCCATTTTTCATCAGAGAAGGCGAAATAGTCAATGGGAATCGATATCGGTCGATGTTGGCTCATTATGTCTGCCACAAATGTGTGAAAAAGATCTGGACGGTTACTATTTTCAGTTTCTGCAACGAAAATTCCCTGGATGTGTGCAGTCAAAAAATGGAGACATTGACTGGCCACCTAGATCGACCGTTTGACCCCTCCAGACTTCTTTTTGAGGGGTTATTTGAAAAGCAAAGTGTACGCCAGCAAGCCTCAGACCATTGATGAGCTCAAGGCAAACATTCGTGCCAAAATCATCGCTATGCCGCCCGAGATGCTCGAAAAAGTGATGGAAAGCGCAGCAAACAGGGCACATTTAGCTTTGGTCAATAGAGGTTGCCACTTGATTGATGTTGTATTCAAAAACTATTTGGACTAGTAAAGAACCAAATTAAATAAAAATACCTCATATATGGAAATCAGTTTTTTTTTTTTAAAGTTATTCAATATTCACATACCGATATATAAATCTGTTTTTCTAAATGAAATTGGGCAAAAAGAGAGGGATGATAAAGTTTGACATTAGTCCGATTTTGCTTTCTGTCTAATCTGACATAACTGAGCAGTCAGGGAATGGAAACCAGAAAATGCCCAATAATCTAAATCCAAAAACAGATAGTTTATTTTGCCAAATCGAAAACGACATAAATTTCTCTGCGATATGTTCTGAGGTATTAATTTTGGTCATTATTATATTGCTTATCGAATTATACAGTATAATGTAACCGAACAGAAACGAAGAACAGGTTTTGGTGGGACTTTCTGACAATTGCTGTCATTTGATGAACAGAAATTCTCCCAGATTACTTTCGCCGTAAAGATTGTAGCATTTGTGAAATTCTATTTTCAAAAACTGCTTGTGCTAACAAAGTATTATATATGACTCATCTCACATAATCAAAAGGTTACATTTGACCGAAAATAAATTTCCCTAGCTATGTCTAAAACAAAACAAAACAAAATGTTTCCGATCCGATCCGTTCCAGCGGTTCCGGCAAAAATGCTGTACACAATGTTTACGATTCAATCTCTCAGAACAGGTGAGAAAATTGTTTTTTTTTTTTTTTCTAACTGTTGTCCTTAATTTTTTTTATTATATATCCTCTGCGTTTTCTTGGATTCGAACCTTGAATCTCTCGCTGAACCCGGTTTCTATACTTTTGCTTTCCTCAATATCCGAATCAATCGAATGCTCTGCAATCGAACATATCAATGCTTTCAACCATAGTGACACATTTCAAATTGGAAAATATGTCAGCGATGAATCGAACAAACCTCGTTTTGCGACTGCTATTTATTTGGCAGTTACCAAGGCGGATGATGGCAGGAAAAGTTTTTGTGAAGGGCTATGAGGAGTTCAAGAACACTGTGGCGAAAATCACGGGTAAAAGGCACATTAATGTATACTTTACTGGGAACAAAAATGAGAATGGTGTTTCCTGGTGCCCAGATTGTGTTCTCGGTAATAAGTGAAGTCGGTTTTTATACGCATAACTCCAATTTTTCTATCTAGCTGATCCGCATGTAACATCTGCCGCAGAGAAATTCGCGAGAAAGGAAAATGTTTTCATCGTCGTCGAAGTGGGTGACAGACCTTAGTAAGTTCAAAGTTCAATGAAAAGTATTATCTGAATTATTCTTTCTTTGCCAGTTGGAAAGATATTAAAAATCCGTTTAGGACCGATAAAGATATACACATCAGCGTCATTCCAACAATAATTCGATGGAAGTCCTATCAGCGTTTAGAAGGTGCACAATTGGAGAAAGCCGACCTTTTGGAGATGTTCTTTACTGACGAATAATGCAAACATTTGATACAGAAATACAGAGATTCAAGACAAATTGACTCCATATTTTTCCTAATGAATCAGGCCACAGCCAATGGGCGAATTATCAAACATTAGCTGCTCCGAATTGTGCTGAGTAAACTTTGTATTGCCTAATTAAAGTTTTCGTTTATGGGTGTTTTTTTCCCTCGGATTTCATACCAACTTCAGACCGCTTATCGATTTATTATGCTGGAATGTTTGTTATTCTTATCTCGCCTGCTCTAACAACAAATGTAAATACACCCTTGGCATGATAAATGACATCGTAAGGGTCGAGAGGGAGTATGGAACGCACCTAGTGAATATCTTTTAATCGCTGGAAAGCTGTTAAGATCAATTTTGCAATTTGCGCTTGAAGATGGTTTATAGGGGTGTATGTGCACTGAGACCTTTATAGATCGATTGTGCTCCCCCGACGATGGTGTACTCGACTTAGAGTGCCTCTTTCGGTCCAATTGCATTGATGAAGCGGAGTATCTTGAGTGGATCCAACAATAGTAGATCTTCTGATAGTTAGGATTCTTCTTTTGTTGATCTATGCTCCGCATTCTTTAAGTAAATGCCATGGGGTTTCCTCAACGTCCCCGCAGAATCTGCAGTTTTCGTTTTGATCTATGCCCAGTTTCCTGAGATGTTCCTTAAGCCTGCAGTAACCCGTCAGGAAGCCTGTTAGAACGCAGAATCTGTTTTTATTGATGTTGATACAGGCCTTACTTCTTTTGTATTTCCCGATAAGTTCTTTGGCCTTTCTTAGCTTCGGGAGTTCCTCCCAAAGTTTGGCTCTCTTGTGGTTTTCTTCTCTTCTTAGTTCTTCCCGTATTTTATGTGGTCCTATCCCGCAGAATAGTTCTGCGGGATGGGACCACATGCAAATGATGCATTTGCCTTTCCCGACTTCCTCTTTAATTGTTCTTAGTATGGTTGCTTTGGTGATTCTTTCTAGATGCATAGAAGTGAGTCCCAATATTACTTCTAGTGGCGCAGTGGGACAAGTTCTCATAGCCCCTGTAATGCATATATACAGTCTGGGTCTTCTGGCCCATGCTAATGGTCCGTAAGTTATAGTAGGCATGACTATCATAGTGTACATCCATCTTAGTGCTGCTGGGTTGCATCCCCAGGTTTTATCTAAGATGTTTTTGCTCGCTTTGCTTTGGCTACCACAGCTTCTTCGTGTTTTTTCCAGAGAAGTTTGCTATCTAGTGTTATACCTAGATACTTGACCTGTTGTTGTGGGTCGACTCTGATTCCATCCAGTGTTAATGGTTGTATGTGCTTTCACTGCCTTTTCCTGGCGAAAGATACTACTGTGGTCTTGGTCGTGTTTACTTTTAGCCCTACCGATAAGCACCACTCCTGTGTGACTCTTAGTCCCCTTTGTATTATCTGACAGAGTGTTTCCTCAAATTTACCTCTCGCAATGATAACTATGTCGTCGACATATCCTTGGCAGTTTATACCAAATGAAAAAGGAAACGAGTGGAATATCTTCGCTCGATTTTATGCAATTAATATGTACACTCTTACTAGCGACCGAAAACCACTCGCCAGTAAAAACGAGTAAATTCAAGCTCTGGTATATAAAACTCTATAGTAATGTGGCGGCATCCACATCTAAAATCTTTCGTTAAGTTTGTATGCTACTTTTAATATTTTGTTATATTCTCATTGAACGGGTAACACGAGGGAGAAAAGAAAGAAAGAAACAAATAAACAGAAAAGAGGAAAGAATAATATAATCAAAATAAAGAAAAGCTAAATTAGAAATGTAGCTATACGTTCATCTGTTGGTATTAGGTGAACTTTAAATGTGTGCGTTATTTTTATTTTGTCTCAGCAAAATAACCGACAATTTTAACGTTTTGGTGATTTTCTACTTAGAATTAACAGCTTCGTAGCGTAGACCTATATATTTTGCCATTTTCGTGCGTAGACCCCATAGAATTATACTATATTATAAATGTAATCGACGAAAGAAGTCCTTTAGCTTTAAGTCTATGTCTAACTCTTTCATCTATTGTTGCGGATAAATACGAGTAGTTCAGACTTCATGTCTTAAAGTACATACAATCTACGAAAAACAGGCTTATTGGGAAATGTGTTGGCCAAATTTTAAATTTTAGTGACGTTCTTCTAGTAGGCAATTTATGATGCCTCGCAGTTCTTCTCTGTTTAACACTTATAAGCTGTGTGCGATAAACACGCACAAAGTGGAATTTTTACTTTTGAGTTTTGACGATGAATACAGTTCACGGTTAAAAAGAACTCTGATGGGATTTCAAAGCTAGACACCATAAATTGGGAATTGCCCCAGGTAAAGATTCTTCACGGGTCAGGAGCCCTATAAGGAAAAGAAGGATACAGAAGGAAGGCATTAATGGGACGCAAAAGTGAAGACACATTCTAAATACAAAAAGTATTCTACTATCTCTATCAGTACCTACATGAAAAAAATACTTTACAGTCGCAAGTCTTTTTTTCTGTGGTTAAATAATTTCAAAAGTTAAAGAATTACATGTCGAAATCATTGTTTTGCTCTTTCATTTGGATACACATAGTACCTATATGGTATCAACATTATTGAGAAGATTACATAAGGCAATCTTTATTTGCCTGTTGGTCTAAATATTTGGTCTATTTGTTAGACACCCAATCAATATTACGTGGAAAAATTTTAATTATTATTATTTATTTTCGAAACGAAGAAATAAGTTGATTGGTGGACCTGAATGATCAAATGTATATTTTCGAAATGGTAGTGGGTATTTTATTTTACCAATTAGATGATTTTGTGCGATTTGAATAAAATAAAATTAAATCAATGAATATGACAGGTCAATTCTACCATAGATTAAGTTACGTGAATGACCACCGCACCGATAGGGGGTTTACGCCTAATATCAGAATGCTGGACACTTGGTTTATAAGTCGATGAAACGAATTTACTTACATAAAGTACCAATATGCAGGTTCTTTTCTCGTATTCTTTACGTACCATTTATACTTTGTGGACAGGTTAAGCCTATCGTAGGCCTTGCGTCGTTAAAAATAGAAAAAACTTATCGTGTCATTTTTCTGTTTATTTGTGAATATAAATAAACTCAATAAACTGGAAAAATATGGAATTAATTTAAATACGGTTAGCAGTAAATGAAAGGAGATTTAATCACATACATATACTTAAATCCATAGATAACCAATATAGCGGTCTTACTTCTACCAAAGGGGGCTTCAATGATGGTCTTACCAGGAACAAATTAGGCACCACACTTTTTAAAAAAGATTCTACCGAACATTTTTTTCTCTTTTACACTACACAACATTAGTATGACCTGCAGTACACGGTGAAATATTGTTCGAGTTTAATTTATGTTAGGTGTTGTCTAACCTACGTAATCGTCATGTTCTACTATTTACATTTTCGTTAAGAATTTATTTTGACTATCTGAATGTACCAATTGTATCCTTACTGGAATTGGGCACAAATTGTCCAGTAACTGTTTTATTTTTTCAATTAAATTCTATATTTTTGTTTTTTTTTTTTTGTTTTCGTGGACACAAGCTTTACGAATATCCAAAATTATACTACACATTGAGGAGAATTTTTTCCTCAATGCGTATCTGATTGACGTATCGGACTGACTCGATCTCATAATACTTTCTCTGATTGGGTTAAAATTCTTCATACGAACGCAGATTAGAAGATTAAAATTTGACTGATGGAAAAATGAGTCTCTTAGGTCCATTTGTTGATAGTGTTCATAAATCTGCATCATAGCCTAGTTGATCTTATAAGTAGAACTTAATTTATTTTCGTTTGCCCCAAAATATTTAAGAATATCTTAGCAATGCAATGCAGCCAACTTCACTTGATTGTGAAATACAAAATGTCAAACGCGAAACGTCAAAAATTGTCATTTTTCTTCAGTAATATCAGGAGATGTGTGTACATTTAAGATATTGCTGGGCAGTGTCTCTACTACCGTAAAAACTGGACTATACTTAAAACTGTAGAAATATACGTATAATAAAAATAATAATATTTTGGCGATAATAGCCCAATGCAGGGCCTGGCCTATCTTCTCGCAGTCACTCGTGCTGTGCGCTTCCCGTATGGTTGGGACCTACAGCTTTATGCCGTTTCCGAAGGGCAATATTTTCGATTGAGAGAAGCTTTCTCATGACAGTTTTACTCTCGGATGTTTGTCAAACGTTCGTGAGTGGGGCCGAGAGAAAACAATTTTTTATTTTTGTGTTTTCTTGGAACCTCACGCTTAGTGATAGCGCACTTAACCACTGAGCCATGGGGCCCAATGTAGACATAACATCCCCTTAAAATCAATAATGATAAGATAATTATATCACCAAAAAAAACGAGTTATTCCAAAAGTTGATTTCCAGAAGCAGTCGATCTGATCCCATTTTTGTTAAATCATTTAATCCTCCATGTATATGTGGTATTCGAATCTCTCACATCTTAAATTTTATGCCTACGTATATGTATGACACACAAATTCAAAAATCGATATGATGCTGATAGTCAATCGCAGTAAATTTTTCAGTGTTTAAGAATCCTGGAGTAACTATAAAAGCTTTGTAACTAAATAAAGAAGATGGATGGAGCCAAGGACCAAAAAACCATGTGGAGGACAATAAAATTATTTGTGTTACATGAAGAAATATGTGAAATAAAAAAAATCAATTATAATGGAAAAATTATAACAAACAAACAAATTATAGCGAATACATTAAACAAATTCTTTATCACTAGCGTAAAAGAAATTAGCGACAATATTCCTTTAAAGCATAAATAGAAAATATTAACGAAAGCAGTTTTAAATTTGAATTAATAGGAATTAATGAGCTAAAGACACGATGAAGAGCATGAACAATAAGAAAGATTTAAAACTTTTATCAGTAAAAATGATGTTAAGCGCATTCGAAATTCTTGGGCCAATATTCCTTTATATAATCAATAAATCGCTCCGTTTTGGAATTTTCCCCTACTGTTGAAAAGACCATATGGTGGTACTGACCGAAAGCACAATTTTCGAAAAACTGTTTTTTAAACAATTGACTTGATATATTGAAAGCAATAACTTATTATCGGAATACCAATCTGGATTTAGGCGGCAACACAGTTGTGAGTCGCTGTTAAATTTGGTAGTAACATAATGGAAAACCGACGTGCATGACAGAAAGCTAATAGTGGCGGTATTTTTGGACCTTCAGAGGGCGTTTGAAACTATATCCAGCCCAATTTTTATTGAGAAGCTAAAAAAAATGGAGTACAAGGAGTTGAATTGAAATGGTTTGAAAGTTATTTGTCAAAAAGACAACAAAGAACTCGACTGGCAGAGTACATCTCAGAACCTTTGACATTAGAATTAGGTGTACCTCAAGGAGCAATTCTTGGAACGCTGCACTCCAGAGCCAGTTCTGACATCCATTTTATACCCCTCAGTGTAGAGCTGAATGTCCTGTACATTAATTAATGTGTTAGAGTCCCACTCTTGTCTTTCAGGAATAAAAGTGCACTCGTCTTTTAATTTTGTGTCTTTGCGCAACTTTTTTAATTTCATCTTCAACCATTTCAATAGTTAGATCTCTATCTAGGTCTGCATTTCGTATGTACCAAGGTGCATTAACAATGCTTCGTAGTACCTTATTTTGGAAGGTTTGGATTTTTTTTTGCGAATTTGTCCCATAGATTTATACTAGTTTCAGAACTTGCTTATATTGCAATAGCTCATTGTAGTTGTACAGGGATGGGTATCTTCCAATAAGCCAATACATTTTTCTGTAGCGACTTTAGGTCATTTAATATAATCTGCCATTTTTTATTCGATTCTGAGATATAAATTACTGTCTTAAAATTTTTTGTTGCTTCTTCGATAGTTTCTTTCACAACAAGTACAGCAGTATCATCTGCAAAAGTTGCAATAGTGATGTCTTCAATTTCTGATAAATCTCTAGTAAATAATAGGTATAGTACTGGACCTAGTACACTGCCTTGTGGAACACCAGCTTTAATTTCTCTTAATATTTAGTATTCTGTTTCTTAGACAACATTGGTAGTATCGCTATTTGGCGATATTAGGTTACTTCGCTAGGTGGTTTGCGACTTTCCACATGCTCGGCCCCCACCCCTTTTTCCTGAATACAGCATTTATCCATCATGTTTGTATTTTAGGTACAGCTCTTTTGTTGCTATATATCAAGTAATGATTTTCTTTCTAATATTGTTTTATTGCATTTTTCCATGGAATCTATTCTATTTAGAATTTGCTTCATTAGGGTTTCCATTGCTGTGTTTGGCTTTACTTTGTTTTTTTCATCTTTTCCATCCGGTTTTTCATACAGTCTTTAGTATGGTGTCTTCCCGCACACTTTTGACAATTTTTATATTGTGGAACTAGTTTGATATCCGTAAAGTATGGATTTCTAACCTAATATACGAGTACAGGAAAAAGTTTAGAAAGCCACTGACGCACTCTTCTCTTGCAAAAAAGCCACTGGGTGCAAATGCGGCTTATAACCCAGACTAACTCACTGGCTCTATATCTCGGTCATTAGACGGATCCTTATGTACGTGGTAGTTGTCTGGTGGATTGCCTTGGATAAGGCAATAAGCGGAGCAGTTTAACATTCACTTAATTTGGGTGCCGGGGCATAAGGATATTCCAGGGAATTGTAAGGCTGACGAACTTGCCAGACATGGAACAACAATACCCATCCTTCCAGGCAAAAGTTTACTCGGTATGCCTATCGCTACATGCAAACTTAAATTAAAGCTGGATACTACCGTAATGACATATTCTAGGTGGACTAGGAGTACAACTTGTATAGCGACAAAACAGATTTCGCCTATGCTTGATCTGAAACGCTCTAGAAATTTGATTTCTCTAAATAGGAAGCATATTAGCGCTGTTATAGGTGTCATAACTGGATCCAACAAGGCTTGGCGTCTTCTCTAACGATTTCTGCAGAAGCTGCATGGACGAGGAGGAGGAAGAGACTATTCTTCACCTTCTTTGCACTTGCCCAGCTCTCTCCCAAAGAAGGAAACTCCACTTAGGAGACTTTTGTTCCAATGACCTAAATGACCTGAATAATATTGACGTTAGGTACATTCTACTCTTCATCAGAAGCTCCAAATGGTTCAACGAGTAGGCGAGAGGACGCGTCTGAAACCCATGTGGTATCATAATAGACCTATTATTGGTCTAAGTGTGTTGGCTTTTTTTTTGCTGACAGCCACTTCAACCCAATCTAACCTATGGATTTCAACCTTCATTCCGAGTATGTCTTTAATTTCATATATCTTTCTTATATCAACATCATTCTCAAAACTGAGCAGTATTTTTCTTTTGAATTTAACCATATTGACTTTATCTTGAATTGGTTTTCTTTCATGTCGTTTTTAATGCTTTCAGGTGAGCATGAGTAATGCAATATTTTCAATTTCACTCTCATAAGAGTACTTATTTAGGATTTTCGTGAGGTTTTTGTACGATTACTCTTCATCCACATTAATTTTTATATCATTATTATTTTCCTCCAATAATTTGACCAAGCTTTCATATTTATTTATCTGAAGTGCAATAATTGGTGGAGGTTTGATTAGTTTTTGATTTTTACTTTCTTTGTTTGAAGCATACTCAGTAACTGTATAGTTGTCTTTTGAAAATCAGATTTTTAGGGATGAACTCATTTTACGATTTTTATTTTTATTCCTTCCGTTTCTCTGTTTAGTTCTTCTTCATCTGTTGAGAACTCGACTGATTCTCTTTTTTTTTGGCTGTTGATTTGTTCTTTCAACAATTGCAACTCTTGCTTAAGATTATATATTTCTTTAAGCAGTATCACATTGAGTAGCTTGAACCCATTTCTTTCTTCACAGGCTTTTGAATATTTAGCCTTCAATCTTTCCCTATCATCTTCTTTTTTAGTGCTCTATCAACGCTTTTACTTCTTCCAAAAGAGTCGTTTTTAAGCAGTCAAGGGATTCCCTCTGTCCGTATGTTCCGAAAGTTCTGTTGTCTTTTTCCTCAACAAACGAAAGCTCAGATCAGCATCACATCTAACTGCATTTAGCCCCAAGTTGTCCAAATAATATCATATGAACTCTCACTCAAGTAGGAAGAATCCTGGGTTTTGGGGACGTGGGATACCACCATTCGTCCCTAGAGTAGCATCAATGCTGCAAATAGAAATGGATCTATACGAGTACATGTCCTAGAGAGATAAATCAAGAACTTCGTAACAAACTTGCTTGCTGCCCTACCATCTTACGACAGTCAATAGTTATCCGACCGATCCTGCTACCGCAGCAGACACTACGAGGATGTGGAATTTCCCCACTTGGGAATAAAATGCGCCAATATACTCATTTAATTTCAATAAATTTTAAATAAGTAGTTAAGGTTTTTTTTATTTCTATTATTTCATTCACTGTTTTCAGATCTATACAAGCTTTTAAAAAAATTATAATGTGTGTAAATAACTAAAGGATTTCAGGATCTAGCCTATGAAATGAATATCTTTTGGTAAAACTGTTCTTGGCTACCATTTTTTGAAAATTTCAAGTGGAAAAAAAAAAAAAAAAGAATTACTGTATCATGGCAAAAAGAATGAACGTCATCGGCTACAAAGCATTCAAAGACGCTGTTGCAAATTATAAAAAGAAGGACTTGGTATATTGCTTTTTTGGTGGCACTAAGACAAATGGAAAATCTTGGTGTAATAATTGTGCTGCAGCTGAACCAGTTGTCTTAGCAGCAATTGAAAAGTATGCTAAAAAACACGCAGTGTTTATATTTGCTGAAGTTGGTAATATGGAAGAGTAAGTATGAAAAAAAGCTCAACGAATACAGTTTAAAATTTTTTTTATTTTGCAATCTTCAGGTTTAAGAGTAACAATAATCCATTTAAGAACGACAAGAAAATACAATTATTCGTTATTCCCACCATCTCACGGTGGCTGCATATGTGGCGAGTAGAAAGCACTAATTGCGCAAAAGATGATGTTTTGAAGAAGTTCTTTTCCAAACATGCAGATTAAATTGATAAGTAATTGAAACATAATAAATGTATTATAGTGAAATATAATAAATAACTTGTTTAGTTGCTATTTTGAGAGCATTATTAAAATTCTTTCAATTATCAAAATGGCAAATATCCAAACAAGGTATTGGAAAAGAACAAAACCTCCAGCTAACTTTGGTCAAACAATGGCGCTCCAATCCAATAGTGCGAACAAGATCTAGCTTCGTCGGTCACTGAAACAACAGTAAATTTCGCAAAGAATAACTACAATGAGTGGCTAACACGTTCCTAGATTCTTTCTGACCAATATCAAAAGCAACAATTTTAGTCACTCCTCATACCCTTCTCTAGTGCTAGTGAAGAAGAATGGATCACTAGCCACAACATGAAAGGAGAAAGTCGATCTTTTCTCTTTTATCGTCTTAGGCGATCCGGCACAAGCGGAGCCACCAACTACCAGATGTGAAGTTTTGACCTATTGTAATCTTTCGCATTTATAATCATCTGGATTGCAGAAAATCAACACGACCTGGCGGAATACCAGACATAGTCCTGAAGAACTGTGCACCTGAACTAGTATCTATCTATTGTGGTAAACATTTCCTTCATGAAAACTGTCCCATAGCGTATTTATGCTATCTAAAGAGATGGAAAAGCCAACAACAATACTTGGTTTTGGAATTTTGATTAAACTTGATTTTACTAAAAGGTGTCCCAAAATTCATGCAATATTTGAATTTTGCGGAATTTGTCTGGTAGTGCTGCCAACGAAAACAAAAAGACAGCCTGACAGCTGACATTTCAGGGTTATTAAAAATGGAGTGCTACACGAAAGAACAACGCGTTTTCATTGTTGGGCAATATTTTAAAAAATAATAAAGGTTTGGCAGCCACAGTTCGCAATTTTCGTAAAAAATATGATTGGAATAGTGATCTTAGATATTCTGGCCGTCCTTCAACAAGTCGTTCAACACAAAACATCGAAGCAGTTCATGAGAGTGTTGTTGAGAGTCCAGGAACTTCAATTCGACACCGTGGTTAAGAATTGAACATTTAGAGAAGCTCTCTACAGCGTATATACATACAAATATTTGAATCTTCATGCATACAAAGTGCAATTGACTCAAGAACTGAAGCCTACTGACCACGCACAGCGAAGAGAGTTTGTTGAATGGATTATGGAACAACAACAAGTGGATGCTGATTTCTCAAACAAAATCATCTTCAGCGATGAGGCTCATTTTCATATTGATGGCTTTGTTAATCGTCAAAAATTGTCGTATTTTGGGTTCAGAAAATTGTTGAGAAAAAAATGCATCCATAACGTGTCACTTTTTGGTGCGGATTTTTGGAGGTATCATCAGATCATTCTACTTTGAAAATGCGGCTGATCAGGCAATAACAGTTAATGGTTAATAGCGACATAATAATCCAGTTTTTTGTACCTAAATTGCAAGATGTGAATGTGGACGACATGTGGTTTCAACAAGACGGTGCCACATGCCATACATTTCCTGGTCGTGTAATTTCCAATTTTGGTGATCAGCCGCCTAGATCATGCAATTTAAAGCCATTGGACTTTTTTCTTTGGGGTTTTTTGAAGTTCAAGGTATATGCCAACAATCCACGAGCACCTAAATGCCCGAACGGATCTTTAAACTTCATATCTGGGATCTATAGGATCACAATTCAATCGGAATTTTCATTCTAACCCCAAAATTAAAGGTCCTGTACTAATGATAGATTTCGAAACAATTGATTTTTTTTTAAAAAACGATTAACTATTTTTTTAAATTTTGATACAAGGTCATGGCTTAACAAGCTTTGAAACTTGTGCAAATAATTTTTCTCTGATTTCTAAATGTTTTTGAAAATTTTTTGTGTAAAATTCAAATCTAAGTGGTTTGTAAATAAAGAAAATATATGTAAGTGCAAATACGTGCGATACAATAGTACACTTTATTTTTTAATGTATTTGTTTTGACCTACATTTTAGTTCCATAACATCACCTTTATAGTTAAAATGACTATTTATCATTAGTCAGAGAATACGTGGATTGGAGGCTATTTCGCTGGTGTCCAATGTGCAATATTGTGACTTACATAAATATGGAAAATGTGCTCCTTTGGACGGTGATATTGTAGAAGAAACCCACCTATTGACGTTATCAAAAGCAGTTGCCCTTGATATGGACAGCTTTCAATCGAGTATGTCAAAGAGCCCTACTAAGCAAGCCAGCCTCCTACAAACTAATGAAACGGATCTGTGGCTGGGTGGGAAATTTATTTCAGGCCAGAACAATTCAAGTTGTGGTTGATAATATATTTTTCGATACATATACTTACAACAACTCTATTTCTTCTCCATATCAACGATCTACTAGAGTCAACGAAGTAAGATTTTTAGTTTCGCCAATCACAGCATGCTAATATAATTTTTTGGAATAAAATGATTTTAATTCACCAACTTTTCTAGAAAGAACTCGACTACTGACCATTACTTCAAATAAGACACCAAATTATCCAACCCAAGGAAACCATGCCTCTTCTTAGCATCACAGTCAACTTTGGTATAACATAGCATGACCACATATCTAACACAGCAAAATAGACGTCCATAACGTGGAACTATATATGTACCTGTTTAGAGGTAAACGATACTTTCCAGCGCAACAGCTCCTTCTCCCGTATAAAGCACAAGTTAAACCAGTCCTTGAGCATTATTTTTGTGTCTGACCCCAAAACATTTTCTTCGTGTGCTACAAAGATGTTCAGTTCGGTTATTAAAAGACTATACTACCATGTTAAATGTTTCGAAGGCTTCAACATAATTTTCTCTTTAAATGAGTCATTTGAGCGTCCTACTATGTAAGCCGCTGGAGCCCATCACTTTTCTGTCTACTCCCAGGACGCATATTTCCAGAATCGCAGCTCTCTTCTGCTCGTATCTGAAAATACTTGTGAACCCCTTCGAAAGCTGATATCAGCGTCAAAAGTAACAACAGTTTCGAAAGGAGCTGCATCGCCTCCAAAAAATAAACAAAAATAAATGAGGTGAACAACTAAAATTTAATTTTCCAGTTGTACTAAAAACTAAAAATAAATTGTACTGAAATGGAGTGAATTATAAAGACCCCTATTATTAGCAGCGTTAAGGAAATTTTGACTTTAAAACGATAGCAATTCTGTTACGATAGCAATTCTGTACGATTGGAACTTCAGTATCGTTTGCCCGATTCTCAAGAAAGGAGACCCTCTGAACTGCGTCAATTTCAGAGGTATTAGTCTCTTCAACATCGCTTATAAGATCCTATCCGCCATATTATGTGAACGCCTTGAACCTTTTGTCAACAATCTGGTAAGTCCATATCAGCGTGGTTTTAGGTCAGGAAAGACCATTATAGATTAGATACTAACATTGCGACAGTGGTTGGAAAAAGGAACCAGGAACTCCAAATCGGATTTTAAAGATGCCTATGATAGCGTCTGTATAGAGTAGCTATATAGAGCCATACAAGGTCGATAATAACATCACAGAGGGTGTTGTCGCACTGCACCAAAAAAATATCCTCACTTCCTTGCTCCAGAACAACTATCAACGGTGAGTTCAACAAATTAACACTCAGCTTTAGAACTTCTCAAACAATCGATTTTATTTTCTAAAAATATTAACAAAGTTTAATATATCTCTTATTTAAATTCAATCAACTTACATTGGTATCGGGAAAGTGTAACTTTGAATATTCTACCCGTGGCAACAGCAACTATTTGAATCCTCTAACTTTTATTAATTAGGCACCCTATGACCGTCACAAACCAAGTCTCAGAAACAAGTGCCAGTTCCACAACTGTCTACCAAAACTGCTAACCGCTAATTTTCAAACACACAAGGAAACTGCATATGGGTGTGTAGTATGTATGTGTAATGCGTATGTATGCACAGTTAATAGAACAAAGAAAATTTTCTTTGCAAACTGCACTTGCAAAAAGAGAGAGAGAGACAGAGCTATTTTAAAATAGTGAATTTGAAACTTGGCACAAGGAGGGTTGCCAGCAGTGCAGATAGTAGTTTAACGTTGGCAGTAGGCACACTTTCCCGAAACCAATGCATTGTCTTATAAGAATTAAATTAGAATATTTCATTATGAAATTCAATATGTAATTCAATAAATAATTCAAGGAAATAACAAACAAAATAAAAAACATTAACGCCTTGCGGCTCGATGACAGAGGGTTTTGATTTTAAAGAAGGACAATCATACTTGAAAGGATCGTACAAACTTCTTAAGCCAACAACAGGTCTATTATTTTTCTAAGGAGGTCTTTGTTGATTTAGAAATAATAGCAACAATCGTTTTTTTTTTTTTTTTTACATTCAAAGATTCAATCAATGCAGAGCATATTACAACTTGAAGTCAATTTCTACATTTCCTTTCTATAATATTTTAGAGCGAAATACTCTTCAATTTAGATAGCAATTGAGCAAAAATACAGTTTTGGACATAAATGAATCTAGCAAATCCCTAAAACAAACATGATAGCTTAAAACTTCAAATTACATAAATAAAAAAAAAAAAAATGTTTCCATAATTTCGGACTGGGACGTACGCTTTTACTTTGATGGCCACAATATTCCGAGTCACAAAATCTCGTTCCCAAAATCACGTAAATCAAAATCCCGGAAAGCAAAAACCCGAAATACAAAATAAGGACAGGCTGTGCATCATTTGTGTAAAATTTTTTTTATTTATAATTTTTTAAATTTTTTTAAATTTTTTTTTTTGTAAAAAAAAATCGTGAATAAAATCTCTATAGTGAAGCAATTAGTCGTTCTGAAAAGAACGCTTTTTGTAAAATTTACCTATTCGCCACTGTGGAAGCAGTCCGTACTAATCACAAAATGAGGTCACAGCATATCTTGATAGTTTGTTAAGTACTTAACATGAGAATCTAAAAGCATATTCTTTCAGATTCTCATGGATTTGAATGACCTGAGTACCTATTAGGTGCATTACAAGCATGTGCTTTCAGATTCTCATGGATTTGAATGACTTATAATACATATGAAGTGCATTATTATCAGATTTTCATGTGATGGACTTAAGCGATTGTCTATTTAGAATTTTTATTATTTATGGTGCGGCTGCAGGATATTATGTTAAGAAGGTAAGTGGTATTTTGTTTGGCTTTTGGGGAGCGAATACTGCACGACTTTTGCCAGAAGTGGTGCTGAAGTGAAGTTGGTTTAACTTGTAATTTATGAACGCATTTCTTTCTTTAATTTTATCTTAAATTGTTTTAGCTTTTTTCTCGTCATTTTGGTGCCAGTTTTATTTTAAAAACGTTCATTGAGAGCGGTAGAACCGTGTCTTAAAGGGATATTTGTAGCTGTAGTACTTGGTGAAGTGGGGTAGGTAAGTGGTGATAAGGGTGGTAATAAAGCGAATTTGGCAAACATTTTTTTAAGAACGCTAAATGTTTATCTAAGAGATTTTATTATGAATTTTCAGTAATTTCTGGCCACCAACAAAATATATAAAAAAAAAGAAAATCCCGGAAATTACAAAAATTTCCGGGATTTTTTTCAATGTTTAATTTCCGGGATTTCGAGTTCCGGGATTTTGGTTTCCGGGATTTGTGAAATTTACCATTTTTTTCCCGGGATTTTGGTCATTCGGGATTTTGGAATCCGGGAAATCGTGTCGTTCCCACGTAGACTAGCAACCAAATTTCCAATCTTCCAATTGTCTTCGTATGACGCATTTCAGGAATTCCACAAGGATTGAGTTCCGGTGATTTATGTACATAACAAGTGCAACACCGGAATTATCTTATTAGGGGGACTTATGACAAAGACGATTATCATGCGGGGAATAATTCTTCGACAAACACTATTACCAAATATTTTCGATAACATGTCCTTAAAGCTGTAACCAAAACAAATGAATATAACCGTCTCTATTCATCCTTTACTCACACACGAATAAATTACAAGAAATTGATATAAGAAATATTAACGTGTACAATTATCATGTTGCGGTTCTTATGGAGTGCGAAGTTCAAGCAAAGAAGCAATGCACTTTCGCTCTTGACAATGGGCCTGTTCAGTTGGTTAAAGCGCTTCAATATTCCTAAAGCGATTTTAACGATTGGACCATTTTTATTTATCGTTTCACAAATGTTGAAGCGAAGAAAAAGTGTGCATCATTGAAGCGATATTGTTAAGCATTTTCAATTGGCCGTATTAAGTCATTTTTTATTTGAAATTAACAGTACGGCATTTGTACTTCGTTTCTGTAAATAAATAATTAATGTTTATTCAAATTGATCGCTAAAGTGCCTTAGCGATGCAATTCATCGTAGTGTAACAGTTAGAATGTATGCGCGTACAAAACGCTTTTCAAATGGAACCAAAAGTTTGAGGGCGAATTAAGAGAGGCCCCCGAAGTTAACTATCTCCTTATCATCTCTGGTTATAGGTTCGCCTTTAATGAGACGCCATGAACATAGATAAAACAGCATGTATTTTTAATCCAATTCATCGGTAAAAAATAATTCTAAAATTTCATCATTTGAACAATAATAAATGCCTTCCAATCGCTGTGGTTGATTCCATCGCAAGATTGTGGGAATCACTATTAAATTAGTACATCTATCAGTCCTAAACGGATTCTTTATATCTTTCCAACTACTCGTAATAAATCAAATTTAGCATTCTCATTTTAGCATCATTTGACCTTAATACTTACAATTCCCTGTCGCCCACTTGAATATAGATAAATATAGCGCCTTCTTTTGTATACTTTTCAAGTGCAAGAATTATATGGGATTCAGCTACAAAAAAAAAAAAAAAAAACAAAAAAAAAATTATATCAAATGGAAAAGGCCTATCAATTTAAT
Source organism: Pocota personata (assembly GCA_963082735.1). Classification (NCBI taxonomy): domain Eukaryota; kingdom Metazoa; phylum Arthropoda; class Insecta; order Diptera; family Syrphidae; genus Pocota; species Pocota personata. The sequence continues at coordinate 54,133,192 of OY720430.1, forward strand.
TACCTTTATTACAATCGGGGCACCAACTTAAACCATTCTCGTCTTTGTCACCGGTAAAATAACAAATTATCAATTTATTTGTGTCAATTTCTCCTACATAATTTTTAAATGCTTCATAACCGTCAATATTAATTCTTTGTGCCATATTTCTGACAGGGGAGCTTAGAGTAGTGTTGCTGATAGATAAACTTTTTGAGTAGGTGTCATATTCTTAAATCTTGTTTGAAATGTGTAGAATCACATAGACTGGAAAAATATTACAAAAGTCGGAAATCACTGGATGATCCCGTCCTACAAATAGAACGCTGAGGACGTACGTTATCAATAAAAGCTCATTGCAGTTCACTAATTGTTTTAATTTATATGATAAGGTAGAAAATAATGGCGACAAAGTGTTTTCCACAGATAGTAAGGGGCTTGCGCTTACATAGTTGTCTCTGTTTATCACATATAACAGGTTGTAAAAGTTGGAGAAGTTCTAGTTGATAGTCTGCTATTGCCGCTTTACTTTCATTTTCTATCACCCAAACAACAGTGATACGTTTCATAGAGACCAGCAGTGGCATTGACTTGTTTTGGAGATCCTGTGAATAATCCAGGACTTTGGGTGATTTATATTTTAGTTGACTTTTAAAACATAGTGGACCCAGCATCGCATCATCATCAAAGAGGCAGTCGAATGCATCTTGAGATACCAGCCACTCCCAAAAAGATGTCCGTGGTATGATGATGTTTGCAAATACCGAAAGCATTGCACTCGATTGACTTATGTTTCGTGCACATTTTTTTTTTAGTTGGTTCCTTTGTGCAATAATTTTTGGTATGCCTGGGGAATAACTCTTTTTATAGATATTTTTGTTGTTTTCGTTGTTTTTGACTTCTATGGATAAAAGTGGTATGAGTTACTTTGTTTTACTTTGCAGTATGTTGTGTATGTTTCTACCGTTGTAGATTAGAACGTCAAGTTTTTTTTTTTAATTTTTTCCTGGTCATCGGAACGGTGCATGTTTCGAAGCATAACTCGAAATCCTTTTTGTTCTTCGGGTTTATATGTGTAATACTGCGTATTTTTGTATTGGACAATTTTAATTATATTTGAAAGGTTAATTGAATCTGCAGGCTATATTTTTATCTCATTATTAGGCAATACTTTTAATTCATGAGTTTTTTGTTGCCGCGGTATCTAGGGCATTGGTCAATACATTTCTGTACTTCACTCCTTGAAGATACTGGTACATACATATGTATACTGGTAGCGGTTTGGGTAACTTTTAGGTTTATTTGTTACGTCTGACACATTGATACGGGGTTCATTTTCAGTTTAATTTTTGGTTTCGTCGTCTGTTGATAATAGGTGAAATTAATTAAATGGATTCGGTTCGCTAAGCCAATAGTTTTTTAGAGCATTATGCTTTTGGTTTTTAAATTTTTTAAAATTATTTAAAGTTTTCGAAAGTGATGTTCTGTTTCTTTTTGGGATGGTATTTGCTTGTTGGGGACTTCATTCAGCTTGTGTTTGGACTGTTGGGTGTTATGTTAGACAGCTTCTTGCAGATTAGTAGAAGCGATTGAGGTAGAGGTGCTGGCGCAGTTGATGGGTGTAACATTTGTAGATATAAGGGCTGTTGATAGAGTAGAGTTTGTGACTGTATTAGTAAACGAAAAATTGGTTGTTGTGATGGAAGATGTGATGATAATGTTGTTAGTTGTTGAAGTGTTGTTGTTTTGATGGTGTCCTGAATTTTTGTTTTTTGAAAATTTACGTAAATAGACATAAATTAAAAAAAAATTGATTTTTAAAATATTTATTTGAAAGATTTTGCTATGTTTGATTTATTCATGATTTATTCATTCATATTGTCAGTAAGAAGCATATCTGATGCCAAGTTCAGTAGCTCTAGTACTAGAGGATCTTATTAGCAACAAATCTTCAGGGTCACATGGGATTTATCCACTTGTTTTAAAGAGGTATTCTTCCACCTCTTTCCAAAGCTCTTCCACTTATCATATTTCACTGGCATTTTTACATACATACCGACCAATATCTCTAATATCAGTGCTGTCCAAAATCATGGAGAGCATTGTTAACCACCACCTTATGAGTTATATTGAGATAAGCTATCTCCTTAATGACCGCCAGTATAGTTTCCGGGAACAGCGTCCCACAGGGCATTTAGAGACATATGTATGTACCGAATGAATGGAATTGAATGTTTTAGATAGAGTATGGCATATTACTGTCTTTAACCAGCTTGAAGCTCATGGTGTCGGTGATATTAAATGATCGATCATTGAAGGTTGTGTTAGATGGATGTACATCTACACCATTCTCAACTAATGACGGCGTTCCCCAGGGCTCAGTACTCCCTCCTTGTTCTGATATACATCAATTACCTCCTATCTGTTACTTGTAATCTGATTTATTCCTCCAAATCATCGAGTTCTAGCAGCAGCGAATATATACCGAAATCATCGCTGATATTGATGCATAATCAATTGGAGTGCAAAAAACTGAGTTGTGTTCAACGCATACTAACGTCGTCAAACCTAGAATGGGTGGAGTTGGTCTTGAGGAATCTAATGGCTTGTCAAAAATTGACATGTACAAGTATGTTAGCCCAGTCCTTCGATGGAACCAGTAGATTACTGATGCTACAAAAGGTTGTGTTAAATGACTAGGATTCCTCAAAAGATCTAAACGGGTTTTCACCCCTGTCTACTTGACAACAATTTATACAGCTTATGTTTGTTCTTAAATTGAATATAACTCTCATATTTGGGCGGAAGCTGCCCTCACATATTTGAGTTTACTTGATCATGTTCAGCGATAAGCTTGTAGAATGATCGGTGATCAGTCTATATGCAGCCAAGTTCTTTCACTCGAATGCTGTGGCCGAATGTTGAATATTTAGCGCTTCTATACCAGTTTTTTCTCTTTCAGTCCATCGCTGGGTTTTATAAAATTTAAAGAACACAGTTCTAAGTGGTGAAGAACATTTAACAAAAAGTATACCAATACTTTTTGAAACTGTTTCAATACTTTTTGAAACTGAAACGGAATGATGCAGAATGTTTAATTCGATAAAGAGAAAGAAAACTGATTGGTGGAGAGAATGGAAAGAAGGGCGCCCCTAAAATTATTATTAGTTTTCAATTCGATTAGGGAGTTAGTCCCCTCATGCTTCACACAAACAACCAACATTTTCTAAAATAAGTAGCCAGTCACCTGGAGTCCTAAAGTTTACAGTTTTTTTTTTTAAATTAACCTGGGCTGATGTGCAAATAAGACATATCTTTCGCAGGATCGGTCTCTGTCCTTGGATACAATAAAATTGTGCAATTTTCCAACAATGTTTTATTCTTTACAAAATCATCATCCTGACGTTTAGTCAAGTCCATTCATCAACATATAATTTTAGTCATAGCATGATACTGCATTATATCAACGATAAGAAAGGATGAGTCATCTCCCCGTGGTGATTTAAATGAACGCATATACAGAAATGATTGCTACATTTTATAGCCTTGTATTGAATGTTGAATTAAGTAGGTGTTGAGGGGCCCGTTTATATATTTTTTTAAACCTGTTGATTTTGTGTGCAACTTATTATAAAGGATTCAAATCAGAATTTCTCAACACTTATCTTCCTAAAATTAAAGAAAAACTCTAGTGGAAAACCCCATAATCTAATATCTTTCCATTGACATTCAATATGAATATATGGCCCAAAGTTTGAGGCCGCCCTCAGTGCTCGAAGGGAAAACAAAATTTAATATCGACAAAAACTCTTTAGTAGAATAATAATCATGTAAAATGAACGGAGAACATTGTATGTGAAACCAAAATAAGAAGAAAAATATTTTCATTTTGTTCTTAACATAAAGGAATTTATGGAAAAAATGACTTCAACTGATTTTTCATCGAATAAGACACCTTTACATTCGATTACCTTTTTTTTACAATTCTTGACATTGGCTGTGGTATATTGCTCCAACAATCCAATAGTATATTCCACAAAGCAGATTCTGATGATGGGCATTGATCCCGGACTCTTCTATCCAGTTCCTCCCATAACATCTCTATAGGGTTTACATCTGGTGATTGCGCTGCCACATCATGATTTGTAAGATTTCTTCATCTTCCCTCTATTTCAAGTAATCTTGACAAAGTCTTGACTTGTGTTCAGGGTCGTTGTCTTGTTGAAATACGAATCCTTCGTCAATTAATATTAGTCCGGGGGTTACAGCGTTTTCTTCCAATATGGTTTTGTAAGCCTACTTATTAATTTTTCCTATCACTCGGGCCAGATCTCTCACTTCACTTGAAGAGAAACATCACCAGAACAGAACCACCTCCATGCTTGACGGTAGGAACCACACGGTCTGGTAGTATTTTTTGTTCAGCTTCGAACTTTTTATCTATCGCTCCATAAAACTCTGTTGAAATCTTCTTCCGTCCAGTCTTTATGCTTTTTGGCCCATTCTAAACTTTTCTGCTCGCCCAAATAGTCCAGCCGTTGTTAAGGACAGCGGTTTATTCCGTATTTCATTTATTTTGGCGCGTATTTCGGGTGCTGTTTTTCGTCACCTTCGTTTGCTTGTTGAGACTATTAGCCGATCCTCGTGTTTAGTTGTAGCTATAGGCCGTCCTGATCGTGGTTTATCCTCAAGACTTCCGATTTGAGCGTATCCTTCAATGGTACGTTGAACGCAACATCTTGATACCTTCAACTGTGAAGGAAATTCCCAATGCGATTTGCCTTCTTTAAGAAGGGTGATGATTGCAGATCGTTGCTTGATTGTGGTTTCCGCGACTTTTATCATTTTTAAAGAGTTGTTTACTGAAGATGTGAAGAATCTCAAATAAATTCATCCAGGTGGACAAATTTTGGGATTTGAGAACCCTTTTGGTGTAGGAATCATAAACAAGTGCTGAATCGAACCAAATGTAATAAAATTTAATAATTATGAAAAACCTAAACACTTACCACGAAAGCGGTTTTCCCCACATTTGTAAACAAGACACATTGTTCAAAAACGTGGGTGTAAAATTCGACTTTTATTATCTGAATGTGTTGTGTATTGTTCAAGTAGAAAATTTAGGTAAAAAAACCAAATCTATTTCATAAAATTCAATCTCAATGCATGAATGAAGTCAGTTGTCTAGCTAGGTATCAAACTTTTGGCCGGCAGTGTACATATTGTAACATAATGTAGCATAATAACTACGGCCCAAAAAGATGCAACACATTCCGAAGTGTCTTTTCATTCGAGGTTCGTGTCCACGGTAAGAGACGGATTATGTCTAAGACGACGTCGCGGAATTAAAAGAGAATTATAACCGCAAGAGATTATTGGCTGCAGCTGTCATCTTGGAATTATTACATCAGAATTTTCTTGTTCCAGTGGTCGAAGAATTTGCTAGAAGTTTCTGGCTATCAGAAATGCGACTGTATAAGGACAGATGGCGATCGAGGCATAGCAGTTGGTTTTCGAACCGCACGAAGAGATTGGAAAAGTGATAATCGGCGAAGTTGTAATTTTGTGATAAATTGAAAGTTAAAAGTTAACAAGAAGAAGTAATTAGTTTGAATTTGTGAATTAAGTAATTGGAATGAGATAAAGTGATTTGAGAGGAAAGAGACCTTGTAAGGAAAGAATTTGCGAAGAATAGTATAGTGTGAACTTGAATTGTTCTATAGACTAGAAAATAAAGAAATAATCTCACAGAATAACGTTTTATCTACTCGAGCCGTAGCTCGCATATTACAATATGTTGGATCCTGGGAAGTAAATTCTTGAAGAACACTACATTTTTATTTTAACTCTAAGTTCTATTCAATAATTAAAAGTTTGGATATATAAATTATATATGTAGATACATTGTTTAGGTTTTTAATTTTAAGTAGCCCAGATGATGTAAGCCCATCATCGTTTTCATATTCCACTTCCGTCTTCAATATATCGGTTCTTCCTCCTTACTGTCTTGATGCTTTCTTCTCGCTGTAATATTGGTAATCTGATATTGCCAGCATTGCGGGGTATGTTCACCATTCCACATGTATGCATATGGTTATGAAGGTACTACGTAGTGCACAAGCCTGCCAACAGCAGGCGTGCTAAGCATGTTGTATGGAAGAGAAAATTGAATACCTGGATACGTTAGGTCTCGATCCTTGATCCATACTATGAGTTTGCAATACCTCAGAGGGTATGAAAAACCTTCTGCAGCTCTCAGAAAAGGTACAATTCAGTAGGTAGTTTCTTAACACAATTTTCGTATTTTAAATTTAAAGCCCAATCATATAATTGTGTATTCTGTAGTAATACATATTCCACGGAAACGGTTGAAAACTTTACCCTTCGTGGAAATTCATCCACAACTTTGGTGAAAGAAAAAGAATTTATTTAAATATGACGCCTACAAACAAGCCAAAAACATTGAAAGTCGGTACATCGAATGAAATTAACATATTTCTGTAGAAACATATCAGCAGGTGGCGTGAAAACCGAGGGCGTTCTGTTTTTGCGTGTAGGCAATCATAAACCACAAACAGTTTACTTTTAATGAAAATATATGTACGTAATTCTCTTCCTGGTGGTAGAGCGCATCGATATTGGTCATGGCTTTAGTCATTTTCCCTTTTTTTTTAATACCAATAGGTACATACATAGATGTGCATGTAAAAATGTCCGTGCTTTTATACATGTTGTACTCGTGTGGTTCTTTTTTTCATTCATTCTTTACCGCGGAAAAATATGCAGTTATTATTACAAAGTCCCCCTTGCGAGATTGTTCTAATTCATACATATTGTAACATAATGTAGCATAATAACTACGCCCTCGAACAGGCAACAAATTCCGAAGTGTCTTTTCATTGTTTTCTTTTGAGGTTCGTGTCTGAAATTAGTCACCACAGCTCGGATAATATCGCGGATAAAAGAGAACAAGAGAGAATTATAACTGCACGAAATGATTGTCATCTTGGAATTATTATATCAGAATTTTTCTTGCTCCAGTGGTCGAAGAATTTGCTAGAAGTTTCTGGCTATCAGAAACTTCTGCTATATAAGGACAGATGGCGATCAAAAAAAGACACAGTTGGTTTAGAACCGTGGCGAAGAGATTGGAAAAGTGATAATGGGCGAAGTTGTAATTTGGTGATAAATTGAAAGTTGAGAGTGAACAAGAAAAAGTAATTAGTTTGGATTTGTGAATTAAGTAATAGAAAGGAGATAAAGTGATTTGAGAGGAAAGAGACCTTGTAAGAAAAGAATTTGCGAAGAATAGTATAGTGTGAACTTGAATTGTTCTATAGACTAGAAAATAAAGAAATAAATTTCACAGAATAATCGTTTTATCTACTCGAGCCGTAGCCAGCATATTACATTGGTGTCAGAAGTGGGATAAAACTTATTCTGTGAATAACTATTTCCGCGGTGTGAAATTGCACAATTAAAAAAAAAAAAAAAAAAAAAAAAAAAAAAAAAAAAAAAAAAAAACGATTTCTGTGTTGAGTTAATTAGTTGCGCAAAATGGGTCGCAAATTGGGAAAACTAACTATAACTCAACTAAAGGCAGAACTCAGTAAGCGGAACCTCGACACAACTGGGGGAAAAGATGCCCTACTGATTCGTTTGGAAGAAGCAGTAACGCAGGAAGGTGAAAATCCGCATGACGTAGAGTTTGACGTGGAAGAGGAACCAGCAAGTACAGCAGCCGACCCGGGTATAACAAGTCTGCTCCTGCAACTTAAGTTAGTCATGGACGAACAAAAGAAAGCAATAAAAGATCAAAGGAATTCTATAGAACTTAAGCTGGACGAACAAAAGAAAGCGATGGACGAACAAAAGAAAGCAATGGACGAACAAAAGAATTCTCTAGAACTTAAGCTGGATGAACAAAAGAAAGCGATGGACGAACAAAAGAAAGCAATGGGCGACCAAAGGAATTCTCTAGAACTTAAGCTGGACGAACAAAAGAAAGCAATGGACGAACAAAAGAAAGCAATGGACGAACAAAAGAATTCTCTAGATGCTCTGGAAAGTAAACTTGATGAGCAAAACAAGAACTTGGAATCCAAATTCGAAGTGATCGAAGAGAAAATCGAGAAGGTCGAGACGCAACTCGAAAAAGTCGAAATTAGATTCGATGAAAATTTTGAGAAACATGAAACTCAGTTCGGGAAGATAGAGACTCAATTTGAAAAAGTGGATACGAAATTCGAGATAGTAGGAAAGCAAGTCGAAAATCTTGCTAAGGAGCTCAGCAACGTGAAGAGACAGAAAGCACGGGAATATTCCACTGACGGTCTGAGAAGAAAGGAGATGCAGCCTCCTATCTTCGATGGTCAAACATCATGGCCAATTTATAAAAGGCAATTCGAAGCGGCCGCAATGACCAATAGCTGGGACGATGAAGAGAAGTCCATTGCACTCACACTTGCACTGAGGGGTCCAGCTGCGGAGCTCTTGCAGACCATCCCGGAAGATAAACAGCAGAACTACGACTCTCTGGTTCAGGCTATCGAGATGCGGTTTGGGGATGAACACATGCAGCAGGTGTACAGGGTTCAGCTGCGTAGTCGAGTCCAGAAAAGGGGGGAAACGCTCCAACAGTTGCAAGCGGATATAGAGCGACTAGCCCATCTTTCATACCCTAAAGCCGGTGAGGAGCTTATCAACGAAATGGCGGTGGAAGCTTTTATTCAGGCCATAGAGGACAGACAACTGCAAATGGCTGTAAGGATGGCTGAAAAGCGAACACTCCCCGAGGCATTGGCATTCGCTTTGTCAATGAAGGCTGCGGACCAAGCATACCAGGGAATACACCGTGTCAAGGAAATGTCCGTCGTGGAATGCTCATGCCAGAGAACAGCCGTCAAAGCTCGCGGAAGTCAAATCCGTTGCTGGAATTGCAACCAAACCGGACACCTACAACGGCAGTGCAGAAGTGCACCTAGACGAGGAAATTGTCCACATTGCGGAAGTAGGAGAAGCAGAGAGGAAGCATCCTGTCGGTCAGACTTCCCAAAACCAGCAGTCGGGAGATGCGTAAGGACCAACTTCGCGGGGCAGAAGTTGGTTACTGGAATCGAGGCCCCCAGGACCACCATTCAAGTTTCGCAAACCAAACGGGGTAACAAGAGCCTGACAGTGGAGGCACTAATCAACGAGAAGAAGTGCGTAGCCACCATCGACACAGGTGCCACTGCCTCCATTGTAAGAAGAGATATCGTCAAAAGCTCCTGGCTGCACAACACCAACAGCTACTGCCTGAAGACTGCAACAGGGGAAATGGCGAAGGTATTTGGAGAAGTTCGTCTTACGATTACTCTGGCAGGACTGACGTTCTCCCATGCGTTTCTGGTGGCAGATATATGCGACGAGTGCATCATCGGAGTAGACTTCATGAAAGCAAATGAAGTAATCTTGGACATCGGGATGCAAGTACTGAGGTATCGAAATGTGGAGATTCCGATGGTGTACGGAAATGAGAATGCCGTAACTCTCAGGACAGTCATCAGCAAAGACGAAGTTTTGCCGCCGTCTTCAGAGACAATCATTTGGACAAAGCTGGAAGGTGATCTTGGGAGCCACCGATTCTACATAGTAGAACCAGACCCAGAGAAGAATTCTCAAGACTACATCGTGGGAAAGACGTTAGTCGAACCAAAGAACACCATGGTTCCAGTGAGGGTTTTGAACGCAAGACCACACACTGTAAAACTAAGGCGAGGGGATGTGACTGGAAAATGCACGCCGATTACCGCCGTCGCAACAATATCTGAACGTGATGCTCCAAAACCTCTCCCATCACCTTGGACAGCGGAAACGAGAGAGACGATTCTCCAGTCCAGTGAGCTGAATCAGGAGCAGCGAACTATGGCAGAGAATCTTATCAATGAGTACGCTGATGTATTTGCCTCACAGGACGGAGAATACGGCCGAACACACCTGGTACAACATCGAATAGACACTGGTGATACTAGACCAATTCGTCAGCCTGCTAGGCGCCTTCCATTGGCAAAGCAGACAGAAGTTGCAGAGATGGTGTCGGCAATGGAGAAAGAAGGTCTGATTGAAAGTTCCAAAAGTCCGTGGGCATCACCGGTTGTACTGGTAAAGAAGAAAGATGGCAGCACGCGGTTCTGCGTGGACTATCGGCAGCTCAATTACGTCACCAAGAAAGACAGCTATCCTCTGCCACGGATTGACGACACGCTAGACACACTATCAGGAGCCCGATGGTTTTCCACTCTCGACTTGAAGAGTGGCTACTGGCAGGTACAGATCCATCCAGAAGACCGGGAGAAAACCGCCTTCACCACAGGAAATGGGCTATGGCAATTCACGGTAATGCCATTCGGGCTGTGCAATGCTCCGGCGACTTTCGAGCGATTGATGGAATGTGTCCTGCAAGGGTTAACATGGAAAACCTGTTTGGTATACTTGGATGATGTCATCGTCGTAGGAAAAACGTTTGCGCAACACCGAGACAATCTAAGGGATGTGTTTCAAAGGCTTCGAAGTGCCCACCTGAAGCTCAACCCCAAGAAGTGCGCCCTGTTTAGAGCGGAAGTCAAGTACCTGGGACACATAATTTCAGCGAAAGGAGTGAGAACCGATCTGGAGAAGGTCGAAGCGGTGAAAAACTGGCCAGTCCCCAAAGACAAACACCAACTAAGGAGCTTCCTGGGCCTAGCCACCTACTACAGACGGTTCGTGAAGGATTTTGCCGGGATCGCAAAGAACCTGCACCAGTTGACGGAAAAGGGAAAACAATTCAAATGGTCAATTGAGTGCGAGAAGAGCTTCAAGGCACTTAAACAACGGCTATGCGATGCCCCGATACTGGCTTACCCCACTCCCGGGGAAACGTTCGTTGTGGATGCAGATGCTAGTAATGTCGGGGTAGGAGCCGTACTCTCCCAGGTGCATGACGGCCAAGAGAAGGTGGTTGCGTACTTCAGCAAGGTGCTCTCTAAGCCAGAAAGGAACTACTGCGTGACAAGGCGGGAACTTCTAGCTTTGATCTTGGCTACGAAGCATTTTCACAAATACCTCTACGGGAGGAAGTTCGTTCTTCGCACAGACCATGCAGCCTTAAAATGGCTATTACAGTTCAAGAGTCCTGAGGGTCAGGTCGCAAGATGGATCGAAAGGCTGCAAATCTACGACTACGAAATACAGCATCGTAAAGGAAAACTCCACTCTAATGCGGATGCACTGTCCCGGAGACCATGCAGAACGGATTGTAAACATTGTGCGCGTCAGGAAGAACGGGAGCTGGTTTCCATCCAAAGAATGAGAGCCGAACCTATCGCCGGCTGGAGCGTAGATGAGATCCGGAACGCTCAGAAGGAAGACCCGGATATCGAGCCGATTCTGGCCTGGAAGGAGAACATGGAGAAACCGGATCATCAGGACATCTCTCACAGAAGCCCGACCTTAAAGGCATATTTTGCGCAGTGGGACTCCCTCCATGTCCAAGAAGGTGTTCTGAGAAGAAAATGGGAATCCTCCGACGGAAAGTCGTTTGTAATGCAGCTTGTCGTACCACGGACGAGGGTCAAGGAGGTGTTACAGGAAATGCATGGCGGGGCGACCGGAGGCCACTTGGGAGTGAATAAGACGTTAGAAAAGGTACGAGAACGTTTTTATTGGTTAAAAGCGAAGGAAGATATCGAAGACTGGTGCAGAAAATGCGACGTGTGTGCAGCTAGCAAGGGTCCGAGAATCAAAACTCGAGGTAAGATGCACCAATACAACGTGGGAGCACCTTTCGAACGAATCGCCATTGACATCGCAGGGCCCTTTCCGGAAACCGACAATGGTAATCGGTATATCCTCGTAGTGATGGACTACTTCAGTAAGTGGCCGGAAGCGTTTCCGATCCCTAACCAGGAAGCCAGAACCGTGGCGGAGCAGATCGTCTACAATTGGGTTAGCAGATTCGGTGTGCCCTTGGAATTGCATTCTGACCAAGGGCGGAACTTCGAGTCAAGAATCTTCCAAGAGATGTGTCAACTACTCGGAATCAAAAAGACAAGGACAACCCCGCTTCATCCACAGTCGGACGGTATGGTGGAGCGTTTCAATAGGACTTTGGACGAACATCTCTCGAAGGTCGTAGGTGACTACCAACGGGATTGGGACCGGCAGATTCCCTTGTTTTTGATGGCCTATAGAAGTGCCGTGCATAGCACTACTCGACATACGCCGTTCGAAATCTTATTTGGTGGAATAGCTCGTTTACCCAGTGAGGTGAAATTTGGATCTCCTACCAATGAGCCCAGAAATGAAGAAGAGTACGTGGCGGACCTGAGGGAAAGGCTTAGGGACATACACCAAAGGACCAGAAGCCAGATTAAGATGACGAGCGACCGCATGAAGACCAGGTATGATGCCAAGGCAACAACGTCAGGATTCCAGGAAGGAGATCTAGTGTGGCTGTATAATCCCCATCGCCAAAAGGGGAAATCACCTAAGTTGCAGCAGAACTGGGAGGGTCCCTACAGAATAATAGCCCGCATCAACGATGTTGTCTACCGCATCCAGCGAGGACCAAGGGCCAAAATGAAAGTGGTTCATGTGGACCGACTGAGTCGATACAATGGCCGAAGTGAGGACACACTTGTTCGGGACGAACAAGTCTAAGAGGAGGGCAGTGTAACATAATGTAGCATAATAACTACGCCCTCGAACAGGCAACAAATTCCGAAGTGTCTTTTCATTGTTTTCTTTTGAGGTTCGTGTCTGAAATTAGTCACCACAGCTCGGATAATATCGCGGATAAAAGAGAACAAGAGAGAATTATAACTGCACGAAATGATTGTCATCTTGGAATTATTATATCAGAATTTTTCTTGCTCCAGTGGTCGAAGAATTTGCTAGAAGTTTCTGGCTATCAGAAACTTCTGCTATATAAGGACAGATGGCGATCAAAAAAAGACACAGTTGGTTTAGAACCGTGGCGAAGAGATTGGAAAAGTGATAATGGGCGAAGTTGTAATTTGGTGATAAATTGAAAGTTGAGAGTGAACAAGAAAAAGTAATTAGTTTGGATTTGTGAATTAAGTAATAGAAAGGAGATAAAGTGATTTGAGAGGAAAGAGACCTTGTAAGAAAAGAATTTGCGAAGAATAGTATAGTGTGAACTTGAATTGTTCTATAGACTAGAAAATAAAGAAATAAATTTCACAGAATAATCGTTTTATCTACTCGAGCCGTAGCCAGCATATTACAATATGTTTACTACAAACATACCATGATTTATTTGTACTATTTTATTGGTACATACGTTATCCTATTCAATTGATAAGTTCAATTAAAGTTGTATTTAATTCTTATTTGGTATTCATAAAATGTTAAATATATTTCTTGTGTTCTTGGTCAAATTTGGCCAACCTTTCCTTTATAGATTTTATTTTTTGGGTCACTATTGATCTGAATAAACGCATTATTAATATTTCTAATTTTGTGAGCTTTTTTAAAAATTTTTCCAATTGATTTGGCCTGGTCTAGCTTCTGGTAGCCACTCGTGCAATATTTTTTCATTTGAATAAAAGAGATCTACAGTTTATTGCCCATTTCGAAGGGTGTAATTGAACATTTTTTTTCATGACAGTTTTACTTTTGGATGTTTGTCAGGCGTTCGAGAGAGGTGGGACCGTGAAAAAAATTGTTGAAATTTGTGGGATTCGAACCCGAGTTTCCGTTCAGTAGTTTCCGCACTTACATTTTGATTGTTCCCTCATTTCTGGCGTGTAGTGGTGTATCCAGAATTTATCAACTGTTACGAATCGCAGTAAAAATTTACTTGAATTGCGCTTGAAGAGTTCCAAATTCCGTTTTGAAATCTTCACCCGAATCCGTGTTTGGTCCACCGTCAGCAAACGCGGCACCCATCTTGAAAATGGTCATGGAGGATTCCAATGACGGTATCATTTGAAATTGCTACAATCTCAGCTATCTCACGGACCTTGACCCTGCGATCGTCCAACACAATTTCGTGGATTTTGTTGAACATTTCTTCCGTTGTGACGTCATTTGGACGTCCTGGGCGCCCAACGTCTTTTGTGCTCGAACGATCGCAACGAATTTCAATGAAACACTTGTGTACCATTCCATGCGACGGAGCAGACTCTCCACAATATTTTTAAAGTCTGTCTTCAGTCTCTTTAATGGATTTACAGCGCAAGAAGTACTGCTTTATTAAAACACGAAACTTTTTTCCATTTTGGCCAAATCTCACAAATCAAAGTTCTTTCCACCACTGTAAAAAGCTAAGTGTTTGACAGATCTATTGGATTTTTTTTTTGTCTATGCCGAGAAAGAAACAAAGATGTCAGAAAAAAATCATCTATGCGATCCGACCGCCATCTTGCATCAAAGTCACTGACTTATTGAACAGCCCTCGTAATCATTGAATAACTTCGCCTACAGAGAATTGGTGGCCAAAACAATATCGTAGGATCGTTCCCTGTCCATGTGCCATGTGCCATATCTTTGTGCAATTCTTCAACAAATATTTCATTCTGAAAGAGAAAATAGCAGCAATTCTAAGGGCTTTCTGGTTGTCTAGTTCTTGAAACTATGTAGAAGGGCACTGGAAGTACAAATTAAATGAGTGTTTCATTTTTATTTGACTGTATCTGTATGTAGTGAAGAATTCTTAACTAAGTCTGATTGGTTTGGCCTACGGCCGTATACCAGATTGACAGTGAGATTTAAAAGTCACCTCCGATAACGCGTTTTCTGTAACGAAATGTGGCTGCTACATATTTGTAAACTACATCCCATCCTTTATCACCGTTCAGGATCTTGATTGCTTCATTTACTTCTAATACGTACGAACCGAAAAATTCTTAAGTAGTACTTTCAGAATTGGACAAATCGCAATAAAATCTACCACGTCTTCTCTCTCCTTAAGGTTAGATAGATCGCATAAAATTGGAAGGTCTGGTCGATGTGTAGCTGCTTCTCCTCGTATATTAAATAAGGTGTTAATTATATCAGTGGAATATTGATTTAAAAAATATGTTTTCTCAACTAAGTATGTGTGCCAATTACCACTATCAATAGCTTGTATTTTTTTTTTTTATCGATTGCTTGTTTTTTAGTTTCGGAATGACAGCGCTGGTATTTAAAACATAAACATAATCGACTATTAAAGTTTAGGCATGGCTATTGCAAAACACTGTAAAAGTTCTAGCATAGCTTTTCAGAATTTAACCTTTCTTTTGTATTAAGTAATATCGATTTTAATAAGTACACATGTTCACAAAATTATTCGCACAAGACTTTATATAAAAAAAAAAAATTTAAAAACTATTTTAACTTCATTATTAATACGTATTTAAAATCGAAGCAAAATATTTAATTCATAAAAATAAAAAAATTAACAAAAAAACGAACTTGAGTACAAAATAACACAAAATTATTCGCACCAGACCAAATAGAAAGAGAAAATAACAAAATACAAAACATGGGCAGCATATTAATAATTTGTTGGGCCACTTTTGGCCTTAATTACAGCTTGTAAGCATTTTGGCATTCTATCCACAAATATTTTTTTTTTTTTTAATCTGGGCTTATAATCTCCCATTCTCGCTTGAGGGCTTCTTTAAGAAAAGTTTTGCTGGTGCTAGCCCAATCTCTAATATTTCTCTAAAGCTGGGCCCAAAGGTGTTCGATGGAATTAATGTCAGTTGATTATGGGGGTATTTTCAGTTGCGAGAGAACATTAAAAAGCAGCCACATTTTAACGTTATGGGCAGTATGTTTGTATGAGCCTAGACTCAATTTTGTGGCTCTTTGTTGGAGATTTCTTTTCAGGATATTCAGGTATTCACATTGGCCAATTTTATAATCAATGAACTCCATTTGGCACACCCCGCTTGCAGATATACATCCCCAGATTATGACGTTACCACCACCGTGTTTCACGGTTACTTAGAGATTAGCTACTCTGTATTTGCTTGTCGCCAAACCCTTTGCTTTCCATCATTGCCAAACAAATTAAACTTACTCTCATCACTGAAAATTACGGACTCCCAAAACTCTGAGCCCATGTTAACATATTCTTTGGCGAAAGCAAGTCGTTTTTTTTTTTTATTAGTTTCAGTAATGAAAGGTTTGCGACGTGCAATTCTGCCATGAAACTCATGCGATCTTAAAACCCGTTTTACTGTTTCGACAGAGAGTGGTTTATTTATCATTTCAGACGTCTCTGCGTTCAGCAATTTTAAAGATGTTTCCGGGTTTTGCTTGATTGTCTTGACGATGCTGATAATATTTTTTCTTCGATTCCTACCTCCCTTATTTTTCAAATTTCCCTTATTCCTTGTGGACAATATCCCTAACCACGGTGTAAAATCTTTTAACAAGTTCACCGGTCTTCCGGGATGTTTTTCCTTCACAAACTAGCCTAAGCATAAGCTATCGTTCTTCCAAAGATTTTTCCGACTTTTTTCCTGTCATATCGCTTTTTCTCGATTTTTTTCCTGTCATATCGCTTTTTCTCGATTTTTTTTCACTGCCTGTTACCTCGATCACGTCGTTCAGCAGAATGGGTACAACTTACAAATCACCCCTTGTGCTTGTGCGGATAATTTTGTGAACATGTGTACATACTCGTACATACATATTTCTGTAATCTGTTTTTTCTACTTTTCAACTTTTCAGAGATGCTTTAACACAGGGTGTTCTACGAAGAGGTGTGCTACTTTCACAGGACGTCATTTTTGGTTTAATTTAGTTTTGACAGTTTTCATTTGGCATACATAAAGTACTCGTATAGATCTTGCAAATTTATCATGGAATGATATTCCATATAACAATGTTTTATCAGAATCAGACAAACTTTCATTATAATTTTCTCATTAAAAGCGCAATGTAAATTGATGGCTAATTTTGATAAAACGTTGGATGTTATGTTAATAAACAAAAATGAGTCACTTTTGCATCGTGAAAAAGTGACAGCGTTGTGCGCTACTTGGTCTCGAGGAGCCATTGGACAGTACTTTTTCGAAGATGGATATGGAGTTACTGTTACGATTGCTGTTTCTGTTACTGCTACTGGAGAAAAATACTGCCACATGATTGAACATTTTTTGACACCTACATTGATTAGTACATACGACGATGAAACGTCGTGTACACTAATAAACCACAAACACTGAAGCAACTTAAACGAAATAATAGAGATGAAAGAAGTCGAAAATCGGGTAACATGTGTGAAAATATTATGAAACATGTGACGGACATCTGTTCGACATTATGTTCCATACATAATTCCTGACCTTCAATAAAACGTGGGTCTGAAAAAAAAAAATAATGTGTTTTTTAATAAAGTTATTCGAAACAATAGTTGTAAACTTTAATGCAGAACACTCAGTAGATAGATGGACAGATAGATAGTTGTTTTTTTTCAGCATCATTTTCATAAGAAAATTAAAGAAAATTTAACAACAAGGTTAGATGATTTATTATATGAAAAAACATATACATATGTATCAGTGGCGTGGCGTCCATACAAGCCGATTCCTTCCGGCTTCCCTTTTCAAATATCAAACATTTTTATTTTGCCACTTGCCAACAAACACATTCAATTATTTGTTCATCAAACCATTTTTCATAACTCTATATACGCTCAAAGATGAAATGATGCGACCACTTCGGTTGTTTATTCATTTTTACTCATATACAAGCTCGCACACATAGCCGAGACAAGTATGAACTCCTCTAACGTGAGAGCGTGCAATGAATTTTTTTGAGAAGCCGTTCATTTTACGGCTTATGCATTCATTTCTTCACAGTACGAACTTTCAACTCTATTCCTTTCTGGCATATAGTAGAAGTTTATTTGCGATTTCTTTGTCTAACATACATTCGCTTATGAGAAAAATATCCCGGGATTTCTCGGCTTTTGTGGATGAATATTGGTGGAGGAGAAAGGTTTTAGTTCGAAGAGTTTTTTTTTTTGTTGTAGGCAATAAAATAAGCCGACGAAAATCGGGTTATTGGGTGATGTAGTGGTTCGAACGGCGTTTGAGGTTTGAGGTTATTGAAAATTTGAATGCAAATTTTTGTAATTTTTGTGACTGCTAATTATTAGAAAATTTTAAAAATTTAGCAATTACATATTGGTAGTTAAGTTAGTGTTTTAAATTATTAAATTATTATAAAATAGTGAGTGAGCTAAGTGAATAGTTATTAGCTATATACCAAGTAAGTAATTATAAATCTACTCAAGAGGTGCCCCATTGAACATTCTTATTATTCTTAGACAAGATATCTCTAGTTAATTTTGAGTGTTGTTTAACTGATTTTCTTTTTTGTAAAAAAAAAAAAAAGTTATAGAACTAGGCCGCTCGACACCATCAATGAAAATTGATTATACGCGAAAGGACGGGTATCAGAAACATTTTCATGAGTCTTTTTACAAAAAGAATCCATGGGTGACTGGCAGTTGCAAATTAAATAGAATGTTTTGTTTTCCTTGTCTTCTTTTTTCTAATTCTCCTGGTGTTTGGAGTCACACAGGTTTCTTTGATATAAACAATTTTATTAATTCTTCCAAAAAACATATTCAAACGGAAAAGCATATACGCAGCTGCTTGCATTTGCATGAATTGATTGATGAATTGATTCAAATACAAATTACATATAGCCGAATTTTTGTAGCAATTATAGATAGTATTACAAGTCAAATTATGAATAGGTATAGTTCATTTAGTTTATATATTTTCTTTGATTTATTAAACAAATCAAAATATGAATATTTTCCTAATTCAATGCCGGATTACAAAATATCTTCTTTAATTAACCTATTTCATGGAATTTTTAATTTTACTACTTAAAAAAAATGAACTCAAAGCTTTATACACTACCCCTTGACTTAAAAAGCATTTTAATACGGAAATGCTTAGAGATACTTTTTCTCAAGCTCTAACATTGTGTTAAATCTTTGACTGTGGCCTCTGTCGAAAGATCTTTTTCGACTTTAAAAATAGTCCACAATTAAGAAATTCCCACAAAGAAGAAAGACTCAGACCTGGCACTTTTATCTATCGAAAAGCACCTTCTTTTAGAAATTAAAAATAACCCTAATTTTTATGAAAGAGTTTTAGCAGAATTCGTAAAAAAGAATCGTAGGATAGTTTAGAGTACAAATAGGTAGTACATAATTGTAATTGAATATAGGTTATTCTGCCCAGAACGGCTTCTTTCGAAGCCACTTTTTTTATGCGATGAGCTCATTGTCTACGTAAATTCCAATGACTTAAAGTATAACAAAGGTGGCTTAGATTGCATATCTTAAGTCTGTGTTTCGAATAAGCACCAAAATGATAAGTCTTGAATAAAACATTTTACTTAAAATTTTTTCGGCTTCCCTCTCTTGAAATTTCACCCCATGCCTCTGATATGTATGTATATATATAATTTGCGCGCCAAAGGGAATATGAACACCCTTATATTGGTTCAGGGCACGGGCGTTTAGGAAAATGGGGAAGAACGACAGAGAAGAAGCCTGTGCACTTTGGCTTTAAATGTTAGATGATTGTAGTGATGGGGAAATACAGAGCCTGGTAGATCATTCCACATTCGTGTCGTTCGGCTTATAAATGAGTCCCAATATTTGACAGTACGAAAGAAGTTGGGCTTAAGGGTGAACTGATGTGCATTCGAAGTATGACGCGTATTGAGGGTGAAATTTTGAAGGGGAGGAATGCAACTGGCTATTTTTTTTATAAAAAAAGCTATAAAATAGACAAAGGCTCGAGACATTTCGACGATGTTCAAGTGAATGTATGGAGTTCACAATGTCTCTATCAACTATAAGTTTTAAAGCGCGATTCTGTACCTCTCCTAATGTGTGCAGAACGGTCTTGGGTGCACCAGACCAGATATATGCTTTATATTCCAGCTTAGGGCGTATGAATATTTTATAAATTGCGGCCAAATCAGATGGGGTCACATATTTCTTGCATCGCTTAAGGAATCCCAGACATTTTGCAGCGGTTTTAGCGACCACGAATATATGATCATTCGCTTGAGAGACAGAAGACAGCATGTGTCTTTTTTAAGCATTAAATTCCAGTCTATTGGTAGAACCCCATTTGATTATGCTGTCCAGGTCGGAATTTCGATTTATTAGCGTTTCCATAACCTTGGAAAGAAGGCACTTAAGTGCCATTACAAAAGGTTAATGGGTCGGTAATTGGAAGGGTTAATGCTGTTTCCCATCTACTCGGAAGGAGCCCTGAAGAATAGGATGGACAGAAAAGCTTACGCAGAGGTTTTGACAGCGTGGAAGAATATCTCTTCGAAACTATGGGGGAGATACTATCTGGACCAGCGGATTTGTGTATGTTAAGAGAAAGTGGACTTGTACAATTACAGAATTCATTAAAATAGTGTACTTAAAATTCAGATACAATTTTTCTTTTTTTTCATTATAATGAAAATCTATGCATCGAATACACCAAAAGAGCTTTTTGTTTGGATGTTGTAGGGATATTTTTAAATACTTTCGTACCGTATTGTGGTGTTTTTCTAACTACTTTGGCTTATAAAATAATCTGCCGATGGAAGTGACTACTAATAAAGGTGATTTGCTGCGCTGACTGGGCATGCTTTCATTGACTGCCCGGGTGAAGTAATTGGAGTGGATTCTAATGTATTTTAGATTACATAAATGACGTCACCATAAAATGGATTACTAGACAAATGGTCAATCTTCATGAAAACCGTCTGAACTGAACCCATAAAAGGAACATTTTTAGAAAACCAATTTAATATAATATCGTCCTTGTTGTATAACCAAGGAAAACTGAAACATTATTTAACAAATCAATTTGTCTTTTTACATAATTCAATTCAATTTTATTTATTTAGATATTAAGTACGAATAAGACTAAGACTTTCATTATAGCAGTATATATCTAGAGAGATTGCTGTTGTAAGTGTAACATTAAAATAAAGCCAGATACATGTACTAATTATTAAATATTAAACAAGAAATTAGGAAAAAAATAAAATGATTTAATTAAAACTAATTAACTAATGTGGCCAGTAAGCTTTTTATTTGGATCTTACTTAAATGGAAATGAAAATGTAAATTATACATGTTAACTAAGTTAACCATAGATACCATAATTTGTTCTACGCAGCCTATAGCATCCTGAACTGGAGTTAAAATTTATAAGAGCAGTAGCTTCAATCACACATGTAATCAGTTGGTGTAAAAACAAGATGTCATTCACTTTACTCCTCTGAGCTAATGTTTTTTAGTGTAACTTAATTCGTTGGCTGTAAAGAGGTAGATTGAATTGGTCATTTCATTGAACAAGCTCAATGCGGTTCATATGAACTTCGTAATTTGGTGCCCATACCTGGCAGACGTATTCAAGATGAGGTCTCAAGAGACGTAAGAGAAGACTGTAACCAACACGTGAAGGTTGGTTGGGAATTTTAGACGTTTTAATTTAAAAATAAATAATTTAAATAAATAGTAAAGGCCATAAAGTTAGATATAGTGGATCTATTTTTGCAAAATATATATTACAAATATGAAATCACAAACAACTTGCTCAATAAGTTTTGGGATGCAAGACAGTTTAGCTATGAGCCTAGAGTTTATTACAATTGCTCTGTCACCTATTTCAAATACTGGGAAAATATATTCGATATCGACGGACAACAACCAGTATTCCTTGATAGTGAAAACAGGATAAACAGAGGCTTAACACATTTCTTTATGATCAAAGGTGGAATTCCGTCCGGACGAGAAGAAAAATCGTCGCTTAAATCTTGAACGTATTTAGTGATTAAATAGAGAGAAATTAAAGAAAAAAAAGAAAAAAAAAGGAAGAGATAAGAAAGGACTTAAGAACAGGTTCTACTGCTGTTCGAAAAAATATTTAAAAACGGCTTTGCTCAAAGAAAAGGCGTGTATTGAGTTCGTGTATAGGCTGCATTACTCGTATTATAAGATTATATGTTCTGGCAGACTGTGCAGATTGCAGTTTGCAATTTTGTGTAAAAATATGCAATTTCGAGCGTTGAGAAATTGTAGCAATGCACAACAAAGAATACTATTTTGGCAAGCTGAGATATGATCATATCTCCATAATCCGTGCACATATCGAACCATATTATTGAAAGCAACTTGCAGTTTATTTCGTGATATCGAATCAAGTTCATAATATATCAATTCAGCGCAAGTTACGATGGCAAGGAAGGTTTTCAGGACGGGTACCTGGAACCTGGAAGTAAAAATCAGTTATCTGGGAATGAAATTTTTATTGATTTCCATATAATGAATTCGATAAATTTTTTTTTTTTTAACAAAATGTGTTTTTAAGTACTCGGGTGTTCACTGTAATTTTTATTTTCACAAAATTCGTTAGTGCTATAAAAACACAAGTACACTTTTAAATGTTTCAGAAGAAAGATAAAAATTATCATATCTATGTATTGTAAAATGTGTGGTAGCAAAACTTTTTTGTAAATTTATATACGAAATAAAAATCTATCTAATGAACAAAATGAAAAAAAAAAAAAAAAACTTTTAAAACCACACTGTCAATTAAGATAATTATACACACTATTTGAATAAGAAAACATATTTGATTAGTTTAACCCTTAAGAACAATACATTCAGAATATATAATTAGTTAGAGAATTAAAGAAATATTTTATTGGTTAAATAAGGTAGATAGAAGTGGTTGTTCCAGAGCAGTTTGCCAGAACCTTAATTAACATTTGGGCGCCATTTAGATAAGCACTACTCTAAGGTCACTTGGTTGTTAATGTGGCCTCTTTCCATGTCTGATTGTAAATCGAATAAACATATTTATTTTTATCCACATAGAAAATGGAATTTCGTCCCCGCAATCCATTTACTGAGAGAAACAATAAAACAGGCGCAAATCTAATGAAACACTTGATTAAGTCCGAATTTTTTATTATTTTCGAACCAAGAACAATTACATTCTGCTGCAAATTATTCATCTAAAAATAAAGTTACTTAAAAAAAAGTCCTTTACTCTGTATTCATTTATCATACCTTTTTATTGCACTTGTCGATTGGATAAGATCCTTCCATAAACGCCAGTACCTTGGTTTTCTTCAGTTCCACGTTCAATTTACTATAATAAAATGCCATAAAGCCGACATCCAATAATATGGCATAAGAGTAAATAACAATGTAATCTGAATCGTCAAAGAAAAGTCGTACATTGGATCGAAGGATGGGGTATAGTATAGCAAAATATGAAAGCAAAATGATTAGATTCATGTAGGACTCAACCAATTCACCAAAGCTATCTAGAATCTTTAATGTTCTTTTCAGGCTCACTATGATTCGTTGCACTTTCAATGCATTGTAATGAATTTCTTTTAAACGATCTAGCCATACAATGGAATTAAGTTCATGATTTCTAATTTTGAGCAATGAATCCTCAAATATGCCATTGAGGTGCACATAGTCCACAGAGATATAGAAGAGTGTCAAACACATGCACCCTGTTTCGACGAACATTGACAGCAAACATGGAGCTAGCAATGTTTCTACAAGAATTACTTCCATTAAAGCACCTTTATTGAAATGTGAGCGTGCAAATTTATATATCATGGGAAATATTAAAGCCACAATTTTTGTTATCAAAGATATAACTAGGTAAACACAAATGGGCATAGGCTCCCGAATAAGCATCCGAAGGGCGTTGTGATGACGTTTAAGCTTGTTTAGAAATCTGATTGGTTCATATGTGCCACCACGAAAGTTAACGTAGATACATATAGGGTAGTTGAATAAAGCCAAGCAGTCGTATATCATTTGAAAGTATAGCTGTCCTACACGTGCATTGAAAATAAAAAAAATAGAAAATAACACTATGATTATATGTCTGGCTCTAATAGTGTACTTAAAATTCAAATAGAATTTTTCTTTTTTATCATTATAATGGAAATCTATGCACTTGAGTGCAGATGCGCACTTGTAAATATACCAAATGAACCTTATATTTGGATCTCGTAGGGACATTTTTATAATCTTTTGCACTGTATCGTGGTGTTTCGATAACTACTTTTGCCAACACAATAACAATACCCACCAGTGAAAGTGTTAATAAATTGAAGTCGACTATTTTCGGATATGCCTTTATAGATTATGAGTACTAATTAAGGTGAATTGTTGTGCTGGAATCGCTTTAATCGGGTGAAGTAGTTATATTGAGTTCTAATGTATTCGGAATTACATAAAATATGTCACGTGGAATATATTAGATATAAATTTATGGCAGATTTTTTTTTTGATTTTCCTTGAAACCTGATGGAGTAAAAATTGAAATCATTGTTTGAAATCAGCGCACTGTTGCCTTTGATACCATCTCAAACACTTTTTTGTTTTTGAGCGGTTTCAAAATTGTACTTTTGACCTATCTGTAAAACTCCATCTTCTTGGCGTCACAGTCAACTCTGGTGTAACATGGCATGTCTATATATCCAACATTGCAAAATCGGCATCCATGAAGTTGAGCTATCTATTTAGAGCAGCAAGATACGTTGCAGCACAACAGCACATTCTATTGTAGAAAACACAAGTTAGACCAGGACTTGAGTATTGTTATCACGTTTGGAGTTCGGCCCCAAAACATGTTGCTCGGTAGCAGACCGAGACGTGAAATCGCTTAATAAAAAAAACCAGCACTAACATCTAATCTCCTTCCCATCTTTTAGCTGCCTTGTAGTGGCGGGAAGGCTTAAGAGTCAAAGATCCTAAGGGTCTGAAAAGATCCAAGGTGAGACATCGAACTAAGCGCTGAAGGCGTCCGACTTTGACGTTAAAACACGAAAAAGTATGGATGGAGAAAACAAATGATATAACTACTCCAGGCGGCACTCGCGGAAGCGAAAATCCACCCGTGGTCTTCTTGACTGCGGCTAGGGCAAGGATTATGGAGGCCCTACCCATCATACCCTCCCTCACCAACACTGGCGCGTATATAGGAGTAGCAAGAATGCTGGATTCTGAAGACTCCTGCAGTTCTCTTCCCGACACGTTCGGCAAGCTTAGCTGGTAAGGTGGAGAAAGAAGCGGAGAGGTCCAACCTGATATGCTTAATCTTCATCCTAATGGACAGAAGGCTGATTGATTCTACTGAGAAAAAGAAAAACCCGGTGGTTAGGGAGCGAGAAAAGCATGTTTCTTACAAGAAAGCTGTTGTCTCCTCTTTAACTGTCCGAATTGGGAAGGCTGGCAATGACAACAGCATGACCGACGCGGAGTGCAAATACTGCGAAGTTCATCTGTTAGAGCTGGCCCAAGCAACGAATGCTTTCATTCAATTGGAGGGCTGTGAGTTAAAGAGCGGAACCTTTAGGGTAAGGTGCTCTTCACAGCAAACCTCTGAATGGATTAGCATATCGGTGCCGAAAATCCCCCCTGTTGAGACAGCTACTTTTGAGGTCTTCAGAACAACTAAACAGACGCGCGCCGTTTGCGGGATCAAGGGGAAATCTTGGGAAAACGGCTGATGTGCTAGCGCGCCTACCTACCCAGAATCCTGGACTCGAGACGACCACAGGGAGAGAAAGAATCGTCAAAATAAAGATGGTTCTACTCTGGTTGTAGTTTGGACATTGGTTCTGCCGGGGCCATTAAGTGTAGGTACAAAATGCGACCATATTTGAATCTTGGTAGGATTCAGTTCCGCTTCGATACCAAGTAGTGCGAACAATGGTCGAAAAAAACCCCTAGTATTTAATGATATTTACTCAGATCAACTTACAACACTGCAAGGCTGCTACCGCTTCTATCAGTAGCAGACTTGCAGCTAGTAGAACAAAACCTCACATAATATCTATCCAGGAGCCTTGGGTGCGGAATAAGTGCATTTGTGGCGAAAGGAATTTCTACCAACCACATTAAAGTTGAAGAAAGCTTTGATCTGTCATCTGACCATTCCCCAGCTGTTTTGACATTGATCGAAAAACTAGTCTATACCCTAGAGCCAGCGAGATTAACCTGTAGAACAACTAACTGGGAAGGCTTTAGGAACGAAATTGAAGATAATGTTGAACTGAGCGTACCACTTACGACACCCTATGAACTTGAGGTTGAAGTTGATCGCTTCGTTGAGATCGTACAGCTCGCCTCTTGGAATAATACTCCCAATCCAAGGAAAACTCCGGACAAATACGGTCTACGATATCCTACAGAAATAAAAGAATTGGTCAAGGAAAAAGGAAAAGCGCGTAAGAAATGGCAGCAGAGTCGTGCTCCGCAACATAAAGCTCCCTTGAATCACCTGTGCAATTCGTTGAAGAAGACTATAAAGGATTTTAAGAATCGTGCGATAGGCTCTTATCTTGAAAGTTTAACAGCGAAAAAAGCTTCCAATTATTCACTTTGGAAAGCTGTAAAAAAACCAAAAGGCCCAAGGTCCCCGCGCCGCCTATTAAATTAAATCACAATGAATGGGCAAGGGAAGATAAAGAAAAAGAAGACGTTTTTGCGGCCCACCTGGAAGACACCTTTAAACCGTACGATGGTCAAGTGCCTTACGACAATATCAATAGGCCGGATTTACCATCTGACGACTTAGCACTTACAAGTGCAACGCTAAAGGAACTCAAACATGAGATCGGGAATCTAAAACCTAAGAAAGCTCCTGGTTATGACTTGATCACCGGAGAAATTCTCAAAGCTTTACCTATAAATGTAAATGCTGCGCTCAGATTAAAACACGTGCCTAACCAAAGGAAAGTTGCGGAAGTTATAATGGTTTTAAAACCAGGAAAGCGGCCAAATGAGGTAAAATCTTATAGGCCAATTTCGCTACTTCCAGTTATATCCAAAATTTTCGAGAGGATATTACTACGGCGTCTCCAACCAGTTATAGAAGGAAATAATCATATCCCTGACCATCAGAAAGTTTGGGTTCAGAAGTAAGCATTCGACGATTGACCAGGTGCATAGAATTACTGACGTAATCGAGAAAGCACTTGAAGAGAAAAAGATATGCTCAAGCGTATTTCTTGACGTCTCGCAAGCCTTTGATAAGGTGTGGCATGATGGCTTGAATTGCAAATTACGACAAGTTCTCCCTGTATGCCTATACGACATTCTAGAATCGTATCTCATGAATAGACTCTTCCGTGTTAGACATGGAAATGAATACTCGGAGCTCAAAAAAATTTCGGCCGGTGTACCGCAAGGAAGAGTTCTTGGGCCACTTCTCTATCTGTTATATACTCGAGATATACCGAAAGGAGATGGCACTATCCTGGCTACGTTTGACGATGACACCGCTATCCTAGCCGTAGGTAAAACAATCGAAGAAACGACTGTAAAACTGCAAAACGCACTGAATCTAAATCTGTTCACGTGAATTTCACTTATAAGAAAACTAATGTCTTGCCAATTTTCCTAAACTTGGCCCGAATACCTTTTGCAAACGAGGCCAAATGCCTTGGAATGACACTCGACGCAAAACTGAAATGGAATTCTCACGTGAAAATGAAACGTAAAGAACTCGAAATCAAATATAGAGAAATGAACTGGTTGCTCGGAAAACACTCCCAGCTCAGTACTGAGAACAAACTGCTTTTATACAAGCAAGTGCTAAAGCCGGTGTGGACTTACAGTATACAACTTTGGGGCTGTACCAAGAAAACAAACGCCAATATTTTACAAACTTTTCAAAATAAAGTCCTAAGAGAAATTGTCCACGCACCGTTGTATACTAGAAACGATGATATCCACAGTGATCTCGGAATTCCGACAATCAAAGCTGAAATTAGAAGCTTCGCGAGAAAGCATAGAAACCGACTAATCGGACATGTGAACAATACGATCCTACAAATTCTGAATGAAAGCAATTTATTGCGCCGACTACAAAGGACGAAACCTTTCGACTTGGCGAGATAGGAATCAACTGCGCCTAGATTGCGGAACATGCAGAATCTTTCAGTGGAAAGTAACCTGCCAAGCGAGTTTTTTTTCATGATAGAAAAATTGCTTGATAAGGTCCTTCTTAGTTGCAATATATAACAAATTAAATCGTAGGGTGGGTTTTTTCAAGAATATTACCAACTGGAGAGTTTCGCCAGAAATTTCCCTTTCAGTCCATAGCTACATTGAATTCCAAATCGAATGTGAAGCTCCACCTTTGCAGGAGAGGAGGCATCCGAGAAAATTCAACTGGATACGGTTTAAGGAAGAGTTAGGCAAGTCTATGAAAGATCTACCTAAAATTAGAACGAGGCAAAAGGTAGAGGAAGGCGTTCAAGACCTGAACAGCACCCTTACTAGATGTTTTGAACTAACGTGTCCGCTGACAAAAAACCCCTGCAGAAGGTCAGTTCCGTGGTGGAACTCAAATCTGCAACGAAATCGTAAGGAAACCTGAAAACTTCTAAATAGGTCGCATGACAAATTCGGAGGTCGACTGGAACCTTTACCGATCGAAGCAAAGAGAATATAAGGGGTTAATTCGAACTTCGAAACGTACCTCGTATAGAGATCTCGGTGAAAGCAGTAGGCTGGTCAAAGTTCTCAAGAATGGCAAACCAATCAAGCCGGAATCACTCGGGAAATCTGATGGTACTTTCACTGAGTCAAAAGCGGATGCTTTCAGTCTTCTGCTGGAGACTCACTTCACAGGAAAACATGTCACCATCGGTTCGCAACCAGGTTCAACTAGTGAAGCTGTTAGCGGGCTGAGCCGAACAACTCGGCGCAGCTGGTATATTGCATCGGGCGTGGCGACAGATGAAGCTATCAAATATGCTGCTGATCTTTTGACAGCTTCAAGACACCTGGCACTGACGGAATATACCCAGCTATGCTGAAACAAGGTATTAGTCAGTTGCTGCCAACTCTGAAGAGAATTTTCACTGCTGGCTTGGCACTGGCATATATACCAACCCCCTGTCGAACAGTCAGAGTAGCTTTCATACCGAAAATCGGCAGAGATGACTACTCTCTTGCCAAAAGCTTCAGACCTATTAGTCTGACGTCCTTCCTGCTTAAAAGAATGGAAAGACTGGTTGAGCTACATGTGCGCAAAGTTGTTTTGAGGCTACATCTTCTATCAGAGATGCAACATGCCTATCAATGCGGAAATCTGGTCAGCAAAATAGAACATGCGCTTGACAGGAAAGAAGGCGTTTTCATAGATACTGAGGGTGCCTTTGACAATGCGACTTTTGACAGCATATGTAACTCCGCCAGAAGTCACGGCGTAGAAGAATCACTAGTGTTGTGGATTAAAGCAATGCTGGTGAACAGAACATTGACTGTAGATGCAGATTGTGGCCGGTATGTTATGGCAGCTGTAAATAGGGGCTGCCCACAAGGCGGTGTTTTGTCTCTACGGCTCCACCTGAATTACGGTTGCGGTGCAAATTTGAAGTCAACTTTCCCCATGTTCAGGATTGGCTTTGGCAGGAGCCTGAGCCAGGAAAGGAATATAGTCGCATTTTCACGGACGGCTCTAAAACTGGACAGGGGCCTGGTGCTGGTGTTTTCGTGGAATGCGACAACATGAGGCTTCACTTCTCATTGGGAAAACACACATCTGTCTTCCAGGCAGAAATATATGCTATCCTAATGGCTGCGGACTATGTTGGTAAGATCAGGTGGAAGGGGCGAAGTATCTGCGTCTGTAGTGACAGTCAGGCTGCGCTTAAGGCCTTGCTCAATCCTTTAACCAGTTCCAAAATAGTTTGAGAATGCAAAACATCCTTGAATTCGGTCGGAAGGCTGAACTCACTGAATCTTGTTTGGGTCCTAGGACACAAAGGGATAACAGGAAATGAGATCTCTGCCGACTTGCTAGACAAGGCTCAGAAGAGAATTTCTCTGGATCTGAACCCACGTTGGATTTGCCAGCGTCCTCGGTTAGGGCTCCCTTGACGACTGGGTTTTCAGTGAACACAATCGAAGGTGGCATGACTCTCCAGGATGCAGGCAGACTAAACGAATGGACCCCGTCGTCTGTAAGAAATCCGCGGCTTTCTTACTATCTCTTAGCAGAAAAGACTGCAGACACTTCGCCTTTGCCAAGCACCTCCATGTTCTAGGTTTGAGCGCTCCGCCTGTCTGCGACTCTGACACTGCGGAACACTTCCTATGTGATTGCCCTGCCTTTGCTCGGATCAGATGGCAGATTTTCGATGCTGATGTGGTGAATTCTGATGACCTAAGCCTTTCATCACTGAAGCGTCTACTCGTCTCTTTACAAAAGACGAAAAAAACGCATTAAAATGGGGTTCTCTGCCTTGTTGTACAATGGACCTGTTTTTGAGTCTGAGTGCTCCTAAAACATCTAATCTCCAACCGTTAGCTCATCGAAAACTGGTAGCAGACCTATGTCTATACTATAGATACTAACATGGCAGACGTTCCGAAGATCTCAATGGAATAATCTCTAGAAATATCATATTATTATCATATACTTATAATTGCAGCGTATGAGCTTTTTTCTCTTGTAGACACATTCTTATAATCGTTTGTACCGTTTCGTCATGTTTTGGTAACTAACTTTGTCTAACTAACAGATACAAAAGCTTCCAGGTGGAAGTATTACTAAATTAAATTGGACTATTTTTGGAAGTGCTTTTGCAGATTATGACTACTAATTAAGGTTATTATTTTGTATCCTGGTGAATAAATTAGTTAGCTCTGCCTAACTCAACTGCTTTACGAAATGTATGGGAAATAAGGCCTTTTTAAAACAGCGATAATTATTTTAATTTTCCCTATCAGAACAGAAAACTACATAAGCATATTGCTGTTAAATTCTGCTAGGACAATTTTTAGTTTTATTCTGTTTAGTAATTGGATGAATCAGCGGAAGATATTAAGTGAATACCGAGCAGAATTTCGTCGAGAATATTCAACGGTGAACCGCATTCCTAGATATCTGTCATACTCAAATTAAAAGTGTTTCTTCGTGGATTTCAAGGCTACCTCTGACTCAATAGATAAAAGTTTTGCTTGAAGGATTATGTAGACTTGCAACCAGAGCCCGAAAATATCTCTCAACCTTTTCAAACGTTTTTAAATTACTCTCTGTTGTTAAGATTTTGAAATAAGATCACTTAATAACCGATTTCCATCACCGTACTTTTTTCGTTCTCGGTTGGAGAGAAACCTTTACTTTATTTTTTTTAGGTTCTGGTCAATCAATGAGAGATATCACTGAGAGAAAAAAATAAATCTCATTTGTAACAGGCGAATGTGTGTGTGGCTTCAATGGCTTTATGACTTTATGCAATTATGAAAGTTCAGTGGAAGTGAGTGCAAGTATTTGTTTAGTTGCTGTATTATAATTTGAAAATAATTTACAATGTCTTGTGCTCTACCTCCTACATAGACGCATATTAAACCAATCCGATAAATGCATACCTCCACTTGACGTTTCCACCAGATGGAATTCCACCTATCTGATGCTCAAAAAGTTACTTGAAATAAAATCAGTTCTTGAGGAACAACACATGATTGAAGTAACAATAGATTGGGAATTCGTAGGAGAGTATATTGACTCTTTAGAGCCTGTATGGATCGCTACTCTTAAAATGTAACAAGAGCAGCTTGTTCCAAGTAATTTTTTTTTAAATTTGGATAGAGCTTAAATTGAACTACGAGAACAGCTCATGAAACCTGAAAAGAAAATTACTAGATTCTCAAAATGAACGTGAAGGTTTGCTTCTGGAGAACGCTGCAATATTGAGTGCAATCCTTTTGGAGCCTCGGTCAAACTTGGTTTTGACCAATAGTCAAAAATCAAATGGCAAAAACTAATTTAAAGAAAATTGCGACGAATATATTTAACATGAAACAGGTACAAAACGAAATATCAATTTAAAAATCGTTTCTTCCATCTATGTTCTTGTTTGTTTCGTCCTCAAAGATCTCAAAAAATGTAATTCAATTTAAACCTTATATGTATTACTTTCCATGGAGAGCTTTTCCTCAGTTCTTCAAGAAACAAATGCAACACTCCGCGGTAATATTCCAACTACTTCAACTAGTCAAGTTAACGAGGCATCGGCAGATGACTCACTTCTAAGCTTGTATTTAGATAGCATGGAAAGACAAGAACGGGATGCAAATTGAAGTAATGACGTTAATAGAAGTAGAGAGATTTTATCAAAAATATACGCAGATGTTGAAAATTTTGAATTAGCGTACCCACGTTTGACGTTCCATTCCATTTTTTGACAAATTAAAGCTAAAATCTCCTGATATTTTTCAGCTCGTATTGGTTGTGCTTGGCATTCCGGCGACGTAAGTAACTGTCGAAAGAGTTTTTTTTCTTTGAATTTTATTTTAAGCGAGAAAAAATATAGCTTAAGTTCTAAAACCCTTGAGAGTTTACTATTAATGAAACTAAATTCTTAAAATATTAACTATTATTATTATTATAATAATTAATATAATAATTCTTAATACCCTTTGACCCTATGACATCTCATGTATAAAGCGTTCTTCTATACTTATAATATATGTAAAATAAAGACAACGGTTGAATTCTATATATTGAAGATTTTTGATTTATTTTTGGCAAAAGAGGTTTTAGGTTAATCATTTCCATTTATTTTTT
This sequence comes from Pocota personata, assembly GCA_963082735.1. Taxonomy (NCBI): domain Eukaryota; kingdom Metazoa; phylum Arthropoda; class Insecta; order Diptera; family Syrphidae; genus Pocota; species Pocota personata. The sequence continues at coordinate 54,165,816 of OY720430.1, forward strand.
ATAAAAAAAAGTCAACAGATGAGCGATATATTTGAAAACAAAAAATAAATCTCAAGCGAAGTTCGAAAAGGAGAGTATACATAAATATATCTCGGAGCAAGACCTAAATGTCAATGCCTAATGCAATATCTCTCAGTGAGAAACCAAATGAAAATAAGGGTTGAGAATTATTTTCGAGTTCTGCTTGCAACCAATGGAGATTCACAGGAGATGCAGATGAGGTGGCCAAGACTTGCAGGGACCTAGAAGTATTGCTGACACATAAAAACTGATTGGGGCTTCACCTATCATATTAAAGAAGTTATTTGAAGCAGAGAGGACCATAAACAAAATTATAACTAACAAAAGTATTAGTCTTCGAAAATTTAAAATATTTAGGGCATCTTCGTAATCAATTTGATTTTACGAGTATGCGGCTCAAACATGGGGACATGTGCAGAGTGAAGAAGTATCCATCGTCAGATATATAGCGCTGTGTGCGAGAAGCTCGAATGAAGGAGAAGGTAGAACCCTATGATCTATATTAACATGTAGATGTAGTTCAAAAAGCCAAGGCCCGACGACTAGATTGGCATGGTCCAATGAAGCGAATGGACAACAAAGTTCCAGCCAAGAGAATCTTCGAATCTGAGTGCCCAGCATTGAAACGACTAGAACGGCAGTCTCCGTTTTAAAGACCAAAGTGATCGCTTATGCAAGGCAGGTTTAGAAGGTTTAGAAAATTATAGGCACTGTGCACGGGATTTTAGCCAAGAGCTGTAGAGCCAAGCGGAAATAATAAAAGAAAATAAATTAATTTAAGATTATGTAAATTATGCATTGATGAAATGCTGAGTAAATTAACAACAGGAGCTAGTAAAAACATATCTGTTCCTTTACTTTTTGCACTCAACATTGTAAAATCTGAAATTTTTAGGAGTTAGGAAAAATCTTAGAGAAAGGAGAGAATTACACGAATTATAAGTTAGGGAACGCAGTGAACAACAAAAGTTGTGCACGAGGGAAATGTCAGGAACATATGTGTGCAACCACCAATTTGTATACGCTGGGATCTTTTCGGATAACATTTTATGCTCACTTGTACCTGTGTGTTCCAGTTAATCATTGCAATTGTTCCAATCTATTCAACGCAAAAAGCATTTAATGAGCGATTCACATATGAGTGATTCGACAGGGGTTTGAAATTCGTTAGTTTTGTTATTGAGTGGAAATTTTATACTCTCTCGTTCCATCTCTCTTTTACGATTTTTGTTAGATTAGGGAACGTGAATTTTATAGTAACAGAACTTACTAGATTTTCTTGACAGTTAGATTTTTAAATTTTCGTCTTAAATTTTGATGGATTTCAGAGCATTTATTGGTGTGAAAGAAAAACAAATAATTTCTTTAAGAGAAAAGAACAATTTTTCATAGCTTTCCCAATATTTTTGTGCTAACAAATTTGTCAAAATGGTGACAACCAAACATATTGTTCATCTCCTTTGTGTCATATATTGCTCCTTTTCCTCACTGGCGTACCTATAAATTCGTAGAACCCCACAGGGAAATTTATGAGGACCTTCACTATAAAAAACTGATATATAAAATATGGAGCCAAAGTGTCTGGGAAATTTTACCATTGTATTCTCCCTAGACCATCAGAGCTACATTTTCTTAGCTTCAAGCCTCATATTAAGTCATTTTGGGTAAAAGAATTCAAACCGTACACACAAACTCCATCGTATTGCCTCACCTGGGTGCCGAGGAAAGGGTCGGCATACCTCAAGAAAAAAGTTGGCAGCATGCAATAAAAACCTGTAGAAACTATAGGGTGTGATATTGTTGTACATTAATACGTCTTCTTATAATTTTTAATAATACTGAAGTTGAAGAGATTTGGAGAGACGTCCTTGTTATCAGACTTACCTACTTATACACACATAATGCACCTCTGACACAAATTAAAGCTGGATACAGCTGGATTATCAAAATTCCAAACAAGGAACAAGTTAGAGTTGTGTCCTTTTGTGTTTCTATGGAATTCTTAGGGTTGATTTTATCAACATTGGTAGGCTTCGAACGAATTTCTTCGACATGTACGCCCACGCCCACGCCCATTCCCATAATCCAGCTGTTTTAACACTAAGCGAAACACAGGTAGTTGAAGAATCTTCTGATTTGAAACTGCCTAGATATGACATAGTGTCGATATTCTTTCCCCACCGTGGCCTCGCCATTTATGTCTGTAGTGATATTGCTTACCAAGTTCCACCACAGTACGACCACTGTTCCAACCCGGAATTTAATTATAAATGGCTAAAATTCACCTTCCGTAAGCAATTAATTCACTACTGCTTTATTTACAGAAGCCCTAGTGCGGACAGCAAATCAACTTTTGAGGAATTTGATGCGCTGTCCGATTCTATTACGTTCGGCGCAATATGAAATAAAATTCACACGTTTTCCTTTTTTTCTTTTTCTTTAGATCTTGTAGTAGCTTTATTTATTTAATAAATATCAGGTACTAAAAAATTCCTATGTGATAAATTAAATGTAATATCTACAGGTTTTGGGGTTTTCTTACTTTTTTAGTTTATTTACTTTGACTTTATTGTTAATATCCGTGTCGCTTCTGGTTGCTTCCTTCTTAATTGTGGCTACTCCTGTGTCTCTTTGTCTGTCTGTACTTCCTTTGTTCTTTAATCAGCGATCCAGCAACAAGCCTTTAGCCGATAGCTGTCAAACGCTGCTGCTACATTTAGCTTACCTAATTACTTGTGTCAGTATTGCCAACAGATTCCATCACTCAATAGTGGATCTATTTTTGCAAAAACCATGTTATGCAGTGCATATTATATTACAAATATGAAATCACAAAGAACTTGCTCAATAAGTTTTGGGATGCAAGACAGTGTAGCTATGATCCTATAGACAACAACCAGTATTCCTAGATAGTGAAAACAGGATAAACAGAGGCTTAATGATCAAAGGTGGAATTCCGTCTGGACGAGAAGAAAAATCGTCGCTTAAATCTTGAACGTATTTAGTGATTAAATAGAGAGAAATTAAAGAAAACAAAGAAAAAAAAAAGGAAGGGATAAGAAAGGACTTAAGAACAGGTACTACTGCTGTTCGGAAAAATATTTAAAAACGGCTTTGCTCAAAGAAAAGGCGCGATGAGCTCGTGTATATCGTGTATAGGCTGCATTACTCGTATTATAAGATTATATGTTCTGGCAGACTGTGCAGATTGCAATTTGCAATTTTGTGTAAAAATATGGAATTTCGAGCGTTGAGAAATTGTAGCAATGCACAACAAAGAATACTATTTTGGCAAGCTGAGATATGATCATATCTCCATAATCCGTGCACATATGGAATCATATTGTTGAAAGCAACTTGCAGTTTATTTCGTGATATCGAATCAAGTTCACAATATATCAATTCAGCGCAAGTTACGATAGTAAGGAAGGTTTTCAGGACGGGTACCTGGAACCTGGAAGTAAAAATCAGTTATCTGCGAATGAAATTTTTATTGATTTCCAAATAATGAATTTAATACATTTTTTTTTTTTAAACAAAATGTGTTTTTAGGTGCTCGGGTGTTCACTGTAATTTCTATTTTCACAAAATTCGATAGTGCTATAAAAACACAAGTTCACTTTTAAATGTTTCAGAAGAAAGATAAAAATGATCATATCTATGTATTGTAAAATGTGTGGTAGCAAAACTTTTTTGTAAATTTATATACGAAATAAAAATCTATCTAATGAACAAAATGAAAAAAAAAAAAAAAACTTTTAAAACCACACTGTCAATTAAGATAATTATACACACTATTTGAATAAGAAAACATATTTGATTAGTTTAACCCTTAAGAACAATACATTCAGAATATATAATTAGTTAGAGAATTAAAAAAATATTTTATTGGTTAAATAAGGTAGATAGAAGTGGTTGTTCCAGAGCAGTTTGCCAGAACCCTAATTAACATTTGGGCGAAATTTAGTTAAGCACTACTCTAAGGTCTCTTGGTTGTTAATGTGGCCTCATTCCAATAAATAAAAATATTTATTATTATCCACATAGAAAATGGAATTTCGTCCCCGCAATCCATTTACTGAGAGAAACAATAAAACAGGCGCAAATCTAATGAAACACTTGATTAAGTCCGAATTTTTAAATATTTTCGAACCAAGAACAATTATATTTTGCTGCAAATTATTCGTCTAAAAATAAAGTTACTTAAAAAAAGTCCTTTATTCTGTATTCATTTATCATACCTTTTTATTGCACTTGTCGATTGGATAAGATCCTTCCATAAACGCCAGTACCTTGGTTTTCTTCAGTTCCACGTTCAATTTACTATAATAAAATGCCATAAAGCCCACATCCAATAATATGGCAAAACCGTAAAAAACAATGTAATCTGAATCGTCAAAGAAAAGTGGTACATTGGAACGAATGATGAGGTCTAGTATAGTAAAATATGAAAGCAAAATGATTAGATTCATGTAGGACTCAACCAATTCACCAAAGCTATCTAGAATCTTTAATGTTCTTTTCAGGCTCACTCTGATTCTTTGCACTTTCAATGCATTGTTATCAATTTCTTTTAAACGATCTTGCCATACAATGGAATTAAGTTCATGATTTCTAATTTTAAGCAATGAATCCTCAAATATGCCATTGAGGTCCACATAGTCCACAGAGATATAGAAGAGTGTCAAACACATGCACCCTGTTTCGACGAACATTGACAGCAAACATGAAGCTAGCATTGTTTCTACAAGAATACCTCCAATTAAAATAGCTATATTGAAATGTGAGTGTACAATCAAGTATATAATGGGAAATATTATAGCCAGAATTTTCGCTATCGAAGATATAACCAGGTAAACACAAATGGGCATAGGCTTCCGAATAAGCATCCGAAGGGCGTTGTGATGACGTTTAAGCTTGTTTAGAAATCTGATTGGTTCATATGTGCCACCGTGAAAGTTAACGTAGATACATATAGGGTAGTTGAATAAAGCCAAGTATTCGTATATCTTTTGAATGTATCGCTGTTGTGGATTTACATTGAAAATGAAATAAATAAAAACTAACACTGTGATTATATGTCTGACTCCAATAGCGTACTTCGAATTCAAAAAGAATTTTTCTTTTTTATCATTATAATGAAAATCTATGCACTTGAGTGCAGATGCGCACTTGTAAATATACCAAATAAGCCTTTTATTTGGATCTCGAAGGGACATTTTTATAATCCTTTGCACTGTATCGTGGTGTTTCTATAACTAATTTTGCCAACACAATAATACCCACCAGTGAAAGTGTTAATAAATTGAAGTCGACTATTTTCGGATATGCTTTTATAGATTATGAGTACTAATTAAGGTGAATTGTTGTGCTGGAATCGCTTTAATCGGGTGAAGTAGATGGATTGAGTTCTAATGTATTCGGAATTACATAAAATATGTCACGAGGAATATATTAGATATAAATTTTTGGCAGTTTTTTGATTTTCCTTGAAACCTGATGGAGTAAAAATAATGGAAGTGTATGTTTTTGAAATCAGCGCACTGTTGCCTTTGATACCATCTCCAAAACTTTTTTGTTTTTGAGCTGTTTCAAAACTGTACTCTTGACCTGTCTGTAAAACTCCATCTTCTTGGCGTCACAGTCTCCATCATTGCAAAATCGGCATCCATGAATTTGAGCTATCTGTATAGAGCAAAAAGATACGTTGCTGCACAACAGCACATTCTATTTTACAAAGCACAAGTTAGACCAGGACTTGAGTATTGTTCTCACGTTTGGAGTTCGGAACCAAAACATGCTGCTAGGTAAAATACAGAGACGTGAAGTCGCTTAATAAAAAAACCAGCACTAATATTTAATCTTCAACCCTTAGATCATCGAAAACTGGTAGCAGACCTCTGTCTATACTATAGATACTAACATGGCAGATGTTCCGAAGACCTCAATGGTATAATCTCTAGAAATGTCCACCTGGCGACAGCGCAAGTAAACTTTGGAATTCACTCCCAGGAGACATATTTCCAGAAGCATTCAATCTCCCACAATAATATCGGATTTCAATTTTGTCTGTGTTTGAATGATTACCAAGTTCCACCACAGTATGGCCACTGAATTTAATTTCAAATTTCTGAAATTCACCTTCCGTAAGCAATTAATTCACTACTGCTTTATTTACAGAAGCCCTAGTGCGGACAGCAAATCAACTTTTGATGAATTTGATGGGCTGTCCGATTCCATCACTCGAATTGTCTCCTTGTATCCTCATAGTGAAATCGTAATTACGGGCGATTTCAATGTACACAATTCAGATTGGCTTCAACATTCTGGCCAGACATCACCCGAAGGAAGGTATATTTAACTTTTTGCTGAGGTAAATAATTTGACTCAGCTTATAAATGAGCCTACGTGTGTACCGTACGTTGAAAGCCATTCCACCAACACGTTGGACTTGTTTCTTACTTCACACCCTGATAAATCCACCATTGATGTTTTAGCGCCTCTAGGTCGTTCTGACCATAATATCATATCAGCTAAATTCTCGTACACTGACCACACAGTTAAAGAAAAAACTCCCAAAAGAAAAGTATGAGTTTTAACTGGTCGCTATGCATCCTTGATAGCGACGTGGATGCTGCTGCTGATATGATCACTGACACTATCCTCTTAGGTATGAATGACTTTATTCCTAACAGAATAAAGAGCATTAAACCTAAGGCAAACTCGTGGTTTGACCAGAGCTCGGGTTGAAAGAAGTAAGTTTTCGGTCTTATAAAGCCAACAAATCTAAGGAAAACCGAACAAAATTTTAAACAAGCCAGAAAAGACTGCAATGCCCATATTCGACGTGTAAAATTCTTACAGGACCAAAAATTAAGGCAAAAAATCCCACAATGTAACAAAGGTAGTAAAGATTTTTGGTCATTCGTCAAAAATATTAAAAATTCTACCTCGTCTGACATTCCTACGCTCATTTACAATGACATTCCAGCTGTCACCTCTTTAGACAAAGCCAATCTACTTGCTGCTCTCTCTGCAGCGAACTCCACACTGCTATATAATACTTTGTATTCTTGTCCATGGGACAAGTCCACTTTCGCATTCGTACAGTTGCAGGAGTACTCAAAGGTCTTAACATATACAAATCAGCTGGTCCAGGTGGTATCTCCTGCATAGTTTCGAAGAGATATTATTCCACGCTGTCAAGACCTCTGCGTAAGGTTTTTGTCTATCCTACTCTTCAGGAATCTTTTCGAGTAGATGGAAAACAGCATTTGTCCAGCCCGTCCATAAAAAAAAAATCCCTAATGACCGGCAGAGGCAGAATGTTTTCGTAGCAACAGGTCCACTGGTGATTTGATGGCATATCTCACAGAGAAGTGGAATCAATCTCTCCATCAGTTTGGCAAAACCAAGATGGTTGCGCATGATATTTCAAAGGCATTTGACAGAGTTTGGCATCAGGCTCTTTTGCCGAAAATGCGTGCATATGGCGTCGATGAGTCTCTTCTTAAATGGATTAGAAATTACCTTTCGGGGCGTTCAATACAAGTCTGCAACTCACTAAATAAATCCTGCTGTTCCCCAAGGCTTGGTTTTGTCTTCGACTCTCTTTTTTATTTTTATAAATGATATCTTGCCTGCAACTTCTAGTCCAATGCATTCCTTCACTGATGATAGTACCCTCAATTTTTCATATTCGTTCCCTAACTTACGTCCTTGCTTTTCGGCCGTAGAAGTGGAAGAGGAACGGCAACGTATGTTAAGCACATTAAATTCCGACCTGAACAGCATAATCAAATGGGGTTCAACAGAGTGCAATGTAATACTTCCAAAACACAATGCTGTCTTCTGTCTCTCAAGCGAAACTATAGCATAAACATCTTCGATCGAATGATCAAATATTCGTGGTCGCTAAAACCACTGCAAAATGTCTAGAATTCCTTAAGCGGTGCAAGAAATATTTTACCTCGCCTGATCTGGCTTCAATTTATAAAGCATTCATCCACCCAAAGTTGGAATATAACGCCCATATCTGGTCTGGTGAACCAAACACCATTTTTCTAAAACTTATAGGTGATAGAGGCACTGTGAACTACATACATTCACTTGAACATCGTCGAAATGTCTGGTGTCTTTCCCTATTTTATCGCTTTTTTCATAAAAAATATTCCAGCGAAATAGCCAGCAGGAGCATTCCTCGCCTTCAAAATTTCATCCGCAATACGCGTTATGCTTCGAATGCGCATTAGTTCATTCTTAAGCCAAACTTCTTTCGTACTGTCATATTGAGGGTGGCCGTGGTGTAGTGGTAACATCAACGCTTGTCACGCTCTTGGTTCACGGTTCAAATCCTGATCTCAACAATCATCTATTTATTTCGTCTGAAATAAATAAAAAAGTCGATCAATTGCGAAAGCTTAGTCAACTCTACTGCGAATGCATAACACTGGCAGTAGGGTGGTCATATGGCTTAAATGCAACTTGATCGTGATGATGACATCAGGTGGAGGGAAAAAAAATACTGTGAATCATGAGCAACGACAAAAAGCAAAACAACCAAGCTCCCCAGTTATCTGGACGCCACCCTTGGAGTTTACTGAAACTTAATACGACCTAAGTTTCAAACCCACTACACCAATCTTCGCTTTCTCTCTCTTTCAATTTCTACAAACGCCCGTGCCCTGAAATAATTTAATGGTATTCATATCCCATTTGGAGCGCGCAAATTATAAAAAAAAAAATATATAGGGATTCGTTTATAAGCCGAACAGCACGAATGTGGAATGATTTATCAGGCTCTGTATTTCCCCAGCACTACAACCTCCATACATTTAAAGCCAACGTGCACAGGCTTCTTCTCTGTTCCTCTTCCCCATTTTCCTAAACGCCCGTGCCCTAAGCAATATAAGGATATTCATATTTTTAAGTAAATTTCCGACAATGAAAACGTAGCTTCAGTTTCGAACAATGGAATAATAACAAACAAAAATATATATCACGACGATTTCACTTGGATTTTAACTTGGATTGGGAGAACAGTGAAAATTACATTCCATGTGAACACCGTACGAGTATGCCTATAGTGTCTAATATTAAGGACACATAGCTAAAAGTAAAGTAGTCACCAGCAGCATCTTAGTTTTGTGGCAATGAAGAGCTGAGTAGACCATAGCTATCGAAAACCACTATAGACTTTACCGATTATTGATACTAAGTGTTTGGTCAAAAGGTCGATCCACGGAATGCGCCCTTCACTATCTCGTTACAGAGATCAAATCAGCCTACCGTGGCAAAGAAATCGCCCTTTGTGCATTCCTTGGCATAGAAGGTGCTTTTGATAATACTGGTTATGAATCCATCACTATTGCCATAGACGCAGGGGAATCTATGACGGTCTTCGCGGCTAAAGGCTGCCCCCATGGCAGCTCGTGATGGATGATTTATAACCATTCGTTTTCCCGATGAGGTAAAATATGTAGAAATTGGACAGGAAGCTTAACTGGAACTCCCATGTTAAGCATAAAATTGCCAAGGCGACCTCTGTCATGTGGACCTGTTGCCGTATGTATGGCAAAACCTGAGGTCTGTAGATACTATGCACACCTGTCCCACAACAGCCATATAAGCTATAATCGGTCTTACTCCGTTACACATTTTCATACAAAAAGTGTCAATTCGCAGTGCAGTTAATCTTCGAAAGTAGGGTGTTAACAGTACATGGGATCATGTAGATCTCATGGATCTAATACGTGACTTCCCCGAGCTTTATAACGACTACTATAGAAGCTGCAGGGACGTAGAGGAAATAGAATCCGTTCATCATCTCCCCTGTGACTGTCCAGCTCTGTCCAGCAAAAGGAGCCGTGCTTTTGGCAGATACTTCTTTTCAGAGGTGGGTGAGGTAGGTAGCATTGAGCTACCTAACCTAACCTCCCCGAGCTAGATATGCTCAGCACGGTTTCTGACTTTACACCCAAACCACTCTACACTTGGAAAGAGTCCTACAGTTTTCCAGGCCGAGCTTTACGCTATCGAGACCTGCGTTAATATAAACTTGCACTCAGTCATCAAAGGTCCCGCTATCCACATACTCACCGACAGGCAAGCGGCGCTTAAAGCACTGAAAATCAGTTCTAAGCTGCTTCGACAGTTTACAAAACTTGGCCCGATACAATAAAGTAAAATTGTGGTGGGTATCGGGTCATGTAGGCATTGACGGCAACGAAACTGCAGATCTGCTAGCCAGAAAAGGTTCCTGTGAGTTGTTCATTGGACCCGAACCCTTTTGCGGAATATCTGATTCTGCCTTTAAACTGACCCTAAACAGTTGGGAACGCAACATGTGCATTTCCCACTGGAATAATTCTCAAGGTCCCAGACAAGCTAAAAGAGTTGTCCAACCCTTCCAAAAAAGGCAGTTGATATCCTAAAATATAGCAGAAACGACATAAGAAGGCTTGTGAGCTTCCTTACTGGTCACTGTCAATTACTCTACCACCTTAGTAAATTGAAAATTTCAGAGAATATTACCTGCTGCCTCTGCCTAGAGGAGGACGAAACTGAAGACCATGTACTATTCGAGTATGTAGCTCTGTGTAGAAGTAGGAGAAACTTCTTCCTTAAGAATATCTCCATTACACTTAAGGAACTCCTCCGCAGCCGTATTTATAGCTTTTATAAGGAAAGTAGAAGTACTGCTGCCCTAAAAAGTGGCCTCTGGCACAATAGATCTTTGTGGTTGCATTGCCTACACGCCATTTGGCATGGCCACGTTCCTGAAAAAAAAAGTGTTCGGTCAAAGTTACAAGTAAAGGTCTCGTTGAAGACTAGTCCTAAAAAGCAGGTGTCTTCTGAAAATCGATTATGGAAAATTGCGGTATCTAAGGCGAAGACTCATTATGGATCGGGAACTCGATAAGAAGAAGAGAAGAACATTTTCACTACGGCAAGGTAAGTAATCAAAATAAATGAACATTTTCCCAGCTATAAATATGCCCAGGTATGTAGTACCTGGCTCACATAGGCCATTTACTATTGGGTATTCGAATTGATTGCACTCTAAATGCATCTTAGGACTGTTTAACTTTTTTTGAGAGGATCAGCAATGAAACTAGAATGTAAATAATATATACATATGTATATATACATAAAATTCTAAGTTAAGTGAAGCATAATGATTTTCCAAGAACCACTTAAAAAAAAAACTAAAAAAAATAACAATAATTAAAAAATTGTATCTAGTTGAATGCATCAAAATTCGAAAAAAAGACTTAAGATATTCTATCTTGTGGGTAGAGTTATTATGAAATTTGCAGTATTTTTTCGTTGAATAAGATTTCCTCACTTCTATCGTTGGCTCTCACCAAAAAATTTATTCAAATAGACTATTAAATCATAAAAACGAATTGCAGGCAGTGCTTGACATAGAGAAAATAGATGTGTGTTTAATAACGGAAACTCATCTTACAAATCAGTTATTTTTCAAAATCAGAAATTACGACACATATTGTACAAATCATCCATACAACAATGCACCAGGGGGAAGTGCGATTATCGTCAGGAAAACGATTGAACACTTTGAAGAAGACCAGTTATGTACCGACGAATTCCAGGCAACCACGATATCAATTAAGACAGAACAAAACTTATTATCACTAACGTCGGTGTATAGTCCTCCAAAACATAAAATTAGCTCGGATCAATATAAATTCTTAATACAAAAACACAAAAACCGATTCATAATGGGTGGCGACTTTAACGCTAAACATACGCAATGGGGATCTCGTCTAATAACAACAAAAGGCCGTGAACTGTTAAAAGCGATACGAGAAGAAGGTTGTGAACCCATGTCAACTGGTAAGCCAACGTACTGGCCAACGGATAGAAAGAAAATTCCAGACCTGATCGACTTTTTTATTACAAATCAAGTCTCCAGAAATGTGCTTCATATCAAAGAAGGAAAAGATTTAAATTCTGATCATTCACCTATATATTTAATATATAATGACAGGGTAAACATGAAAAATACAAACTCTTACCTTGTAAATAAATTTACAGATTGGAATTACTTTCAAGCATTATTAGATCAGAACTTAAACTTTAACACAGTGCTGTGTAATAAAAACCAACTAGAAGATGAAGTATTGGATTTTACGGAACAAATACAAAAAGCTGCTTGGAAAAGTACTCCTCAGATAAAAAAGAAAGAAATCGGGTATAGTTATCCGAAACCAATACTTAACTTAATATCCGAGAAGAGGAAATTAAGGAAAAAATGGCAACAATCAAGATACCCGTTGTACAAGTCACAATTAAACAAGCTTACAGAAATGATTCGCTCCCAATTAAATGAGCTCAAAAATAAAGCAGTTAACCGAAAATTACGCTAACTAAAAGCCGATAAATCGACCGAATACTCATTGTGGAAAATAACCAAAAATCTTAAGCGTGCTATTCAACACAACCCACCAATTAAATTAAATGGGCCAAAAACCAACTCTGAGAAAGCAGACGCATTCGCCGAGTATCTGTTTTTCAACCCAATGAGAGACAACATGTAGTAATATGGCCGAAAATCGAGCAACAATCCGTGGAAATTCCTTCAGTTACACCCTTGGAGGTAGAAATTATTATACAAAAGGATCTCAAGAGGAAAAAGTCACCTGGCTATGATCTTATTACTGCTGAGCTATTACAACACCTACCGCCTAGAGCTAAGATTAAATTAACAATACTTCTAAATGCTTGTTTGCGCCTGAAGTATGTCCCCTGCTATTGGAAAGTTTCAGTGGTTATAATGATTCCCAAGCCAGGTAAAAATTCGCACGAAATGTCATCCTACAGGCCAATCTCCTTACTGTCCATTTTGTCAAAAATATTCGAAAAGATCCTGCTGACGAGGCTTAAGCCATTTATAACAGCGAGAATATGATTCCATCTCATCAATTTGGCTTTAGAGACCGACATTCTACTATTGAGCAGGTACATAGAATCACCAACATTGTCGAAGAAGCCCTTGAAAATAAAATGATATGTTCTACAATATTCCTGGATGTCGCTCAAGCGTTCGATAAAGTATGGCATGAAGGCCTACTCTATAAGCTCAAAACTCTTTTTCCTAGAGAATATTCAACAATTCTAGAATCTTATCTCACTGATAGATATTTCCGAGTAAAACAAGAAGATGCCTATTCTGCGTTGAAAGCGATCAAAGCCGGTGTTCCCCAAGGAAGCATACTAGGCCCAACAATGTATTTACTATTCACAAATGACATGCCAACCTTTTCGAATTGCACACTTGCTACGTTTGCTGATGACACTGTCATTCTCACAGTTGGAAAAAATGAAGTAGAATCAACTCAAACCCTACAGAATGCTGTAAATGCTATATCTGACTGGACCAAAAAATGGGGTTTAAAGCTAAATAGCATGAAATCCATACATATAAATTTTACGAACAAAAAGATTCAACATATTCCAATCATTGTTAATGGGATACAAATACCTTATTCCTATACAGCAAAGTACTTAGGAATGAACCTGAACGCTAAATTACGATGGAAAGAACATATAAAAAAGAAAAGAGAAAAGCTTAATATGAAGCTGAGAAAACTCGATTGGCTGATTGGCAGAAGATCTATTCTATCAATACATAACAAACTTCTTATATATAAACAAACATTAAGACCTATATGGATATACGGCATTCAACTCTGCGGGTGTGCTGATAAAAATAACATAGAAATAATTCAGCGCTTCCAAAATAAAGTCTTAAGATGTTTAGTAAATGCTCCATGGTATGTCAGAAACTACGACTTACATCGCGACCTTAAGCTTAAATCTGTTGAAGAAACGATCCGTGAATTTGCAACAGCCCATCACTCAAGACTTGGACGACATATCAACCAGGAAGCAGCAAAACTTTGCGATACAACTGGGATTAATAAGGAAAATTATTCTCCAGTTGAGGTGCTCTTGGTGCCAACCACATTAACGGACATTTCTTTAAGAATTCCATAGATGCCCCCCAATTTTGTGAAGTACTTGTCTATATTTTGAGGGAGGCTATGGAGTTTCCAGTTTTCAGTAGTACCGGCCGGTATTTTCAAATTTAATTTTCCCCAAACAATCGTTAATTAGTCATGATTTGCTAAGGAACATAAATTATTTGTAAGACGTGTTATATCTCATAAATACTACACATATCTGCTAATTTAAACACCACTTTATTTCCACTTAATTAACAACTAGATTCTCCCATAAATCCCTTCAAAGTCGCTTAAATTTGAATTAAAAAAAGCAAATTGAAACAATTGAATAAAGTCTACCTTAGGGTAGGCAGGCACCTACTCGTTGTTGTAAAATTATTAAAAAAAAAAAAAAAATGTAATTAAAAACTTTTTACAACTTTTCCTCGATGATGAAAAACCACACTCTCTCTCTCTCCGTCTCTTTAGATGCCAATGAACGAATCTCTTAATTTCCATGGTTTAAAAGAAAAAAAAAAAAAAAAAAATGTTTTAGTATATTTTCTTTTTTAGTTAGATATATTAGATACTATGCTCTTTAACTAACGCACACCATCGCCACCATTTAAAAGAGAACGAAAATTGTGCTTTTTCAGCAATTCCACCACCCACCCACCCCTAAAGGAATTCGAGCTCGGCGAGAATCAATGCGTTCGTTTTTGGTATAAATCGACAATAGACCGCCGCTGAAATGTATCTCGAACGTCGGGGGGGCAACATCGCCGCGCGCCGAGCACGTCATCATCGTTCTTCGTGTGTGCCCCAGTATTATTGAATAAGATAACTTTGTTATCATTTTCGTCTTTCCATGTTGTGTACTTCTTTCATTTCGAATTTCGTTAGTATTTTTATTTTTTTTTTCTAAACTACTATTGTTGTTGTTAACATTTATGTAAACTCTCAAAAGGTACATGAAAAAGTAGTCAAATTCTAAATTAAAAAATTTATAAAAAAACACCAATGCCACCGTTGTCTGCAACGCAGAGACTGAACATTATATTTATCAACAAAAAATAAAATAAAAATTTATAAATAAAAAAAGAATATAATTACAAGTTTATAAATAAACATTTGTATCTCTTGACGAGCTTTAGTTAATACGTGTAGAATAATATATGTTAGTAACAGCGCGAGTTGTTCTGAGTTTTAAATTTTGAGTTTTCTTCGTTCTGTGGTATATTATTTTTTAAGATGAAATTTTCACACGGATTTCTTAATCATGTCGAAAAATATGAATAACACGCGTCATACTCATAATCGTTAAAAAATCGCCATCAATATATCTATGCGAGCGCGGCGGCAAGAGTACACTCAAAATATAAAAGAAATGTGTTTTTTCCGTTTTTGTTAAATAGAAAAAATAAAAACAAATCGTGTTCATACATATATACAGCGAGTATCTTAAATTCGTACCGATACTCATCCGTTGTCGATATCTTTAGTGATTTTTTTTAAAGGTGTATTTGTGGATAAAAAAACGGTTTTTGCGCTACTCTCGGATGGTCAATTATAATAAATTTAATTTGCTTTGATTTGTTTGTTTGTTGTTTTTATTATTTGTTGGCCTGTGAAATAGAAAGAAAATTAATGTGACTTCTATTTAGTTCATCAAAGAAAAATAAAATTCGACTATTCGTTCGTGGATAAAAGGTTGCGGGAGTTTTTTGTAGTTTCGACTACAAGTTTTTTTTTTTTTGTTTGAAAAGAAAAGAAGGAAAACCTTCGGTGTGCAGTCGCGAATTTATTTACTATCTGAGAGTATGTTGATAAAATAAATCGTTATACTCAGTGAGAGAGTGAGATACAATCTTATCGTGGAGTTACACGATATGAAAATAGTTTCAATTGCGTAAAGTTTGTGTTGTTTTTTTTTCTTGTGTAACGCTCTACGGATAACTAGCTACGTTTTGTATGCAGAGAGTGAACAATCAGAAGGATACAATTCCTATTATTGCCTGTATTTGGCGAAATTAAAAATTCAGGATACGTGTAGAACACTACGACCACCATCACCAACTTCGGAGCAGCAGCAGTAGATATCTTTTCCGAGAGTGACTGGGTAAGCATGGAAATATTTACTTTTTTCTTCTCTGAGAAGCTTATCTGTGTGGCAGAGTTGCCAGTTGAGCTAAAATTACTCATTTTACGAAGTATTTTCTTATACATATTGGTAGATACCTGTTAGGGTATATTATATTATGTCAATAATAAGACTTTTCGGCGCAGAACCCAACATTTTGCACATGGCACCCATTTGTTGAGCTTGACATTCGCTTTCCAAATGTAAATCTTTTTGAATTAAATTGCCAGTTACGGACCCTACCTAATGATTAAGTCCAAAGCTTTGTCCACCATAAACCAAGCTTTCTTCTTTTGCTAAATATTTTGGCTTGGCCCTCGATGAAGTACATTTAGTTAAACATTGCCAATAGAATTATTTAGTGCAGCCAATGTTGATAGGGTAGGCTACGGTTACGATGACCATTTTTTCAAATCGAAATATGAGACAAAAAAATTTACGGTTGATACTCTGACACACTGTACGAAATGATTTTCATGAGATGCTGGCTCAGAGAGTACAAATACAACACTCAGAAGAATTCAGATTATGAAAAGTAGACCTGATTAAGTGCGCCTCGGGGTTCATATTGTCAAAAAAGAAAACCTTTTCCGAATATTTGGACCGGAAATCGATTTCCGTTAAATTCGGATTAAAGTCGAACATTATGAAAGAATTGTAATAATTTTCCGAAATATTAAAAATTCGGTACCCACCTTATACAAAAATTCAATGCCTAAAATCGAACATATTTGCGCGTAGGACACCCCATTAGCGAGATGTTAACTTCCGAAAATGATTTTTAACAACTTCGGGGTAAAGTGTGACATTTTGGAAGCGTTCCTATAATTTTTCGAAAGTTTTGACAAAACCGACATCCATCTTGTGAAGAATTTTAAAACCGATAATTATATGGAAATAATATTTCCCATTCGTGCATCGCTTTCGAGATATTAGCAGTCCAAAACGACATTCATTAACTTCAGGGTAAAGTCGGACAGTTTGGAAAATTGCGTAGCTACACTTTTCGAAAACCAAAAAGAGTTCGCCATTGCATAGATTGCGTACCTTAAGCTTTGAAATTTTTTTTAAAAATTCGGGATCTATTTTGTACAAAATTTAAAAACATAAAATTTCCAACAAAATAATTTGTTTTAAAGTATACCCTGTTTTGGAATTATTCTTAGTTAATGCAGACTTCCAGTAACTGCAATCCGAAGGAACAGACGAGTATTTTAAATGTCAAATCAGAAAATTGTCTGTCAAGGAATTTTGCTACGACATCCAGAAAACGGTGAATGTAGGGAAACTTAAGAAATAGCTGCTATTTCCCATTACATTATCGGACTTCAGGCATTATTAGAAAAAATTACAAAAAATAGATTTTAACTTAAAATTCCAAAAACAACTGAAGGCCGTGTGCGTTATTATTCACTCGATATGCTCTGTTCGACTTTAAGTGGAATTGTTGAAATTGTTACAGATTTGATTATTTTTTATTGACCCCGAAGTAGCGGCTCATAATTACAAAACATCTTGTATATGTATGTAATATATATTTTTGGTTGCTGTAAGCTCTTTCGTATATGCTAGATCTCAAACATTACTCGTAAAGTGGCGCATTCTCTTCCCGATAGTGCTGTTTTTTTCGAAATTCAAATTCAATTAATTAGGTCGATTTTTCGAAATCTCTTCGAACTCAATATCTTAAAATCTTGATCTGATAGGAATATTCTGATACCGGTTTCGATACTTGGAATCGATATACAGAAGTTAAAGTACGAAAACCATGTTGCACAGTGCAATCAGGGAAAACGAGATTCAAAACTTTTTTTTAGAAAACAGTTAAATAATGATCCAAAAAACTAACTTCTATCGAATACTGATTTAACTGTTGACCCAGTTCTGAATTCTTCTAATCCCATAAATGTAGTCTCAATCCAACACTATGCACTGTCAATTTCAACTTAATACCACTTTAAGGCCAGTTGATTGTCTTCCTAATTCAGATAAAGAACAAAGAATTCAAGGTTGCCTTAAATATAGTTGACATAGTTTTAGTAAAATTATATTTTCTTCTAGAGGTATTTGGTAAAGTGGAATTGGCATTTAAATATAAATTCAAACAACAGTATGTGTAAATATATACGGAATGTTGTCAATTTGTTTATACCAACTATGTGCAGTTCCATGAAAGAAAAAAGAATTACGACCAACATTTGTGATTCGGTTCACAAGAACTCCACTATCTTATCGGCTATGAAAATGTACGTCACAAAATCTAATCACTATCATCGTTTTGAATGTTAGACAGACAGCCTAATCGTGGGAGGATGAGAATCGAAATTAGTAGAAATAACAAGTGAAATATTTATTAATGACCCAGTACTTACAACGTCTATTAGCTAACGAATTCCAATTAAATATCCGGATGTTCACTTGCGGATTAGTTAACCTGCACTTCTCGTAGGCAGTCATAAAATCAGTGTAAAGGTATTCAATATTGATTGTTTGCTTGTGAATTTGGCACATTTTATCGATTATTATACATACGAGTATTATTACAAAACCAACATTTTTTCGGTTAAGTGAGATTCCAGCCTGCTTGACTACTTTAACATTGGCTAGCTCAGCTGGACGGAATTACTCTTCGTTGTCTATTAAAATTTGTAGGACCTCGTCGACCACAGGTAGCCATATCAGTGGGGAAAAGATAACGCCGTGAGGATTTCCTTTGGGAATTCCTGCGTTGAGTTGATCATGCGTATTCTTGGGCAAGGAACAAATCCAGTCACAAAGACCGGCATTGAGTTTTTCACTTCAAAGACTACTAAGGATAGCCTCGATGCTATTAAAAACAATGTCTATATATAGAAGCGACCTTTCAGTTGTAGATACTATATTGTGTTGTGTAGTGTGTTGTGTTGTAAATTGGACAGGTAGTTGGTCCCAATCTTGGGAATAATGTACAGATCAATCAAATGCTTCACAGCTTTCAGAAAGATGTTCAGTCAGATGACCTGTAGTCTTTGACTGTGGATGAAGTGACTGGTCCCGGATTTGGGAATAAAAATGACTTGTATCTCTCTCTAAGCTATGGGAATTTATCGGGCAGATTCGCATGAGCCTCAGAACTATTATTTTCTCTGGCCTTTGCAGCCCAATCTACTTTGTGGTCAGCAGTTATATTTATACATATATATATTGGCGCTAGCAGCCCAATCCTTCTCGCACCCACTCTAGCTGTGCGCTTCTCGAAAGGTTGGGACTTACAGTCTTATGCCGTTTTCGAAGGGCAATTTCTTTCGATTAAGTGAAACTTCTCAGGACAGTTTTACTCTCGGATGTTTGTCAGACGTTCGCGAAAGGTGGGACCGTGAAAAAACTTATTTTTTAGTTTTGTGTTTTCTTGTATTCGAACCTTGAACCTTTCGCTCAGTGAGTGAGTGAGTGCTGATATTAACTTTCTCAACATTTTGGAGAGACGATCGTCTGTGCGATTATCGTATGACAGGCACCCAGACGCCACAGTGCTCTCTAACCTCCATTGCAGTCAAGTCTCCAGAGCTGAAATTAGGCAAGACTAGTACATCAAGATTTTTCTTGGCTAAGATACAAGTTCTAGCCTTGTCCTTATTGCACCCCTATAGATCGTGTTACAATTTTTCAACCCTAAGCCCATCATTGGATTGATTGAGAAGAACTCTTAATCTAGTTTCTTTAGAAGGTATTACTATCCGCTAATGTGACGGTTTCCTCGATTTGAACTTACGAAAAAAAGAGAATCTGGCAACACCATACTGAAGTACTAAACACTGTTAGAGCGCAAAGTTCCCAATTCAAAGAGAACATGGAAATCTCTTTCAAGGAGTTAGCAACTAGTTAATATTAGCAACCTTCAACCACCTCACTGTTGTATGAATTTGAGTGTGGAGAGATTGCGATTTTGCTGAGTACCCTTTCGGAATAAAGAGAAATGCAATTCTGACAACTCTGGGCCAGTTTCCGATTTTTTTTCTTAAGTACCTATTCCTGCATAACTGTGTTGTTATTTACATTGCCGTGCAGTACCTAGAAAAGTAGGATATAATAAAATATATACGGTACATGTGTGTTTCGGTGTGAATTGTTGTTAAATTATTCCCAAGATTGTTCGTATATCTTCCAAATCCTTTGGTCCTATTTATCTAAAACACATATGCGGCCCTCGGTTTTCGCGATTTTCAATAAATTAACCTCTGTTGACAAATGTGTGTAATAAAAGTGAACAAATACAAAAGAAATAAATCTATGAAAGGTAATTGAATTGTATATACGTATGTAGGTATCCGTATCCTTGTATCTATACTACTTGACAATACTAATTGATGTGACTTGTTTAAAAAAAAAAAAAAAAAAAATCTAAACCAACATAAAACGAAAAAAAAAAAAAAAAGATACACGAACCAACCAACATAATTTTATACGATAAAAAGTTATATAAGCTTTCATCTGGTGCTGTGCTGCTGGTGCTGCTTTTGTTGTATGTATATGAACCGTTATATACACAAGGATAAGGAGCACAGAGAGAAAATATCCTTTTAGTATTAAAATAAACGGAAAATGGAAATAGCACAAAAAACTTGGGTCGAATCAATGCGGCTTACTTCGGAAAGAAACAACCTTATACTCGTCGTTGTTGGACGTCTTTTTATACAGAACATTCAGGTGTGTATACCGTTAAGGGATACATATGGTTGAATATGAATTTTACACTAGAATAGGACTTAAAGTTTTCGGCATTTAAATTTTTTGTTGACTAAAATCGAGCTGAGAACTGGAAATTTGTGCTGAGTTGAATCCATCCATCTACCTCATCCATCACCTGAACGGTAAACATCTAACTGAATCTATTGGATTTTCGGGTTATTATTCTCTTTTACTCGGTTGAGCTTATGAAACGAGGGTAGTTCACGGCAGAGAAGGGTAGTGGTGGTGGGTGGCAGTTTATTTATAAAAGTTAAGAGACTCTGACTTTAATGGAGCATGCGGGGATCGTCCTTTGGCACACAGGTTGTATTCTGTACATATATACTTATCTAAAGGACTATATACCCTACACACGGATGTATGTATAGGTACATATGGATGGGAATATTTTCATTTCTATTTGAGAAGAAGAATTTCAGTTTCGAAATGAATACATCCAATGTTTGTAAGGACTTTAATATGCTTCTACTTATAGACAAAAGTAGCGAGCAAGGAGCGTCGAACAAACGGTGTGCGCGGTGTGTACGATGAATGAACTAGGTGTATGCGTAAAATTCAATGACTCTGAAGTAATTATCAAATCGAAAATATATACGGCATAAAGCCTTCAAATGAGGGGATTTAATTGGTTTTGTTTGGATAAAAATCCATAAAGCAGGGAATAGAATTGCTTAATTTTCGGGAATCTGACTCTGACTTGCGCTTATTTTTTTTTTTTTTCCTTTGTTTTAATTGTGTCTTTTTTGAGTGCTAGAAGAACTTGACTTTAATTTTCTCGTCTTACCCACACCCCTTTTGAATATTTAGTGAATTGTAAAGTGAACACAAAAATAAAAGAACAAACTATAAATAACTACATGTATACCTAATACCTATGTGTGTATGGTGACCCAGACTCTATTTATAAATCAATATATTATCCTGCTCATTTTGTGGGTGCCATATTTTGTACTAACTACTTGTTGACACATTTCGACAGGTATATGTAAATTTTATCCCCTATACCTACTTACATGCATTGCTTGGTATTTTTCGTCAGGCGTGTGAAAAGACCAAGTGTAAGGGCATTGACATTATAACTTGGGATTTTTGAGACAACCCCGGATAAGGAGAAATCCGGGGCAAGTTGGGAATACGTATCTCTGTAAATCTGGGGATGATTTTCCCGGGAAATGAGACTTTTCTCGAATGTCGATTGATTCGTTTGCCGGATGTGCAGTTACTCCATATTGTATAGGTAGTTATGTTTGCGAATGTTAATTGTGGA
This sequence comes from Pocota personata, assembly GCA_963082735.1. NCBI lineage: Eukaryota > Metazoa > Arthropoda > Insecta > Diptera > Syrphidae > Pocota > Pocota personata. Next base: position 54,187,942 of record OY720430.1, read on the forward strand.
TGATTTTCTGCTGAACGATTTCATTTACTGGAATGGAAGTAATAGATTTTGAAATGTTTGCTTGGGTAAAGGTTATGTGATAATTCGTATGAATGGAGGTTATTTCAAGAACTTTTGCAAGTTATTGCTAAGTCGAATTTTCAAGGAATTCCATCCGTAACTGATGCTTGAACTTACGATCATCCGATGTTAAGTACGATCATTTTTCTCCTGATGTCGCACCAGTAGCCGCTTGTGACATACGGGTACAGAAAAAGGAAACATTTTCGGAAAATTTGCACTGAAAATGGATTTCCATTAACTTCGTGGTAAAGTCTGCTAAATTAAATCATTTTTAAACCTCTACTGCATGAAATATTGTTTAAAGAGGAAAAAATAAAACGCGCTTAAAATAGGAAAAAAAAACAAAAAAATGTTTATTTGTTTAAATAATTAGAATACAGGCCAAATTTGACTTCGTATGCAGTAAGGGTTATATAACTTAAACATTTTTCCGTTAAGTTTGAATTCATAAAATATAAAAAAATAACAAAATAAATATAAATTAAAAAAATAAAAAAATATAAAAGTATTAATCAGTTAAGTATTAAAAAGTCAAATACTGGTTGCACGTTGTGCGTCTATACACCGTGGAATTTAGAAATGCAATTTCTTTTTTCATTGTAACACAAATGAACTTTTCATTTTTGATAAAAAATAAATGAACGATAAGTACAATCGTTTTGGCAAAATTGCCGTTTTTTTTTTTTTATTTGTGGGAAATGACCAACATTGTCGAAACGAACTGATAGCAACGGAAAATCGTGATGCCTTTTAGGGCGCTTTCTTTTTGGTGTCGCTTGTACTCGTATTTCAGTAGGCGATCGGATACTTATTTCAATATTACTCATAGAGGATGTTGAAGTCGCAGGAGATCCAAGTCTAGATCCAGTACAGGGCCGCCCACGTCTTTTCAAAGGCTGCTTTTCGGCCTTTCATAAGTGCTCGGCAGTTGCAAGTTTAAAGTCAAACAAAGGTAAATGGAAATCATGTTGACGACGCCTAAGAATCCATGCGTTCACTGTACATATACCATTTCTTGGATCGCAAGGGTCAAGTAAGTCCCCCCCCCCATATATTTATTATATACTGCAACAGCTTGTGGAACAGGAATGGTTTTATACTGCTTATCCTTTCTGGAGTAACGGCAGTTGTTTGTTACTGGATTCATTCCAACATAGGGTGACATTAAGGTAACTATTTTGTTGTCAAACCAGGACACTAAACTCAATTTAACTCCATCGATAGTTGCCACTTTTTCCATCATACTTCCACGACCTTGCTTCATCAGTTCATCTTTCGGAATTCTCGAGTTTGGCACTCGGTTGAGTCTTACAGTTCCTAGTGGCAAAAGACCACTTTTAAATAAATAGACCTCCAAGGTTGGACTTGTGATTAACATTTTTTTCTACCGTTGACGTTAGTCTGGTGACAACGTTATCACTGACTCCCAGATCTGGCACCTCGTCAGGAAATTTATTGCTCTGGTGCCGGCAAATAAATCAAAATCATAACTAAATCCGGAAATTCCACTTAAAACTTGGTTCTTATAGCCCCATTTATGTGGTTTAGCTGGGTTATATTGTTTCAACTCATGGCAGCCTTTCGTCGGTATGATTTGTTCGTCTACGGCGAGGAACTCTTCTTTTGGAATCAACAATAAACGTTCTCTTATTTTTTCCAAAAGTGGTCTTACTTTGAAGAGTTTATCATGTCCTTCTATTCTAAAAGGTTCATAGGCATTGTCATTGAAATGTATGAACCTTTTGATTGCTTCCCACCTGTTGCATGTCATCATTTCGAAAATAATCGGTTGCCCTACAGTCTTACCCCAGTAATGCCTTGATGAAGGAAGTTGACAACAAGACATGAATATTACCATCCCGATGAATTGCTCCATTTCATTCCTTGTGATATTTACCGGCTTGTTTTGCTTTTTTATTCGATTCATCTATATGAAAAAAAAAAACTTAACAAAATCCGATGGTGTCTCTAGGCCTTTTACGGATTCTGGAAGTTCAGCCGATCCTTTAAATTTGAATTGTTCTTCGTCGTAAGCAGGAAGATGATCCTTTCTCCAAGAAATTTGTTCTTTTTTTTTGATGTCGTTGCTTTCAGGGCTTCGGATTTCGGTGCAACAAGGGGTTCATCATCTGATTCAGATTCTATGCCAGTTTCTTTCACCGTAATGTTGCCACTTTAGTTATGGAAATGCATCTCCGTCTCTAGTTCCATATCCGAATCTCCTGCTAATTTATCATCGCTTTACGATCCATCCCCAGGAATAGGGTTAACGAGTGAAGATCGTCCATAAAAACGGAGAGGTTCCATTTCTAAAGTAAAAAGAACCAAACTGTATTTCATCTACAAACTAAACGTAAAAAAATGGAAACAATTTTCGTATCACAACAAGAAAAAACTGAACAAAATGTGTAGATTTTCAACCCCTTGCTGCATACGAAGGCAAATATGGCTTGCGCACTTTTACCTCTCAAACGAGCAAGATAACAATTTTTTTTCAATAAAAATCTCAGCGTTGCAAAGAGCATTGGACACACAATCAGAAATATATTTTTATGACCACTTTACTCACCTAACATCAAAATTATTATTATTTAAAATTTTTCACACTTTCGTTTTCAATGCCAACGAACTGACGACTGACCTGCAAGCATGAATATCACCCTTCCTGTTTGTGGCAGTTACACAAAAAGTACCGCTATGTGTTCTCAGAAATGCACAGACGAGGATCGTGTTGAGTTTTGACAATTTTTTTTTATAAAAGTAAGGAGAAAAGGGATGTAAATGTAAAAAGCCATATTTGGCTTCGTATGCGGTAACCCTCTACCTACCATATTGAGAGTGCATCAAGCAAACAAAAGAATTCAGTCATGATATCAAATATGTAAAGGGTGGTTAAATTTTAAGGGCCGATGTTGAATGTGAACCACACCTAAACGTCAAGTTTTTTTCTGCATTTCATTTGACATTTCTCAATTTCAGACTATCTCAATTTGAACCATGGAAAGATACACAATCGAGCAACGCGTTAAAGTTATTCAGGCTTATTATGAAAATGGGCGTTCAAGTCAAAATGCATATCGTGCATTTCGTGATTCTTTCGGTCAATTTAATCGTCCAAATGTGCGTACAATCGGAAAAATCGTGCAAAAATTTGTGCAAACCGGGTCTGTAGGAGATGTGAAAACACCAGTGCATGCTCGTACAGCTCGTACTGCAGAAAATATTGCTGCTGTTCGCGATAGTGTGGCTGAAGAGCCGTCCACCTCAACTCGTCGTCGTGCCCAACAATTGCACCTCTCACGCTCGTCGTTGATGAACATTATGCATAAAGACTTGCATTTACGCGCTTACAAGGTGCAATTGACTCAAGAACTAAAGCCTCTTGACCATTTCAAGCGTCGTCAATGGTCACAATGGTGCCAAGAAATGCCAACAGTGGATGATCAATTTTCGAAGAAAATCATCTTCAGTGATGAGGCACATTTTCACCTCAGTGGATTCGTCAATAAGCAGAATTGCCGCATTTGGGCGAATGATAATCCAAAAGTGATTGTCGAAAAACCAATGCACCCACAAAGAGTGACTGTTTGGTGCGGTTTATGGGCTGGCGGCATCATCGGGCCGTATTTTTTCCAAAATGAGGCCGGTCAGACAGTTACTGTGAATGGTGTTCGCTATCGTGAGATGATAACGAACTTTTTATGGCCCGAATTGGAAGATATGGATGTGGACGATATGTGGTTTCAACAGGATGGTGCCACTTGCCACACAGCTAACGAAACAATGGCTCTTTTGCGCGACAAATTCAATGGCCGTGTTATCTCACGTGGTGGCGATGTCAATTGGCCGCCAAGATCATGTGATTTGACACCGTTGAACTTCTTTCTTTGGGGTTATTTGAAAGAAAAGGTGTACGTCGATAAGCCAGCAACAATTCAAGAGCTAAAGGATGAGATAATTCGGCACATTAACGGCATAGAACCTCAATTATGCCTCAGCGTCATCGAAAATTTGGACCATCGGATGGAGGTGTGCCGCCGAGGTCGCGGCGGCCATTTGGCCGATATTTTGTTCCATATATAATTGAACCATACCAATATTATCATAATAAAAATAAATGACAGTAATTTCCTAAATAATTTGTATTTTATTCAAAATCAACATCGGCCCTTAAAACTTAACCACACTTTACATACATCTAAATAGTCAGTTCAAAATAACTTCTTTTTTTAAAGTTTAAAAAAGTACATACATAGACACGTAAACAATTGTTTCTCGCATAACAATTCAGAAATTCAGAGTAACTGAAATGCCACTGATGGAGCATAACCTCCAAAGTTTCTTAAGCACTACTTAAATATGCCTTATGATCTACTATTTCTTCTCCAAAAGTTAAATTCAACTTAGTGACATTTAAGATGTACTTTGTATTTCGTTCAAACTGTTAAGCGGAGTTATGACTCGTATCAGCAAACGGGCAAACGCTATTGGAACGAATGTTTTATTCATTTTCAAAAGTAAAAAAGTTTTAAAATACGAAGTTGTTTTGTTTGGAAGTTTTATCATCTCGAGTGACTGAATTAAAAAAAAACAACGTAAAAACTCCGAATGAATTCAATTATCAAAGTTCCAGCACTTACATTTCCCTGTCACAGCCTTCATAACTTTTGAATCGTTAGATGTAGAACATTTACTAACCCGCAAAGAGTTCTGAAGTAAGATTTCGGAAAATTGGAAAAACTGAGGCTTGTTGATAAAGTTCCTACAAGAAACCTACACCTCTGATGACGAAATACAAGGCAGGGCAAAAGTAATGCAAATGGAGTCAAATGTCATTGTGCTTTGACACTTATGTTGTAGACAGATAGAGAATTAGTTGACAACAAGCAATTGAGCGATATACACCTGAAGAACGCGGAATTGTTGTTACTGCTTATTTGACCAATTTCCGGTCTGTTGTTTTAACGCAGCGTGAATTTCGTCGTCGTTTTCCTCGTCGTCCTGCACCATGTGTGTGAACAATTAAGAGTTTGGCTGAGCATGGAGAATCCACATGAAATGCACGAAGAGCCATTGCATCCCCTCAAAGTGACTGTTTGGTGCAGCATTTGCAGTGAAAAAGTGATTGGCCCTTATTTTTTTGAGGACACCGACGCACGGCACCACCGTAACCGTAATTGGTGAGCGCTACAGACAGAAGTTAAATTAGTTTTTTTTTTTTTTTGCCGCAAGTTGCTGAATTGGGTCTCGAGCACTGTTGGCTCCAGCAGGACGGAGCAACCGCTCACACAGCTCGGGAAATGATGGAGATTTTGAATCACCAATTTCCGGGCTGTGTGATTTCCTGTTTTGGCGATTTGAATTGGCCGGCCAGTTCGCCAGATCTGACGGCGCCAGACTTCTTCCTTTGGGGCTTTTTCAAATATCGCGTTTACCACAACAAACCACAAACCTTGCAAGTCTTGAAAGCCAACATTGAAGAAGAAATCATCAACTTGGAACCAGATGTTTTGCGAGCAACAATTCAAAATGCCATGAAACGAACTCAAATGTGCATCTCTTCAAGAGGTGGTCATTTGACCGATATCATTTTTTCAACTTAATGTCTTCAATTTTACACCTTCAAATAAACTTTTCGTGAAAACAGAGCCCAATTTTTTTCATTTCTAACAAAATGTCAGCCAATTCACATTATGACATTACTTTTGCCCCACCTTGTATAAGTCAAATTATTTTTGAAATTGTCAGTATAGGTAGATAACTCGCTCAAAACGGAAAAGGCACCCTGTCACTACCCACCTGAAAAAAAAAACGTTATACTGGAAATTTTATTGATTTTTTAAGTTCACAAAGTATTCTCCAATCCAAAGCCTATGCTCAATGTTTATTTCCATACTTAGTGTTCGTATTTTAAGTTGTACTCATGTACGAGTAATTTCTAGAGGTGCTGTACTGTCTGTTTTGTAAAAGTAAATTGTCATTTTGTCAAATATATCGTAATCATGCGTGTTGCTACGGCATATCTCCCGTAATTTACTAAATTGTAAACGGCAACTTTGTAGATACCTACAATAGTCATAGAGACAAAGAAGAAATTAAAGCAACTCATCACCTCAATGTGCATCCCATGCTAACCAAAAGTTTAGGATTCTCGGCGGTAGCTACTTCGCGTACCGGTCTCTTTAAATGTACTCGGGGGTAATCTACTTGTAATAGTTACATACTTGTAATAGTTATTACGTAATGGACATAATAGTCGTTTTCCATTTGACCAGAGCAAGTAGTCGCATATACATACAGATGCTCGTGCTCTTTGTACAGGGTGGATGATGAATGTAGTTACTATTACGTTTTTATCCAGATGACGGGCAATAGGTCCTTTTGCTAAACAACGAAAAAGTGTATAAATTAAATTGAGGTTAGGTTTTACTACTGGAGAGAAAGAGTGCACTAAAATCTACTCTCAAGTACCTGGAGATACTTCATAACTGGAGCTAGCTAAATATCAAATTCTTGAAATTTCCAAATTATAATGTAGACGGTCCAGTTGGACCCCTATGGTTGGTTGGTGAACTTATAGTCTTCACTTAGGCGTCCATTGAGCCCGTTATGTTCCCCTCGCCTGTCGAACTGTAGGAATAGTGCTCTGATGTGGGAACATGATGAAAGTCCTATTGCGCCTGACAAGTAAGTTCAATTTAATTTTGCACTCCCTTACTAGTCGTGATTTCGACATTGATCGCGCTAATTGCTGCTTTGCTGTCCGAGCAGATGTCGATTTGCCCCTCTTCGCTGGTGTCTTCTGCTAGTATTTCGGTTGCTTTCATAATTGCAGACTTCTGCTTGGAACACTGTTACAAATGGCTCTAGGTGAATAGCAAGTTCAATCTGTGGGTTAGCACAAAAGATGCCATGACATGTTAGAGCCATCTGTATATACCGATAATCCTTTGCAGTTTCTTGTCGTTCTTTCATACTTCTAGTATTCTCTTGTGGGGAAAATTGTTTCGAAGTTTTTGAGGAACGTACCTATACGATTTTTCAACAACATTATCATTTCGGTGATTTTTCGAGGTACCGTGTTTGCACCTTCGTTGAAATGGCGATAGTTCTAAGCCGTAAGGCTGAAAGACCGGCAATTTTCTTCGCTTCGAGGTGCACTGGTAGGATGTTTAAGATTGCTTCCATGGCTGCGGTTGGTGTTGAGGATTGTGCTCCTGTGATACCGAAGCAGACCATACGTTGCACCTTTGTTAGTAAGTCGCTTGCATAATGTTTGCTTGTCACCGGCCACCATACAACTACTCCATAGAAGATGATAGGTTTTATTACGCATTCGTATATCCCCAGTGGACCTGTTTCGGTTTCAAGTCCCATGACTTCCCGATGGCCCTTCTGTATATCCAATACGCTCTTTTGACTCTGGTAACTCTTTCTTCCAGGTTCTTTCTCCAGGTCAGTTTCCTGTCCAATATTATGCTCAGGTACTTGATGCTGTCACAGAATTGCAGTGATGCTCCTCCAAGTTGTGGAATGTAAAAGTCACTAATTTTGGTTTTCTTTGTAAAGGGAACCAGTTCGGTTTTATTTGAATTTATTTCTAATCCACTCTCCTCCGCCCATTTTGTTATGATTCGTAGGGTATTTTGCATAAGCTCGCCTATGATGTTCCTCTTATCAAAACGGCTAGGTCACCTGCGTACGCTCCGCATTTTGCACAGGTTCCATCTAGTGCTTTTAAAAGGTTGTCCATTGTGAGCACCCACAGAAAAGGAGATATTATCCCCCCTGTGGTGTTCCCGTACGAACTGTTCCCCTTTTTGTTTCGTCTCCCAGTGAAGCTGTGATAAGCGATTTGAAAGCATGTGTTCTAGCCAATTGTTTATTATTTTACATTATATAGGGGTCCTATAATTGATAGGTCTAATACTTTGTGCCCAGATAGAGCCTTTTCTTCCAAGTCCCACACCCTCAGAATGAACGATGAAATCTTTCAACCAGGTCTTTTACCTAAAGGTGCGTGAAGAAATAAGGGTGAACCGGATTTGTTTTTTTTTCGATTATCTCCTTTTTGTTCTCCCTATTATATACAATGACAATCTAACTATACTTAATCAGAATGAACAATGCATCACACAGATCAAATTAAGTGTCGATATAATCGACAGTCCCTTAATACGAGTAGCCACCATTGGCGTGGGTTTCGAAGAACGTGTATTCTTCTACATATGACTTCTCCTTTTTGATGGTTCACTCCCAAAGGACGGACGAATATATATTTATCTTTTAACCGATAAAGTATGCAGAATATGTTTGTTTTTATGGGTCGCAGTTGAGAAAATTATTGTAACTTAACCATAGTCTCCTCGTTAACCACTCTTCTGTGTTACCTCTTGCCAGGTATGTTTTTAATTACAAAAGAGTTGTTAAAAAAAAAAGACAGAGAATGCAATTAAAACTTCCGACCAAATCTAAAAAAAAACAAAACGACAAGACAAGCTTATAGCCGTGTATTCTTCTACTAATTGCGACATTCTCGTTATTATGCAAAGTGAGAAAAAAAAAAGAAAAAAAAAAAACATCAACGCCTTGCCGACAATAAAAGAGCACCGAAGTGGTGTTCAACATGTTTTCACTTTTGTTAGAAGATACAGGATTCAGGGCGCAATTGGTAGATATGTACACGGACCGAACAAAAGCAATTCACCGGGGTTGGAGTTCGTGTATCTCCAAATTGATTGCTAGGATTTACCCTGGAATATATTAAATGTTGTTTTTTTTTTTTGTGTGCAAATACAAGTAGATTTTCGGCAACTTCACCAACTCTGTGAGGATTATATTGAATTATGGGTTGAATCCTTGCAACCCCTGCATTTTAGCGGCTTTGAAAAGGCTTTCAATGCTGTCACCGGAGAGCTTATCTGGATTTTGTTTCTTACCTTAGGAGTATCATCGTCTTAGGGAATTGAACTCCTAACAGAAAATGCAGATGGCAAATCGTTAGACGGTATACCTAGACAAGAAATTCTAATAGATTCTAGAAAACATTCAGAAAGTTCTGTGATAGTAAATATAAACAACGTCTTGCAATTGGAAAAAAAACTACAAATAAATAAATTAATTGTATTTGCTACTCGTGCACACATGAAAATGACAAATACTCGTGTATATATACAGCCAGCACTTTAATTAATCGCTTCAATTAATTTATCCAAACACATCCCGAGTTTTCTTTTCGGAGCTTTGGCCTTGCTCTAGACTTCATGACGTCTTTACGCATAAATAACCAACTGAGATTATAAATTGTTGTACTATTTAGTATGAACATACAATTATTTAAACACAGAATAGTGTTGGTAAAAATAAATTGACGCTTTAGTATATAAATATTTAACACCATGTGGTGGAGCTCAATCTCGTGTACAAACAATTTCCCGAGGGAAGGAAGAGCGATAGAAAGATGGATGATTTCCTTTGGTAATTTTTATACAATAAGAAAATCTAATAAATCACCGTAACTTAATTTCAATGACAGAAGGGGGTTATGCTATATACTGTTGCTCTTAATAGGTCTCTGCGGATAGATGGTGCATTTAAGAATTATGCAAAATAATCGCCTATCCGTTGCGAGGCGAATGAGCGAATGACAAGAGGCATTAGGGTCGAAACGACCTTAACCTACTCACAAACTTTGAATGGGTAATAATGTAACCTTTCTTGATATGTACGAAGGTTTAGGGTGTGATATATTATGCCCAGTGGGCCATTTTGGATAAACAGAATTGGCCACTGTGGTGAGAACTTAATGTAATGGTAAACATTATGAATGCTTCGTTGGATGAATTTTGATAAAAACTTTTTTTTTGACATTTCTGACCCTGACCTGACGATTTCTTTTTATTAAGTTTGTTGGATTTTTTTCTTTTTGTTGACCCAATTTACAGCGTAATGGATTGTCAAACTTTGAGGAAACTTTAAGTGTTAAAAGGTGTGAAATAAATTGAGTTCTATTCGGTCAATGTCTCTGGATAGTTGTTTCTTTAAAAAGAAAATTCTTCAGATAGTTATGCAACCCTAGTGACTGAATATTCTAACGAGTTTTATCTGCGAGGAAATAGGCAGTGGCTTGATAACACTACGAGTAGTTTAGAAAATATTTTTTTATTTATTTTTTCACCCCCTAGAAAGGACTAAAGTAAAATTTTTACTTGCCAACGGTCCCTGTTAAACATAGCCCATGCCACATGTCATCAAATTCAAAAGTTTGCATGTTCTGTACTGGAAGAAATTTTGATAGAGGAATGCTCGCGTGATTACCATGTGGATATAAAGCTGATGGAGCCCAGCTGTCTAGTAGAAAGGAATGCTTCAATGTCGCATTTCTAGGAATCATTCCATTGAGACTTTCGAAACGTCTGCCGTAATAGTATCTAGAGAATAGGCATAGGTCGATTTTCTATTAAGAGGACTGTTCGTTTCTGTAACTCTCGAGCATATGAAGAGAATGTTTTGGGGCTGAACTTTAAACCTGATAACAATACTTACGCTTCGGTCTTACTTGTACTTTGTACAGAAAAAAGAGGTGTTTCGTAAAGTATCTTTTTACTGTAGACAGGTAACTTAGATTGTAGATTGCTGATCGACGCGGGAGCTAGTCCCTTATCACTGCGGCCATAGGTGGGCATATTGTGATTTGCTCTAAGTAGAGCTTATCCATGATGCCGGATTTTATGATGAATCCGGCTATGTCTTTTGGGTGCGCTGGCAGATGTTTCTTCTGCGTAGAAGTTACCTAGGAAACCATGACGTGTTTTGATAAGACAGTCACAGTGGCATAGTAAATACTGCATACGTCGCCTTGTGCTATTTCCATGGCCATGAGATGTTTTTTTAACTCTGCAGTGTCCCGTTAAGAAACCTGTGACTAAGCGATTCTTACTTAGTTGTAGGATTTGTTTCGTTCTTAAGTGAGAAGCATTTGGTAAGAATTTTTTGGCCTGTCTGATACGAGTATCTTCAGTTTCCATCCAGTAATGATGCGCTTTTTCTTTGAGCCAGTTTTTAATACTGCTTTCTGCAGTGCTGTTAGGTATTCCGCAGAATGGTCTTGGTATCATGAGGTTTGATGCGGATCCTTTTCTATCTAGTTCATCAGCTTTTTTATTACCTTCATAACCGCTGTGGCTAGGTACCCAAATGAGATGAACTCTGTTTGTGCTGGTCAATATTATGAGCTGTTGAAGGCAATCACATACTAGTTTTGAGTAATTTCATATGGCTTAATTGCAAGCAACGCGGCTTTACTATCTGAGAGAATATAAATGTTCTTGTTGGTTACGAGTATAGATCTGTTTATGTTCTCCCGGATACACAGCTCTATTGTATGTATTTCGGCTTGAAATACTGAGCTACTTTTATCCATAGTTGCGTATGGGAGAGTATTCGTGCTCAGTCCATATACTCCGGTGCCGACTCCTTCATCTGTTTTGGACCCATCTGTGTGCAGGTTTATTTTGTTCCCAGTTACTTCTATCTGGAAATGTGACCTTGAAGTTATGTCTGAAGTTGAATTTCGGAAGACATTTGTCTGTTATACTTATTTCAAGTAGTTCATTCTTTTTTATTTTTTGAACAAGGTCAGAATGAATAAATCTTGTTTTCTTTTCATCCTCTGTGATGAACATATAGGCATTAACCATAGTTTCTTTCATCATATAAAGATGATGTGGTGGTAGATGGTAGGTAGCAGGTAGCATAACTTAATGGACGCCAATTTTGCGATGTTAGATATGTGTTTGGTGTATGTTCCACTATTAGTATCATAGAAATGTTCTTTCTCAAAGAGAAACTAGTGTTTTATTCCCGAACCATTGAGCCTGGCTGATGACTCCCGCCCGCCTTTACCTTCTCCATGGTCAACCTATATCCATCGTTCAATCTCTCCGCGATCTTGGAATATTGTACTAAATTTCCGTTCACATATTGATGAGATAATTCGTAAAGCTAACTCATCACTTGGCTTTGTCAAACGATGGTCCAAAGAATTCTCCGACCCTTACGTGACCAGATCCCCCTACATTACCTTTGTGCGCCCCCTCCTTGAATACGTCAGTCAAGCGTCACCCTTTCAGCAAGTTCATGTGACCAGAATCGAGAATGTTCAACGTCGATTTCTTCGATTTGCCCTTCGAGGTCTTCCTTGTTACGATCCATTTATTTTGCCTCCATATCAAGACCGCCTCAACCTCATCAACCTGAGTACTCTAGAGAAACGCAGAGATGTTCTTTTCATTCATCGACTTCTTTCAGGCTCTGTCGATTGCGCATCTCTTTATAATTCAATTTTTTTTCAATACCAACCCATGAAATTTACGATGCCCTCGTCTTTTCTATCTACGGACCCACCGCACTTCATATGGATCTAATGAACCAATTTCCCGTATGCTGCGAAAAGTGAATTCAAACCTCACCCATTTTGATTTTAACCTCAGCACTCCCTGCCTCAAAACCGAACTCCTTCACCATTCTCCTTAGCTTTAAGTCTTAGTTTTAAGTTTTAGTTTTAAGTTTTAGGTTTAAGTTTTAGCCTTAAGTTAGTTGTAGCTCGTAATAAGCCAAATAAATGGGGGCTTTCGCCCCTACCAAAATTAAAATTAAAAAATTAAAATGACCTATAAATAAGTTATCTGGTGTTATTCTGGCTAGAAAAAGCTGATTTTCGTTTTCCGGATATGCCTGCGCGGCAACTTAAACTACTGTCAAACGTTATATCGTCTGTTTAGTCTTTCGACACGTATATTCACTACGGTTTTTCCCTTTCAATTTTTATTCAGCGGAATGTACCTTGTGCTTGCAATTGTATGTCCTTCTCTCTGAAACACTTACGTTAAGATAATTATTGGAATTGACTGTTTTACTTGACTTTTTTTTAGAATAAATTCTGGCAATTCGTCCACTAGAAACCTGTCCGTATAAAGATAGTACTTTCTGGTAAAAAACCTGTCCAGCCATTGCTGCTCCATTCCGACCGATCCACAGTGGGAGACTTGGATCTGCACCAAACAGTTTATTTAAGACACATAAAATCAAGTGTTCATGCTCAGGAGAAATTGAGGAACCCTTCCTTCCGTCTAGAACCCTCACTGAAAATTACTTTCCGCCATAGCAATGTACCAGGTTTGGTGAAATCTGTCAAGTTGGCCACCTTCGTAAGTTGACTACCTGCGAGAACTGGCCAATATATGACACAACGAAGAGAATAAAATTAGTGAAATGAACCTTTCATAAGTTGGCCACCTCTAAAAGTGTGCTAATATTTTTTGCAGCGTGCTTGGCCAGCATTCCAGGTTTCATTGTACCTATGCGACACACTCTTTTCCTGGCGGAAGATAATTGTTGCCACTTTTTCGAGGAGGATTGAAGATTTGTTTAAATAAAAGTATTTAAAAGAAAATTCATAAAAGAAAATCTTTCGTAAGATTGAAAATAAATATCGCCTTAATTATTTTGCTTTCACGCAACAAATATTCAGTCTCCGATTTCAAAATATACAATTGAGTTTTCCATTTCAGGTCAAAATAAAGACGTTCCGCGTCTATCTGTCAATTTCGTAGTTCTCACACTTCTATCATAATTCAGAATCACTGAACAGATACAGAGTGGCTGACATAAACTGTTACTAATTCAAATACGTCACTTGCGCTTGAACGACCGCACCGAAATTGAGTAAACCAGTGGTGAATGGTTCCAATCGATGGTGAAGAGTCCGCATAATATTTGTCAAGCTTTTGTTTGGTTTGCGTGATAGTTTTTTCTCGCAAAAAATAGTGTTTAATGAGCACTCGAAATTCACTTTTTTTTTTTCCATTTTAACGAAAATGCTAGTAGTCTATATAAAATGGCTGCCACAACAAAACTATTTGACAGATCTGTCTGAAAATGTGGGTGCATTCTTCTGAAAGATGATTCTTGACAAAAACAAAATTAAATTTAAGGTGACGACACAATTTGTGTTAATTTTCAGGGACTTATTGACCCACCCTCGTAGCTGTATTTTTTTAAGTGTGAATATTTTTTATTGAATCCAAAGAAAAAATGTTGGAAATTTATTGAAATTCAAGGATTTAATTAATATTTTCGATATGGCCACCTTTGGCACAAACAATTTTCTTGAAACGGTCAATAAATTTATCGCACGGTGCATGCAAGTGTGTCTGTGGAATGCGCTTCCATTCCCGGCGAAGCGCTAATTTGAGCGCGTCCGTTTGTGTCGAGGAAATGACGTGCGGAACGTTTTATCGCAGCCATTCTTGATTTGCTCGGGCTGTTGTTGGAATGTCTGTTAATTTCGTAGTTCTCACACTTCTAATTCAGAACCACTGATCAGATTTCAACGAATTTATGATAGTTTCTGCGTCCGGTATAGTACGCAGATGGTTCTACCCTTAATCAGACTACCATTTAAATCGGATTGCGTTGTGATAAGAAATAGTTGATTGAGTGCAGAAAGCCATGAAATATTGTGATTGCCAATTAATTCTTTCTCATACGCCTATCTCATGACTTTTATGACTTTTCGCTATAAATTTTATCTCACTTCTATAATCATTTGACAAGTCATAGGTTTTCCATGTTCACTCTTACTTGACGTTATATCCCAAGAATTATTGTTTTTATGCTAAAAACAGACACGAATAACCCGTCCTCCTATGAGTTCTATGATGGAAATAGAAACCGATGAAAAGTCGGAAAAGTTCTATGCTTTTTCGTACGAGAACTAATCCGAGAGATATGGGAGATTTCTCATCTGATTTTCGATTTTTGATATTTTGTAATAGAAGTCCTAGGACCTGTCTGATACTCTGAAGGGGCTCTTAAGAACCATGCATGAATTTCTATAAAATTTGCCTTGTGTGTAAATATTTTCATATAAAAATCATTAAAAGTGGTTGTAATGGGAATAAGATATAAGGGAGATAC
This sequence comes from Pocota personata, assembly GCA_963082735.1. NCBI lineage: Eukaryota > Metazoa > Arthropoda > Insecta > Diptera > Syrphidae > Pocota > Pocota personata. The sequence goes on from OY720430.1 coordinate 54,202,984, forward strand.
ATGGAAGATTTTTTTAATCGCAGGAAGTTAGCAAACCCGACCACGAGTCATCTTAGCCAGAGTTAATCTCTGAAGTTTTCTAGAATTCCTCATGAGGTATAGCATCTAGGCCTACAGCAATGGTAGCTCAATTAGTCCTATGGGATAATTGCCTTTACTTAGAATTCTCAGCATGGGCGAACTTTTATATTAATCCCATGTAACACTACAGCATCGGTGCATCTGCAAAAATTGATCACCATGAAGAATTACAGAGTTTCCCATTCATAAATTGTAAATTAGCTTTGTGATCAATATAGGTGACCGTCAGCAATCTAGGTTTGCTCTGACATCTGTAGCTTCTCACAGAAATGTTGCCAATAGAGCACTTGGAGGTTTTGATCCGCCTTTTGTACTCTTTCTAAAACTCTGTTTGAAATGTCTAGTCGGCAATTGTCACACATTTCATGACCCTATTGAATAGCTCCGTCATTAATTAGTGTTTGTGATTGCGTACTAGCGTATTTTTCACCTTACTTTCTCCTATCATAAGCTTCCTCAGTGCGCGTTTCTGTACGTTTAATTTATTTATTATCCTAGATCTTCGCTGATACTGCATTAATCGATTGTGTTCAGCGTCAAGTGTATGCAGAGTATAACTTCAACAGTATATATATTCTCAGTCAAGTTTCTGCCTGGCAGTTGGAAAATGTTCTAGAACTCACAGGAAAGTTCAGGAATTAATTCGAGAAACTTTGGCAAGGCGATCAAATACTTAAGTGCGGAAGACCTAAGTTCTCGGGAAAATTCGAGGACTATTGGGGATGGTCCGGAAAGTTAAAAAATTTGATTGAAAAGTCAGAGAAACCATTGCAGTTTTTCAATTCGTAGCTTAGTTGGTAAATTTGTAAAAATTAGTGGTCAACTTCATAGGAAAACGTCACAAGCTCATTCGAGAAAAGTTAATGAATTCGAGTCGGGAACTTGTTCGTGCCACCAGTTTACGAGCTCAGTTGAGAGAGCTGACAAACTGACAAAAGAAGGGACTGCTACTCGATTCGTATGGGTAGCTTGTCTATTATTAATAGATTATTATAATTTTCTTCATATCATGTCTCATAGTGGCCTTCATGTAAATCCTCCAGAAATTCATTACATGTTAAAAGAATACAAGCCGCTGTTAATAATTTGTGTTCTATATGGTAATCCTAAAAGGATCTAGTCCTAAATGATGCAGGGCATTAACGGAAATCCTTCAGGTATTTTGGATCATACATAAACATACATTAAGAAAAAAAAAATACACGCGTACCCACTCCTGCCACCTGCAAGCAACAAGTCGGAGATTTTTTATAAACATGCGCCGGACATCATCACCCTCATGTTCGTTTGTCCTTTGAAATCCTGTTGGTGCTGATGAAGGCAGTGCGCAAGACAGGTACAGTAGACACTTTCTGTATAATAAGTCATTATGACCGTTGGGAATCGTCGTTAATGATTTCCTACGTGCCATCAGTGTTTGGTTTATAAATTTAAAGAAGGCCACTGAAAGTCGAGTGAAAATAAACTAATTGCTTAAATTAATTTAAGTAACTCGCTCTTTTGGAAAGTTAATACCGAGTGACGTTTCGATCGAAATTAGGACGATGAATAACCCAAAACAATTGGTTTCAAAACTTCTAACATGAAGGACGGAAGTGTTGCTGTACATAGCAATGAGTGTCAAAGAATAGACAGGAAAGGAAAGCATACTGAGGAAAAAAATAAAAAAAATATTGTCCTATATCTGGTTGAGTATAAAAGAGGAAGAAGGAAGAGAAAAGGGACACAATCGTGACAATAACAAGCTACTATAATAATTTTACTTAAAATGTTTTTAGCTTGACATTGGAATCAGTGAAGGTTTTTATTTTTTTTTTGTATTGTATTTGAGGCAATATTTAAACAATTTTCCAAGAAATTCTCATTTGACAGCATTTTAAAATAAGTTTGAGAAGGGTTTTCTTTTTAATGGAAGAAATGGTTATATATAATCTTGTTCTTAATTCAAAATATGGCAAATACCCTTTGTGGCACAGAGCACTTAGATAACATATAGATATATTCTACAATCTTTGATATAAGCGAATATCAAAAACTAAAGAACAAGACATAAAGTGTATTTAAAAAAATTCAATGCTGCAACAGTGTTGTGACAGTGGAGCTGCAACATGTTCAAGTACTGAAATGTTTGGCATCACTGTTCGAATTTGAGTTTTATTGATAAATTCAATTGCAACCGCAAAGAAAAAAAAAAAAAAATAGAAGGAAATCGATTATTAGTGAAATCTTTAGGCAAAAGAAAAAGAAAGAAGAAGAAGGAGTAGTAAATTAGGCATGTTTTATTGAGATGTTGCTAACCAATTATTGCAAGTGCTAGCAAGAAACCGGACAATGGAGACAATTGGTTAATATTTTTTTGAAAAACTCTGAAAAAATGCAAGAAATAATATTGGAAAGGCCGCACAAATTTGAACAGGATTTGACTATTATTATTATTTGGTCCTTTTCACTAGGAAAAGATAAGTACTGAGCCCCCAAGGTTAAATGGAATATACCTCCAAGACAAGGTACAGTACCTCGACTGTATTCTAGACCACACGTGAATTGGGAAGCGAACATCGTGGAAAGTACAAAGAAAGCATTCTATGTATGCAACGGAATATTTTGAAAAAAAGACGGGGATGTTAGGCCTATTAACTTAGGGTTCTTTTGTTTGGTGGTCAGCCTTTGAAAAAGCCAGATAACAGAAAACAGAACACTACCAGCGCCATAATAATCACACTGACTGCAGCCTGAATGAATTGTAACCACTTGAAGTTGCAGAAGTTGCAGACAGCAATCCAATTCCTGGATAAAGGGTCAGATAAACATATATATCTCTCAGATGGGTCAAAAACGGCTGAAGGTACCGGGTCCGGAATTTTTGATAAAGCTCCCAAACTATGGCAGAGTGTACGAATACCAAGCGGAAGTCTTAGCTATCACCGGGGCCTTTCCAGGACTATCCTCATTAGCACCTCCTCGAAAAAAATATAAACATTTATATAGATAGTCAAACTGCAACCGAAGCTATCTCAGTCATGGTATTAAAATCCAAACAAATAACCAGAAATTCGTCATGAGCTGTCAATTTTCAGCGCACAACTCAATATCACACTCTGTTGGGTCCCGGGTCATAGGGACATCTCCAAAAACGATAAGGCCGACGAATAGCTAGAATAGGTTCGGAACTGCAACAAACTAGGACAGATCAATCAGTCCTAGCTCTAATGGAACTTATCTAATCTAGCATAAGAACAAACTTCCTAAAGATGTCCGATGAAAGGTGGGCCACACTTCCATCACGCTGTACCTCAAGAAAGTTATGAACACAGTATAATAAGATGCTGAAGGGGGCACGGCCCATTTTCTCTTCAAATGCCCAAGTCTCCGCAGCGGCAGAAGGACGGCCCTCAGCGAATACTTCTTCAACGATTTGGGCGAACTGTCGACAAAGCCACCGAAAACCATTCTAAATTTAATTTTGGTTTAGGGAGGCCGAAAACCTTTAAAGCTACTAAATTTCCATTAATTATTTATTTATTCATTTCACTTATATCCATCCCACAGCGGGGAACACAATGGATCCATGGAGATCCGAGTGAGGCTTGCACGGTTATATTATGCATTCTGGAGGGCTGTTTTGAACTTGAAATTATATCGGAAAGATAAATTTGAAATTCACTTCCACGTGCCAGCTGATTTTACCTAATTTCTTCTGCAAACTCTCTAGAGAATCGAGCTACTCTATATCAAAGACACTGTGAAATTAACTGCTATTAAAGTTTTAGCATGCCAAATTCAAAGGACAAACCCTCTTGGGTTTCCTTTTTTATGGATCATCTAAGGAAGTTACTCAATATTGAGGGAAACTTCAACGATGCTGAAATCTTTTGATTAAATGAAAAATATCAAAAAGTAATCGTTCTGATAAAAAAAAAAACAATATAATATTTTTTTTTTTATTTTTCCACTTATAACCGCTCCACATCCAGAAATTTTCCTTCTTTGTCGCAACTGCTCTAGCCTTACTCTATAAAAGGCATCATTCAACGAAAACCACCTTAAAATGGTCTTTCAGCGTCCTTTATCAAAGTCCGGGCTATAGGGTAGATGGGACAGTGACCGGGGCGTTATTGTGATGGAGAAAAATACGCTGATGGAGTTTTCCACGTCGTTTATTCAGACTAGTAACTTTCAGTTTTTGTAAAACCTTAAAGTAATAAGTTGCTGTCACTGTCTTCGTATGCTTCAAAAGCCTGCCAGGATAATTCATTCGGTATCAAAGAACACTGTGGTGGCCTTTTGGTATACTGGTAGATTCCAGTTTCATCCCCAGTTACGATGTTAGCAAACAACTTTTCTGGATCCGCTTGAATCTTGTTTAAAGGCAAAACAGCAGCTTCAGCTCTTAGAAAGTCATTGTGTTGAAATTTTGGAAAATCTCAAACACGTTCATAAGAAAAGTCTAATCTACTGTTTATTTCCGTGATAGAAACTAGTCGATTCTTTTGTAAAATTTCTTAAACTTCAGATGTTTGATGTTTGTGGTCGTCTTGAGCATTGATTATCTTGGAGCTCCTCTATGCCTTCTTTAAAACGCTTCATCCACTCACAAATTTGAGTACGGTTCGGTTGCTAAAAATTTCGAAACAAAACTTGTTCATTCTACCAAACTATACGAACAATCTACTTAAAATTTTGCAAATAAGCTACAAACAAGAATAATAGAATACAAGATTGCGCAGTTAGGTATACAAAAAATCGCACGTTCTGCGCATGGCTGGAGAAACTTAAATTTTATGCATTTCCCTTTTATTCTCTGGTGGCTGTGGTTACTGCCACATAGTTCGGAGAACAAGCAAACACACTACACACTACAAAACCTCGTAATTCCACTTTTAATCGAAACTGATGACTTCTGGAATTTAAACTTATGCACCAGAGAATATTGAAAGTAAATTTTAGGATCATTTGGCGAATTGAAAAATAAATTCTGGGCGTCTCCAGCCAGCTCGATCTTTTGTTATACGCCTCCAATTTTGCACACGAAGTTGTTTGAGGACCGTTTCCACTTGTGTGCGCCACCTTAGGTGAGGTCTTCCTTTAGAGCGTCGTTCCTCCGGGATGGATTCGAAGACTTTACGGGCCGAAACATTGATGTTCATTCGCTCTACATGTCCTAGCCATTTCAAGCAATGAATTCGAATCCTTCTGACTAGGGCGATGTCGCTGTATAACCGGTATAGCTTCACTGACAGCCCGTTGCGTTCGTCGAATTATGTCAATATCATCGGCGTATGCGAGTAGTTGTACAGACTTTTCAAGTATTATAGTACGTCTGACACTAAACTGGGCGTGCCTCTGTCTGATTTTACAACATTATAAGTATGAATTTGAAAGACATTAATGCGCTCTCTGGAAGTAGAGCTCTTTGACGTCTCGTTGGTTGACAAAATCGTTTTTAATTCCTTGGCAAAATTGTAATAAAGCTCTAGGATATCATTTAGGTTCATTTGGGTTGCTTTCAATAAGCGTTGACGCATGCATTCCTAAAAATATATCAAAATTTTAGACTGAAAAGTATCAAAACTATAAATAAAAGTGACAAAAATTCATAAATCTGTCACACGTGCACAGCGCTCCCCCGTACGAAAGTTCTTAAGATAGGCGTTTGATATGAATTTAGGGGAAAGGCTAACAGACACGGGAAACATGTCAAACATTATTGTCCATATCTTCCAAACACTTTTATTGATTTAGGTTTCAGTTGTCAACTTCATAAAGTATATTTTTATTTTGAAATGAAACGGAAAAATCAGGTGAACGTTTTAGTACTTAAGGCTTTTATACAACGTTTTCACAAAATCCAATTGAGATTACTTAAAATGACTCATTTCGAGGTGTTTTCACTTCATGTAGCTCATGTACGAGTATGGTAAAATATTAGATGTGTAACTTGGGACGTCCAATTGTTAACCCCTCATAGGTGAGCTAACCTTGTCTATTTGTAAACGCATCGAAGCTGACATTTCTAGGATTTATATTGTGTCCATGAGGTAAAAACCAATTGTTTAATTATTACCTCACTGCAAATAAATGTACTATTGGCGTATTTTCATAGATGTTTGATAAGTTCTTATTATGTTATTGTTAAACGGTATTTGTGTAATTCATAGACAATTTAAATCCTTGTCTAAACGACAAACTCTAGTCTAACAATAATCACGACAGAACGTACGTATATGTTTAAGTTGTATTTAACTCTGTTAAACGTCAGAAATTTGTGAACGAAAAAAAAATTATATTAAGAATTTTGCGATGCGCGAGTGATTTTCGATTCGATTTTAGTTTTACAGTAATAAAAATAGTGTACCACGTAGGTAACGAACTAAATAAAATAAAGAAAAATGTCAGCCGATTACAACATTGATCAAGATTTTGTTATCTTGGTGGATATTTGCATATTTGCATATCCATTCCATGCTGCTTTTTTTTGTGAAATCATCTTAACGTCGTTTCTTTGATCGTCCACGACTTTAAGATGCCTTCGGATTAATTCACGCAGCATTTCTCCCTTACGCTTTTATGTTCCTTGCCACTCATCTGTAATTTTATAATTTTTTGTTTATTTCGAAACGTATGTACAATTACAATCCTTACCTTATTTTTGTGTACAAGAGCAAAACCTCAAAAGTAAGTTTTCGTAATAGATTGAATATAATTTGTAATAGAGTTGTAGTAGATTAGACGTTAGACTCGAATTTAATTAAACAGATCTGCTACATATTCTATGAATACCAGCCGTGTCTAATCTGTGTGTTAATTTTAGACTCCAGATCAGTTACACTCGTGTTTATATGGGCCATTGTTTCCATGGTGGAACATGGAACGACCTTCAAATGTCACAGTTTTTTTGACAGTTATTCATTTAATTCAGTTCAATAAAAGGTATGTTTGCCGTGTTGAGATTTGTTTTGTACCCATTTCCCGACAACGAAATGATTTAACAAATGTGGAAATGTATGGGAAATGAGTTAATTTATTTCTCTATAAAGAATTCAGAGAAGTTATTGGGGGGCATTCTCAGCCCCCCAATAACTAGATATCTATAAATTTCATACATTTTCTTTATCAAAGAGCTTTGTGGAAAATGAAAATGTGTCAAGAAATAGGTAAAAACTTATTTGCTATAGAGGTATCCAAATCGAGTACATGCAGGTCAGTTAAATTTCCTAATGGCGGATCTCAGAAAAAAGAATTGCTGCAACATACAATACACTCGTATAATTCTTACAACTCTCGGAAATTTTATTGTGCTTCACTTTAAAAGATGAAAGAGTATCATTGTATTAAATTTTTGGACAGAGCACAAAAAGTATCACTTTTGATTCAATTGTATCTATCATTGTGACAAAGCTGTTGTGTTGATTTGATTTTATTTATACCTGGGATTCGATTCGTCTAAGTCTCGAGGGTGTACAGAGATCTATTTACGTCTGGTTGCGTTTCGTAAAAAGAGGACGTAAATCGAATGTTCGAGAGGAACAAGACAAAGAACAACAACTATAATCGGCATTGCTTGTCGCGTTCGATACTAAAAAGCGTATCTAAACCACTTAATCAAAAGAAGAAAACAAAACCAGTCGAACGAAATAAAATTCCTTCAATTTGAGAAATCTCATGAATTATGTCAACATTCTACGACATAGAGGGAAAGAAATGTATATACATATGTATGTCGTATATCGAGGGACTTTCGACAAATTCGTATCATCGTAAAACAAACGAACGTACTACGGGGAAACGTAAACGTACTCTTTTTACCATCGCTGTACTCCTTTAATTTTCTGTATATACTCCTTTTTGCGTACTCCTTGTACTACTTTTTATTAATTTTGTAGATTCAACGAAAATGAAACACAAAGCCCACGCATGAGCGAACACCCCTCTAACCAAGCTGAACAAAAATGAGGCAAGAGAAGGCTAAATGTCGTCGTGTTTGAAAGCGCTTGTAAAGTCACATGCATTACTACCCTCTCAACAACGAAACGGCGGCCGTCTAATGAGTAGGTTTCACGGCTCGTAATCGTATTCAGTAAAAGCTCCCATATAATTGCGTGCTCCACTATGAAGAATTCGCCAGGCAGTTTTTAGTCGTCCGGCGCAAACAGGTGTGTGTGAAGCACTTAAGGCTGAACTATAATAGTAGAATGCTTTCGTACGACCACTTCCGGAACAGAGCGAATACACAGGATTTGTATTATGTGACCATAATAGCTTTTTGCTTCGATTCGTTAAGTTTCGTTCACTTTTGCTCACTTACGAGTAAGCGAATGGATTCGCTCTTTCGTAAGTGTACGTATGAAAACTTGACAAGCGGTCCCCCCATCTAAGTACTAACAGCGCACGATGGTGCTTGATTTCGGTGATCGGACGAGACCCTTTGCTTCCGAACACATACGCCTATTATGGGCTACTTGAGCAATTAACAGTACTGAAGGAAGCTTAACGTAGAATTATGACATTAGCTTCCGATTGCTTCCGACTATTATAGTTCAGCCTTTATAGTGAGATTTAAGTGAGAAACATAATCAACATTCGTCTACATATGCACGTATATATTGACTCGTAACCCACGAATACTCACAAACTTATCATCCAACACATAATAAGCCCAGCGTCGTTTCGTTAAATGTTCGTTTACTTTTGCAAACATGAGAGCGGTCTCAGTCGCTCATTGCATATATAATGGCAGTTGTCATGTTTGTTATTTCTGGACCATTTATTCAAAAGAAAGCCAAAGATTTTGCGACGGAGATCAATTTCACAAATTTTAAAGCATCATCTAGCTGGTTAACACGATTTTTAAAACGACATAACATTTCCTACAGAGCGATATCTGGGGAAGCTGCCGATGTGAATCCACAAACCGTTGCCAAATGGACTAGCCGAATTGGTTCATTAATTGAAAAATATGATCCTAAGGATATTTTCAATGCCGATGAAACGGCTTTGATTTTTAAAGCTCTCCCTATAAAGACATTTCATATAAGAGGCGAGTCCTGCTCAGGGGGGAAATCCTCCAATTAAAAATTAAAGATTACCGATGTTGCATTGTGTGAACATGCTTGGAGAAGTTGAACCATTGGTTGTCATTGTCCACGTTGCTTCAAAAACATACTGAAAGCAAATCTGCCAGTGAAGTGGTTTTCCAATAAGGGAGCTTTTGGATGACAACTTTTTAATGACAGAATGGTTAAATATCCAACGCTAAAATGAGAAAACTACGCAGGAAGGTTTTACTTTTTCTGGACAATGCAACTTCAAATCCTCATCTTATTTTATGTAACATAACTATGATATTTTTCCCAGCAAACACCACATCTGTTTGTCAACCCTTGTACCAGGGCATCATCAAAAATTCTAAAGTTTTTTATCGCGAACAAGTTTTAAATCACATTATTGCTAAAATGGATAACGTTGTTAAGGAGAGCTTTCTTCTGCAATAAATGTGCTAGATACCATTAATTGGGCTGCTGCAGCTTGGAACAAAGTTTCTCAAGAAACAATAAAAAACTGCTTCGAGAAATCCGGGTTTCTATGCAATCAAACCATTCAAACAGAGGACTTCACCCCAGAGGGCGACATACGTTCGGACGATCTGTTTCACGTGACAACAACGTTCAAATCGATGAAGGATGTAATGAGAACTTGGCCGAAGATGATCAGATTGTTATTAGTGTGTATGACAAAAGTGATGATAACGAAGCTGATCCGTGGCTGTCCACTTAAGAGAGATTTCACTGTTTTTTTATTGTTTTGTGTGAACGCAATATAAATAACGATTTGGTGAGTAGCGAGGTTGAGTGTAAATTTTTTGTCGGCGGTTATTTCAACAAAAGAAAGTTTAAAAAATGTGTAATTCTGAGGGGTTTTCTGCTTTGACTGTGAACAATGGTGCCTTACTAAAAGCGCCATATACATAATGTTATCTAAGCTATATTTCTTTGACGAAACGCTTATGTTTGTTCTGTTTATTATATACCTTCATACATTATTTATCTATTGATCTCTGTGAATTACTTTCGTTTGTTGATTTTTCATTTTCAAAATCGGTTAATTTTTTTAACTGGATATTGTATTCGAGAAATCGGAACTAGACCCCATTTTGTACAAACGAAAATATAAAAGGTGATTGAAATTTACCACAAAATGGCGGGCCACAAACGTCAGTTTCTCTATTTTGAAGAACCAGGAATGTATTACCATCTAGAGCATAGGGCTGAATTGACTGTCCGCGGGTTACACTGACTATGCAATTTTTGGAGACGAATGCGTAATTAAATTAACTTTTTTTTTTTAAAAAAAACCTGTCATGTTGAGTAAGAGAATAAAACTTCGATTTAAGTGAAGTGCACGACTGGGCCGTACGTAATTTACGCGCCTTAAATACGAATACAGTGCATCCTTTGTTTAAGCTCCTTTAAATTCTCTTAAATTCAATTGGTGGTTACAATTTAAATCTGGGACTTCTGTGTTTCTGTCAAAGATAAACAGCTCATATTTGACATGAATACTTCACATTGACATTTATAATTATTTGACCCGTATACGAGAGAACTTCGCAAATTAATTGTTAAAACCCATCTTTGAAATGGGGAATATTTAACTAACACCATTCGCATCGGATTGGATCAGTGTTGAATGTGCAAAGATCCGTGTGTCCTCGTGGGTCCGGTCGCGTGAAAATATCGCCGCAGTGAGTGACAATGTTCGTGGCAATCCGTCTAAATCCATTCGCCATCGTTGCCATTAATTGAACCTTTCCTACAGTTCCACGCATCGTATTGCAAGATCCAATGAGCAGTGTCGTGATTTCGTTGATTGGGTGTTAAAGGACCACCAAGTTGATGGTGACTTTTCAAACAAAATCATCTTGAACGGTGAGCCTCACTTTTAACTGAATGGCTGCTTAAACAAACAATATTCTCACATTTGGGGTTATAAAAATCCACGGGACGAAGTCTGCAAGGCTAGCCGTGGTGCGCATTTGGCCGATATCATTTTTCATGTTTAATGTCAAAGTCTCATCATTACATTGACATAAAGATAGCAGCAGTTTATTAACGAATGTGTTTTATTTCAAATTTAAATTGTAACCTTCAATTGAATCGCCCTTTAGTACATATGTATATCAATTTTAGCAAAATCTCTCTAAAATGCATCCGAGAAATAGCCAATTATTTCAGGCTTTCTAGTGATTGAAATACCTTTATAAGAATGTTTAGCTTTAGACTGAGTATGTAGTACAAGCGTAAAAGCCCCAGGTATGAAGTTTAAAGTAAATAGATCCAGCGGCTGCAGTCCGTCGTAAAGACAGAGACAGAATTGTGTAGTCCACTTTTTTGAGTTTTTCGATTGATTAAAGATTAGATTGATTTAAATCTTGAAATCGAAAATGTTCACGGCGACAATAACTTTTTTAGACGAGAATTATACATATATACTAGGTGGGGTGAAAAGTAACCTCCTTGACCGCCAGAATGCGCTGCTACTGTAAAAAAGGTTATGGTGCCTTGAAGTCCATTCATATTTAGGCAGACATGCCAAATTTCAGTGCGATACTGTCTTTAGTTTTGTTTTGACAGCTGATTGTTGTTAACGTGTTTGGCATCATGTTGAGTATGGACAAAAACGATTTTCGTTTTCTCATAAAACATTATTTTTTGAGAGGCAAAACGGCGAAGGAAACAAAAGAAAAGTTGGATAAATATTATGGGGCTAATGCTCCGTCAGATTACACCGACAAATATTGATTTCGAGAGTTTCGTGGTGGCCGCAACTCCACTACCGATCAAGTCCGCAGCGGCAGACCCTCCGATGCGGTTACAGAGGACAATGTCAAAAAAATACATGAAATGGTGTTGGCTGACCGGAAAGTGAAGGTGCGCGAGAAAGCAGATACCACAAAGATTAGTATTGAGCGCACACGCCATATTTTGGGCAATATTCTGCATATGAAAAAGTTATCCTGCCGCTGGGTGCCGCGCATGCTCACTCCTGACCAAAAACACGAACGAGAGAGCACTTCGAAAGAGTGTTTGGACTTGCTGATGCGGAATCGGGCGGACTTTTGGCGTCGATTGGTAACTGTTGATGAAACCTGGATCCACTATTACACACCAGAGAACAGAATGAGTGCCCGGCAATGGACTGCAGCCGGCACGAGCGCTCCGAAGCGGCCGAGGGAGGCTCAATGGGTCGGAAAGGTTATGGCGTCGGTTTTCTGGGATTGTCATGGCATACTCTTCGTGGACTACCTCGAAAAAGGAAAAACCATCAACAGCGAGTATTACTATGCATTATTGGAGCGATTGAAGGCCGAAATCGCTTCAAAACGGCCTCACATGAAGCGAAAAAAAATTTTGTTTTTGCAAGATAATGCGCCGGCGCACAAGAGCATCGCAACCACGGCTAAAATCAATGACTTACGGCTCCAATTGCTGTCGCATCCACCGTATTCGCCCGATTTCCCAAACCTCAAAAGATGGCTCATCAATAAAAAATTCAGCTCACGCGAGGAAATAATCGACGCCACGGAGGAGTATTTTGCAGACCTTCCGGAAAATTGCTTTTCGGACGGGATCAAGAAGTTGGAAAATCGCTGGAATAAGTGTATCAAGCTATATTGAATAAAATAAAAAAACATTTAAAAAAAATTTTTTTTTCATTCCCAAGGAGGTTACTTTTCACCCCACCTAGTATACCGCAAAAGGGCTTACTACAAACTTAATTTTGCCCAACTGGATGAACCAAAGATGTGTTACCAAGGAGGCGATTCGGCTGATTAGTAAATGAACTGGGGCGAACGAATATCTTTGGAAATGATTTGGCAGACGCAAAGCTTATATCTTTTACCATTTTCGAGACATTTAAATCTTTAATTAACTTTCATTTTATTCCTCTCAGAAATTTCAATGTTACTACTTAAATTTCTTTAAACTGTAGGTATCTCAAAAAGTTATATGCCTCTCTGCTTACTTTTCAATTTCAAGCGATTGCAATTTTTTTTATTTTTTTCAAATTGCGGACTATTTAAAAACAATTTTTTTCTGGAAAATCCATAGCAGCATGAACCTTTCAAAGAGTAACAAACTGCTGCTACATCTGAAGTAGCAATCAAGTAGCCTATTTTTAAAAATCAATTACGTCAACCAATTTGTAAATCAGCTTAACTACATGCTTTTACATTGTATTCAATGTACGCATGTAAAGGGTGTTCCAAAATTCACGCCGTAATAATTTTGATAGAAAACACTTTTTTAATTAAAAATTGTAAATGTTTTATTGATTCATAAAGTATGCAGTGTAGGGTTATGTATGGAATACCATATCGGGTAAATGGCCCCCACGGCTTTGCTGGCACATACGCACTCTTTTGTCAAAATTTTCCATGACCGTTTTGTATAAATGTGGCCACTCCTTCAGCCGCATTTTCAAAGAAGAATGATCCGATGATGCCTGTAGCTCAAAATCCGCTCCAAACAGTGACATGTTGTGGATGCATTTACTTCTCAACAATCACTCGTAGATTTTCTGAACCCCAAATTCGACAATTTTGACGATTAACAAAGCCATCAGGATGAAAATGAGCTTCACTGCTGAAGGTGATTTTATTTGAAAAATCAGAATTCACTCGTTATTGTTCCAAAATTCATTCAACGAACTCTCTGCGGGGTCAGTAGACTTCAGTTCTTGAGTTAATTGTGCTTTGTATGCATGAAGATGCAAATCTTTCGTGAGAATACGCTGTAGAGACTCCTTCTGGCCTGTCAACAAATTCTTACGAACTGCTTCGATGTTTTGTGTTGAACGATTTGTCGAAGTATGGCCAGAGTGTCTAAGATCACTAATGATCCAGTCTCCCTGAATTTTTGAATTAATCTCCTCACAGGTGATGAAGTTAAATCACTATTCCGACCATATTTTGTACGAAAAGTGCGAACTGTAGCTACAAAACCTTCATTATTTTTAATATATTGTTGAACAATGAAAACGCGTTGTGCTTTCGTGTAGCACTCCACTTTTAATAACCCTGAACTGTCACGCAGTCTTTTTTTTCGCAAAACTCAAATCATGCGTGAATTTTGGGACACCCTATATATTGCTAATGTTTTATTAGCCCATCCACTTTACAAATTTTCGATGCAATTGAACGAATGCTAACGCCGGTTTAAGTTTACCCACCTGAACAAGCAATTTTGTAGAGTCTATAGGTATTTCTATCCACACATCGGATTCAACCCATTCTGTTACGAATCAATATTAACCAGTGAGGCAATCAATATCAATATTCATTCGAATTTCCCTTTTCAGGATGTACAGTCTGAACTCCTGGAAAAAAATGAATTATATTTTTCTTGACCAATTCGGTCTGCGGTCTCTTCCCCCTGTCAATATGAATCGACTGCAATGTAATTATTTTTCCATTTGATTGGTTAATGTCATAATATTGCCGGATTTAAAACGAAAGCCAAATTAAGTCCTCGATAATCCATCTATCCTCAGTGGGTGTCAGAACCCAACAGTAAATTTTACAACGTGAATCACATTTCTCCCACTCTTTAAAATCATCACCTGGAAGCGAACGTACCGTACCGTATTTATTTTTGTATTAAATTTAATTCTGAGAATACTCTGAACAACTCTACACTTGGGGGATCAGAAATCATTTGGGGGGGGGGATTTCATTGAAATGTGAAGAGAGTAGGTATATGTTTCAAGGGAGCCCAATTTATTTTATTTTAAGCGGTTTTAAAACCACATTTAGGGGTCACATTCAATGTTCACATTTGCACACACAGCTTTTAGGCTGTGGGTAAGTGCTTATCTTATTAGTGTTTTACATTAATCTAAGTAGTATCCTCGTTTATTTATTTTGACCAGAGAATTCTGTGCAGACCATAAAAGCTTTGAAAATATCTGAAATTCTGTGTTCTACTCGTATCAACTTGTTGCCGGCTATGGATACTTGAGTTCTATAGATTTTCGTTTTGCTTATGTTTATGATTGGTTTGGTGCGTGTAGTGATTTCAACATTGAGGACTTTAGAATTCTTTGAATTTTTCTTTCCTTGCTCGAAACCACGTAATAAGCTTATTGTTTAATGGAGATGCTCAACGCCGATGGTCTGCGCTGAGGGTGGCCCTTCATCTGCTTGGTTTGTATTTATATCTCTTTGAGTGGATACTTGTATGGAGTATGTATAAGTTGCTCTTGAGTAAAGAGTGAGTGGTTCTATAATATAGAGTCCTACCCAACTAATGGTTGTTAGGGAAAGTTATATTATAGCGGAACAGGACATAGTTAACAGATTTAACAGATTTAAATCTAGATATCAGCAACGTCGCCTGGTTGAGAACGTAACGGGCATTCTGATGTGACGTGATGCATTGTTTAATTGGGTGCTCATTTGAACAGGTTGCTGTTGCATCTTCCACGATTTATTATAATACGGTTCAACCTCATCCGGGATTTTCTTGGTATGTCGAAGCCAGATACAACTTCAGTAAGTACGACGGTAAAGTTTGAGTCGATCAAGTCCGTCGTGTAATATCGGAAAGAATTGGGAGATTTTCATTAGAAGTGATCTTAACAATTTTTCGAATGAGAGCTTTGGTACTTCTCAGGTCGGGCGGGGTTACATTGCTAACAGCCATTTAGTGGGTGTGAACCTGTTATAGCCTGAAAGTTGTCGGTAAATTGTCTTAACGTGTCCGCTGTTCAGTCAAACCAGTGCAGCCTGGCAAAGAGTGCTAGCAGATGGTCCCCGTGACTTTCCAGCCAGCTTCTGGATTTAATTGTTTCTAGTTTTTAGTTCAGCAGCTGCATTGATTAATTTCCTTGATTTACTGTATTCGAAAGAAAAAAGGACCAAAAGTCTTTTGTCAATTAACAAAAAAGAAACTAGCACCATGGTGAGCATCAACGCACTTGATTACTGCAGAAGCTGTCATAATACAGAAGAAATCGAAATTATTAAATACTTTAAGGGTGGCCGTGGTGTAGTGGTAACATAATCGCTTGTCACGCTGTTGGTTCACGGTTCAAATCCTGATCATCTATTTATTTCGCATAAAGTAAATAAAAAAGTCGATCAATTGCGAAAGCTAAGTCAACTCTGCCGCGAAGGCATAACACTGGCATATGGCTGAAAATGCAACATGATCGTGATGATGACATCAGGTGGACGGAAAAAAATGCTGTGAATCATGAGCAACGACAAAAGCCAAACAAACAAGCTCCTCAGTTATCTGGACGCTACCCTTGGAGTTTACAGAAACTTAATACCATCTGAGTTTCAAACCACTACACTAAATCTTTCATTCTCTATTTTCTTCACATCGCCCATGTCCTGTAATAGTATAAGAGTATTCATATCCTCTTTGGCGCGGCAAATTATAAAAAAAAACTTGCTGTGTGATTGTCCCGATTTTCAAACTCGTCGCTTCCACTATATGGGAAACAGACTCTTTGAAGAACTGGGGGATCTGGCTCAAGTCCCACTCGGGAACATTTTATGTTTCGTCAGGATTACAAGTTCGTTTGATTCAAGACCAATTGAGATGCAACCAGTCCCACAATTCATAGGGAATCACAATGGACTCTCCACTCTATGCAAACACCCACCAAGGTACACTTCTCTCATACCATACCATACCATACATATATTTTTCATCGTCTCAACTCAAAATTTAAGGTCCAAAAACTGGTGACATACAGACGTGGCTAGATCGACATATGTAGATTTTGATTCTGATCACAAATATTATATACTTTTAGTGGTCTAGTCTATATTACAATCCACGTATCTAAATAATATACCATATAAGATAGGGAATACAAAGAAAATTGTCACTATTGCGAGACTCACGTTCTTGAGTTCCTCTATTATAGTCGAAATCTCGAGGTCGAAAGTTTTCACGAAAACAACACTTGCCTTATAAAAGCAAGTAAAAATATGTTTTTAAAGAAATTTTTAGGTAACCTGTTAAAATAGATGATTATACCACTAAAATCACAGTTTGAGACTCTTGAAGGCATTTTCGTGGAAAATTATTTAACTTTATATAAATAGTCTAGTCTTTATAAGTACTAGTATCCAAATCAAACTAACTATTTCCTAATTGAGAACCCGTATACGAAGGACCATATTTTAATCCAAAGTGAGGAATCTATGTGGAAACACCTCAATATATGAAAACGGTAGAGACATCAATAAATAAATAAAAAATAAAATAAAAAAAAATGAAAAATATAGCACCCTGTATTTTAGTAGGGTACAGTCACAATTATCATTTAAGAATCTTTTGAAAAGTTAGCGAAACAAATATTTAAAACAACAGAATCCTCACAATTTTATTATCACAAGATAAAATTGATGGGTGCTTCAAAGTTTTGTTTGTGCAGTACCTACCTACTTATTCTCGGACTGGAATTTATTTATGATCACAGTTAATACCTAAGCGTTCTCTACATGATGTCTCGTGCAAGGTGATAAACATCCTCAGTCAGAGAAAGGATCTTATCTGAGATATACGTACATGCATCAAATCCATTAATCGTC
Organism: Pocota personata; assembly: GCA_963082735.1. Classification (NCBI taxonomy): domain Eukaryota; kingdom Metazoa; phylum Arthropoda; class Insecta; order Diptera; family Syrphidae; genus Pocota; species Pocota personata. Next base: position 54,220,673 of record OY720430.1, read on the forward strand.
CATTTAGATGCGGGTGACTGTCGTCGACGAACAGTGTTCCATTCTATTTTCAGTTAGTAATGGAAATAGATGAACTCATTTTTGATCCTGCTCAGGTTTGAATAACCCAAACAAATAATTGTACCATTGTATGCCGTGGAATGAAGAATGATTTCCAGACATTGTAAATAATTTTCATAAGTCTCCAATGGAAGGACTTTTGGAAGGAAAATATCCTGTGCAGAGAAAGGTAACAGTTGATTTATCTCAAACAGATAGGGTACAGATTAGGATTTAATATACTCCCGTCAACTGCGGTATAAAGAGCAATGGCCAGACAGGAGGATTAGATAAGAGGAGCCATTCGCAATCCAAACCTTTCGTTATCTCAGAATTCATTACTTTGACTTAGAGAGCTCCTGGTTTGTTAAATTTCTGTAAAAAAGAAAATACTCTATGAAAAACTTATTTTCTTTGATTAAGGGTGTAAAGGATAGCTTGCGTCCTCGTCGGGCACCTTAGGTAACGCTAAATGAGTTACCATAACAGAGCAGCCAGACTTCCATATGAAATTACTTCGAACATCGAACTCCTGCCTAACAAACAGTGATAGTAGCATCGAAAAGCTCAACAAAATTCAATTCATGTGCTCGAATTGTGCTCAAACAACAATTTTTCAAATGGTACTTTTCAGCTTCATATTGACGGCTTAAGCAGGTCTAAATGCGACCATACATACCATATAAAGAACTAAAAATTTTCTCAAATATTGTTATGTTTACTTACTCGGTATTTCTTTTTTTATTCTTAATGAGTCTAATAGTGTTAATCTCTAAGGAATCCCATTGTTTTCATTCTGCAGAAGTATTCTTCACATATTCTGAGATATGACTGTAACTCGAAAACTAGGTTTACCGAACGTTAATTTGTTGAAATACATTTCAGATTCGAAAAACAATAAACCAATTTCCGAAAAACCGGCTTTAATGCAAACATTTTCAAATTGTTTTAAGTTTCATTGAAAAAAAACAAGTGAGTTTTATATTTTTCTGCGTTCACCGTTCCACTTATTAGAGTCAGCCGTCCAACGCCGTGATAGGAAAAGGATCCCCAAATCATCCTTGAGCATCCTTGTTTCACGGTTTTTGTGTCGCACTCATTATTGGTCCAGTTTTCATGATCTTTGGCCCACTGGAGACGTTTTAGGTGCATTCGTTTATTTAGAAATGGTTTTTTAACAGGTCTTATTGAATTCAAGCCAGCTTTTTGAAGCCTTCGTCTTACAGTCCATGACTCTAATCCACCAGTCTCTACAAAGTCTGTCCTTAATTCTTTAGCAGTTTTGAATAGATCATGCAGACTTATTCGTTTTAAAAGCCGATCTTCAGTGCTGGTGGTCTTTCTTCTGCGACGCGTCCCCTTTTTTTTGCAATGAGCCCGTTGCCTTGAATTTTTTGCTGAATTCTGCCACTGACGACTTGCTGAATCCCACTTTTAGCGCTATATCACGAACACTTAATATTTCATTTTTTAAAGTCATTATTTCGACTTTTGTTTTTCCACTCATTTTCTTTTTATTTTCCATATTAATAAAATTATTTCCACTTTCACTCAAACTACTTTTTATATGTCAGTGAACTATTACAAAGTGAACTAGAATCACGTCATCAAAGCGTTTTTATGCAAAATCCTAAAAAAAACACCCTGCTAGTTCTCAAGATAATTGAAGTGAAAGAATTTATTTACCCTGTACGGATTTTTATGTCTGTTACTGTAATTATTGCAGAAACATCTCTATTACCACGGTCACGCGTTTCTGTTGATGTTACTTGTGGCGTTGGCCAGCCACCTTTTATTCCTCGAGTTTATAGCGAACACATAAAAAGCTGGAAGCCAGCACATTGACTGAAATCTTTTCAATCTTCCATTGAGATCTTTCAATGAGGATGAACTTCTTTGCAGAAATGTAAAAAAATAAATAAATAAATATTTGGCGCAACAGCTCTTTAAGTGCCAGGGCCTAGCTTTTCACAACCACTTGTGTTGTGTGCGTTATATTTTTTCACACGAATGGAAGGGACCTACAGTTTAGTGCCGTATCCGAACGGCAATTTGTTTTGAGAAGCTTTCTCGTGACAACAATACTCTTGGATGTTTGTCAGACGTTCGCGAGAGGTGAGATCGTGAAAAAACTTTTTGGTGTTTTCTGGGATTCGAACTTGGAACTAACCACTAAGCCACGACGCACTGCAGAAATGTATTGAACTCAAAATGTTGAGTAGAAGTCCACTATACTAATCGTGGTTTTGGAAATGTCCACACACCACTTTTTCCTCCACCTGAAAATGGACCGTAAAAGGACCTTTTGCCAACTGCTTCTTATCATATTATATTTATTGGATCATTAAAAGCAAGCAGATATATAGTTTTCTACAAAGTTTACTCCAAGTAACGACTCCAAGTACTCGTCGTACAAGTAACAAATTTTTACAAGGCTGTTCATTTAGAATTGTATTTACAATTATTAGTTATGGCCTACTTGCGGTGTATTAAACTGAAAAATTCAAAAATCCCATTTTCTGACGGCTTCAAAAATTCATGTACTGTTCCGGTCCACTTCTTTTGGGTAATTGTACATTTAAAAAGAGGGTTATTTTCTCTCGTTTGGTGAATGTTATAAGCGCTTGTTACAAGCGTTCTATGTTTGCGCACCTTATGAAAAATTATGTTTAATTTTATTATGTAAGTAAAATAACGATAATAAAAAAAGTCTATGTACTCGTATATTGTTGTTAAAATCGCATTTTTTCTTAATTATTGGAAATCTGCGGTCCTTAAGCTAATGTGTCCCGTGAGTTACATCTTCCCATAGGCATGGCAACAACGGCACTGCAATACACTTCACCCAGATAAATCATGCTCTTACACTCTCTGCTGATAAACAACAAGTTTAGCGTTGTCAGCAATAAAGCTATGCTGTCAGAACGTTTTTTTTAACACGATCGAGAGAGAGTGTAATATGTACAGCTATGGCCAAAATAATAGCAACACTTGTTATTTTTCGTCAGTGGTAAAGATAACTCCTATTTCATTGGGATTTTTGAAATCTTTTTAGTTTCAACTTACTGACAAATATGTTTACAACATACGAGTATCCTATGTACAATTAGTTGTATAATTGAAAGTATATTTTATCAGTCGTAACTATTGTGCTTCAGATAGCGTAATTGGCTGGGCAAGGAAATAGCAACACCAAGTAATAGCAGAGAAAAACTTTTAGATAATGTATTTTGCTCAGTATATTTTTAAAAGAAAATTAGTATTTAGTCACAAAACCCTTATTTTTAATAACAGCATCGTCTCTGTTCTTCATAGAATGGACTAATTTGCTATATAATGTATATAAAATAACCATGTTGTTCTCTTTTGCTTTGTAACTTAGTTTACTGCTGGAACACAATGCAAAGCCTCTGTGGCAGTGGTAGCCGCTGTTATACGAGCTTGTGTCGCGCAACACTATCAAAATTCGCCCACAATGGAGTGGCTCGCTATTGTCAAACTACATTGTCTATTGAGCAAGCTGTGATCATAAGAAATAATAATAATAAAACTATATAGGAAAATTTACAGGGCAAACCCAATGCATCCGCAATTTTTTTTCCATTCTCTTGCTTTAAGTTTTATGTTTTTGTATAGTGGATGACTCAAATTCCATAATATATCCTTCTCACGAACTGCCTCAATAATTTTTTCGACTTCAGCGTCCTCCATTTATTTGATTTTTAGTAAGCTGTCAAAAAAAAAGACGCGCAACAAAAGTTAAAAGTTAACCAACTTGTACCACACCACTAACACACTTTACAGCGGCTGCGGCTTATTGTGTGCCGACTACTGCGTTTGTATACATTTTAACTTTTGACAGTTCGTACCAGAGCAGCTACCGCTACCACAGCGGCCTCATTGTGTTCATTGAGTTAAGCCTATAAATGCTAAGTTAGATTTTAAGCATTATCATTAAGGTTTTGGACTTCGAAAAGAAAAGAGCAAAAGAATACACAATTTGGCTCAAGATACACAATTTATTGAGAGTGAAGAGTATTCTTCTGTAATTCGTGGTGTGAATTAAATTCGACATGCCAGCTCTAAGCAAACCTTGTCCCTTACTACGTAATGAAAGTTGAAGTCATAAACCTGAATCTGCGAACGCAAAATTAGTAAATCGGATGATAGATCACTTGCTTGGATAAAAATGAATCACAACAGGTGAATATAATTCTAAGGAAGGGGGATTGAATAGAACGACAAAAAAACAGCCAAAAATAGCACATGATAGCACCTAACCTTATTATAATATCCTACAACACATAAATAGATTCAGGACAATAAATATAAGTAATGGCCAAAATCATCAATACACCAGGCAATATGTTGTGACGCACAAGTAGGTATCTGTCACACATGTCCTTGTACCATTTGGGAAGTCGTTAACAGCGAAACATTAAAATCCATTACATCGATCCGCCCCAATGTGATTTAAATAGATCCCTATTCCTTAATCAAAATTGACATCGGCAACATTGATAGGGGAATTGGGGGAAGAATTATGTAGGTCAACCACACAACGGAACTAGATAAGTATCATTGTCCTGGTGGATTCATTATTTCAAACTCTGCTTCTTATCTTTGGGATTCGTTTTCTTGACATTGTCATTATGTCGTTGAACATGGCATCGGAGGATGCCTCTTCTTCTGTGTACATTGTGTACAGCCATCAATCCAGGATAGCAGCGACGATAAGAAAGAAGTGAATATAAAAAATTAAGTCATCGTGCTGTCCACCTTCTCACTTCACTACGATAATGTAAGTGCTCTAGCACTTCTGGTGGGAATTATAATTAAGGGAATATGACCGCAAACAACATTCAGATTTCGCATTAAACCTTAGCAAAATAAACAAACATTCGTCGTAGTCCCAAAACTAAAGAATGCCGGCTACACGGTATTCAAGATTAATGCAAATAGATGGTCATGTCGAGAGAATGTCAATCAGTGCCGCCTACTCAAATACCATGCTCACATAAATGGTACACAAAAATATGTGTGTTGGTCCTCCAACCCCAAAATAAATAAGGCGTCTGTTTGGCAGTCATTTAAGGATCGATACCACACAATCACCGGTAGCATTATTGAATAAATTGCTTACACACTCAGCGAATATATGTACATACTCGTACATATGTGGATGACAATCCTTTCGAAAATACCACCCAAGGAATGCCTATGGTGATGACAAAGTAATAAAACTTTTTGCGAATTGCGATTCAAGATTCATTTCTTTCTTTGAATTTGGATGGGATAATGAAGGTCTATCATATATTTGTGCTTTCTGTCACTGTCATCTAATAGTCCAGTCATTTTAGGACTTCATTATGGAATAATTCATAATAGGCTCAATTTGGGGATACGCTTTAATTTAGTTTGTGTGAGTACTTACTTTACTTAGGTCCTTTGTTGCTTGGAGTATATATATAGCACGCTTACTCGTATGTGCCATCGAATATGGTTTGTGGCGAAGTGTCGAAATTTGTCTTTGACTGTCGTGCATCAAGTTGTTCGAGACCTACCCGCTCTTCTTCCCTGGCCAATTAACTCCTACTTTCGCTTTTGTGAACTATGCATTTATGTCTTTCTGTTTTATGTTTCAGAAAGTTTATGTCAGTTATGAGACAACAATTAGCAAAAGTTTACAACATTTTTTTTTATATTGGTGGTCTCTTTACAGGTGCTGCACCGAGTCCACCTGTGGGCTTGGTTAGATTTTAAACGAATTCGCTTTCACGATTCGACTGCTTACGCCCCATTTGGTACCACCGTCTTGACCTCTTGTCAACAAATGCTTTCTTGTAAGGTTGATGGGTAGTCAGTAAGGCCGTGAATTTTAGTTTTGACGGAGTTTTTCTCAGCTTCGCCATGTTTGCCAGTGTCACCAAATCATCAGTGTAGTCGAGGTGTTTGAGATTGCTTGTAAGACTCTTTTGGATTCCACCACTTTGCACAGACTTAAACGAAAATGGCTAATCACAACCACAGTGGCTCCATATGTGCTCTCCTATTGCAAGTTGTACATCAAATTTGGGCCAAGTTTATTAAAAGCAAATAAATTTTCGCGAAATGCGTTCAAAAGTTATAAAACTTTTCGACCATAAGTCTAAAATTTAAGTGCCATACCCCTACATATGTATATACATACGAGGGCAAGGTGAAAAGTTCTCGGCCTGACGCAGAGATGGCGTTCCAATCAGCAAAAATTGATGTTTCCTGCCTGGGTGCACTTCTTATTAGTTCGTATGACAAGTTTCAACTTGGTCTCTCAAGCAGTTTCTTTACAGTAGACGTCTTGCGTGTTTTTTGAATATCGTGCGGTGATAAAATTCTTCGTTTCGGATGAGTTAACCTCTAAGGAAATTCATCCAAAGTTGACCAAAGTTTAAGAGGGGACTCTGCTCCTTCCATGTCAACCGTTAAAAAGTGGGCAGCTGAATTTAAATGTGGTCGCACGGCCCTCGAAGATGAAGGATGGCCAAAAAGCGCAACCACACCCCAAACCATCGAAAAAGTGCATGATATCGTGTTGGACGATAGGCGAGTGAAGTTGAGTGAGATAGCTGAGGCTGTGAGTATATCGGAAGAGAGGTTGCGAAACATCTTGCACAAAAACTTAGGGATGCGAAAGCTCTGTGCAAGATGGGTGCCGCATTTGTTGAATGCCGATCAAAAGCAAATGCGCAAACGATTTTCGCGGCAATCTTTGGACCGATTCAATAGGGATCCGACCGATTTTGTGCGGCGATTTGTCACCATGGATAAGACATGGGTCCACCACTACACGCCAGAAACGAAACAGCAGTCGAAGCAATGGGTGGAAGCCGGTGGTTCCGCGCTAAAGAAAGCGAAGTCGATTGCATATGCCGGAAAGGTCATGGCCAGTGTATTTTGGCATGCGAAAGGGATCCTGTTAATTGATTACCTTGAGAAAGGCAGAATTATTAGAGGCGAATATTACTCCAACCTTCTTGACCAGCTGGATGCCAAAATTCGCGAGAAGAGGCCTGGCTTGAAGAAGAAAAATATCATCTTTCACCAGGTCAATGCACCTGTTCACAAGTGTGCGTTGGCGATGGGAAAACTGCAGGATTTGGGGTACGATTTGCTGGGCCATCCCCCCTATTCACCTGATTTGGCACCCTCAGACTTCCATCTGTTCCCAAACTTGAAAAAATTTGTTTCTGGGAAGCGCTTCGCATCCAATGCAGAAGTTGAGACGGCCGTAGATGAATATTTTCACAGTCTTCCAGACTCTCACTTCCGAGAAGGAATACTGATGTTGGAGATACGCTGGACCAAGTGTGTTGAAGTCAAGGGAGATTATGTAGAAAAATTAAATAATTTTTTATCTGAAAATCGCAGTCTTTCATTATCAGGCCGAGAACTCTTCACCTTGCCCTCGTATAGGTATATTAGAAGTGACTTAGATGTCAAGAAATGGCCAAGTCCGTTATTTTAGCTATTGCTTTATCGATTGTGGGAATCACCTCTCAGTTCTCACGCTCGTCCTTGCAGTAAGTTGCGATGTGAATCCAAGAGTTCTGGGCATCTGACCTCCATCTACCATGTAATGTGCTTTTGAACAGTGAAAAATGTTTACTCCATGTTTTGTAACTCAGATGCTTCATAAATTTTAGTGTTCCGTTTATAACATTCTGGTACGGATTCTACACTGTGTCTCTCTGCCCGTCTGTTCGAGTCACATGCTTGCAACTTTAGAACCGTCTTACCTAGAGAGCTGTACAAAAATAGTAGGTAGTGAACCAAAAAGGGGAAACAAATTTAAGAAATATTTTTTTTGAGGGTGCTTTTGGGGGCATAATGAAAAAATATGTGTAAACGAAACAAACTTGTTGCATACATATAGCAGAAGAAAAATGTTCTTTGTAACACCCTGAAAGATAAGAAAACTACGAAAATCCCTGTAAAGCTTCCACTTTCTAGGTTATTTGTAAGGTTGTGGAGGGGTGCGGGAAATCGCACGAATTTTGTGGAATGGTACATAAGTCAGAAAATGTTTGCAACACCTTGGAAATTCAAAAATCTAAAATCTAAACTCTTAGCTTCGTAGGTCAGTCTTCTGTGCAACACTCTGTACTACGAAACACAAAAATTTGGCTCCATTATGTTCTTCTGCGTAATTCGTTCTATATGTCAGCTAAGTATCAATTTTGTAAGTCATACATTCAAATCGGAAGAAAAATACCCTGCTACTACTATCTTTCACGTCATCCATATTTTAAGTCAGCAAATTTTCAACTTTTTAGGTTGTCCAAATAAATGTTTTGTTCAAAACACTGCATTTTTCATAGATCTAAAATTCGGCAGTGATTCATCCTATAAGTCTGGAAAGTTTCCGCTCTCTGGGCCATCCGGGGGCTTCTGGAGGCACATATGTCGAAAATCGCACTCACATGTGGAAATTGTGTGTAAGTCAGAAAAACAAATTACACAAAGCCTTACTGCCCGAACACAATGGAGAAGCGCTGCAGCAGATGAAGTCGCTGTAGTACAAACAAATAAGTCGTTCACTGAAGTAGCAATGCACGTACGTCAAAACGGAAAGCTAATCGCGCTGTGTTTCATGAAAATGTTTTTTGTGGTAGATTTTGTAATTATAATTTTTATAATAATGACTGAGGAAGAAGAAATCGCATGCTATCAATTTCTCCGTAAACGGCTCCGCCATTTTCGTTTTTTTTTGTTTTTATTTTTAACTGTCAAAAAGTAGTGCAGCTCGTTAGGAAGTTGAAGTTGAGTCAACTTGTGTTGCAGATTCGTATTGTATGCGTGCTATAGGTATGTGTATTTCAACTTTGACAGCGGTGCGTACTGCAGCTTCATCATTGTGTTCGTGCTGTTAATCATCACTGCTCTTGTCTATGTCAGAAGTCATACCTGTATTCGTTCGTGATGTGACGTGTTATATTTTCCGCGTGTACGGTTTTTACGGTTTTTATTGCTACTTCGAAACGGGCTTGTCAGATATTTGCAGTAGGTCCAAAACCTTGAAAAACTGGGTGTTTTCTGGAATTTGGCACCTAGACCTCCCGCTTAGTAGTCCAAGGCACTCACCACTGAGCCACGGCCCCACTATATAATAGCAATACAAAAAGGTCATGGAATTTTTTAAAACAGCAGCTGTAATGTACATAAATAGCAGAAATAGCTAATAACAGCTACGAGTATTATTGCTATTCATGTGAAATGAAAATTGGAGAATTTACTATGAAACACCATTATTGCTATTCCTAAATAGCTGGTTTATAGGAGAATTAGCAATGAAAAGAACCAGTATTCATATCCATTTTATGCTATGGTGTTACATATATAAAATCATTCAATATGGTGGGCAAATGACAATGTTTGTTGTTCTTAATTCTTATTTTCCAACGCCAGAAAACCTGCCACTCGCATTATGGTCCCTCGATGCATGCTGGCCACACTCTTTGCATCATGTTGGGTTGTAATGTAAAATATGATTACTTTAGAGTATATGCTGAATTCTTGTTGAGTACTCGAGTCTTTTTAGGGAAAGAGTCCTTTGGAAAAGGTTATTTACTGCTTGGTTTTTGTGTCAGAATGTTTTTTACGATTAGTTAGTATACTCTATTCTTTTGGAATCGGATATGTTGTAATTGTATCATCTTACGAGTATATATTGTCTGTACCTTCTTATTTATTACTTGGCTGGTATGTGTTTGAATACTTTTTGGATAACACGATTACTTTATGGTAACGAGTACTAATGAGTACAGGGTACAAGTAACGAATGAGTAATAATAATAAATTGAAATAAATAGCGTTTCCGTCTTGCTTCATATACAATTTGTACTTGTTTTTGAAGTACTAGGCAAACGGAGTGATACTACTGCCCGTCTCGCCCCAGATCAGCAGTTATAAATTTAAAGATTATTCAAGACCAGTATATTAATCAAAGGATTTGTAAGACATTGACAGGAATATTTGAATGTTTTTCTGTGCCTGTCCTCCAAATCCTTATCAAACGATGAACAGGTAATTCGGATGCTTTATAAGTTTGATCTGGCTTGTTGATTGAATATCATATAAATCGGACAGGGCGAGGATAAAAGGCTTCCAAAATATTAAACATTCTATTGTTTGCACATTTAGTATGCCCAAAATCTACTCTTTCTTCTTGAATCTTTAATTCTCCTCTATACTCCTTCCTCTCTCTCTCTCTATTCATGGGTTAATAAACTTTGAAAAAAATTTAGTCTTAAGTAATGGAAATCATTTAAAAAAAACAAATTAGTAGGTCTGGAACCTAATTTTCTTTGAAAAAGTTGAGTTTTCATCAATTTTGTTGATACTTTATGATACATTTTCAAACCAGAATTTTGATACTTTTTTGAAAAATGTGTGATGCGTTTCTATAAAAACATGTGACAATATCCAAATTTGACGATATCCAAAATTAATTATTAATCACGACCAATTGACCTTATTAAAGACCTCATATGCAGAGCAAACGAAGATCTTAAAGCTATTCAGGGCTGGTCTGTAGATAATGGTTTGATTTTGAACCCGCGTAAGACTCAGGCTATACTGTTCTCTAATAGATACTGTAATACTGAACAATTCCCCCAGTGTACCTTGGTAATTTTAAAATACCATATGTGGAGTCTGTTACCAGCCTTGGATACAAAGTGACTTCGAATCTGTTGTGTACTGATGATGTAAATCTTGTCGTAGGTCGTATATATGGGGAACTAAGGGAACTTTGGCAGTCTAGTGATTTTACTCCACTTGAAACAAAACTTCATCTTATTAAATCGCTACTTGTACCCATAATTTTCTGAAGTTGGTATACCCTGGTATGGATTTCTGTTGTGAGCACAAATTACGAGTACTTGTTGCTTTCAATAGCATGACTCGATATGTCTATGGTTTGCACCGATTTGACGATACTTCAGCCCATCAAACAAGGATCCTAGGCTGCGCATTAGTACAGTATATTAATGCAAGGAATTGTATTTTCATACACAAGATTATACAAACAAAGTCCCCTCCTTACCTATATTAAAATATAAATATAAAATATATAATATAAAATTAAATTCTGCCAGTCGAGAAGAACTCTCAATATTGTAATACCTACTTTTAAGTACTTGAAGTCATCGCGCGTCAATAGCACTAGCGTATGGAATTCATTGCCAACAAGTATAAAACCGCTTACGAATTTAAATAACTTTAAAAATGAAGTCTTCAGATACTTCTTTGATCAGCACTAATATAAAATATCATCACCTATCGTCTATATCATCCTTCGCTGATTTCCCATCTTTATGTACTATAAAAGACAAAGTCTTACTTGAATGAACCGTAGAATTACGAGTATATAATAAAATTGACTTGAAAATTAAATTGAACGCTGGTTGTGAGATCTATTACGTCTCACAACCATTAGAATAAAAGATCACATAAGATCAGCAACCGCATCGACACTGGAGACTGCTAAATTGCATCCACCTAAATCTCTAATGAAACAATAGAGTGACTTAGATCGAACTTAAACTCAGGAAAGTAAAATATCACTATCTAATGTTGTGACCCTATTCTTAGTGCCGGGACACAGCGATATCCCTGGTAAAGGAAGAGCGGTTTAATTTGCCAGAGGGGAGCATCTCTATCGTGATGTAATAGTTAGGCAACACCGAACTGAGGTTAATATCATTATTTGGATTACTCAATTTTATATATATGGTCATCCAACAAGAGGTCGTTTTAAATCAGTAGAAAAATGCAACATTTTTATGAAATTGGTGATATTTTTATTTTAATCTAAAGTACAAACTCTGAGGTTAGTAATGGAATACAATATCTGCCAAATGTTCGCCTCGGCTCTGCCTACAAATAGTCATTCTTTTGATGAAATTTTTCATCACCTTTTCGCATAATTGCGGCAATATTTCGCGAATAATTTTTTTTTAGTGCATGAGTCGTTGGCGAAGCATTGGCATAGACTTTATCTTTAACATAGCCCCAAAGGAAAAAGTCTAATGGTGTTAAATGGCACGATCCCGGCGGCCAATTGAAGTCTCCATTTTGAGAAAACAATTGTCCAGGAAATTTGTCATGCAATAGAGCCATTGTTTCACCAACTATATAGCATAAATAAACGTCATCCACGTTCATAGCATCAATTTCAGGCAAAAAAAAAGTCGGTCAACATTGTTAGGTAACTTTCACTGAAATGGTCGCACCAGCATCATTTTCGAAAAAATATGGCCCAATGGCACCGCCAGCCCAAAAACCACACCAAACTGTCACTCGGTGTGGATGGAGAGGTTGTTCCACTATTTTTTTGTTTACGTCCCCAGAGATATGGAAATGAGCTTGTCCCATATCTATTTCTAGCACCCAATCAGTGAAAGTACGGCGTTGTGCGTGGTCCGCTGGCTTCAATTCTGCAAAATGTGGTGCAAAGTGGTTGCGGATAGGCCCAATTAATGTGATCGTCTCGAAATGGACACACCGGGTCAGCCACATTCTCAGCTACGGCTGCAATATTTTCAGCTGACCTTCCCGGACGAACACGCCGTGGAGTCTTTACATCACTAACCTGTTCGAGACAGTCAAATTTATCCATTAAATTCACTATAGCTGTGCGCGAAGGCGCTTGATGATGACCAAACGCAGTGCGAACTTTACGAAATGTTTCCGCGATATTTTCACCGTTTTTGTAGTGAATTTTCACTGATTCAACACGTTGTGCGAGTGTGTGTCGATCCATATTTAATAACCTCCTAGTTTTTACTTATCAAAAGTCATCGCAATGATAGTTGCACATTGACAGTTCAACAATGGCGCGAAATTTAAAATAGAGTGACCTTATATAAACGAAATCATGTCTGATGACATTTGCAGACCTAGTTACAGCACTTGTAACATTTGAATGGACGGACACGATTAGATCGACATAGTACAAACAAATATGAATATAAGATCTTCTTTATTCATAGTATTTATGCTATAGACACATAGGTAAACAAATTAATATAGATTCATAGTGTCAAAAAAAAAATGCACTATCAATTATTTATGAGTGAAACCAAACGAAGCACCACCAACGACGATTCAGTGAATTAATTAACGCATTCCACCCTCATAATGATATATTTTTTCTTCTGCACTTACGAGTATGAGCCCAACTAATGACCTACGCAGATAAACAACCGTGACATCCTTAACTCGGACTATTAATTTATGTTTACAACGATGAAAATTGTTAAGAAAATATTTTTAAATCGAAATTTATTTCGTTCTGCACGAAATAACATCGAGATATCCAACGAAGTCTTTCAATACACCCATCCATCTGTCTACGTAACGGCCTAAACATGAAAAAATAAAGAAGAAAAAACTTTAAATTGGCTAATCTCGGTCGCGCGGCCAAGCGATACAAATTCGACCCATTTCACCATCTCCATGGTGGTGGTCGTCGTCATATATCCCTTCACTGTGGTACACACAGATCCACAAGTTGGCATTTCACACGGGACCAAGAAATATTATTTTTGTGAGAATGTCGGATTCTTTATTATTTTGTGAAAAATTTATGTTTTCTTTGATTTTGACGATGACAAATTAATTACTGACATGAAAGATGGCAATCAATTTAGACCGCCTCGTAGACTTGGTCGCGTCATTTGAAATGAAATAATCAGATTCGTTGCGCAGTACATTATGACGAATAGCTCTCCAGTATTACAAAACAAGATCAATCAGACAGAGGCCATCTTTCATTACAATAGAGCATATGTACTCGTATGTATGTAACTGGAGATAAGTAAATACATTAACTAATTAAAAAAGTTCTGGTAAATAAGGGGGAAGTTTCAATAGACAAGAGTTACGAGTAGGTAAACTTACTCAAGATAAGCACACTATTTCATACTAAAATGGTCGATTCATTATTCGTAAACGTTTTGATGTGATCCGAACAAAGGCAAGTGAAATCAGTCTTTAACAAGTTTCCATCTCCAGGACAGTCAATGTGACATATGGGACAAACCATTATCGTATGCAGAGTCACTCTATCAAGGGAAAGTTTTAAAATAATTATCTTGTCTGATGCGCCAAGGAAGATGGAGATAAAGGTGGCCCAATCGACACTTCGTCCACACGAAATTTCGATTTGAATGGAATTCTAAAGATTGACTGAAAGCATGCAACAGTACAAAAGTAGTGATGATTTGAATAGTCCCATCTACAGAAATATATGACTGGCACAAATGGGAGAATTAGATGACCATATGTATCCTTAGCGTGCTCAAATAAGTCATGCGTGGACATTTGAAGGCATTGAAGTTTTTAAGCTTCACAGTTAATTTAATGCAACCAATTTCAGCGTACTACTGCTATTTTTTTTTATATTTTGCGCGCGCCAAGGGGATTATGAATACCCTTATATTTTTTCAGGGCCCTAGCGTATAGGAAAATGGGGAACACGAACAGAGGAGGTGCCTGTGCACGTTGGCATTAAGTGTTAGAAGGTTGTAGTGATGGGAAAATACAGAGCCTGGTAGATCATTCCACATTCGTGTCGGCTTATAAATGAATCCCTATATTTGACAGTAAGACCGAAGTTGGGCTTAAGGGTGAACTGATGTGCATTCGAAGCAAGCATGACGCGTATTGCGGGTGAAATTTTGAAGGGGAGGAATGCAACTGGCTATTGCGCTGGAGCATTTTTCATAAAAAAAGCGATAAAATAGGGAAAGACACGAGACATTTCGACCGTGTTCAAGTGAATGTATGGAGTTCATAATGTCTCTATCACCTATAAGTTTTAACGCGCGATTCTGTACCCTGTCTAGTATGTGCGGAACTGTCTTGGGTGCACCAGACCAGATATTGGCGTTATATTCCAGCTTTGGGTGGATGAATGCCTTATAAATTGAGGCCAGATCAGACGGGGTCAAATATTTCTTGCACCGCTGAAGGAATCCTAGACATTTTGCATCGGTTTTAGCGACTACGAATATTTGATCATTGCATTGAAGATGGTTATTAATACACATACCGAGAATAGCAAGTCTTTCGGTTTCAGCGATGCAAGTACCATTCATGGATAATGGTTGATGGTTATGGTTTCGCTTGAGAGACAGAACACCATTTTGTTGGTTGAATCCCATTTGATTATGCTGTCCATGTCGGAATTTAATGTGTTTAACACACCGTTCCTCTTCTACGGCCAAAGAGTAAGGTCGTGAGTTAGGGAACGAATATGAAAAACTGAGGGTACTGTCATCAGCGAAGGAATGGATTGGATTAGAAGTTGCAGACAAGAGATCAAGTATAAAAATAAAAAGGAGAGTCGGAGACAAAACAGAGCCTTGGGGAACACCAGCATTTATTTAGTGAATTGCAGACTTGAAGCCGTCCAAGACAACTTGAATTGAACACCCCGAAAGGTAATTTCTAATCCCTTGAAGAAGAGATTAATCGACGCCATATGCACTCTTTTTTCGACAAAAGAGCCTGATGCTAAACTCTGCCAAATGCCTTTGTAATATCAAGCGAAACCGTCTTAGTTTCGCCGAAGTGATGGAGAGATTAGTTCCACTTCACGGTGAGATATGCCATCAAAACACCAGTGGACCTGTTGCTACGAAAACCATACTGCCGGTCATTAAGGAGTTTTCATGAATCGAGATATTTTGCTAGAAACGGAAAAATATTGTCTAGATAAAATATGTAGGCGTTGACTCTCTCTACATTACGTCCATACATTATACATAGCCAAGTTCACTTTTTAGGGGCATTAAAAAAAAAAGAAGATGCATTGTGTTTCAAAGCTATTTATTGTGAATATTTTATCAGAATCCGTGAACTTCGGTTATAAAGTTTGAGAGCCACGCCCACTTTCTGCCAAGAAAAAGTTGTAGCAACATGTTCGTGATATTTTTTTTAAAAAATAGGGCAAATAACCTCTTTTTTTATGGATGCGCCAGTGGATATGGTACGAGTAATCTTCTAAAGATATCAGTAGTTTACTAGTACGAGTATGCACGATTCGCTGATCCGATTATTCGATTCCAGGAATGCGCCTACGTACTAATCCATAACCAGCTCACTTCTACCACTCTACCCGCGGGACTGCCGTTAGGTTCTTAGCGCGGATGGTTAGCAATTCATGCTATGCTTCTTGTATTGCTGCTTCTGCTCTCCTTGCTTTCTCAATCATACTTATAATTTCCATCCAGTTCTCCTCTGATCGCAACATGTGGTCTATAAGGAGCGGTGGACTCGCAAGGTTATTTCTCCATTCTGCGAAGCGACTGCAATGGAGCACTGCGTGTTCTGTGTCTTCCTCTTGATCTTGACAATCTAGACAGAAAGGTGAGCTATCGTGCCCAAATCTGTGTAAATACTTCCGATAGCCACGTGACCTGATAGGAACTATGTAAGGTACGAGTAGTAGTTGCAGTTCCCATGCATTCTTTTTATCCACGCCTCGATTTTGGGGATCAGCTTGTAGGTTCACCTGCCTTTTGTACTGTTTCCCCACCTAGCTTGCCACATAGGTATTGATATTGCTTTCACTTCCTCTTTTATTTTCTTGACAATTCCTGCTTCTTGATTACTCGAGCTTCTCCTTTCGTAGATCCTTAACATCTCGTTTGCGAGGATGTCGATAGGGATCATTCCGGCTATGATACAGGCTGCTTCATCCGATATTGTTCGGAAACCGCTTATTGTTCTTATGGCGCAGAGCTTGTATGTTGCCGACAGTTTTCTCCGTATATAAGTATCTGCATCTGTTTTAAACATTTCACAGCGCCATGCTCACTTTATTACGGGTGAGGTAAAAGTTGGGGGATAGGGTATCATACTACCCGTTCTAGATGGATTGTAATTTTCCAGTAAACATTATTCATTTAACTACTTATTCCATTAACTCTTAAATGAAGAACTCTTTAAGGATTTTTCTGTTTGGCTATTCAATGAAACCCTCTCACTTAGGAAGAAATACGTAAGTTGCACAAGTAGTCTTACTTATTATTATGATAATGAAGTGGGTGAAGCATTATGTATCTTGACAGAATGGCAAAATATACATTTTTGAACGCACGATATTCTCTAGTCCATTGACTCATAAATTAGCAGGCAATACAAATAAATTTCTTCTTTATTAATTTAATTAAGCTTGTAAAAAGTTTTTGCAACTTCGAAGTATAAAACGTTTCCTGGGACAATCTTTATGCATAAAATATTTCAACAATTTTACTGCACTTCTCTGCACCTCCTTACAATATCCTCCAGATTTGTATTTTTGTGTTGGAAATCAATATTTTGTATTTCTAGAGATTTTTTCTTTAAGGACGTTTTCAAAAGAGTTTGTGCCGCTTCCTGTCTTTGGCACAACGGCTCAATAAATTATATGTGTACCAGTGGCGTGGCGTCCATACAAGACGATTCCTTCCGGCTTCCCTTTTCAAATATCAAAAATTTTTATTTTGCCACTTGCCAACCATCACATTCAATTATTTGTTCATCAAACCATTTTTCATTCATAAATCATAACTTTATACACGCTGCGACCACTTCGGTTGTTTATTCATTTTTACTCATATACAAGCTCGCACACATAGCCGAGACAAGTATGAACTCCTCTAACGAGAGAGCGTGCAATGAATTTTTTTGAGAAGCCGTTCATTTTACGGCTTATGCATTCATTTCTTCACAGTACGAACTTTCAACTCTATTCCTTTCTGGCATATAGTAGAAGTTTATTTGCGATTTCTTTGTCTAACATACATTCGCTTATGAGGAAAATAACCCGGGATTTCTCGACTTTTGTGGATGGACATTGGTGGAGGAGAAAGGTTTTAGTTCGAAGGAGTTTGTTTTTTTTTATTGTAGGCAACAAAATAAGCCGACGAAAATCGAGATATTAGGTGATGTAGTGGTTCGAACGGCGTTTGAGGTTTTTCCAAAACTTATTAATAATAAACTTGTTAATTTAATTTTTCTTTTTGCAAATTTGAAATGACGGTTGCAAATCGGTTGTGTAATTGTGCGTGATTTATTGAAAATTTGGATGCAAATTTTTGTGATTTTTGTGACTGCTAATTATTAGAAAATTTAAAAAATTTAGCAATTACATATTGGTAGTTAAGTTAGTGTTTTAAATTATTAAATTATTATAAAATAGTGAGTGAGCTAAGTGAATAGTTATTAGCTGTATACCAAGTAAGTAATTATAAATCTACTCAAGAGGTGCCCCATTGAACATTCTTATTATGTCTCTAGTTAATTTTGAGTGTTGTTTAACTGATTTTCTTCTAAAAGAAACCCACGAGATCAGTAAGCTTTCTTTTTTGTAAAAAAAAAGAAGTTATAGAACTAGGTCGCTCGACATTATCAATGAAAATTGATTATACGCGAAAGGATGGGTATCAGAAAGATTTTCATGAGTCTTTTTACAAAAAAGAATCCATGGCTGACTGGCAGTTGCAAATTAAATAGAATTTTTGTTTTCCTTGTCTTCTTTTTTCTAATTCTCCTGGTGTTTGGAGTCACACAGGTTTCTTTGATATAAACAATTTTATTAATTCTTCCAAAAAACATATTCAAACGGAAAAGCATATACGCAGCTGCTTGCATTTGCATGAATTTGGCGAATATCGCATAGAGACTTCTTTAGGGAATTCTTACGAGGTTCATAATAGAAAAGTTGATCGCAATCGCGATTTAATGAAGCGTTTCATAGACACTGTAGTTTTTCCAGGAAAACAAGAGCTGGCATTCCGGGGTATCAGAGACTCGATGGCAATACCATTCGCTTATAGTGAACGTCGTATTCAATTGCAGAGAAGATATAGAGCTTGCGAAGCAAGAGATCAAGAGTTTTGAGTCATCAATTCATTCTGAATTTTTAAACTCATTTGACTCAATCTATGAGAGCGTAAATGACTGCTCAGAACTTCCACGCAAACGCGGACTACTTAATATTTATTCAAAAAGAAGCCGAATTTTTGTAGTAATTATAGATAATGTTACAAGTCAGATTAAGAAGAATTAAGTTCATTTAGTTCATATATTTTCTTTGATTTATTAAACAAATCAAAATATGAATATTTTTCTAATTTAATGCCGGATTACAAAATATCTTCTTTAATTACCCTATTTCATGGAATTTTTAATTTTACTACTTCAAAATAAAGGAACTCAAAGTTTTATGCACTACTTAAAAACTTGAGGTTTTTCAATTTTATAAGCATTTTAATACGGAAGCCCTAACATTGTGTGAAATCTTTTTAACCCTGACTTTGACTGTGGCCTCTATCGAAAGATCTTTTTCGACTTTAAAAATAGTCCACACTTAAGAAATTCCCACAAAGAAGAAAGACTCTCAGACCTGACACTTTTATCTATCGAAAAGCACCTTCTTTTAGAAATTAAAAATAACTCAAATTTTTATGAAAGAGTTTTAAAAAAGAATCATAGGATAGCTTTAGAGCACAAATAGGTAGTACATAATTGTAATTGCTAAATTTTTTATATTTAACAACGCTCCGAGTTATCAATAACTTATATAGATTATTCTGCCCAGAACGGCTTCTTTCGAAGCCACTATTTTTATGGGATGAGCTCATTGTTTACGTAAATTCCAATGACTTAAAGTATAACAAAGTCTTGAATAAAACATTTTACTTAAAATTTGTTCGGCTTCCCTCTCTTGAAATTTCACCCCACGCCACTGATGTGTACGTATTTATATTATAATGCAAAATGAATTATTTTCTTCAATTACCTTCAAAGTTATAAAAGATCTTAAGAAAATAAAAACCATAATTTAATATAATTTTTAAAGAGAAAATATTTATTTTTTTGCGTAAAGGCCTACCTGTTTTTTTTTTTTTTATTACAACTGATTTATTGAACTAAAACTTCAAGTTCTTTATTTATATTTACATATTTCTTATTGGAATTTGACCTTACACACTAATGTATTCCATAAATTCAGTAATTTGTTTTTTTTTACCCCCATTTAATGGATCTGATTTTAAATGCAATTTAATTTAAGATGACTTGCCCTTGCTATTTGTTTTGTTTCGCTTCATCATTTTAACTTATCATAGGTTGTAGTTAACTTCAACTAATTTAGTAAATGCAATGCTGTTAAAAACTTTTTAATTAAAAAAAAATAAATAAGAAGAATAAGCGAAACGCCCCACACGCGTATATTTACCAACCACGTAGCCCGAAGATACTTTGAAAATTGCCAACACATACCTATAGAATTATTGATTTATTTTTCCACTCCTGTCATTACTCGAATTAAAACTGGAAAATACACACAGAAAATAATCACATATTGTTGTTTATTTTTTTTGAACTGAATTACCTTGAGAGAAAGCACTGCCGGCGGCAAAGATATTTACGAAGGGAAAAGTTTCAATAAATTCTTGGATTTTTCTCTCATATGTGGCTACTTCTATACATAATCGGAATTGTTAAGAATCTTTTTTTTTTTTCTCTGCTGAAGAAGCAGTCCTCATTAGAGTATCCTATTACGATGTTAAATGTAACTAAGTGGAGTTTGAAAGTAGTCTGAGTTCTCACAAAGGGTACTAATTATTAGGTGGGAGGACTGTATCAGTTTTCTATCATTCATTGTACCTACGAGTATTTATTTACTTTACTTGGCAGTAAATTCTCTCGCTTTATATACATACATGCTAGCCCAGGAATATGAGGTGGAATTTTGATCAAACCTCGAAATAAGTAGGGTATAAGTTAAGTCTTCTGAACAATAAACTAAAAGTTCCCTAATTGCTCATATGAACGTCATACTCGTAGTTGTTTCTCCGAAAACCACGTAAATCACTTTTTTTTTCTTAAAATAACCTAATAACGAGCTAATTGGGTTGCAAGTTGGCCTTTTTTTTTGGATAATGCATTTTCAAGACTCTACATGGGGCCCCGTTCATTTAAAATATACATATATATGTATGCTGGGTTAGGTTAGGTACATGGGTGCCTTGTGACGAACAGAGTCACTGCTCACTTAGATCAACAAATTCAAGTCCATTGTGCCCAATAGTTTAACCCTGGAAACGTTAAAAAGTCCGCTGTTAGAACCACCCAGATAATGATATAAATCTCAGGAGGTCCGTAAGCTCTATGTTACCTAAGTCCTCCAAATCCGAGAAGAAGTAACTTCCGAGAGTCCTCATTCTTGTGACGGATAGGGCAGGACAATCACACAGCAGGTGACGAACTGATTCAATTTCTTCTTCGTCCCTGCAGCTTCTACAGTAGTTATGTAGCACACCGAGTCGCTCCGCGTGAACTCCAGTGGCACAATGACCAGTAATTATTCCAGAAACGACAAGTGTATTATAACGACTAAGTTTCACCAGAGAGGTTGATCTCTTCTTGCTAAAGGCCGGCCATAGCGCCCTGGCCGTTGCGCATGTTTCCAGATGAATCCATCGGCTCTTTGCTATATCGATGGTTTCGTCTTCTATTTTCTTTCGTAGGGAACTGATTGGGGTTACTACAAAAGGGAGGGCCCACGATAAGTGCAGCGCCGACCCTTTCCTAGCAAACTCATCAGCTCCTTCATTTCCATTTCCATTCTCCCAGCAGAGGGTCACCGCATTGGCTCTGGATATTCCATTTAAGATCGATTTGCAGGTTCTCACAAGCCTTGATCTAATTACAGCAGAGTCCAGAGCCTTAATGGCTGCCTGGCTGTCTATTTAGACAGTTATTGTTTTACCAACGATATTACTCTTTTGTATAATTTCCGCAGCCTGTATGATGGCTGTGATTTTGGCCTGAAAGACGCTGCAGTCGTCGCTAATTCTAAAGGATAAACTCCGGCTCCCGTGCCAACGTCCATCTTAGAACCGTCGGTATAGAACGCCAGTTCCTTTTTCTTCATGGTTCTCAGGTTCCTCCAGTGCGTTCTGTCAGGAATTCTTATATTGAATCTCCTTTCAAATGCTAGCATAGGGGTCATGAAATCAGTTTCCGCCGATCAGCTGGTAGTTCCGAATGGGGATATGAAACTGAGCATGGTTTCCATTGCCGCTGTAGGTGTTGTTCTTATTGACCCCATGACTCCGATACACGCTGCCCTCTGGATTTTTGTGATGTTTGAAAGCTGATATTGCTTCTCAAGAGCCATCCACCAGACTAGTGAACCATATGTGAGAATGGGTCCTACGACCGCTGTGTATATACAGTACACCACAGCTGGTTTGAAGCCCCACGTGTTGCTGAATGCCTTTTTGCAAGAATAGAAAGCTACGCTAGCTTTTTTGATGCGTTCGGCAGTGTTATCCTTCCAGTTCAGTTTGGAATCTAAAATTACGCCCAGGTATCGGGCTGAACTTGAGTTACTTAGTTCAGTACCACCGATGTTTGGGGGTCTGAAGGTAGGAATTGATCTCTTCTTAGTGAAAAGAACTACCTCCGTCTTTGAGGGGTTCACTCCCAGCCCTTTGCTGCTAACCCAATCATTCACTAGTTGTAGTGCAAGATTTAGTCTTTCGCTTAGGACTGGAGGGAATTTTCCCGAAACCAGGATGACCACATCGTCGGCATAGGCCGTCGCGCTGAAGCCGTTTTCCTTCAGTATCACCAAGATCTCATCCACTACGAGGAGCCACAATAAAGGAGATAGAACTCCGTCTTTGGGGGGTTCCTCTGCAGACGCTTCTCCGGATGGTTACATCTCCTAGCATTGAATATATAACCCTCGATTGAAGCATCTGTGCAATCAAATTGCAGAGACCCATGTTTAAATGAGCTCTGTGTAGGCTGTCCAGGATCGCGTCAGTGTTTACGTTGTTAAATGCCCCTTCAATGTCTAGGAACGCCCCGAGAGTGAACTCTTCAAAGTGAAGGGATCTTTCTATACTTGATACGACCCTGTGTAGCGCAGTATCTACCGATCTGCCGCAGATGTATGCGTGTTGTGATTTAGATAGGTAATTATCGCCAATGACGTTTCTTATGTATGCATCTATTAAACGTTCCAGTGTTTTTAGCATAAAAGACGACAGACTGATAGGTCTCAGGTCTTTTACGTTTGTGTGGCTCGCTTTCCCCGCTTTGGGAATAAATACGACGCGCACCTCCCGCCATGCTTTAGGAATAAATCCTAGCTTAAGGCATCCTGTGAAAATGTGCTTGAGCCATGGAAAAGCAATATCCACTGACTCTTGCAGCATCACAGGTCGAATGTTATCCTGGTGCCTTATATGCAGCAAATGATTTAATTGCCCAGGCTATCTTGTCATCATCTATTATATTCCTCACGTCTTCTGCGCTTATTGCCGGTGTCATCTCTGGGGTGGGTAGATCGTCATTTCATTTTCATTTTTAGTGCATTTTTATTAAATTCATTGTAACTTAATTGCCAGACAAAAAACGCTTAAAACTAGCTTAACTAACTTAACTATTCTTATTCTAACTTACTGGCCCTATGCGGGTGCTCTAAGCTAATCCTAATACTTAAAACTATGTCTTTCGACGTAACGTACGTGAAAAATATTTATTTCTTTCATTCTTTTGTGGGTAGATCGTCTTCGGAGATCGATGTACATCCGGGAAAGTGAGTACTCAATAGTATATCCAGCGTTTCCTCTTGTGACTCTGTCCAGGTACCATCATCCTTCCTAATATTGGATGCTGGCGTTGGTGTCTTGGCCAGAATCTCCCGCAAGCGGGACGCTTCGTTTGTTGATTCTATAGATGCGCAAAAGGACCTCCAGGAGTTCCTCTTTGCGAACCTAATCTCTTTTTTGAGTAACTTTACGCTTTACTTATGTATGTTGCTTCATGGTTTATCCGATTTCTTCCTCAAAACTATGGAAAAAATCAGTTATAAATATATCAGATATGGGACCTTCGCCTAAAATCCCTGCATTTTAATTCAATATGCGTCTATCAACCTGGAAAATCAACCACTCTAGCTCTTCAGAATCTCTCAGTGGCAAAGAAATATCAATAGGTTGTTTCCAAAATGGTTTCATTTCAGGTAGATCTACTGTAACTAATCTTACTATTTTCTGTAATTATATTCTAAATAACTTAGAAAAAGGAGCTCAATAACATCACATCTATACAGATTTTTCCAAAGCATTTGATCGGGTTAACCATGACATTATACTTTCTAAACTGCTCGTAAATAAATTGGGATTTCACTCAAACCTATTAAAATGGTTTAGTTCTTACCTTCGAAGTCGAACACAGTATATTCGTATTAGCGATATTTTATCTGTCCCCATTAAAGTCACTTCTGGAGTACCTCAAGGTAGTTACCTTGGTACCTTGTTTTTTTTTAATATTTGTTAATGACATTGCAAACGTTGTTTTAAATTCTCAGTGCCTTATGTCTGCTCATGACTCTGTATTACTGTAAGGTGATCTCGACAGGTTGACAGATTGGTGTAAGGTAAACCTCGTCGATCTCAATGCATCCAAATGTCAAAGTCTTAGCTTCTATCGTAGCCATTCACCAATTCACTACATTAATTAGATTGATAACATTTCGTTATCTAAAATATCCTCTAAAAAGATTTGCGTGTGGTTTTTGATCAATCTCTTAATTTTTCAGGACACATAGACTTTTTAGTTGCGAAATGTAATTCTTTACTTGGTTTTATTTTGAGAAATTCAAAAGATTTTTCAGACCCCCCACATTCTCAAATCTCTTTTTTTTTGCCTACGCTAGGTCCTATTTGGAATACTGCAGTACTCGTATTGTATGGAACCCATTCTATGCAGTGCAGTCTAATAGAATTGAAAGGATTCAAAGAAAATTTACCAGAGTTGCGATACAGAGACTCCATTGGAATATTGATCTACCTTCCTATGATACACGATGCAAGCTAATCGTAATGCTACCTCTTAATATTCGAAGGAAATATTATTGTGTTATGTTTATTAGAGATTTATTGTCTAATCGTATCGATTGTTCTTTTCTCTTGTCTCAAATTGGTATTTATGCTCCTATAAGATCTTTACGGATTCGTACTTTATTCTTTGTACCTCGTCACAAAGTGAATTATGGACTTAATTAACCATTGAGTAGGTGCTTAAGAGAAGCATATTCTGTATGTAATTCAATTGATCTTCATTAAGTAGAGACACTTTTAAGTGTCAATTACTCGTATTACTAGTTCTAAGTATCTTAGGTGAAGATTTTTAAGTTTTATTAAAGATAGTTAAGTCAGTAATCGACTAGAGATCACTTATGTATCCATGTTTGATGAAATGGAATAAATAAATAAATAAAAAAAAACATCGAAAGTGCTGGTGTAGCATGCATGAAAACAGGATTATAAAAACTGGACTAGGCAGCGACTAATTCAGTGTCACAGCTGCGAAAGGTTGTCCCCAAGGAGGAATTCTTTCCCCCTTACTTCGTAGTAAATGAACTATTAACAATACTCAGCAATGACGGTTTCTATGTTCAAGGATACACAGATAACATTGGGATTCTAATCAGAGAAAAATTTCTCAAAAGAGCATTAAACCTAGTTGCAGATTGGTGGAAAAGAGTAGGCATATCCGTCGACTCAGAGAAGAGAAGAAATTAACAACTAGTTGCATTCATTAAGAGAAGAATACTTGATGAACTCAGAAAACTCAAACTATTTGGACAAACAATAGAATTTTCAAAGCAAGTTAAATATTGGGTTTAATTGCAGATCTGGTTATTACCTCAATAGAGCCATAGACAACGCCAGGAATCCACTATGGACCAGCAAAATTCTACTTGACAAAAACAGAGGACTAAGTGACGCTATGGATGTACTCAGTAATAGAAAAACCAATTGTTACATAAGCAGAATTCGTATGGTGGCATAAGTCATAACAAATATTCGCACAAGCCAAGCTTAATAAAATGCAAGGACTAGATTGTGTATGTTTGTTCATCCTTAACCTCCCACCCTTACATCTTCACATTTTAAGAAAGAAGTCATGAAAGAAGATAAAGCTAACTTCAAGTTAGTTCATCCAGATATCGTAAAAGAAATTAACAAGAATAAAATACTTGGCATAGCCAGGTAATGCTGCAAAAAAACACTGGATCAGGTGGTCCCTTGGCTAGTTCTGATCTATAGAAGCTGTATTCTTCTAAACCACGTCCCTCTGAGTTGGAGGCGTGTTCGTGTTGTGTTTATCCCGAAAGCGGGGAAGGGGGGGCATGAATCTGCAAAGGATATCAGACCCATCAGCTTGTCATCTTTCCTCCTTAAGACGTTGGAACGTATATTAGATACGCACATCCGTAATACAATAGATGCATCCCTTCTATCAAAATCTCAGCATGCGTACACTAAGTGGCGATCGACTGAGACGGCGCTCCATGAAGTTGTGCGTACGATAGAAAAGACTGCAAACAATTTACTAGCGCCACCCTTTTAGATGTTGAAGGTGCTTTCAATAACGTTAGTACTGAATCGATTCAGGAAGCTCTGTCCCAACTGGGTGTAGGGGAGTTTATTAGCAAGGGGATAGTGACTATGCTTAAAACCAGAATCATTCAATCGACACTCGGTAATAGTGTTTCCACTATATCTATTGTAAGGGGAACTCCTCAGGGTGGGGTTATCTCTCCTCTTTTTTGACTTATGGTAATCAACAAAATTCTGTGTAGGCTTGACCGAGACGGAGTCAAGGTTGTCGCGTATGCGGATGATGTGGTAGTGCTGGTATCGGGGATGTTTCCTTCTGTGATCAGTGAGATTATGGAAGGTGCCTTAGATAAGATTAGCAAATGGGCCACTGGATGTGGACATAGCGTCAATCCGAGCAAAACTGAACTGATGCTCCTTACCACAAAAACCAAAATACCGGCTTTCACGCCTCCACGGCTTAATAACGAATTACTCTCGTTATCATCTAGTGTTAAGTACCTAGGTGTGGTACTCGACCCTAAATTAAGCTGGAAGCTTAACACTAAAGAGCGAAGTGCGGTTAGATTAAGAGAAACAGGTAGCTGGTGCGATAGTCTCTACCTACGGCCACAACAGCATCTTTAATCTGCTACCTCGGGAGTTGGCGGCAAATCCGACCGACTACATAACTCCCAGGGTGAACTTTCGCAATGATGTCACTGTGAGATTCCCTTTCAGGGCGGAATGGAAGTGTGGCACGGTGACTAACGACTTCAAAACAACCATTTTCACTGACGGGTCGAAAATGGACTGCGGGGTAGGGGCGGGAATCTTTTCTGAATCCCTCGATATCTTTAGTTCATTCCGTCTTCCCAATTCATGCACCGTATTCCAGGCGGAAGTTCTTGCTATACAAGAGGCGTGCCGTCTCCTTAAACATACATCGATACAACTTAACACCATAGCCATTTTCATTGATAGCCAGGCTGCTATCAAAGCCATCGTATCTGTGGCTTCCTCCTCCAAACTTGTGGAATCTTTTCTGAATCCCTCAATATCTCTAGTTCATTCCGTCTTCCCAATTCATGCAGCGTATTCCAGGCGGAAGTTCTTGCTGTACGAGAGGCGTACCGTCTCCTCAAACATACATCGATACAACTTAACACCATAGCTATTTTCATTGATAGCCAGGCCGCTATCAAAGCCATCGTATCTGTGGCTTCCTCCTCCAAACTTGTGGGGGAGCTTGCCGCACTCGGTCATCGGTCTAGGATCAGCCTCATCTGGGTGCCTGGTCATAGCAACATTGACGGAAACGAAAGGGCTGCTGAATTGGCGAGGTAGGGATCTGCCCTTGACTGCTCCCGTGCGGAGGATGTCAACATTGCGTTAGGGGCCCTTAAGGGTAGAATCTTTGCTCATTTCCTTGCGGATGCTGGTAACAGATGGCGAGGGTTGCAGAACTGTGTCATATCCAGGCAGATGTGGCCCAAGTATAGCTGGCGCAGAACACAAGAGCTATTAAACAGAAGCCGGGCAGATATTGCTAGAGTTCTGGCAATTAGCACTGGCCATTGGCCGATAGGGGTCTACGCAGCCAGACTGGGTATTACTTTTAATGCACATTGTCGTAGCTGCAATATGGCCAACGAGCCTGAAACAATCCTTCACTTCCTTTGTAAGTGTCCGGCCCTTAGTAGGGTCAGACACCGTGTACTTGGCAGACACCTTTTTGATAATATTAGTGAGCTAGCGGAGACAAGCATCGGGGACATCATCAGTTTCCTCAATGCCACGGGTTGGTTTTAAATAATCTTTTCTCTTCTTTCCCACAAGTCCAACGTCAGTTTCTACAACAATTTAGGTCACTTGAGTTGTGGTATTAAAACAAATTAGCATGCTGTCACAACCACACCTACCTACCTACCTACCTACCTGGCATAGCTAACTCAGACAAATGTTTAACAAAATGTAATTTTAGCCATAATTTCAAGAACATTTTCAAACAGTAACTGGGAGTAAGTGATTCTCATGTATGGTACATAGACGGATCCAAAACATATGAAAGATTTTGGGCTGGTGTATACGGCATGAGCTCAAATCTGCTTTAACCCGAGCCGAAATATCTATTATACATGCAACAGAACCTTGTATCCTTGAGAACATAAACATACGAGTATCGTTTACCAATAAGAACATTTATATTCCATATGATGCAAGGCGGCATTGCTTGCGATCAAATCTTATGAAATAAATACAAGTCTAGTTTGGGACTGCCTGCAATTGCTTTTAATACTAGCCAGCTCAAACATAGTACATTTCATTTGGGTGTCAGGGCATACTCGTAGTGGTCATGAAGGCAATGAAAAAGCAGACAAACTAGACAGAAATGGACGCAGCTAAAGGGTTTTTCAATAGGGATATAACAAGTTTGTATTTTAATACAAACGCACCCTTAAACTTTTTTTATAATCTGTCAATGTCAAAACGTCAGTCAAGGTATAGGTTTTTATCATGGTGAAGTTCACGAACGAGCAACGTTTGGAAATTATTAAAAATTACTACCGAAATTCTGAGGTGGTCGCAACTTTAAGAGCGCTTACTTCAATTTTCGGTCGTAGTAATCATCCCCCCGACAAGCTGTGCTATTGTGGATAAATGCGAGTCAACATATTCACTATTGAATATTTCTGTGGCAGTGAGACAACGCATCGGTCGAAGTACCGAATATATCGCAGCCGTAAGTGCTTCAGTTCAAAATGAACCAAATCAGTCGATTCCACGCCATTCACAGGAATTGGGAATCTCTCAGTCCACATTGTGGCGAATTTTACGTAAAGATATTGGCCTACACCCTTATAAGATCAAAATAACTCTAGAACTGAAGCCTCTTGATGATTTAAAGTGGCGAAACTTCTCCGATTGGGCTCTGCAAAAGTTTGAAGAAAATCCTGAATTTCTCGAAAAATCATCTTCAGCGCTGAACCTCATTTTTGGCTTAATGGCTTTGTCGATAAGCAAAATATGCGTTATTGGACAGCAACAAACCCACATGTGTTGTTCAGGAGACTCCATTGCATCCACAAAAAGTGACCGTGTGTTGTGGGTTACATGCCGGAGGTGTGATTGGACCGTATTTTTTCGTCGATGAAAATGATCGCCATGTTACGGTCAATGGAGTTCGCTATCGTGCCATGTTGGAAGAATATTTTTAGACAGAATTGTATGGATTTGACATCAGTGATATGTGGTTCCATGGAAAGTTTGGTAATCGTGTAATCGCTAGAAATGGTCCGGTCGAATGGGGCCAGCTCGCTCATCTCATGCGATTTAACGCCGATGGATTTATTTTGATGCGGTTACGTTAAGACGTTAGTTTATGCCAACAAGCCAACAACGTTAGAGGAGCTCAGGAACAATATCGAATGCGAAATTGCCAACGTTCCGGCCGATATGTGTGGAAGAGTGGTGGGAAATTGGCTCCAAATTGACTGTAAATGTGCTCGCGATGGTCATATGAACGAGATCAAATTCCATATTTAAATTTAACATTCAGCCCGATATCTCAATTATTCTGTGTTTTATTTAAATACAAAATTGTTATGTCGTTATTGGTAACCCTTTACAAGTCAACCCAAAGATTTAGCCAAATTCATCACCAATTCATGGAATACGAGTTATAAAGGGTGGTTAAATTTTAAGGGTCGATGTTGAATGTGAACCACACCTAAACGTCAACTTGTCGTCGTGCCCAACAATTGCACCTCTCACGCTCGTCGTTGATGAACATTATGCATAAAGACTTGCATTTACGCGCTTACAAGGTGCAATTGACTCAAGAACTAAAGCCTCTTGACCATTTCAAGCGTCGTCAATGGTCACAATGGTGGCAAGAAATGGCAACAGTGGATGATCAATTTTCGAAGAAAATCATCTTCAGTGATGAGGCACATTTTCACCTCAGTGGATTCGTCAATAAGCATAATTGCCGCATTTTGGGCGAATGATAATCCAAGAGTTATTGTCGAAAAACCAATGCACCCACAAAGAGTGACTGTTTGGTGCGGTTTATGGGCTTGCAGCATCATCGGGCCGTATTTTTTCCAAAATGAGGCCGGTCAGGCAGTTACTGTGAATGGTGTTCGCTATCGTGAAATGATAACGAACTTTTTATGGCCCGAATTGGAAGATATGGATGTGGACGATATGTGGTTTCAACAGGATGGTGCCACTTGCCACACAGCTAACGAAACAATGGCTCTTTTGCGCGACAAATTCAATGGCCGTGTTATCTCACGTGGTGGCGATGTCAATTGACCGCCAAGATCATGTGATTTGACACCGTTGGACTTCTTTCTTTGGGGTTATTTGAAAGAAAAGGTGTACGTCGATAAGCCAGCAACAATTCAAGAGCTAAAGGATGAGATAATTCGGCACATTAACGGCATAGAACCTCAATTATGCCTCAGCGTCATCGAAAATTTGGACCATCGGATGGAGGTGTGCCGCCGAGGTGGCGGAGGCCATTTGGCCGATATTTTGTTCCATACATAATTGAACCATACCAATAATATCATGATAAAAAGAAATGACAGTAATTTCCTAAATAATTTGTGTTTTATTCAAAATCAATATCGGCCCTTAAAACTTAACCACCCTTTATAAGGAAATCACGATAGGCCCATATGTGGCCGCAGTGATATGGGCTTTTACCCTACTCAATACAAAATTTATCTCTCTGATTGGATTTGAAAATTTTCATTTGCGATGCTCTAATTCAAGAACTTTATTTCCATGATTTAAGGAAGGATGAAATAAATTTATGTAAACGACGATGGAGTGATGAACGAGATGGGAAGCGGTATCCTATTACCGCAAGGGTAGATCTGGATTTTCAGGGTTCAAAAATTACTGCGGAAACGAAAAAATCCTTACTAGCACAAGCTTTTACCAAATGAAGTAGGATAATGCCCCGATACATACTGAAAGGATAACCAAAGCCTGGATTCAGATTCAAAAAGTGGAATTATTGTCATTCCCGACTTAAATATAACGAGCAATGTTTGGGGATGGCTATCACGAAAATTCTACAAAGAAAGCGATTTGAAAATAAATACGGACTTACTAGAAATTTCGCTCAATTACGTGTATTTAAAGTCTAGAAGTATTTCAAAAAACCCAGTGGTAGCACTCATTATTAAAAACCATAAAAAGTTAATAAAACTGAAAACTAAATAAAAAAAAATGTTTGTTTATTGATTCTCGACGTTTAACAGGTCAATTTTACGAGAGTGCTTATATTTACAAGTGCGACAAATCAATATCATGACTTTAATTACTCTTGTTAACTCGTTTTTTTTTAATGCCCATATATACAAGTGTATTCATGTATGATTTGTTTTATTGAGCGTCGTTATGTATTCATCTACGAATTTTTAAAATGGGATTTTCTCAGTTTTGCGACATATCTTTCGAATTAAAAAAAAATAGAAGAGTATTCTTAAACAAGTAAGATGGAGTGTATATACGAGTACTTGTATCTCTTGCTACTTGCATACAACTGGATATAATAAATAAGAAAAAAAAAAAACACTGGGCATATTTGGCCTAAGTTGAAATAGAAACGCTCTTAAAATTTTATATCCCATAGTTAAAAGGTTGTAAATCAGTGCAGTAAAAGGTGTCATCATTGTACACTGTTTCATAAGGAAATTGGGCAAGGCTTTTTATTTTATGATTACTGCAGATTTACAATGAACTTGTCAAGCCCTATTTCTTAGGTGGAAATCGTGTTTGTGTGCTCGATGATCTCAGTTGCTCCAAATGGTTTTATGAGTAGGAATGAATAGAATTTCTTCTGATTTTATGGCATCACAATGTATATTGTGGCACCAACTAAAACCTACATATGTACATATGTATTTGCATACCATATATAAAATACATACAAACAGATAAAATGAAACCGCGCCTTTGATGTAGGTAAATACCAAATCATAATGAATTATATTCTACATAAGTATACTCATAAAGGTCTCTGTTATCTATGAAACACAATAGAGTGATTTATTCTATGCCATCCCACATTACATTATTGTCCTGAAATCTTGTAAAATCTTTGGCCTTGGGTAAATATCTTATTGTATTGCCTAGGGCTACGAGTGTAAGTCGCCTGCCTTATCGTTATAATTTATTTAATTAAATTCAATTATAACTTCCTTATCCTTCTATGGTATCAGAACCCACACAACACTGTTGCGGTTTCGCACTGGTCTTCCTTTTGTTGGTTAAATTTGAAGCATGTTTAATGATTGTCAGATTTTTAATTTTATTTTGCTACCTAAATGGTAAAGTGAAATACTTATTCGTATTTAACACGCCAATTTGTTAAGAGTCTGACGCAGAGTTCTGAAATTTACAGAAATAAAATGTGATCCAATTGGAGGTTAACATTTTAATTTGAAATAAAATACATTGGTTTTTAATAAACTGTTGATAGTTTTATGTCAATACAATGTTCAAACATTGACATTAAACACGAAAAATGATATCAATGCCACGGCCGATCTTGCGGACTTCCACCCTTTTGATGAAATTTGCCATCACTTTTTGGCATAAATCCTGCGGTAGTTCATAAAAAACGCGTCGAATCTTGTTCGCTGCTCATGGACTGCTGACTTCAATTCCTGAGTCAATTGGAACTTGTAAGCATGCAGGACGCAGGGGTCTTTGCATATCCAATACTGACCTTCTTAACCACTGTACGAGATGGATGGTTATGTATACCGGCATTATTTTGCAATGCGCCAATCGTGTTGGTTAAATTTTCCCTATTTCGGCGATGGATGTTAACAATTAAAATGCGTTGATCTAGTCATCTGGACTAATAAGTAATTTTAGTCTAGCCTGATTTGCTAGATAAAACATTTATCCAAGAAGTTCATCCAATAGCGTCTTGGTATCTGCGTACAATGTCCATGTTATCCAGGAGCTGTGATGCTTCAATATTTACATCCTGATGAAGTCTTCCTTCGTGTCGTCCAGCATTTTGTTTTACTACGTTGGTGACAAGATCCACTTGATGGAGGTCAATATTTCTGCCGTACCAGGGTGCATTGATGTTTCTTAGTACCTTGTTTTTAATCATTGGATAATTTCCATGTTGGTCCTTTTGGTACAGCCCCAAAACTGGATAGGCTCATACCGGTTTTAAAATTTGCTGATATAGTAAAACCATGTTATGCGTTGAAAGGACTGAATTTCTACCTATTAGCCGATACAAATTTCTGTATTTAATTCCTAATTCCTCTTTTTTCTTCTTGATGTGCTCTTTCCAACGAATCTTAGCATCTAGGGTCATGCCAAGGTATTTCGCTGTGTTTGCATATGGTACTATTTGTCGGTTGACAGTGATTGGTAAATGCTTCAAACTTTTGTTAGTGAAGTTAACATGAACCGACTTAACTTCATTAAGTTTAATGCGTCATTGTTTTGTCCAACTATGAATTTTGCTGACAGCTAGTTGCAGGTTTTGTGTTGATTCCTCGTTGTCTTTACCAACTGCCAGGATCACAGTGTCGTCAGCGAAGGTAGTTACAGTGTTATTTTCTAGCATTGGAAACTTTCCACAAACTGGGTACATATTTTAAACATGTCAAATATCAGCTGTTTATCTTTGACATAACCAAAGTGCAAGATCTAAATTGTAACCTCAAATTGAATCCACTATGTATTGGCAGATATATATGTAAATAAAAAAATTATGTTGTTAACTTTTGATGCTGCAATAGTACGGTATGGACCTGGAAACCAATCAACAAACCCCTCGACAACTCACGATCCCACAAATGATAAATGTCCTAAATATGATGTTAAGATCGTGCTTTGTGATTTTGGTGGTTCAGTCGAAACACAAAGCCTACACGATACCATCTCCGGAAACGGACTTAAGCTAATTGACTTTGTGGCGAGGCGAAATTTCCCAACGATCACAATGGCGATGTCATCCGCAAAGTCTATAATTTGTGTTATCGGCGGCATTGGCAACCTGAGCTCATCGTCGTATATGATATTCCACAGAAGAGGCCCTATCACTAATCCTTGTGGAACGCCTGCTGAAACTTTGCAGAATTTGGTATCTTAACTCTCATCGCTTTCATACCTTAACTTCTTATTCCTAAAGTAGCTCGATACTACCTTATTCATTCCTTCAAGAGTCTGACATAAAGAGCTACTGATTAAATTGTAAAGAGATCTATCAAAGTAATTATACTTGGTACTTAAATCATATATCTCTGAAGGCCATTGTGGAGTAAAATATGAAGGAGAATACTCGGATCTTAAGAAAATAGCGGCAAGAGTCCCTCAAGGTAGCGTTTTAGGTACTGTGCTTTACCTATTTTACACCAGAAATTTACCTGAACCATCCGAGGGAAGCATAGCTACATTCGCGAATGATAATTCAATTCTGGCAATGGGGAGCGATGCAGTAGAAGTGGACAGGAAACTAAAAAAGGAATCATTGAAATACTTAACTGGACGAAAAAATTGAGAATAAATCTCAATGAATCGAAGTCAACACACACCAACTTCACAACTAAAAGTATAAATGTTTTACCAATTATAATAAATTCACTCCAAATATCATATGTAAACACGAGAAAATATTTAGGCATGATTCTGGACGCTTATTTAAAGTGGAAAGAGCATGTCAAAAAGAAACAGAGATAATTAAATATTAAATTCAGGAAAATGTATTCATTATTAGGAAGAAATTCTGAACTCTTCACATACAACAAATTGCTAAAACAGCTCTGGGGCTGTACAAAGAAAACTACAAATTTTACAAAGATTCTAAAATAAGGTATTGAGGTGTATTGCTAATGCGCCTTGGTACGTGTGTAATGATAGACATTTACACATCAAACTAGTCAAACAAGCAATTACCAATGTTGCAACGAAACATCTGCAGCGAATCTCGCAACATATGTATGTACAAATGCAGAACTACGGCAAATGGTAGAAAATCCGAATAGAATTAGAAGTCTACGTAAGATAGATCCATTGGATCTAGCATTAAATTCATGAATGAGCTGAAGATACAGTGACTCCAAAAACTATTCGCTCATCTACCTATATGACGGAAAAAAGGGCTGTAGAATAAAAACCAGCAGGACCACGAAAATGGGGCTTATATATATTTATTGTACATAAAAACAACTTAAAAAAAAAAACAACTGAACTTCGCAATTACGTATATACGTCCAAAAAGTATTCGCTCACGTAAAAAGAACTCAGTTTTTTGGCAGATAGTACTTTGTTGGTCCACCCTTATTTCTTATAATGTGGTCCAATCTTGTTGGAACGGTGTTAACTAGATTTTGGGTTATGTTAGGAGTAATTTGGTCTCATTTTGTTACTAACCCAGCTTTCATACATTCCATACATTTTCAATGGGATTAATATCCGGATATTGTGGTGGAGTTACAATCTATTTTGGTGTGTTGTGAAGCAACCACATCTTAGTGTTCCAAGCAGTATGCTTGGGGTCATTGTCTTGACTAAAAATGTAGTCTTATTTGCACTATATTGGAGATGGGTTTTGTGAATGTTGATATACTATTTGTGGTCCATTATACTATCAATAAAGTGCAAACTACCAACACCTTTGGTACTCATACAACCCTACACTAGACAGATCCACCCCTATGCTTAAATGTCGGTTTAAGGATCTTTTCCTCTAATTCGATATTTTGTTTTCTCCATATCAAGAACTTATAAATGGTCGCGTACAAGATGAGATGTGTGAGCCAGTGTGTTGTCGTGGTGAAGAAACCATGAGTTGTTTATTCACAATTATGGCCTCTTGCGACGAACATTTTCCCTCAAACGCTTTAATACGTCCGCCCTGGCGGAAGAAATTTGGAGTGGACCACACCACGGCAATCAAAGAAAACGGTCAACAATTGGCTTTGGATCGATTCTGTCGTGGTTATTTGGGTTTTGGCTCGCCTGAGAAGCGCCATTCAGATGGTTGTTGGTTAGTTTCGATGTCATTTTCATAGACCCATGTCTCGTTATCGGTAATGATGCCATAGATAACATGTTGGCCCAACGAAAATATTTCCTTAGCGACATCAATGCGATGCTGTTTGTGCAACAAATTCGCAGAACACAACAAACACTGATTTGTATACAAAGCTATCACGCACAAACTCCCGACAAATGGCGCTCAAACAGATATTTGATGACAGATGTACCAACCTAAAAAAAAAAAGCTTTTGATAGTACCTCGCGCGGTTTGTTTGAATGGAAATTTCCGTGTACTTTTTGATCAGAACGTACCTATATTATGAATGAAAGAATGAAAGCCTCTTCTTTTTGTTGATGCTGCTGATGTATGGCTTTTCCCTAGCTACTCTCCCGTGATAACCGGCATCATTTCTTACGGTGTTAGCACTTAATTGGACTCCAAATTCATTTTGTATTTCTGCGTG
This sequence comes from Pocota personata, assembly GCA_963082735.1. Classification (NCBI taxonomy): domain Eukaryota; kingdom Metazoa; phylum Arthropoda; class Insecta; order Diptera; family Syrphidae; genus Pocota; species Pocota personata. The sequence goes on from OY720430.1 coordinate 54,257,649, forward strand.
AATTTGCGTAGCACTTTTTTTTAGGATCGCGGAGCACTGAATAAATTATGTCTACCGGAATACCTATCGATTATGCCCGATTGCGGAGCACTGGATGTATTATTTCTACCGGAATACCTATCGATTATGCTTTTTTTACCGTGAAATATGGCCGATTAACGATAGATCTTATCGATTCACCGGATTCAAGCAGATCTAATATAATTTTTCGTACTTCCACTGATGTTTCCTTTCCTTTTCGACCCAATTTAAGAAAAAAATCACCACTCATCACAAAAACTTTCTGAATAACAAATATTGAGCCACGCGTCTGTTTTGACCTTTTTTTGCTATTGGAAGTTCGGTTACTGAGAGATAAACTACAGCGAATACTTTTTGGATACATAATTGTGAGGTTCATGAATACTTTCTTAATTTATTTTGTTAAATCATGTGATATCTCAGCTGTTTTTTGTTTTTTATTTTAAGTGTTTTTATGTACATTAAATATATATTAGTCCCATTTTCGTGGTCCTAATAGTTTTTATTCTACAGACCTTCAGCAGGGATGAGCGATTAGTTTTTGGAGTCACTGTAGGTGTACGAGTATCTATATCCATCAAATAAAAAACAATTTAGGGTGTAACCATCCCTCTTAAAATTTGAACAATTACTATGAAATGTAAATTACTAAATGAATTTCTTCAGTTGTAATAATAATAAAAAAAAGTCCAAAATTATTTTTGTGACTCCTTTGTCTGTTCTTAACGGTCGATATTGAAAACACAGATTTCGAAATTTCCCATTTATGACAGCTAGAAAGTCAGTATTGCCATTTCTAAGAAATAAATTCCAACCAACAACTGCAGCAAATTAAACGTCAACATTCCATACTCGTACGAGTACAAGAATTTTTTGACAAATCCCTTGAAACATTCTTAACTTGTAAAATGTAACATGTACATATATCTTAGGAATAAATTTAAATATAATGCAAAATAATTTTTTGAGGCCGATATGATTAAAAATACCCCGACACATGTGTATGTATTTTTAATTCTGCAGATAAATAATGTCATTAAAAATTTTTCGAAAATTTCCATGCCCTCGCCATTCGCGCAAGCACGGGCTATCAACATTTAAAAACGCACTAAATTATGTTTCTTCATTTATAATATTTTAATGAAATTATGAATTCCAAGTTCTCCTTTTCGTTTAATGCGTTGGAAAAATAATATAACCGACCGTGTTTTAGTACCACACTTGAGTGAGAATCATCCGAATTGAATGTGGCGCGAACAAAAATAGACGATGTTTTTATATTTCAAACATTTAATTTAAGTAGACTCCAAAAATAAACGCAAAGTTCTGTGCCGCTGTGGAAGCTAATTACAGCTTTAAATTGGGCAGACGAGAATTAATACATGGCACAAATGATACAAATAGTGTTAATGAATACTGTTTTATCGGTGGCTTTTGGAAGAATATTACCTACAGGCTTTAGGATATATAATTAGAAATTTGATTCAGATGTAGCTACACCTCCTGACGCATTATGTTTCTGTTTTTTTTTTTTTGCTTTTGCTGTTGTATCATTTTATAATTAATTGGATTGTGCACTTGTCATCCTGTGCATGCTTAAATAGCTCACTTGAGGATGACAGCGGGTAATTGGAATGAATTATTTTGTTTTTGTACAAAAAGTTGTAAATGTTGTTGACGAGTGATTAAAAACTGAATTATTCGAAAATATACACATTAATTATACTTATTAAATTTTGGAAAACAGTACTTTGTTTATTTCGAGTTCTACGGATGGGATCAAGGATGGCGTTGACTGTTCGACTGTTCAAGTCTTGTCGAATAAATTTGTGTAGGTATACTTCATCATATGTCTACTCGTATAAGGCCATCTCAAGATGGAACCAATGTGGCGTACGACACCTTAAAAATCTTTCGTGAGAATACGCTGTAGAGATTTCCTGGACTCTCAATAACACTCTCACGAACTGCGTCGATGTTTTGTGTTGAACGACTTGTTGAAGGACGGCCAGAGTGTCTAAGATCACTAATTGATCCAGTCACCCTTAATTTTTTAATTAATCTCTTCACAGTTGTTTAAGTTAAATCACTATTCCGACCATATTTTGTACGAAAATTGCGAACTGTGGCTGCCAAACCTTCATTATTTTTAAAATATTGCTCAACAATGAAAACGCGTTGTTCTTTCGTATAGCACTCCATTTTTAATAACCCTGAACTGTCAGCTGTCATACCGTCTTTTTTTTTTTTTTTGTTGGCAACACTTTACCGGACAAATGGCAAAATCTTGCATGAATTTTGGGACACTCTTATCTTTGTAAACTCCTAGTCCATAGCTTTTCATAGCCTTAGTTGTCAGGTTCAATCTTGCTGTTAAACTTTCCAAGCAGGATCATACTATCACCATTGTACATGTAGTACGAGTATGTTTATGCAACTGCTGGGTTGGTCATAAAATTCATCCTTAGTATCCCCTTTCAAATTTTCAGTATTATTTTGGTAACAAAATTCGATCTCGAATTATTACATATAATGGAAATATAATTCCACTTTGGAAACACATTCAAAGAAACATGAGATATGAAATGTGATTGACAGGGATTGTTGGCAATTCGGCTAAACTTATTTTTCTTATTTTTAACACGCTCTAACTAAAAAACTGTACTTGGTTATGATATTGACACATTAATAAGGAAAATGAAACTTAGTGTTGCCAAGATGAACTCGCTGATAACAATTTCGGCAAAATTTCAAATCTGCGGAATTTCCAAATGAGCAGCACATACGAGTAGGTGCAAGTACGTGCGTCCCAGTCGTCCATTTTTAAATGGTGGCAAGCTCAATTACAGCGCAAATTTACTGGACTATTTTGGGATTTGGGTCCCAAGGTCTTATCGATTATATTTAGCATGATGTCATCCGCGTATCCTGTCACTTTGACTTAATTATATGAAAGTTTTATGGGCACGAAGGTGGGTCAATAAGTCCCTGAAAAATTAAATAAGGAACACTCTTTTTGGTATAAAAACATTTTATTTTTCAACATAGTCTCCTTTTAGCTCTATACGCTCCATCCAACGTTTCTCCAATTTGTTGATGCCCTCCAAATAATACGATTTCTCGTGCCCCTCAAAATAAGCGTTTGTTTCAGCGATGACCTCTTCATTCGACCCAAATCTCTTACCTCCGAGCCATTTCTTCATGTTTGGAAACAAGAAATAGTCGCAGGGGGCTAAATCTGGGGAATATGCTGGATGAGGGAGGAGTTCGAAGCCTAACTCATGCAATTTTGGCATTGCGACTGCGGACTTGTGCGCCGGTGCGTTGTCCTGGTGAAAAAAAAACTTTTTTCTTCGCCAAATGCGGCCGTTTTTGCTTCAAATCGGCTTGGAATCGATCCAGCAGCTCTGCGTAATATGCGCCGATGATCGTTTTACCCTTTTCAAGGTAATCGATGTGAATAACACCGCGCGCATCCCAAAAAACTGCCGCCATAACCTTGTTAGCTGACAAACCCGCCTTGGCCTTCTTCGGCTTCGATTCACCAGGAGAAGTCCATTGTTTTGACTGTTCCTTGGTTTCTGGTGTGTTATGGTGAATCCAGGTTTCATCCACGGTTACGAAGCGGCGCAAAAACTCAGCCGAATTTTTCTGGAACATCGCCAAACACACCTTTGAAGTTGTCAAACGAATGCGATTGTTGTCGATTGTGAACAAACGCGGCATTTTCAGGGACTTATTGACATACCCTCGTACACCTATTTCGTTTAACAGACGAACCCAAAGTAGAGGGAAAATGGCAATGCACTCAGGAATGTATTCATCCTAATCCTGCAATTATATGGCTTTCTTCAAGATTGTGCACAATCCATTTTGTACGAGTATGATTAACTTTTCCTAAAATACTCTTCACCGCATTTGTTAAATTTTGTTCGAAAGTTCCAGTTCTTGTCTAATGCAAGGTACAATCTAAATCCATCTAACGCAACTCCGCCCTTGATATTGTTTTTTTACAAAAGAAAGTGTAACTGACTTCAAGCGGTTCATGGCTCCATTTGAAGCTCTCAACTTTTTCAATGCAAAATGGGATGTGTAAACAGTCTGTCTGGCGTATATTTACTTTCAAAATAACATCCTTGAACAAAATGTAGTAGTACGATACCATCTGCTTAGTTTTAAATCTTTTTAATTGACTCATTCATGCCTATCGTATTCATTGAGAAACTTAATTTACTTTTCTCATTAAACCGTCTGCTGCATAGCTACGAGTAGGTACTCGAAATCCGACATCTGTGGGGTCAACACGTCGGCTGAATTTGGTTTTTTTTTTTTTTGATTTCTTAATGGTTTTAATGAAGGTGATGTACAGAAGGAATTTCATTTTTACGATTTTTATACAATTATTATTCTAGTTGTTTAATTTTGCAGTACGCTTTATGAGACACTTTGTTTATCCAGTTAAACAGTATGATACCTCACCGGGCATTACTCATTAAAATATTTCTCAAAAGAGGAGATACCTTTTCGATTGTGTTCAACATTATTTCTCCTGTAGAGTTTCTGCTGTAATGTCAGCACTCACCTTGAGTAGAGTTCTGTGGGGGGTTCCTTGATTCATTCAACTCAAATTGTTTTTAACAATGGAGGTCGCGTTTTGTATTTATGTATATGCTCGATGGGGCTTCCTTTTCATGAATTCATTTGTAGCGGGTAATGTTCTAAGAAGTTCAATGTTTAATTCATTGAAGTATTTTCGCGTCTTTGGACTTGTTATTGTCCCTTGACCTTTTGCGGATGATTTGGTTTTAGATACATTTCTAATGTGCACGTCGTCGGCGTAAAAATTTGTTGATTTTATCTTCACCCTGAAGCTTACACAAAAAAAACAAAGCTTTTAAAGTCGATTGTAGTGAGCAAGGATACACTTCTTTATCAAGTTAACCAGACGCCAGTTAAATTTTTGCAAAAGTGACTATATCATCTAATTCGCAAGTTTTACAGGTGTCTCGTCATACATTTTTGTCGTTGTAAGCAATGATCTATTTAATGTGTATGGATGGTATAACAAGACGGGTTCTAGAACACTTTTAGTGATTTGTAATTCTATGGAGGTATTTTTAGCAATTGAAGTCATCAAAGCAGATCCGAACAGCTCGAATGACTATTTGTTGGACTGAATCGAAGGTGGGTTGCAGTTTTTGAGTATTATGAGCATCATTGAGGTAGAAGTAGGTCTTCTTCTTCAGTTTAAGTTGGTGAAAAGGGCTAAGGTTATTGCTTTGCATGAGCATACTAGTAAGAGTATTAGGGAGATTTCTACTGATATTGAAGTTAACAAGTCAAGTGTTTCAAGGATTATTTTATTCCACAAAACAATTGATTCTATAACAAGGAATTTTAAGAGACATTGCGGCCGAAAATGAGGTGAGAAGAGGTGAGAAGAAGTAAAAATGAAATGGTCCGTCCTGGCCATACTGTCCAAACCTTCAACATTCACTCAAAGTAATGTTTTGGCGTTGTTTCACCTCATCCGGTCCTTAAAGTTTAAAACAGATCGAAGGCAACATAAATAACATCAGATACGCAGATGTCCTGACTCCTACGCTCCTGCCTACCATGCAAAGACAATTCATGACCGGAACCGCACTTTCTCAATAAGATCTTGCTTCATGCCAGAAATCAAAAGGAAATGAAGCAGTTTTTCAAAGTGAAGAATATTGAGGTGCTGAAATTGCCAAGCAACTCCCCTGACCTGAATCCAATCGAAAATCTGCTCGGGAAAAAGGATTAGAGAACCAAAGCAAAGCTGATTTTAACAATAATTCAAATATGGTTTCATGACGTTTAAATAAGAAATATTTATTAAATACTGATACGTACGAGTATATATTTAACGCCTGTTCGGTCAGGGAAAAAATTAAGTTTGCGGTATTTTTGTGAATTTTTTAAAATAAAAACATTGAATGGAAACTTGACATTCTCCTTTGAAATTTTGATATTTCCTTTATTTTGAGTTGCCTTTCGGGACTTTATACAATGGCAATTGAAATGCTTACAAAAATAAAATGCATGACCGGTTCACACGTAATTGCCATATATGTTGTTTATCTGCAAAAATTCAGATATATTAATATTTTATTAAATCCGTTAAAATTAAACAAATAATGTTTTAAAACTTTCCAAAACTTGGTACGCCATGACCTTGCATATATCAAATATTGTTTAGATATTAATTTCGAACAAAATCTTTCAAGACACAGCTTAGAAATGGACAATTGTTAAGAACTAGTTAATAAGTTAAGTACCGTTATAATGTACAGGGTGTGCCATCTTTTATGTTGGTATGTAAACATTGAATAACTTTGACATTTATCAACCGATTGACTTGAATAGACATGTTTTTGAAACATCAATTCAGTACAGTTTTAACCACTAATCGCTTCATACCGAAACAACGCGCCGAAATAGTGACGCTGTACATTGAAATTAGTCGTTCAAGTTGTGTTAACTCAACATGCATATCGTCGCCAACAAGCACCGTCTGACAACACTATTCGTCGTTTGGTGTTAAATTTTCTTGAGCACGGGACAGTGGGAGATCGTCAACATGCCGTTCATCAACGTCGAAGACGTTCCAATGAACTGGTTGAAGCGGTAAGAGAGAGTGTTGCCGAGAACCCACATGTATCGTATCATCACCGCGCTCAGCATTTTGGCGTCAGTGGAACCACCTTGCGGATGATTTGCATTTGTTTCCGTATAAAGTGCAATTGACTCAAAGAATATTGCCGACAGACCGTCCACGTCACTTGGAATACGGCGAAATAGTCGCTCGAATGGTTGACACTGAGCCTGTTTTTTGGAAGTAAATTTTGATGACAGACGAGGCCCATTTCGTACTCTCTGGCGCCGTTAACAAGCAAAATTGTCGCATTTGGGGAACGGAGAATCCACACGAGATCCATTAAACACCATTGCATGACCAAAAAGTGACTGTTTGGGCCGGCATTTGGGCCAAAACCATCATTGGGCCATTTTTCTTCAGAGAGGACGAAACAGTCGATGGGAATCGATATCGGTGGATGTTGGCTCATTATGTCTGCCCACAAATGTATGAAAAAGGTCTGGCCGGTTATTGGTTTCAACAAAACGGTGCGCCATACCACACTGCAAATCAAACAATGCAGTTTCTGCAACGAAAATTCCCTGGACGTGTGCTGTCAAAAAATGGAGAAATTGACTGGCCATCCAGATCTCCAGATTTGACCCCTCCGGACTTCTTATTGTGGAGTTATTTGAAAAGCAAAGTATACACAAGCAAGCCTCAGACTATTATCGAGCTCAAGGCAAACATTCGTGCCAAAATCATTGCTATACCGCCCGAGATGCTCGAAAAAGTGATGGAAAACGCAGCAAAAGGGCACATTTTGCTTTGGTCAGTAGAGGCGGCCACTTGATTGATGTTGTATTCAAAAACTAGTCCAAATAAATTATAAAGGACCAAATTAAATAAAAATACCTCATATATGGGAATCGGTTGTTTTTTTTTTTTAAGTTATTCAATATTCACATACCGACATAAAAGATGGCGCTCCCTGAATTTTTTGGCAAAAACCTGGTACGCCATCTCATAGCATATGTTTATCATAACTCAAATATCGAATTTGATCAACATCTTTGGAGGCATTTTATGGTTTAGATACATACCCCAGATATGAAGTTTGAAGTCCAGCCGGCTGCAGTTGTGCGTAAACACAGAAATACAGACAGAAATAAGAGACCCACTTTATTGAGTTTCCCTATCATAGTAATGTCAAGTTTGATCAATATGTCGAGATCGAGCATTTTTGGAAACCAACACTTGCCCTACGCGCCATGGCTCAGTAGTTAAGTGCGCGATCACTGAGCGTGTGAATTAAGGTTTGAATCCTCTCGCGAACGTTTGACAAACTTTCGAGAGTATAATTGTTATGAGATGCTTCTTTGAATCGAACAAATTTCCATTCGGAAACGACATAGTTCCAGTTAGGCCAGGCCCTGCATGGGTTGTTAGCGGTAAAAAAAAAATACTTCCCCTTATAGGCGCAGTAAAAATTATGTCCGCTATCTTGGACTTTGTACGATAATTTTTCGTATATTAATTTTAACTTTCTGTACAAGTTGCTGAAAACTTCCTGTGCCAACGAATTTTAGTTTGTATCAAAGATTTCAATACATAATATTTCATTAATAAAAATATAGAGAGACCACCCTTCTACGACGACCCCATCAACATTTCTGTACTATGCATTGGTAAGGCATTTCATGTCTCAGCAAATGTACTGCTGTTATTGGAATCGATACTTTTATACTTTACTTTATCCGGGTTGCAATGAAATGTTAACCATAACTTTTCATTTAACTCATACCTGGTTTCCATAAAGTTGTGTGAAAATCTTTCCCAAAATATACTTGGCATCACACTTTATCATCAAATCCTTCTTCCATTTACCCCAAGCCAAACATATTCAATAATTTTAAAAACACTAGTGAATTATTATACTAAAAATACTTATTAAATTGAGGAAATTTTATGAGTGAAAAATATAAGTCAGTTTTATTATATGAAACACTTTTCTCATTAGACTATTAAAATTGGTTAATATTTTTATGAAACGCAAAATAATATTATTAGAATTGAGCTAATAATATTAGACTAATATTTTTTATGAGACAGGTCCCTGAACTATAACATATAATTAGTTTTATATTTGCTGTTCTTTATCTACGCATATACTTATGAAAATTCATACGGAACCATAGGCGGATGAAGTAGCATGCTTCTTATCGAGCACTTTTGTCAATTATGACACATTTCGCACACTGTTTTCGAGATATTCGCAGTCAAACAAGCCCCCCAAACTATTGTCGATCTTGTGCAGTATTGTCTTTCAATAATTTTTTTTAGACTAATTGTCACCAAACCCCACCAAAAACCGAAATGTATCCGTCATACTCGTAAATGTTGAATGCACTTTGTGCATCATTACATCATTGATATGGTTACGAAATTGTCCATCCAATGACAACCGGATGTGTGCATGCGGAAATGTGTTAAAATCACCCACAAAATCAAATGGCAGCAGGTGTTGTGCCAAAATTCCCATGGCACCCTGTCAAATAGAAGACTTTTATTCACTTTTTATATTCAAAACTCATGGCACAGAAATTTCATAGAACGACAAACTATTCACATGACTAAAATTGCGAACCAGTTAAAATGCAATAAAATTTCTAAACTTTACGATTATAGTCAATTTCTATCACAAATACATGTGTGTGCGTCTCATTTTCTTATGCGCAGATAGATTTTACCCTTAGCAGCGAACATTAATATTTTTGAAGTTTATGCCAAGAGTATTATTCTAGGGAATTAAGAATAAGTAATAAACTTTCTAAATCCGGTTCTTAAAAAAACTGAGTAAAAAATATAAAAATAATTTTTTAATTGGTTGACAAAGAATTAGTCAGCGGGTTGATGAAGTAGCCATGCATGATTGAATCTGCGCTGCACTCGGAATCGCATGTAACCAAACTTAATGATCTCAGTCAGCAGTGTAGTTATTGTTCGCTCTATTTCATTTACGAGTATGTATGCAAATTCCACTTGATTTCCCGCTTGATTCCATTGAAACAATATCATAAGAATGGGAAATTACTTGCATTATACAGCTCTGTGTTCTGCAGTAATAATACTATGTATAAACAAGCAAAAACAAAATGATGATGTAATAGAATTTAAAAAAATATGAGATCTAGACGAAATCTAGTACGGTCAGATTTGATGCAGAATGACCAAAGAACTCTGCTGCCCTAAGCATGAACACAGTAAAGGATATTTTATTAAAAAAGTAGATAATTTCAAATCTCTACTAAGTGTGCTTTTTCCTGTCATTTGTTTTTCAATAGGGACATAACAATTTTGTATTTTAATACAAACGCACCCTTAAACTTTTTTTATGATCTGTCAATGTCAAAACGTCAGTCAAGGTTTACGTTTTTATCATGGTGAAGTTCACGAACGAGCAACGTTTGAAAATTATTAAAAATTACTACCGAAATTCTGAGTCGGTGGTCGCAACTTTAAGAGCGCTTACTCCAATTTTCGGTCATTATAATCGTCCCACTAGACAGGCTGTGCATGGTATAGTGGATAAATTCGAGTTAACATATTCACTATTGAATATTCCTGTGCCAGTGAGACAACGCACCGATCGAAGTACCGAAAATATCGCAGCCGTAAGTGCTTCAGTTCAGAATGAACCAAATCAGTCGATTTCACGCCATTCACGGGAATTAAGAATCTCTCAGTCCACATTGTGGCGACTTTTGAGTAAAGATATTGGCCTACACCCTTACAAGATTAAATTAGCTCAAGAACTGAAGCCTCTTGATCATTTGAAGCTCCGAAACTTCTCCGATTGGGCTCTGCGAAAGTTTGAAGAAAATCCTGAATTTCATCGAAAAATCATCTTCAGCGATGAAGCTCATTTTTATCTTACGAGTAATGGCTTTGTCAATTAATTAATATACAGGAGATTCAGCTCTACACTGACGGGTCTAAAATGGATATCGGAACTGGCTCTGGAGTTTTCTGCGAGTCACTCAAAATCAACCACTCATACAAACTCCCGGATGACTGTAGCACCTTTCAAGCTGAGGTCTTCGCAATTGATAGGGCTGCATAGACTTAACTAAATCCTTCAAAGATTACAATTTCCGAGGATAGTCAAGCGGCAATCAAAGCACTAGACAGCGAGGAAGTCAGATCGAAAACAGTTTCCAGGTGCTGTAATATGTTGAACAAAATATGCAACACCCATGACGTAACTCTCTGCTGGGTTCCCGGTCATAGTAATATAGAAGGAAACGAGAGAGCAGATGAACTAGCTAAAAATGGATCAGCATTGGATTTTCAACATACTCGGATATCAGTAGAAGCTCCAATTGGTGAACTAAAAAGGAAAATAGACCAAAAATCAAGAGAACTTATAAACTCCGCATGGTCCGCCAGAAGCGACTGTGTCATATCTCGCAGCTTATGACCAACAGTGGATGAAAACAGAACAAAAAGCCTATTGGCGATGAATAAAAAACAAATTCGCATCTTGATAGGCGCGCTAATAGGACACTGCGCGATAGGGGAAATGGTTGCTAAACTAGGCATTAACACACCCCACCACTGCAGTCAAGATATTGAGGAGACAAAAAACATCAAACACTTGTTAGGCGACTGCCCAACTCTCAAAACGGCCGTCTCCGTCATATGGGAAACAGGCTTTTTGACGAACTAGGGGATCTCGTACAAGTTCCACTTAGGAACATGATAGACTTCATAAAGAACGCAGGCTGGTTTGCAACAGAGCCGGCAGTAAGACTCTTAAATATAGGTTCCACACAACAAAATGGACAGGATGGCCCCGTAATAAGCACCTAGGTGCACTTCCCTCCAACCTAACCTAACCTAACCTACCGTGTTTTCTGACCGTTTTCAATATAATAATTGATTTTTACTTGTATCTATAAGATCAAGTAAATATTGGTTTCCTGAAATTGCTCAATCTTAGATTTTGACCAGTCTTGGTATTACAATAATAGAGAATGTAAAAAAGTACACCCTTCAATTCTGCAAGTTTTTTAAGAGTTTTACATGGATTTCAGCAGTTCTCTCTAACAAAAGCCTATTGTTTGAAATATGTGAAGAGGATGTATTGTAATTTGTGTAAATGGTGTCACAAAGTTATTTCTCAATTAATTCATAATATGCTTTATTTCATATATATTACAATGATTGTAACTCAAATAAACTTTATACTATGGAACAAGATGCGTGCATTCGGACGACACCGGAAGAAGGGAGTGATATAATTAAAATGACATCTTGTCTTGCCTTAAGGAGAAACCACAATATTTAGATACAACTGCCTTAATGGCGATGTTACATTATTTTAAGTTACAACATGTATCTTCTCCAAGGGGTATTTTAAATATTCGTTGATCTTTACCATATCTACAAGAATATTTTGAAAACAATTTAGAAAAATCTTCGAAAATCATACTAATTCGGTAATTTCTTTTTATTTTCAGGTGATTTTGAATACTGCCTGGGAAAAATGAAAATGTTACAAAAATTGCAGAACGTAATGCACAGCACGTAAAAGAGCTTCAATTATGGTTCAAATTGAGAAAACCTCCAGAGAAATCGACATCGATTGTAGAAAATTGTCAGAAAATGCGATTAGCAAAATTTTCCCATCACATAAAAATAAATAATGGTGGTCAGAAAGTGGATACCGATTCTGGAAAGCATGCGCCTTCGAACAAGGTTTGTTATCATGTCAAGAGTTCCTTTATCTTCTGGGCAAGCCCGCGAAGGCCATATTGACAGATAGATTTAAATTCTCAAAAAAAAAAAAAAAAAAACTCACAAAACGTCAAAACGACACAAAAAAAAGAATTACATCATTTAATTTCTCATTTTCTGTAATTTATAATTTTAGTAACGATCCACGATTCATCCTTCATTTATTTCTTGGATTTTTATCTCAAGTAGTAACATCAAAAATATTTTTAAAAATCACAGCGTTCCGCCGAGCACTCAAAACGCATATCAAAGCCTAAGTGCTTCGGAGGCACAGTGTTTCGCTGTTGTATACCTTGTCGCGGGGGCTCAGCAGCCCCCGCTACAAGTCCTCCGAATTCGCCGATTCCATCGGATGAACTCAATAACGTTGTAATCGAAGGACACACCGTTAACGTTTCATCACCGGAGGAAATAGAACCCAACTCGCCGGTATCAAAGCGTTCCGATACATCGGACAGTCCAGATGATATTGTCGCATCGATTGCATCATCAATATCAAATCAAGCAAATAGCAATTCATCTGCATCGTCGACACCACCCAGCAGAGTTTGCCAACCACAAACATCACCATTACCTCATATTAAAGAAGAGGAAGAGTCTGATCAAAACCACCATCCGCAGCAGCAGTTGTCCCAAACGACCGCCGCAACTCTGAGCAGTAGTGATAGACAGTCGCAGCGCGGAGGATCCGAGGAATACTCCAGCTCACCATCGCCTCGAATAAAACTGAAAATCAGAAAACAATTAAAATCGGGCTGGAATAGAACTGTAGTCGCGCTAGCAACCAATTCTAGTGAGACACTAACGTCTAGTGGCAGTGCCATCAGTGGTGCGGTTAGCATCGGTGGTGGATGCGGTAGCGGCAGTGTAGCAAGCAATTTCAACCATACAAGCAATCTAGTTAGTTCGAATCCACAGAGTGGAATCATACTGCCAAAAATGCAGGCCGAACAAGGATCCATCGGTGATCTGCAGAAGTATCATAGTCGCTATCTGAAAAATCGGCGACACACATTGGCCAATGTTCGGTAAGTTTTTTTTTTTATTTCTTTTCTATAAACATATTGATTGAAAGTATTCAAAATTGTATACTCAAAAAGATTTAACATTCTAATATGTTATCAAAATGTTATTGTTTTTTAAATATTTATAAAATTGGTGTTGAAAGATCTCCATTCCGCTTGTATTTCAACTTCACATCAAGGATGTGTGAAATTTTTTTTTATTATTTTCTACTGAATTTCCTTAGAACTAGTCTGAACCACTAAGATTTTTGTAGATTCCTGTCGATTCTGCTCTTAAATTATTGAATATTAAACGTTTCCAGAAATATGCCTTCTGGGACTCCTGGGAGTAAATTCCAAAGTTTACTTGTCCTGTAGCAGAAGGAGTTTTGATAAAGATTTGTCCGCGCCATTGCTAGGTGGGCATATACATAGGTGATGGGCCCTTGTGGCTTGCCTAGTAGAATGCTCAAATATACATCTGCCATGATAGTATCTACAGTATAAGCATAGATCTGCTACCAGTCTTGGATGAACTACTGGTTGGAGATTGGAAGTTTGTGCAAGACCTTCTATTAAGCGGACTGTTCGTGTCTGTATGCTGTCGTGCAGATGAAGAGAATGTTTTGGAGCTGAACTCCAAATATGAGAACAATACTCAAGTCCTGATCTAACTTGTGCTTTGTATAGGAGAAGGTGCTGTTGCGCTGTAAAGTATCTCTTTGCTCTAAATAGGTAGCTGAACTTCATGGAAGCCAATTTTACAATGTTGGATATGTGGTTGTGCCATGTCAACACCAGAGTTGACTGTGACGCCAAGAAGATGCATTGGAGCTGGATAATATGGTCGTTCATTTGAAGTTGTGGTACTGTAGAAAAGTTCTTTACGAAAAAGGCGGTAAATTGGGTTTTCTTCGCAAGAATTTTCTTCTGCAAGATTTTCTGCGATCTTCATTTATTGAGTTGATCTTTGTATTCACGGGCTGTTAGAGCAAGATGAAATTATGGTGCTGTCATCGACAAAACTGAAGATCTTATTATTTGTTGACTCTTAAAGGTCGTTGATATGGGGTAAAAACAGAGTTGATGAAAGTATGTAACCCTGAGGCACTCCAGCGTTTACAATAAATGTGTCATAAGACACACCATCGACCACAACTTGAATTGATCTGTTATGAAGAAAATGTTCCATTCAACCCCAAGCTGTTTTGGTAGTCCATAAGAGGCTAGCTTGTACTAACGAGGCTCACCATCATTGTGTTCTTTTATCTTAGTGAAGCTGGGTTGCATCCTCAAGTTTTACCAAAAAGTTTCCTGCACACCATAGGTGCTCGAATTGCTTTGGCTATCACGGCCCAATCATGTTTCTTCCAGAGAAGATCACTACCTATAGTAGTTACTTTACCTGCTGTTGTGGGTCGACTCTGATCCCATTTAGTGTTGTTAGTTTCATGTGTTTTAACTGCAATTTTCTGGTGATTTAGTCCTACCGTTAAAGAAAAAAATGCTTCTCCAAAACTTTTAGTGCCAAATCCGGCGATTAATTCTTACTTAATGCTAATAAATGTGAGTCAATGACTTTTTCACGGAGGAAGACACCGATTATTGCTCTCTCACGTGTGACAGCATTTGCGATTTTAGGAGTCCATCTAATTAGCAATTAAATTTATATTTTTTGAAACTATGCTTATTTTTATATTTAGCGAGCCTGGATCACCAAAGTGACCACCCACCTTTTTCTTGAAAAACTATTTCATTTTTTGCAAAAATCTTATTGTTTGAATCTTGTGTTTGGCAACAAGATAGTGACATAAAACTGAAACCTCGTGAGAGTTGTTTAAAACTGGGTACAGACCTATGTACGTGTTTATCCACGATGTACAGCCACGAAAATCGTTGGTGTGGATAACAACCTGGTCGATGATAAACATCGTAAAAGAAAATTTTGGTTGTTTGATTTATCATCGTACATTTTGACATCGTACCACGTATGTCCTAAGTGTGGATGCATCAGATACGCTTAGCATCAGGATTGCCAGTAGTAAATATGAAAATTTTTCGAATAGCTCTCGTATTGGAGTTTGTCGAATTATATAACATTATTTTCATTGCTTCATTTCAACACTCTGATCTCGATAAAAATAATTTAGCGCTCGAAGAACTCTTCAACAAATGAGGGTCTGACACCGATGCCACTACTAGCAATGTATTGCTGTCCATCTAAAAATTATGAATATTACCGCAAAAACATCGTTTACATGACAATTATATCATCGAACATCGACCATGTACCACGGAGGTCTGTACCCAGCTTAATGGTGGATTACTTTCTTTTTTTTTTATCATCGCTTGAGTCTTCTTCTCTATATCTTCATTATTTTTTTTTGTTATCATTATTTAAAATAATTGTTCAGTAGAAAGATATATGTAAACTGCGCGGTGGCTCACCAAATGTAAATTACAATACGAAATAAAGAATATTCTATATTCTAATGGATAACTTCAGCCTGCAATACCAAATCCATTCAGTCGCCCAGATCTATGATTTCTTCACTTTTCGCAATGGCAACATGATAAACATTCTCATTTTGAAATGAAAAAATCGCGAGAATATCTCTTTTCACACTTTTCCAATGTCGCGATTATGCCTTGATCCATAGGCAGTAACAGGGATTTTGTATTGGAAGGCAAGTATCATAAATAGATTTTCCATCTGGGTGAAGTGCTTCGAGTTGTTTTGGATGACCTATAGCCTTATCAAGTATCAGTAGTATCTTAAAAGGAATGTTGCTCCCTTTGTAGTAATTCTTCGCCTCAACATTGAAATTTTTATGAAACCATTCTTCAAAAATTGCAGGTGTACTGAGGTACTCGTACTGGAGTTGTTCATGTGATCATGTGATCGAATCGTCAACGAACAATTGCTGTATTTCAGAAAGATAGCTGAAGTTCTGTTTAAAGCTTTGTTGGTATCTTTGAAAGTTCATCAGTAGAATGTTCGCGTGTCGAGGACTTATTGGATTTGTAAATTTCAATTACACAAAATTCTTCCTACCGCCATGTCATGTTTCCCCTAAATTGCATAGTCAAATGTCACAATTGGTATCACTATAAGTCGTTTAATACTTATACTATCTCCATCGCAATCGGTTCAGATTATGTAGGCTCTAGACTCTGTGATGATAGGTAACACATAATTGGTTTATCAAATTACACAAAATGACGTAATTTTTTGGTTCATATCATATATAGGGTATCCCTAGTTGTTTCAATCAATATTTCAGATTTAGATTAAAGTAAGGTAAGAAAGAAATTGTATGAGAAATGGGTTTTATTTCGATACCATTCTGAGGCATATTTATAAGTTGATACGCCAGATGCTTTAACTTCTTCTTCAATGGCATCAAGTATTGCATTAGTTTTAATACCTACTACTGGAAATAGAATAAAACGTTCTTTTCAGATTGAAAAACTCTTTCCAAATCGATCAACAGTCTATGGGCACTACGACATCAAAGAAACATTTTTCAAAAAGATTTAATAAAACCCGTATATTTTATGGATTTAGTATTACGTTAAACCCCAAATTATGCTCTGGTTTTCTGGCTTCGATCTCTATGAAAGATGTAGAGGTGGCACAGTTAAGAAAACCACCACCACTGCAGTCGGATTTCCTTTCGTCGCACCAGTAATATAAATGCACTCATGGATGGCTACGGTAGAGTAGGTAGTGTGCTTACTTGTGATCCGACCTTTGTTGAGTGCCAGCTGTGGACAACAACAATCAACAGCCACCCAAGCATAAAGGGACATGAATGAAATCTAAGTTTCTCCAACCTCTACACCAGAAATAAGTTTCTGCTTGGTAGTACAATGGACTAAGTTGAGTCTAAGTGGCACGGAATTTGGTTTACCTTTTAAAAACAAAATTCGAATTCACTACCTGTGCTGCAGTTTATGGTATTTCATTTCAGTTTTAACGAATTCGCTATCGACCACCAAAAATTGAGATATGCTCGTATAAATCAAGTGCACCCTTTTCATAGTTATTCTACTACATTATGGGTTGGATTTTATAGGCTAACTGAATATCCACGAAAGCAGGCCTTCGAGGCAAGATGAATGACAAAGCCGGTGCAGATATATTGTCGAAAGAACTTACGAGTAATCTATCCAAATCGCTTTGTAGCCTAAAACAGTCATTTACAATTTTTTATTTTCAAAAACAATTTTAGGTCATCTGCATAAAGCAATGACTTTAGATACATCATTTATAAAAAGAATAAAAAATATTGGCCCAAGATGGCTACCTTGTGGTACACTATGCAACTGTCAATTTTAACAATTTGTTTCCTATTTAATAGGTAATTGGAAACCCATTTTAAAAAAACTTGAATGAAGCCGTTCTTATTAAGTTTAAACAGCAATAGCTTATGATCAACAGTATCGAAGGCTTTTGCAATGTCTGTATATAGAATATCAACTTGCAAACCTTCTTCAAATGACTGAGAAATATAATTTAAAAACACTATTAAATTTGTTGATGCAGATCGTCCACTAACAAAGCCGTGTTGAGCAGGACAAATGTATTCTAGAACATCAAAAATAATTTTATCTTTCACCAAACTTTCGAATAATTTGGGTATGACTGAAATTTTGGATATTCCTCTGTAATTATTTACTAATTGCTTCCTTCCAGACTTATGGATAGGAATTATGTAAGACCATTTACACATTTCAATAAAATCTCTTGTAGCCAACGATAAGTTAAATAAAATCGTTAGTTGTTTACAAAGGGAATTTTTACAGAACTTTAAGACAATAGGGGGAATGCCGTCAGGAACAGAACTAGTGTCTGCCTTTAGTTTATTAAGGCCATTTTGGACATCAAGTTCAGAAAGCTGTAAAAATCCAATGTTTATGGAGGATTCACTTACGGAATGTTCAATGTATTTAGAACAATTATCAGGTCTTCTATAAACAGTTTGGAAAAATTCTGCAAACAGAATTCCATATTTACAGGAAAACCATTCGTTTTCCTTTTTATATTCACAAACTGCCAGAAATGTTTTGAGTTATTTTTTAAATAAGACTCAGAATTCAATACATATTGTTTGTACAAGAATGCATTTAAGAAAAAAATTAATGTGGAGAAAGCAAGCAATCCGAAATGAAAATTAAAATGAATGTATGTATTATAGATTTTACCAAGAGAGAAGTCATAAGCCTCCTGGTAAGTTACTGCTGGTTGAATGCCGAGAAGATATCTGGCAAGTAATTGCTGGCGTTAACAAGAGAAATCGAAGTCAGGGAGAACTCTGGGGAAATTCAAAGAGTAACTGGTTAAGATAACTAATGGAAGGGAGTCGAAAAGGAACCAAACTAAGTGGTCTGTTTCGATATCTCTCTGAATAGATGTGTACGAGTATATACATATGTATTATGTGTATGCACACAGTCTTTGACTGACAACGACTGTCCACGATACCAAATCGGTACTAATTTTGGATTGCATCCGTTCTTAGAATGCTGACCATCTAAACATATACATATTTCCACTAATGATAGTAAATTCATATATATTCGTCATCAATAAAGTCTATGCACTGCTAAGGTGCATATCAAGGTTCCATCATACTCGTAAGCCAAGTAGATAGAACACAAATTGGGTTTTTCGTAAAATTCGTTAAAAAAGTTAAAAAAGTTTTTCGACCATTATGTCAAAAATTTTAATGCTATGTCCTCTCATATATGAAAAATGGCGTAGATATCGATTTAGCATACAATTTGAGATTTTCGCAATTTCCCTAATAAATAAATTACCGTTATTCGAATTTTAAGCGAAAAACTGAGCATACAATCTTATTGCAAACGTCCACATTACCCCATTTTTTTAAACTAGCCTTAACCGTTAATTTCGAAAATTCGAATTTTACCTCTAGGCATTACCACACAAACCCCACATATGAAGTTTGAAGAAAGCCGTTTAGGTTGCATCCCGAGGTACAGACAGACCGAATTGCGAGATCCACTTTGTTGAGTTCCTCTATTATAGTAATGTCAAGATCCATCATAGATGGCAGATAGTTAACATTGTAAGTGTTGCCATACACAGTACTTGTACTTGACGATCCCTCAGCTTCTAACCTATCCCTAATAAAGTGGCGCTAACTTTTTGATTCAAATGCAATATCATCTTTCTACTCAGAGAGTATTCACGGGATCCTTAACGGAGTTTACCAGGTAATTCGTTGCTTATACGAAGTGGCACAAAAGTCATCACCCTATCGGAAAATGCTCTCATTTTTGCAAACGGAATCTTATGTCATCGCGACTTTGACATTTGTTAAGTAATATTTTTTTTTTTATAATTTGCACGTGTAGTAGTGGTTATGAATACCCTTATACTAATTTTTAGGACACGGGCGTTTTTTGAGGAAAGGGGAAGAGACAGAGAGAAAGACAGATTGGTGTAGTTGGTTTGAAACTCAGCTGGTATTAAGTTATCAGTGCACGCAACTCCAAGGGTGGCTGTCCAGATAACTGGGGAGTATTTTTTTGTTTCGCTGTTATTGTCGTTGCTTATGATTCACAGTATTTTTTTCCGTCCTCCTGATATCATCACGACTAAGTTGCATTTTAGCCATACGACCACCCTACTGCCAATGTTATGCCTTTGCAGTAGAGTTGTCATAAGCTTTCGCAATTGATCGACTTTTTTTATTTATTTCATGCGAAATAAATAGATGATTATTGACATCAGGATTTGAACCGTGAACCCGCAGCGTGACAAGCGATGATGTTACCACGGCCTTGTACTTGACGATCCCTCATCTTCTAACCCATCCCTAATAAAGTGGCGCTAACTTTTTGATTCAAATGCAATATCATCTTTCTACTCAGAGACTATTCACGGGATCCTTAACGGAGTTTACCAGGTAATTCGTTGCTTATACGAAGTAGCACAAAAGTCATCACCCTATCGGAAAATGCTCTCATTTTTGCAAACGGCATCTTTTTCATCGCGACTTTGACATTTGTTAAGTAATATGAAGCAGAATACACGTAGACAAACCATGGATTACTTAACTCTTCAAGAACGCGGAATAATTGTGTTTATGTTTTGCACAAATAATCGGTCGGTGGTTTTGGTTCAACGTGAATTTCATCGTTTACGGAGGAAAGGTGATTGGCCCATATTTTTTTGAAGACGACATCGGCAAAACTGTTACTGTGACTCGTGAGTGATACAGAACCATGATCAACGACTTTTTGCTGCCGTGAATTGACGAATTGGGTTTGGAGAACATGTGGTTCGGCACACACAACACAAGCGACAGTGGACATTCTGCAGCAAACGTTTCACGACCGCTTAATCTCTATGTTACAAACCATATATCAAAATTAATATACCTTATAGGATAGGGTATAAAAACAGTAAAGCCCTATTACTTGCGGTCAGGAGCTTGATGTTCTCTAACCATCAGCCCTTCAGATAGACATGTTGACTGACGCATGAGTTAGGTCGATTATCCTATCACTCTTTTGATGGTCATAGGTAATTTTTGCCGGCTTGGTAATGAATTTTGCTGTGCCCATCTTCTGAGTTAAAGGAATGTAGATCTACATGGAAAATGGGTATCCATTAACAACTTCAAGAACACACCACAGATTCTGAAGCCTACGCTTTTTACAGACACAGTCTATTGTTGTTTAGCCCTTAAGATAATATTGATTCCTTTTGAAAATCTGAGGTAAATTATTAACATACCGTATTATTCAAATAATTTATCGGAATCAATAATTGATTTTGTTTACCTATATTCAATGCCGCAACAATACCGCAAAAAAATGGTTCAGTTGTTAAACATTTAACATACCGTATTATTTAAATAATTTATCGGAATCAATATAATCATGAAAAAATGGTTCACTTGTTAAATATTTGTCCAAACTTAAATCAGTTTTTAAATATGTTGGTATGCCCAAATCGAATCCGGTACATCTTTATGTACACAAATTATATATATTTTATTCAAACTAGAGTTCTGACATTTATGGATTTAAGTAGAATATTTATAGTAAATACTTCTCTCTAAATTTGCAAAATATTCTCACTTAAATATGTAACAAAAAGGCTACAATTCAAAAATCAGTACATTTGAGTACGTTAAGATCAGTACAAACAATTTAACAAATTAGAGAGTGCGAACTAACTGAATACCTGGAATCACTGAACGTAGACTTCAAAAGGTGGAGACTGAAGCCAAACCCATCTGAAACCGAAGTTTGTGCCTTTCAGTTGGATAACCGACAGGCGAGAACACAGATGAATATAATCTTTGATGCAGCACATACAATTCAAACCCAAAATATCTAGGTGTCACGCTGGACCGCACACTGACACACCTAAAGAAAGTCTCATTCAAGCTAGGCACTAGAAACAACTTAATACTCTGGTTGGGGTGCAAGTGCAACAACGATGGCACTAGTCTACTCTACGGCGGAGTATTGCGCCCCGGTATGGAGTAGGAGCAAGCACATCAAACTGAACGGTGCTATGAGAATTGTAACTAGTAGCCTTAGACCTACGCCAACACAATAGCTGCCCATTCTTTCTAACATTGCACCCTCACATAGGAGACGTGATGCTGCTATCCTGAATGAGTGGAGAAAATGTCACCAGCGCGTCTCACTCCTCGGACGTGAAATTAACAACCCTCCAAGCTTACGGCTGAAGTCCCGGAACCCATTCTGGACGGCTGAAGAAAAACTCGAACAATTTGATGTGAACAGAGCATGAGCCGCAAGCAACCTATATAACAAGTACATCGTGGCAGACCCAAGTCAAAGAGTCAACGGATTTGATCTACCTCGAAGAGAATGGTGCATTCTTAATCACTTCTGTACCAAATAGGAAGTTGCGGTTTTCTTATGCACAGATAGACATTGGCTCAGTGTCCTGCATGCGACTGTTGCGCTGAACAACAAGCGATGGAGCACATCCTGAACGAGTGTCCGAACAGATTTCTTAGCTGTGGAATTAACAGCCTGCACAACTTGTCTGCACAACGCCCGGGGAAACTTAAACTGCGTTAATTATTCGTATTTAGTTATATATTTACTGCAACATGTATCTACTTATTTATTGCATTCTACCTATTGTCCTATTATATTTATTTTATTTGCGCAAAGTGCCTATACGAGTATAGCACCGGCCTATCTCCGGATCTATCTCGGAGCCATTTGTACTGTGTTTTTTTTCAACTAAATGGAAGAGACCTACAGTTTATTGCTACGAGGGTGGGTCAATAAGTCCCTGAAAAATGAAATAAGGAACACTCTTTTTGGTATAAACACATTTTATTTTTCAACATAGTCTTCTTTTAGCTCTATACGCTTCATCCAACGTTTCTCCAATTTTTTGATGCCCTGCCCCTCAAAACAAGCGTTTGTTTCAGCGCTGACCTCTTCATTCGACCCAAATCTCTTACCTCCGAGCCATTTCTTCATGTTTGGAAACAAGAAATAGTCGCAGGGGGCTAAATCTGGGGAATATGCTGGATGAGAGAGGAGTTCGTAGCCTAACTCATGCAATTTTGCCATTGTGACTGCTGTGCGTCGGTGTGTTGTCCTGGTGAAAATGAACTTTTTTCTTCGCCATATGCGGCCGTTTTTGCTTCAAATCGGCTTGAAATCGATCTAGCAGCTCTGCGCCGGTGATCGCATTTTACCCTTTTCAAGGTAATCGATGTGAATAACACCGCGCGCATCTCAAAAAAACTGTCGCCATGACCTTGAAGCCTTCTTCGGCTTCGATTCACCAGGAGAAGTGTGGTGTGTTGTGGTGAATACAGGTTTCATCCACGGTTACGAAACGGCGCAAAAACTCAGCCGATTTTTCTGGAACATCGCCAAACCACACCTTTGAAGTTGTCAAACGAATGCGTTTGTTGTCGATTGTGAGCAAACGCGGCACCCATCTTGCGGAAAGCTTTTTCATGTCCAAATATTTATGTAAAACCGAAATCACTGAGCCATGTGATAAGCCTGTGGCCTCTTCAAACTCGCGCACTTTAACTCGCCGATCGTCGATTATCAAACCATGGATTTTGTCGACCATTTCTGGTGTGGTGACCTGAATTGGGCGACCAGAACGTTCGGTGTCACTTGTGCTTCTACGACCGAACCGAAATTGAGTAAACCAGTGATGAATGGTTCCAATCGATGGTGAAGAGTCCCCATAATATTTGTCAAGCTTTTGTTTGGTTTGCGTGATAGTTTTTTTTCGCAAAAAATAGTGCTTAATGAGCACTCGAAATCCACTTTTTTCCATTTTAACGAAAATGCTAGTAGGCGTCTATATAAAATGGCTGCCACAACGAAACTATTTGACAGATCTGTCTGAAAATTTGGGTGCGTTCTTTTGAAAAATGATTCTTGCCAAAAAAAATTAAATTTAAGGTGACGACACAATTTGTGTTAATTTTCAGGGAATTATTGACCCACCCTCGTATATCCGAAGTACAGTTTTATTCTCGGATGTATGTATGTCAGACGTTAGCGAAAGTTAGGGCCGTGCGGCAAGTCCAACAGATTGCCAGTAGAACTGCCTGGGAGACAGTTGTAGAGTTCGGCAAGCAATAGAACACCGACCCACAATTTGTCATTACCTCACCGATCTTCTATTCTACTCTTGTGAGAAAATCTGCAGCGAAAACTTTTCAGAAGTTCAGTCTAGCGATGAGATATTCAGTTGGAGAAGTAGTCAGTTTTCAAGGTAAAGAATTTGAAATGTGACTGTGACTGTACGGCTCAGCAGCACTGTCCAGCATCCACATTTGTTAACTCGGTATGCACTGCACATTTATAATTCTTTTAGTCATTCTTATTCGCACATTCGTGTTACCCAAAAAATAAGATTTTAGCTACAAAGTTATATTCTTATATTCGATTCAAGTTACATCTTGACCGACAAAGGGAACTAACACAAAAGTGTTCCCGAATTCAAACTTCGTTTATACGGGAATGGGACGAAAACAGTGAGATGGCATTATGTTACGTAGGCTATGGGTATAAAAGTGAAGGTATAGACCGAGATGTATAAGGTTCAAGAGAATACTTAGCACTTCTATCGGACAAGACGTCCTGCGTTTTTGGTGTCTATGTATATCTTTAACTCATTTTTAATTCATTACTGTTGTTAACTTTATTCATCACGGTCCAGAAGACTAGTGACCAATATAAGAATTGGATGCACGGTTGTAAACATTCACAGAGTAATTTTTGGTATAATATATGCATAATATATATATTCCAAACGATCAACGACTAGCAGGTAATAAATTTAAACACAAGAAGAAACTAATTATAGTAATAAACTGGAAATTGCACGACATAAATAAATTTCGAATGGTTCCTAACTAAGTAAAGAGTTTATGGGATATGGTTTTGTCTCTGCGCAACTGGTCTGCAATCAAGTAAAAGGTCACTTACATACTTATGATCTGAGGGCATGTCACACTTAGTATTCTCCGGATTGCTGCAATGTCGCTATGTGAGTTACAATTGGTGGCAACAGTTGGCTCATTACCATGATTGAGTCTTTCGAGTTGGGAAAATGCAAAGTACTTTAAAACAGCTTCACTTCTAACTTTGGAATCATCACTTTTTCAAACAGAGTTTCATGTGTGTCCTGCATTATATCATTTACTTTCTGGAAATTTCTTCAATATTGACTCGAATACTCGTATCATGTACATATAAAGTAATTTTGATGACATGAAAGATAGATATCTCCTATTGTGCAGCTAAGATTAACAATAAGTTGCGTAAAGCTATCTATTATAAAAACCAATCCAATCCTCTGGCAATCGGCAGTAAACTATTTATTTCAGACATTTAAAATACAATCGATGTAAAAGCTTTTTTTTATTCCCCTAAAACCTTTATCTTTCCTTTATTGGCCACTAAACATTGTTTGTTTGAGAATTTTATTAACTTTCTAAGAGACGTACGAGTATATGCATGAACAAAAAAGCCTAGGGGCTTTTGAAACGCCTGCCTGTAAATATTGTTCTTAAATCCCGAAACTTGACAATTTTAATATCTTAATATGCGAAAATATCTCTTCGGGGATGAAACGTTTATTGTTCTGTTCTATAAAAGGCTCCTTAAGACCATCTTAACTGAGAAGGGGCCTTTTTTCCGGGACTTACGACCATTGAATAGAAATGATTGCCTTCATTCCAATTTTTTTTTTCTTTTTTTCTTCCGCTGAATAGAAATACTTTAATAAACATTTTTTTTTCTGAGATACTTTCCCCGTATAATCACCAAACAATTGATAGGTTTCCGTCAAAAGTAAGCAAGTTTTCTAAGACCAATACGGAAGTACTCCTCACTTTTTATTTATGGAATAGGACATCTGCTTCTACGTCCTTTTCCTGCGAAGTATCTCCGTAAACGTATACATACAAGCATATACCTAGCACCTACTGATGTCCACTAAGGTATTTGTTCACTTTTGGAGAGGGGGAGATGAAAATCGCATGGTATGCCATGTCTGAACTATGTATACGTGGAAAATTCTTTTTTTTTTTTATTGGTAGCGGCACCCTTGCTGTACGTATCTCGAATATTTCATCAATATCGATTTAGTCATTTCGGTGTGATGCCCGGTCAAAAAGAAATCACTTTGTTTTTTTTTTTTCTTTTTTCCTCTTTTCTGGGGTAGGTACGTAGTATATATTCGTATATATGTAGGTCAGATTAAAATCAGATTAGATTAGATTACTTGTTAGTATAAAAAAAAGCAAAGCAACAGCAACCGCGTGTTATCCGATTTATTTTGTCAGAGAAATGAAAGTTTTTTTTTATACATAGATACACATGGAAATGGGAAAACTTTTTATGTGAGGGGAATTAAAAATGCTAAATTTGCACATATAAATGGCGCGGTTAACTCAATCATTCATTACCGCACCAAACGTGAAACATTTTTGAAAAAGAAATATGTTATTTTTTTTTAAAGCAAATAGTGTTACCACCCTTCGTGCATCCCTGGCCACGCTGGAATAGAGGGTAAAGAAGAAGCAGACCTGAACCATTCTGTGGAATAGGAAACCACATCTTACGCGAAGAATTCAGGAAGATGGAGAAAGAAAACCCAGGTCTGAGCTGAGGCAAGCTAAGAAACTTCTGGGACACTACAACTGGAAGAGATTCGAAGCGTGCATCTGCCTTAACAAGATTAACCTACGTATCCTAACAGGCTTTCTAACGGGGCACTGTAAATTCGGGGAGTATTTAAGGAAACTAGGTATAACAAACGAAGGCCTTTCCAGAACATCTTCTGGAGTCATGTGAGGCACTAACCCACAAAAGATTGAAATGCTTGGGCAAGCACCAACTATCAGATGAGGATATACCAACCATAGATCCACTTACTGGATTAGAGAGGGTGCTCTACGGTACTATCCTTGCCAAAGCAAAGAAAGAGTGTTTGACCCTCGATAACAATTCTGAAGGAATTATATTCTGATTGAAACTCTAATGAGGGAAAAACACTTCTCCTAGGTATTAGCAGGGAGCACAATAGACCATTAAATCGCAGTGCAAGTTAACCCCATACAAAAAATAAATATTAAATAATACCAGCCTTCATTAGTAGTAAAATGAAGAGTACTTACTAAATTTGAGAATATATGTATGAACTTACGAATATAACTTGCCAGGTTCAGTGCGAGGTAAGGGCTTTGGGTATGGTTTTCAACAAGTCACCGTTTAAAGCAAGGGATTAAGCTAGCTGCCTACGGTATGAAAGATGGGAGTTGTCCTTTCTACGAAATCTCTACGACGGATTCAAAAAGTGTTGAGTCCAGAGTGTGTAATTTGTCAAAGCCGTCGTTGGGGTATTGACACCGGACCTCAAAGCCAACAAAGCAGCTGGACTTGATGACATACCAGCTGACCACAATGGTTAGTATTCTACTTCCGTTAATTCAGGCCATTTGGGAAAATGGAATCTATCCCAGAGACTGGAAGGACGGTGTTATTATTAAGATACAAAAAAAAAGCGATCTTAAGAACTGCAATAACTGGCGTGGTATTACCGTTTCGTCCATTTTTCTGAAACTAATGGCAGCTATCATCCTCGAGCGCATAAAGGTTAGAATCGAGACTATACTCAACAGTCATCAGCGGGCTTTCGCAGTGTTCGATCGTGCGTCGACTACATCAACACATCCCGAGCAATCAGCCGAGTTCAAGTCACCTTTTTACCTCATGTTCGTTGATTTGGAGAAGGCCTTTGACCGGGTAATTAGCGATTGCATATGGGGATCTATTCTTAGGAGAGTAATCCCCCAAAAATAAATTCTATTATAATGGAGTACTACAATAACGCATGGTGTTTCGTTCTGCACAATGGACAGCTCTCCGACTCTTTCGCAGTGCGACAGGGAGTGAGACAAGGGGATATTCTCTCACCAATCATTTTTCAACTGGCGATAGACGATGTACTGACTGTCACCATAGGTGTATCTGAGAGACATGGCATCCAATGTGAACTGTTTAAAAGGCTAGGTCCTATGAACTATGCCGATTATATCTGTTTCCTGGCAAGTACCATTAACGGGCGAAAAGAGATGTGTCAATCACTGCAGGTGATCGGAGAGTCGGTCAGTCTAAGGATGAACTGCAAAAAGATAAAAATAATGCGAACAGGCGGCTCCTTACATCAACTTATTATCCTCAAGCAGACGCCAATTTAGGAAGTCGAACGATTTAATAACATCGGAAATTTTGTATCATCTGATGGCGGAACGGGCCTAGACATAAAAGCAGAATAAATAAATCTCGCGCTGCCTCTGGTATCCTGTCTCCAGTGTGGAAATTCACACAAATCTCTTTACCCACTATATTGAGACTCTTCAAATCCAATGTTATATCCGTGCTATTGAATGCCTGTGAAACCTGGAAAGTCTCGGAGAACATCATGAAAAAGTTACAGGTTTTGATTAATAGCTGTCTGCTATACTTCCTAAAGATTTGCTGGCTGCAAATTATATCAAACCAAGAATTGTAGCGTAAAATGAATCGGAAGCTATTGGATGTTTAGATAAGGCAACGAAAATGGAGCTAGTCACGCACTGAGGAAGCCAAATGACAACATCGTGAAGCAGTCCTTCGAATGGAATCCTTAGGGTGCACGACCAAGAACAACGTGGAGTCTTGGTAGTTATAGCGACCAACGTGGCCACCGCTGCAATATCTACCTGCAGACCGAGAAAGATGAATGAGATTTATTGTCGCCCTATGCCCCACCCGGTGTTAAAGGAAATGTGATTAGTTTACGAGTATAAGGGCAGTCACTTCCGATTTGATGCTAGCTTCATGTCAATGATATCAATGTCGTCCGCTTAGCCAAGCGGTTCATTGATTTAAAAAAAGATTCTGCCCAAAATGTAAGCCTTATTGATGTACACTAACTTTTTAAAAGTAAGAATATCTAAGATCTCATTCGGGAACTGGCGTCAGGAAAATATTTGTTTAAATGCTGATTTGCTCTGTCAGTCGATTCATTCACATAAACTTGTAAACGCCTAAAACTTTATGTGGATGAATCGTACTATACTCAGGAAGTATGGAACGTATTAACTTTCGTCCAACTGTATTTTACTGATGGGTGCATGCTCCTAACGCACATCATGCAGCTTTAAACAATTCAACTTTTAGATACTTTGAACCAGTTTACAGATCGTACAAATGGAAATATTGATCGACTGTCTGACACTGGATTTTGATTATTATCGGCATTTTGTAGCCCGCAGAAATTTAAAAAAAAAACCCTTATAGTGAGATTAAGTTGTCTATTCATCTGTTTGTCTATCTGTCCGTTTATCTGTTTGTCTGTCACACCCTCATAACTTTTGAAGCATTAAAGGCGATAGAGATGAATATGTTACAGATGTCAGTCAGAGTACCAATTTGAGATCTAATTAGAAGTACGCATATTCGCGGAAGCCTTCATATAAAGAAAAAGATTGTAGAAAAGCTCCAGACTAAGTGCATTAGCTGCCACTGTTATATACAAAGGAGATCGTCGAAAAATCCTATAGCGATCACTTAAATACAAAAAAAAAACGACAGCAAACTCTTGGCCTCAGCAATGATGTAATCCAAAATATAGAATGATATTGAGGTCCGCAAACTTAGCCAAATGGCACAGCACGAAGGCAGATACGTGGGAGAAATACTGATAACAAAAGAAAAGTAGAAGAATAGAAAACTATGAACTTTTTTGAAAGGGTCAGTCTGTCTGCCTGTCTGTTGTTCCCACGTGCCTTGCACAAAGCCCACTAAATAGATTTTGGTGAAATTTAGCTCGAAAGTTTAGTCTGATACGTCACTAGTCCCTATTGATCGAAGGGAGTCAGGGAAAAATATATGGGATTTAAAAAATTTTTATTTTGCCTCTTCACACGCCTAAATCAGGAATCTCTTAACAGATTTTGATGAAATTTTGACCAAACATGAAATAAATCGAACATGTATTACGTGCGCTTAAAAACTATTAAAACTGGATGATAATGGGGTTAGAAATGGTGCAGTGACTTTTCACCTCACTTATTATGCTTTTTTTTTTCCAAAACTGCGTTTTCCGAAATATTTGGTATAAGTAGTTTTCCCCCGTACATCCCCATGACTTTATATATTCTCAAGTTTTATTACTTATTCAAAATTATGAAGTCTTCAGCTTTCATGCGATATGCCACAATTCCTGCGGTAGGTATTGTATGCGATCGAAACTGAGGCCAACATTTTTTTTTTATATTTTTTCTTCTAATTTCAAAATTTCAACTCTCTACGGGCAGCCAGATAGATACCACGTTGAATTTACTTATAAGGCCGTTCGCACATGGAGCTACTCAAAAGAAGGAGCAACCTGACTCACTTGTAGCTTCAGGAAATATTTCTTTGACTATCCGAATACGGGCCTAAATTTTGCTGACCGGTTTGCGAGGCACTCGTGATAAGTTACTGGAGACTCAACATTCTTGTCAGCGAGGTGTTCCAGTTTCTTACTGAATCAAATGTTTGCCACACAGCCACAGCAGGACAGCTTTGATTATTGTAAGACCCAGCTCCTCACCGAAAAGGTGCAAGGTCATGCTTGTAAAATTATTGTTTGCGTATACGTACAGCGGCTGAAATTTTTGAGCTGTGTGCTTGAAACCAGAATTCGTAGTTACACTTACCTTTCACCATGTGCTAAACATTCCTTTTTAAAATACATAGATATAAAACACTTAAAATTGTTTTTGTTAAAAAAAGGTGATTATTAGTGAGACCGGTATCACAAGTTGATCAGGGGCCCGAATTAGCTAAATCTCTAAATCAATCGCTAAACTGTTAAAAACAAAGTGATTGAACGAATTCGTGACTTTACTATTCCAATCGTTTAATTAAAATTAATTTTTGTGTTTCACACGTACAGTCTTGTTTTGGTTCTATGTCAAATATTTCTCTGACAGTATTCTGTGAATTCAATTTAGACATTTTTGGCGATGCTGTAAATACATTCGTGTGGCCACAGTCTTTTAGAGAGATATGTTTGTTGTAATTCTATATATGTATATGTGTATGTACGTAGTAATTTGCTTCCAGCTTTGATATTTTTCAAGTTATTCAAGAAAAAATTGCTCAAGTTCTTCTTACTCGTATTCTGAATGACTGCTTTCTTTCCGATTTTATTTGCTTTATTTCTTTCTACTGATCATTCAAAGAACATTTTTCTCATATTTTATTTTTCTTGCTAATCAATTACTTTTTTTTTTGATGATTTTGTTTTCTGCAGATCAATTAATAATTTTCTGCCGATCAAAACATTACTTTTCGCTGATTGGAAAATTATTTTCTATGATTTTCGAATGATTTACTTTTTCGCTGTTTAATTATTATATATTTTTATATAATAATAAATATAGTAATATTATATTAGATGCGCAACTAAGTTCTCGTTGTTTTTTTTTTTTTTTTTGATGAATATGCAAAATTTATCATGGTTACAAATGAATCATTCAAAGTATTGCCCGTCGCTAGTTTCAACTTTTTCCCATCTTTCTGGCAGAGCTCGAATATCGTTACGGTAAAAGTGTTCATCTTTTGAGGCTATCCTCGAATCAAGCCATTTTTTTTATGCCCATATGAGCGGAACTGCTGATCAGCCAGACCATGTCATGCCTCTGCTCGTATTGTGGCCGTTTTTCCCCGCAGTGCTCGGCTCAATCGCATCAATTGAAGTCGATATCGTTCCCCAGTGATGGTTTCGTTGGGTTTCAACAGTTCATAATAAATGACACCGACCTGGTCCCACCAAATACACAGCATAATCTTCGCAGCGAGAATATTCGGCCGAACCGACGACGTAGAAGCATGACCGGGCAGTGCCCATGACTTTCTTTTCTTTGGGTTGCTGTAATGAATCCATTTTTCATCACCCGTCACGATGCTGGAGCAGTTGTTCACAAGCGAAAAAACGACGCTCAACGTCCCTTGGCTTAAAATCATAAGGAACCCAAGTTCCTTGTTTCCGAATCATTCCAAACGCATGCAATCGCTCGGAAATGGCTTGACGGGTAACTCCTAATGCAATACTAATAATACGGGTAACTCCTAATGCAATACTTCCAATTCTTGCGTTTGGCATCTGGATCCTCATCGAGCAATGCCTCCAATTCAGCGTCTTCACGCGGACGGTCGTCAACATCGAAATCACCGTATCACGCACGTTTTTTCACTTGAGCAGCATCTCGGTAAACTTATTGGAGCTCTCGATGCGCTTCAGCCGCCATTTTCTTCGAGTGACGATTATTTGGCACAAAATCAGACATTTTCACACAACCAAAAGTATATGACGCCAAAACAAAATCACTAATGTGTCAAAACAGTTTGTTTATCGACCAGCACTTACTGCTGGAGCCATCTATTGAGAACTTAGTTGCGCACCTAATAATATTTATATATTAAAAGAAATTGCATCAATGAATCATTTTGACTCATTATTGGTATCTTGTAGGCAAATTCTTTATGAATGTATTACTCCTTTGATTCAGTAGTGGCTAATTCAATATTATCGGTTCATGCGTGTGAATTGACTTGATTTGTGTTTTTGAAACCGCGCCATCAGAACATGCTGGAGTCGACTACATTTAAGTCAGTGTCCAAGACTTGTTGTTACTTAGCCATTCACTTGTTTTCAATTCGTGGTTTGCTAGCGGTCGATTATTGGATATCTTAATTGGGGAATCCAACGCGGATTACTTTCAGCAGCACGTGTAGATAACGAATCCACTTTAATAAAAATAAATTATGTACTACCAAAATATGTGTCAGTAATTTTATTAAATGTTAAACGTATTTGGAACTCTATTTATAAGATAAGAAGCTATTCCTTTGTTCCACGTGTCATTTAGCGTCTCAAATTACCTTATAAAATATTTATCTACTTTCACTATTTTCAAGGCTGATCTATTAATAGTAACCTAACCTATACTTCAATTCAACATGAAACCGCAAGTATTTCGCATGAAATATGTTTAAGCCTTTTGACGTTGTCCGTCGTTAATTATTTTTCAAAATCTTGTGACATCGCCAATTACTCACATGCTCTTCTCCCCCATCTAACAAGGTCATGTGCGAAAAAAAAAAATCAAAAGAAAATAAAAAAAACATAAATTGTATGCTAGAAGATGAGCACATGTCTTTCTCAATTACAGGGTATGTCATAACAATACGTTGCCGGTTATTGGCACAAATATGCTCAATTTAGCTCCTTATAAGCTTTAGGTCTAAACGCCACTATTGGACTACTCAACTCATGTTGATGTTCATACACTTCTCTCTGGTCGACAATAATCTTCTTTGATTTAATATCATTTAACCGCTTCGCCTTCGTAGTATGTCCACACATGCATGAAGAACATGCGATTTTCTGACGGCAACAATAAAATTTAGAAATGTCTCCACAAGCCGCACCGTCTAATGAAGATTGACAGCTTCATTTGTGTCATCGTGAATTTGATTGAATGACAATAATTTGTTGCATTTTTTTTTTTTTTTTTTTTTAAATAAGTGTCACCACGACTTTTTTTTTTATCGAATCTATAAAGGGCATCTGTATTATATGTACTATAAGGCACTTGAGAATTATCGAACTCAGGTTAATGGATATTTTTCGAAATTGTTATTGATTGTGTCAACATAAAATTATCTAAAATGTCTCATTTCGCATTTGTCATCAAAAAAAAGCGTTTATTTGCAATTTCAAAGTCTATATAAGTTTTTATGACGGCAATTTAGATTTTTATTATAGGTGCAGCTTAATTTCAGTTGAATTTAAACAACCTAAGGGGGCTTCTGCTGATAAGAGAAGAGATAATATTAGTTTCGCTTGCATTTGAAATAGTTGGAAATACAACCATCATGGTGAATATTTTTCATTCATCAGAATTAATTAATTTTTGCCGCCCTGCAGAGTAACCCTTAAATCCTTGGGGTACATCAACACTTGTGGTTCATAACATTCATTCACAGTCGGATGGCTTCGAGAAGAGTTGAAACATTTTCTCAGGAAGGGAATACAAATTAATTTCTGCTAACGTAATGAATTTATAAATTTGCGCAGAGCAAGTAGTAAAGAGTTATTTGACTAATTCAACGAAAAAACCTACTACTCACTCTAATCTTATCAGGAATTGTGTGGTAAGAGGTATGTATAACGACTACATTTGTCGTGTTTTTTTTTAAACTTAGCTTGTGGTTCATTAAAACGATTCCTATCTAGCCGGATTTTTAATATTTTTTTGTATTTGGAGATTGGTACTTCTGCCTGCAGTCATAATAATTAGCTATCAACTGTCAAATTATTCACCATAAGAAATGGGTATGTTCGTCAAGTTTAGTGTCCGTAGGTGTGGTAGCCGTTATTTATGAATAAAATTATTGAGCACAATTATAGACTATAAACTTTTCATTTATGCGACGAATTTTCTTATGATGTCTGTGGTTCAATAGTTCAGAAAAGTAATTTATAAAATAAATTTATGTTTCACAAAAGTCATTTACCAATCGATAAGGATATGTTCGTTACTAATTTTATGAGGGAATTTTTTAACAGTCTACTAGGTGTCTATTAAAAAAAAGAAATAAAAATGAAAGGGATAGCTAGCGATGATTGAAAGTTTGTCTAATATAGGTATAATTCTGAAAAGTTATTTTTTCTCAAAAATAGGCGGAACGTGAACGTGAGTTGTATGCTATTTAGACATATGCTATTTAATTTAATTTAATTTAATGTATTTCAGATTTTCCTTCCCTTCTAAGTACACAACGATGCCATTTGATATAGGGAAGTAGAAATAAAAGTGAACTTTAGTGTAGCGATTAGAGAAAGTCAGATTTCATAAATTTCTCGTTTAACTCTGCAACTGACAGTGGCCCTTGGACCAATTACAAAGTAATTGGTGTTTTTTCTTGTAAATTTATTTCAGCTGATTACAGAAATGAGATTGAACTTGCGCCACATTGAATATGAAAATTCTTACTTCGGATTTGAATTCAGTGACCTCGAAAACACTGAACTAATTGTAATATTTTTAATTTGCTGGACGCCAATTCGAATTCGCTATTTTGAATTTTCAAATTTGGACTTCGGATTGTAACGTCCTTTTGACGGACTTCATTAGTTTGCTTTCGTGATCCATTTTGAATACAACGTTTTGTATTTTGAAATTCTGACTTCGATTTCATATTCAACAACCCAGAAAACGGCTTGGTTCCATTATCGTTCTTTCATTTTCTTCAAATTTAGTTTGTTTATATTTTTCTGTTTAATTGCCATAAACGAATTCTACAATAGATGTGTGAGGAACTTTTGAGTTAGATTTCCGGAATCAGGGGGCAAAAACTCAATAGAATCACCTATTCACGGCCTTTAGGTACCCAACTTCGTTTTATTCTTCTGCCGCCTAGTGCAATTGGGCTAATATAAAATTTCTTCCAGCGCAGAAATATAACAATGGTTATGTCTTTTTGCGAAGTACTTCTACAGCACTACAAAAAAACGATTCACAGTGAAATCGTAAAGAAAAACAACAGAACTAGAGAAAACACAGAACCCTCCCTTATTTTGCAGTAGTAAAATTGACTCTTCAGCGAATAGGCGACAAAAGTGCTCCCTTTGGGTATACCCAAAGCAGCTTTTACTGTGGATAAATTGTTGTTTTTATTTAACATGCAAATTTCTACTGTGCTGTATGTTAAATTACAATAAAACAAGCTAGTATAGTCTTTGCAATAATAATAATTTAAAACAATTTAGAAGAAACCTAGAACAAGCTGAAAAAACTTTCAGAAACTTGATTTTCTAAAAAAGGGGACGAAATGTGTCTCTTTTCTAATGTAAATGCAGTCTGTAGGTGTTGAGGCATAATGGACATTGTATTATACATTCTGCTATCTGAAAACTGATCCTTGTTAACAAACCATTGAATGTGATTGGCCTGTTACAATTTTCGATTGATTTTGGTAAATCCGAAATAGAAGCGTATATCGTCATGGAAAGTTTAAGTCATGTCTATCTTATTTGAGTCAAATTGGTACCCAGACAAGAACTGTGGCGTCGATTATGCTAACTGCTTCGTTTGATCAGTTCGTGAATATATTTTATTCTACTGATGATGTTAATAACTCAATATCTAATACTTATCATTCCAATGCTAACGGATACTTAACGCCCATTGCGTGAGAAACCACCTAAAACCTGCATATACCACTACACTGTCTAGGCGAGACTTCCACATGTTCTGCCACTCCGTCTGGAATGTGGGCAAGAGTATAACTAAGCGAAGCCAGTAGGTGTGATGCTAACGTAAATCTTTATTTAGCGCAATTAACACGTACTCGTATGTACCTACGCTCATTGTCGTTCTAATCAAAACCAGTTGCCATTTGTACCACAGCCTACATATATCAGTAGAAAGTACGTTCTAGTTTAGTTCCTAGTCCCGGGTACTGGTTGTTGTATCGGCATCCCGGCAAGTTTAATGCCCAAAATGGATTAGACCTGTAGAACGAAAGAACATCAGCATTCCAGTGCACTCGGAGAGACAATGCAGTTTAGAAGGCCCCAGGTTAGGTGGCGCTCAGAAGTGAAAAGGGATCTCCTTAAATAGAGGAAGTCAGGTAGGGATGAAGCAGGCTGGAGAGCCTTTTCGGTTGAAATCTACAGACCTGACCGTATATGTAATCAATGAGCGACGAAGTGTATCGTTGGCACATGCAATGAAAATTCCCCTATTCATGGGCGTAGCTAGGATTTTCATCAGGGGATTGAACTTTTTTTGCTGTAATACGTCCGCTTTTTATTAGCTACGCGACTTTTCAGTATTTCCTTATTGATTATTGCTGCAATAGGGGCTGGTACCTCCCAGGGGAATATTATTTATTCAGCTGGGTCAAAGTGATCCACAAATATTTTTCACTTTGCAGGATTCTTTTTGGGCATTATGCACAATGCAGCCTCTCGCTTATGCGTTCGTCCATTTGTCTGTCTTCATGTTTTAGCTGCTAAACTATAAAAGTTATGCGGATATGAGTGAATTTTTCACAAGTTATGTAAAAGAATGCCAATGAAAGTCGCTGCTATTTTGGAGGTGACTCCTCTACAAGAAAACCCCGCAGGCAAAATTCGTTGTCTCCTCATACGAGTATGCATACGCATGTGAAATATTGTTGAATTCAGTAATATATTTTTCGACTTTTAAATTTACGACTACAGTGAAGGAATATGTCTGCGAAAATTGTGTGTTCATCCTCATACATTTTTCAAAGTGTATGATCCTAACAAATTGGTATGTCACAATTGATTGAGCAATGGATTGTTTATTTGATATCGCTTTCAATCGCGTCTTTTAGTAGCTAAAAAAAAAACAAAATTGTTTCTTGAGACTGTTCAAGAAAGTCCTCTAACAAAAAAACTAAAAAAGTTCACCAAAATCGGTTAATAATACAAGAAATCGACCGACAGAATGCCCTGTCCGTTTTTTGCATGGAATAATAGTTAGAATTTATATGCGCCTTCGTTTTAACGGAACTCTTTATTTACGAATGGAATGGAAATTTCTAGATCAGAAAACCAAATTAGCTACATACGAGTATGTTTGTCGTGCAGCTTCACAAAGCCGTTTTATACTTTCAATTTAAAATCGGTTCAGCATGAACATGGAAGTTTATTAATTGATCGGTTTTCGTTTATTATTTAGTTCCATGTTGCCAGATTTCAAATGTTCTTGTAGCAATTGCCTATTCAGGAGTCCTTTTAAACCACTTAAGAAAAATTTCAAGTTTTCTTTGGAAAAAATAGAGTTCAGTTCGTTTAAAGGTGACAAGCGTGACTATTTTTTAGCAGACCAGCTGCACAGACAAAGAAAACAAGTAACAATGCCGAGCACAGACATTCGTAATTTTTTGAAGGATTATCTATCACAAAAACGCAACCAGGCCACGTAGAACCGATATAGGAAAAAGCAATATCTGACTGATTTTTTCACTCTGAAGAGAATGACAATTTTCAGTCATAAATCTCGGTTTTTTGACAGCATTGTCTGCGTAATTTTACAGGACGATGTTCGTCAAATTTACTACATTTTAGCCTACACTTTGTACAAATATAAGAATTAGAATACTTACAGTGCTGCTTCAACTTATTAATAGTCTTATGCCAGGTGCCAGGTAAAACTTTCGGTTGGTACTTGGTCTGTTTTCCGGCAGTTTTGGCTTTAGGCCTAAATTGCAAGTACTTATCAAAATAAACTACATACGAGTTGTGCCAAGCTAATTCTATTTTCGCATGTTGGCTACAATAACGTCACAAGAAAACCTATGCACGAGTTTGGTAACTAAAGGAACGTCACTTTGCACGAATGTAAATAGATTCAAACCTGGCGAATCCGAATATGTCATCAACTCAATACTGACATTTTTGAGTTATTGTAGCTGATATGCAATTTCAAGAATCGTGTTTCATAAAAAGGAGAATAGGCCCGAGAATTTAAGAGAAGTTTTGATTTTTCAGTAGGGTTTCCCTTACATTCGCCCCTAGTTACGAGTACTGATGCCGACCTCGGCAGAAGGAAGAATCGGTTGACACATGTGTTATTTTTCTACAACTTCGGTTTATTTTGATTTGTCTTCAAAATGAATTTGTGTCAAGCTATTCACAATTTTAAAAAAGAGAAAAAAAAATTGAATTCGCCTATGATTAAGAAGGAGGGCCAATGACCCCCCTCGCTACTCCCATGCACATATTTCTAGAACTACGCGAACTACGCGAACTTTATAGAAAAGAATTTAGAACAATAATTTTTATTCTACGAAGCGGATCATCGTCGACAGCATACTTTTGGCACTTTCTAATTGCAACATGTGCGCTAAAAATAAGAGAATTAAAATTGACAGCAGGCGTGACAATTGTTGATGTGTTTATTTTTGCCCGGTTTTGGGGACGCTCTTTCTACACTATGTACATAATATTGTTGACACTAGAATACAGGACACTAGAGGATACTATCAGCTTCCTCGTCAACGTACTACAGGCAGTAAATAGTAGGATTGCAATGCCTTTTACTACTCGTATTTAATTTTTGGATATTTGTATTTATTTTAAGCAATCCAAAAAACCAATAGCATTGCACAACGAGCTAAACCCTTGGTAAATAAAATTTAAATATTATTGAAATTCTCTAGTGTTTAGTGTGTTAACAACCTCTGAACGGGCTGTTCCTATTGATTTCCCTTTGGAATAACTGTGTTGAATGGGTTGGAAAAATGGAATGTTGTGAGCCCAAGGGATATGCGATTGATATGGTTGTATCCTTTTTGGTAGCATTTGG
Source organism: Pocota personata (assembly GCA_963082735.1). Lineage (NCBI taxonomy): Eukaryota > Metazoa > Arthropoda > Insecta > Diptera > Syrphidae > Pocota > Pocota personata. Next base: position 54,297,032 of record OY720430.1, read on the forward strand.
ATCGTTATGAGATTTTAGTATCAAAAGTAACCTCTCATATCCTGATAGAGAACAAAAAAATGTATAGCCTAAGGCTGGACACGCGTTGACAATTATTACCAAATGAAGGATATGAATTGTCAAACCTTTCTGGGGAATTTTATCCTTGTCTGCTGATTTTATGTTGAGATTATAAAATTGTGTCGTCATTCAGTCTGTGCTGTATCCTGTAATTGTACGAGTAACATGCAGCTAGGATTCTAAATGCCAAAACCTTTTTCTAAACAATGTTCTTTATTTAGAACCAAGAGAAGGTTTATTCTGTTACATTTTTGTTCTTTACATTTCTGTTTCAGAACATCTGCTTCTTAAACATAACTCACAATTTAATGTTTTCGCTGCGTACTATAAACTGTCTCTCTAGGCAACTAATATCTGCAATTGTTCTAAGAAATCATTGAAATCACTCCTTCTCTTTGACGCAGAGATGTTAAATCGTTCTTAACTTGAACATTCGAGCACACTCTGCATCCAATATGGAACATAAGTTTTGCCTAGTCCTAGGGTTCATCTGTGAACCTTTATTTAAGGAATCTTCTTTGTCTTTGGATTGATCACTAGAGGATCCACACTTCCTAGATTGTCAAATTCTTCGATGAAAGAAGACTTTAGATAGAGTAGTGCCATGCAAATTATAGAATCTTCCTATCCCAATTCCGTTGGTACTTTCAGAATCATCATTTCGCCCGATTGTATGAAAAGTCGTTTAGAGACACGAGTATGCGGATAAAAAAAAAGTGTAAGGTCAAGTTTAATGGTGACCTTGGAAATCCTTGAATGTCCTTTATTTTAAGGGCGTAGATCAAACTTATAGACAGATGTCATTGCATTTTCATTACAAAGTTCACATTCGCACGCCCGCTTTATTAGGGAGTGGTTAGAAAATGAGGGAGGGTATCTGTTGCATATGGATTGTAACTTTTCTTTAGTTAATGCCAGCTCTTTGCTGTTTGGAAAAGTCTTTTACAAACCGTTTGTAGCATGTTCGTATTTATCTACAATATATCCCTTTAGTAACTCTAGTTAGAGTTGCAATTTGCCACTACTCTTGCAATTGAAATTGTCAGTGGTCGATTGAAATTCCTAGTCTGTTCATATCGTGGATACTTTCCAATAAATGCGATGTCTGTGACAGCAGTCTGTTGACACTGAACGCTTCGATTTGTTGTACCTATATTGCAAAAGTTTCCAGGTGGCAAAATAGTTGGAGCCTGACAATGTAAGATGTCTAATCAATCTCTTAACTTCTCCTGTAATTTAGTCCTCAGGTACCATATCTTTTCGCATTATGCCATGAGTTGCTTATCCTCAATTTTGGTGAACAAGTCGTGAGGTCGGTCGTCATCATGGCTTCAGTGCGCAGGCAATTCGTCGCACTGTGGAAAAGTTTGGGCGTGCGTGCACTCAGATAGAGATCGGTGCGAAGCCGCACATATTGGACCGAGTCATCAAAAATTGGGCCGACCGCTTGGAGCACTGCCAGCAAAGCCGAGGAGGCCGTTTAAATGGTATGCTAATCCATACATAATGGCATGAGTGTAGCTTCAAAATAAAGCCAGAATCAATTTGATATCTCACACCGTTGTTGTTTTATTTAAATTTCTTTTCTTATCGTTCTTATCTGGTCACGTTCATAGGCAACGCGGGTGGCCAAAAATGTTAATGGCCATAACTTTGAATGTCGGTGCATGCGATAAAAATATCACAATTGCCTTTATATATTAATAGCTGTTATTGCTATTCCTAAATAACTGTTTATTATTCGCAGTTATTGCTATAATAACTTATACCGACCTTTTCTAAAACAACAGGGACCATTACTAGAATTTTAACCAAATTTTTCTGTAAGCCTCGGCTCACTTAGTAATATGTACTTGAAATGTTAAGCAACAAAATCGGTGGAAGTGAAACTTTTCAGTGTATGATAGAAGCCTTGATTACCTTGAGAGAACCCTACCTACAGTAATCAGCCACCACTAGAATTTACAAACTGAAATAGGAACCGCACAGCTGTACCCGTTTAATTCCTACCCCTACTAAGTTCGTTAAATCCACTTACAAGAAATCAAATATTAATTTCCATTTCCTTTGTGGGAAAAAAAATCACGAATTTATTTTACTTTGATTTATGTCAGTAAGTTTCATTGCAAATGTGCGTTACACAGAATATTACTCCGATTTTCTTGCGCCATTTATAACACTGTTTAACGTAGGCTACAGTCAATCAATCAATTCATTTTATTACACGGACCCCCGTTGTGATAAAAATGAAACTTGCTCGTAATCGTTCTCAACAACCTGCCTCAACATTGCAATGGCTTTCAAACTGTATAATCAGAGGCAATGAAAAAGCTTCTTTTGGTTGTGAGATGAAATACAACTTTCTACTGTTGAGCGAGCCATCTATGGGAAACAATTATGAAACAAGAACGTTCAAAAAGCTTTATATCTAGATAAAAATAGAAGAGAAATAGAACAATGTCTAGGCTAAAAAGCTTAAGAAATTTACCGAATATAAAATATAAAATAAATTTAAAAATACTAGACACAGTGAATCATACAATAAAAAGTATAAATGATTCAGTGCATTGATTAATTTGTTGTCTATTTATTTACGTTTATTTAACGTAGGTTAGGCACCTACTTGATAAGATAATAAAATAGCCAAAAGTATTAAATGAATTAATATTAACAGAATTAATAGTCATGCACGAAAGAATAGATACACGTAAACTTTAGCAAAACTGTTTCCTACCGGAAGTGATATGAATGATTTTTTTTTTTTAAATATTGTTGCCTAGGCGCATATACACACTACTATAGTTAAAGACGGCTTAAGGCTAAACTGGTCTTCAAACCGTTTTATTACTAAGGACCTACATACACTACATACGTAATAAACACAATTGTAACAAATTATTTTTGTCTGCTGTGCTCATAGTTTGCTCACAGATGAGGCAAACATATTCGGAGTCAACATTTAAAAATTCAAAATGATTTTATATTAAATACAAACTCCACTAACTGATGAAGTCAGTCAAAGGACAATATAAGTAAAAATATTTTAAGTGACGTTCAGCAAATAAAACTGCGAAAATTGACATCTATTAGTTAGCACAAGGACCGCAGAATTCAAATCCCAAGTCAAAATTTTCAGACTCAAAATGGCGCAGTTTATCATCTTTTTTCGATCGCCATTTTGATTTTGTAAATTCTGATTTCCGTTTTTTAGTGTTCCGTACTAGAATGGTAAAAAGCGAACACTAATGGATTTAACACGGTGATTGTCTGTCCGTCTGTCCGTGTGTCTGTCACACGTATGTAACTTTTGAACCGTTTGAGGTGGAGTTCTGAAAAATGTAAACAATATTTTTGTGATTTTGTGAGGGGACTTTGTGCATAATGTTTCTTGGATAAAAAGACTCAAAAACCAGGACTTTGGCGATGTTGAGACAGACGTATCTACATATCCGACAAATCTCGAAACTCAATTTTTATCAAAATCCTTTCAGTGGTTGTAGAGCTAGGCGTATGTGAAGAATTATTTGAAAATGTTTTAAACCCCTCCTTTCGATTTTAAATTTAAAGTGGAACTACTAACGTATCAGTCTATATCTACGTGTTAAATGTTTGAAATTTTTTTTGAAAACCCATCTTCCCATATTCCAATCACACTTGAAATGACCTATGTATCAGGATATACTCACATGAATACGAAATAAATTTAATCAAAATGACTAGTGGTTCTCAAGCGAGACGTGTAAGGACAAACATAGGGGGACAAACATGGAACAAACAGTGTTTTGCCGGACCAAAGCTTTCTCTTTTTCTTGTGAATTAACGAGAAACGACGCGCACTTGATGAATATTTTATTCAGTGATCTCAAAAGTATATGTATGTTTTTTTTTTTTTTTTGGCGCCATTTTGAATTTTGAAATTCAGCTAACCCGAAAACCTTTTTAACTAACATTGCCCTTCGATTTACTTCACTGATCTACGGGCAAATTTAATTTGTTTACAATTTTCTGCTTATTTGCTGTAACAAACAATTAAATCCTGCTCGAATTTTTGTAAACATTTTTCGTAGTTTGACTGGACTACAAAATTATTAACTGAATAAAGGGTGTCCCAAAATGCACGCTAGATTTGAATTTTGCGCCTTTTGTGCAGTAAAGTGTTGCCAACGAAATAAAAGACGACCTGACAGCTGACAGTTCAGGGTTATTAAAAATGGAGTGCCTCACGAAAGAACAACGCGTTTTCATTGTTGAACAATATTTTAAAAATAATGAAGGTTTGGCAGATACAGTTTGCAATTTTCGTACAAAATATGATTGGAATAGTGATTTAACTTCATCAGCTGTGGAGAGATTAATTCAAAAGTTCAGGGAGACCGGATCAATTAGTGATCTAAGACACTCTGGCCTTCCTTCAACAAGTCGTTCAAAACAAAACATCGAAGCAGTTCGTGAGAGTGTTATTGAGAGTCGAAACATAAATTCGGCACCGTAGTCAAGAATTGGACATTCTGAGAAGCTCTCTACAGCATACGAGTATTCTCACGAAATATTTGCATCTTCTTGCATACAAAGCGTAATTGACTACTGATCACGCACAGTAAAGAGAGTTCGTTGATTTTTCAAACAAAATCATCTTCAGCGATAAGGCTCATTTTTATCTTTGGCCTGGCTTTGTTTATCGTCAAAATTGTCTAATTTGGGGTTCAGAAAATCCACGAGTGATTGTTGAGAAACAAATGCATCCATTTGTCATTGTCACTGTTTGGTGCGGATTTTAGGCTGGAGGCATCATCGGACCATTCTTCTTAGAAAATGCGACATGATAATTCAAGACATGGATGTGAACGACATGTGGATTCAACAAGATGATGCCACATGCCATGCAGCACGAGAAACAATTCAATTACTGCATAACTGCATTTCCTGGTCGTCTAATTTCCCGTTTTAGTGATCAGAATTGGCCGCCCAGATCATGCGATTTAACGCCGTTGGACTTTTTTTTTGGGTTTTTTTTTTTAAGTCTATGGTTTATGCCAATAAGCCCATGACCACCTACGCCTTAAAGGAGCAAATTGAACGCTATTTCAATTAAATTCAGCCAGATTTATGCAAAAAGAGTGCGTATGTTTCAGGAAAGCCGTGGAGGCTACTTACCCGATATACTATTCCATACATAACCCTATACTGTACATTTTATGAATCTATAAAACATTTACAATTTTTAATTAAAAACCTGTGTTTTCTATCAAAATTACTTATTGCGTGTATTTTGGGATACCCTTTATTTTGTAACTGAGTCATTATATCAACATTTTATTGCTATTTATGTAATTGACAGACAAAAATTGGCCAGAAGAAATACCAATGAATATTTCATTAGGTCTAAACTTTATTACATAATTTTAAACACAAAAGTTGAAACATATTATTTACTAATTTTATTTTTAGTGAATAATTTAATTACTTATGACTTATGATCTTTATTTTTGTCTTTTTCAGGTAAGTGCTTGTCTCGAAATACCTATTATGTAGATGTTTAAAACGGTAAGTACTTTGCGTCCAACTAGACCTATTGCCTTAAACGCATTCGAACATCCGGCATTCTACAGTTATTTTATAGTATTTTAATGTACGAGTATATATTTTCAAAGTCAAATTAAGTACAATAATTCATCGACATGTTAGGAAAATATTAAGCAGTAGTAAGGTAAGCTTGGGGCAGATTCGGCAGGTTTTTTAAAAACTACGGATACATATACACGTATTGAATCAAGATATTGTGATAAATTTGACAACTTTTAGTCTTGGCAAAAACTTTAATAATTTCACTATAAAAATGCCTGTAGAGGAATGCACATTTTTCGTACTTAAAAACAAAGAAGCTATTTTCTTGAATGTGCCCCAAGTCGAGGCGCCTTATGCCTCTAAAGCGCGAGGTATATTTTCCCGTTAATAGCGTATAATACTTTATTAATTTTTCTTGACGTGGAGAACCATTCCTTTGTTCCAATTTTAATTTGATATGACGTTCTTAATTTTCAATATGGGACATACTCAGCTCATAATTTTCAAACATCTATTCTAAGGAGCAGAATGTTCCCGAAAGTTTCGGTTTCACTTTTTCCAATATTTTTCTTTAAAACTTGAAGTGAATCAAGTTCTATTTGTTCATCTTTAAACTTAATAAAAATTGAAGCTATTTATGAGTTTTTGAAAATTGAATTCAATTGACGTAATAATTGTCTTATGTACAAAAACATGTGGTGCTCTATTGAACAAAGAACTAGGAGCGTCAGGCTCATATCATGATCGCATTTTAGGTACGAGTGCCCTCGGATGCGGAAAATGACGATTATTTTTTCAAATCTGTTTTTTAAAGTCATCAGAAAATGAAGAAACCTGAACACTATGAAGTTCTTATTCTGCCCTGCACATGAGTCACAAAATATGTATGTTTTTTTCCCAGGCGCGCGGTAGCTCAGGTCATTCTTCCCCAATCCATGTTTTTTTTTAAAGCACATTTTTAATTAAACTAACAACTTTTTTTTGCATGGGCTTTTTTGAATCTGAAATGTATTTGAATACTCCACTAGATGCTAGCTCAATTTTGTAAATTTTTTTTTACCAAAATCGTTCTTTCTCTGGACCCTTTATGTGTAATCGCTGAAATTAAAATTTTATAATCTTGATTATTTGTAAGTATGTATGTATGTGCTTACCATAATTTAATTTAACTCTTCGGAGTCATTCAATTGCAACTGCTAAGTTAGGACTTAGCAGAAAGAGGAAAGATTTTATCAGACACAAAACCACAAGGCATGTCCGATATTTCTGTTTCATTAGCACGAACAATTTGCATTTTAGGTATATAATAACTATAGAGCGTCTAGATATCTAGATATCGAGAGCACTGAGAACTCACACTATAGTTAGAATAGTTACTCGTTCGTCTCGAGTCTTTGATAGGAAATATAAAAATGATACTTGGACTTTCCTTTCCTTTAAAATGACAAAATAGGACACTTCAGTAACGGAATTTCAAATTTCTATCTGTCAGTAACAACTAGTTGAGAAAGGATCATCTATAGTAGTACACGAGGGTGGGTCAATAAGTCCTTGAAAATTTAATTTCGTCATCTTAAATTTAATTTTTTTTTTGTCAAGAACCATCTTTCAAAAGAACGCACCCAAATTTTCAGACAGATCTGTCAAATAGTTTTGTTGTGGCAGCCATTTTATATAGACGCCTGCTAGCATTTTCGTTAAAATGGAAAAAAGTGGATTTCGAGTGCTCATTAAACACTATTTTTTGCGAGAAAAAACTACCACGCAAAGCTTGACATATATTATGGGGACTCTTCACCATCGATTGGAACCATTCGCCACTGGTTTACTCAATTTCGGTGAGGTCGTTCAAACGAAGGTGACACCGAACGTTCTGGTCGCCCAATTGAGGTCACCACACCAGAAATGGTCGACAAAATCAATGGTTTGATAATGGACGATTGGCGAGTGAAAATGCGCGAGCTTGAAGAGGCCACAGGCTTATCACATGGCTCAGTGGTTTCGATTTTACGCGCCGTTTCCGTAACCGTGGATGAAACCTGGATTCACCAAAACACACCAGAAACCAAGGAACAGTCAAAACAATGGACTTCTCCTGGTGAATCGAAGCCGAAGAAGGCCAATGGGGGTTTGTCAGCAAACAAGGTCATGACGATAGTTTTTTGGGATGCGCGCGGTGTTATTCACATCGATTACCTAGAAAAGGGTAAAACGATCACCGGCGCATATTACGCAGAGCTGCTGGATCGATTCCAAGCCGATTTGAAGCAAAAACGGCCGCATTTGGCGAAGAAAAAAGTTCTTTTTCACCAGGACAACGCACCGGCGTACAAGTCCGCAGTCGCAATGCAAAATTGCATGAGTTAGGCTACGAACTCTTCCCTCATCTAGCATATTCCCCATATTTACCCCCCTGCGACTATTTCTTGTTTCCAAACATGAAGAAATGGCTTTGAGGTAAAAGATTTGGATCGAATATTCGGTAAAACAAACGCTTATTTTGAGCGGCTCGAGAAATCGTATTATTTGGAGGGCATCCAAAAATTGGAGAAACGTTGGATGAAGTGTATAGAGAGCGTTGAAAAATAAATTGTTTTTATACCGAAAAGAGTGTTCCTTATTTCATTTTGCAGGGACTTATTGACCCACCCTCGTATCTGCGCGGATTGTAACCATTTTTACACAAATAAGTATTTTTTTTTTGTTTATTTTGTTAATGGTTGATTAAAAATAAATTTATGTTGGAAATAAATATTTCCCACAATCGACTTACTGCTGTAAGTTTTTTTTTAAAAAAATCCGAGCTTTTTATTCGAGATTTTTCAAATTAGTTTTCCAATTTTCGTCCATTTCATCACCATATTTGACGCAATTCATGTTTTGGTTAATTACTACGAATTAAAAAATAGTAAAATGATTGACTATCAGTTGTTGCAAATCACCTTGGCCGGTTCCAGATCACAGATTTCCGGCCCGATGTGAATGGAAGGAACCTATAGTCGTCAGAATGTGAAAAAAATACTACTACATATAACAGATGTTCCGAAAAACTCAATGGAATCTTCTTCTTCTTCTTCTTACGGTGAAGTTATGATCCGAAGTAGAAGGATCACAACCATCCCACTTTACTGCATCCCTACTGGGTTTGCCACCACTCAATGGAATGATCCCTAGAAATGCGATATTTGATTATTATATGTCCACTTGGCAATTAATTTAAAACATTAAACTCACATTTAAAATATTTTGACATTTTTCAAAATTTGGTATTTGGGGTTAAAATAAAAATTCCGATTTCATCTCCAATTGTGACTCCACGGACCTGCGGTCGTGCATACGGAAATACAGACAATACTAGTAATATTAGAATTGATTAAAATCGGGGAGCTTGTGCTAGTAAAAATTCTAAAAATACAGATTGCTAAACAGTGGAGCCAGTTATGAGATTTGAATTATTCCTACCATTCTGCAGAAGCTTAAATAATATGTTTAGAAGATGTATTTGTATTTGTCTTCAATGCTTTTATTGAAGTATTTCTAAGTTTATCTTTTGGATCTCTTGACATCAATGTTGTAGGTCCGAAGCAACCGTACTATTTTCCCTAAAAATGTTAGAACTATTGGATGTATTAAAAGTGTATTAAAAGTTTTCTAAATCTTGTTGTGAGAGCGCTTTATTCCACCGGTCGATCTTTTTTATGACATTGCAACTGGTCTCGTAAGTTTTATTTATCAGTGAAGACATCTCATCATGTTAACTATAAATTACTCGAGGATGAATATGAATATGAATATATATCACCGCACATCTTAGCAGCTTAGCAGCATTGGGATTCTATGCATATACATTTAAACGTACATATGTATGTTTTCAACTCTATTGCTAGTTTGTTGGCAGCGCCAAATCTTAAAGTCGAACTTAATTATGACAATCCAATTTTTGTTATTGCTTAATCGTTTCAAAAGTTTCGTTTTCGCGGAGCGCTTCCTAGCTCAGCTACCGAGTCTGAGATACTTCAGTTACCATCTAATGATATAGAGACAAAGAGTTCACTGTAAAATGTATACGAGTAAATACCTAGCAAGGTTATTGCCAGCCATACACCATTACATTGAAAAATTCAACAGTAGTACTCACTTTGGCAACCCCTATCTCACTTTGGATACACTTATCTCAATAATGAAGTAAATAAGTCAGGTGAAATTTACTTCAAGACACGAAAACTGCACAGTACTCGTATTTCCTTAGAGTGACAAAATTTATTGACCTTCAAATAGTCACGAACATAATCTGCAACACCTCCACCAAGGCATGGTAACCTTTAGCCGTGTTTCGCTTACAAGTATCGCAAGGACTTTGCAGTCGGTAAGGAAATACCCACATTTTGTTTCTACGAGTATTACTCCCAACATTCACCTTTTCCATGTGCAGGCTTTTAAATCACGACATCTATTATACACGTTATATTCACAATAATTTCCACCCAATATCTAAACACGACTAGCTATCAATCAAGAATGTCTATTGCCGTTAGTAAATTTAATAGATACTCGAACCTATACTTTACACAAGGGGATAAGGAAAAATGTTCATAGGTACTCGTACATATTTCAGTATAAATATACATAACTTGACATTACAAAGTATTAAATATTCATAAGCTCCGTACCTGCTTGAGTAAATCACTCAAGCAAATCCCTTCGCACAGACAACAGGTGATAAACAATAATTTTAGACGGTAAAATAGATTCTCCTTCATCTTTATAGCCTCCAATTAGTGAAGGTTGTTAAATGTGACTATATTTTCATTGAGCAATGTTTCACTTAACTCAGACCTAGATTAAAATAAATCCAGAAAGGAAAGGAAGCAAATCAAACCACCCTTATCCTTGTGAAAAACCACTGACATTAATATGTAAATATAAAAGAATCTTAAAAATACTTGTGGAACATCTTCACGAAACTTGTAGGCGTTACACACAAAAATTTTGTCTGTTAAATTTTGTATCTGTTTGTGTGAAGTGCTGCTTCTAATAAAAATCGTATCCAAAATAAACAAGTTCACTGGTAAGCATGTACTCGTACTCGTAAATAGAAAAAATCATAATTGATTTATATTTCTTGGAATGAAAATATTTACTAAACCCCGATGATAGCTTTTATGGGATACAATACTGCGCAAGTGCTGCCAAAAAGCTATCCGCTTTAGCACAGAATTCACTGCTTTTTATATCTAACTAGATACAGATATTGGTTTTATATTTTTAAATTTGTTTAATTTTTCAATAATCTTATATCAAGTTTAGACTTATTTCCTATTTTAGGTTTCAACAGATGTTTTTTTATTTGAATGGATTTTAATTTGTCTGGGTTTACAAGTATATTCTTCGGATTACTGTTGAGGAAAGTTTAATTAGAATTTTAGACGCAACAAAAGTTTATTCAAACGATTCTGTCGAGATAACTAACAGGGATTAGGACATAATTAAATTAAATTCCAAGTTTTCCATTTGAAGGTGGATTATGGTTATTTCATCATGTTGCTTCCGGTCGTGCTTTGAATTGACATTTCAAATGAAAATTTTGTATCTACGAGTATGTAGCGTAATTTGCAAATAGCACTAGCTTTGTATACTTACGTAACGTAAAGATGGAGACATTTTAGAATATGTACTTTTGTTCGTACGAGTTTATATTGTGACAGGTGGGCTTTGTTGGGTCTGTTGCTTTTAAGGTTAATTGGTTATGACATGGAACAATTTCTCTTACAACTTTTGAACTAGAATAAAGCCAGAACTGAAAGGGAAAAGGTTGATCAGTACTTATGAAAGGCTAACTGACAACCCTTTGTATACTTCCAATAGTGTTAATGTCATCAGTGTATGCGAGTAGTTGAACAAGCATTTGACATATTTATTATATTTCTGGTTACGAGTTTCATATAATCCTTTCAAGTTAAAAAGTCGCAGGATAGCGCATCGGCTTTCCTTCGACCGTTTCTGTCAACAAAGTTTTTTCTCGACATTGATGGAGCAGCCTACATTTTACAATTCGCATAGACGGATGAGCTTGGTAAGAATACCTAAACTAGGCATGGTATAGTATAGCTCGTCTCTACGCAGGCTGTTTCTTAGACAGGAGTCTCTACTCCGGGATCTTATAGAATCAGGCACAGAAAACAATAATTATTTTCAGAATGCGGCACAAACAAATCACACAAAATGAATTCTTTGATTTCGTATTTCAATACACCAACATACTCGTTGAACTCTTGTGTCCCATTTTAGCCTGAAATCTGATTTCGTGATTTATAAACTTTACATAATTATTATTTTTAGTTTTCCGTACCAGAATGGTATAAACGGAGCACTTTTCGATTCAACACAGTTTCTATTTGTCTGCCTGTCCATCAGTTCATGTGTCTGTCATAGGCTTGTAACTTTTGAACCGTACGTGGTGAACCAAACACAATCAGGTAAAATTGTAAAAAAAAATTGATGGGGCTTTGGTGTACACCCCATCATGCGACATATCAAATTAAATCTGAACTTCGAAGGAGTCTAAAAATATTTTTTGGATAAAGTTTCTCGAGCAAAAAAACTCAAAAAGCATGGCATAGGCTCTCCTCCCCTCTATCACCGACACAAAATTAATGCGAAAAATTAAAACAAAAATTTGAATATACAGGTTCATGAATAGGTAAGGGGAAAATTATTCTGGCAGAAATAGTTCTTGAAAAATATTGGAATACTTGGGGTGAAAAGTCACCTCGTCATATCTTACACCGATTTCATCCATATAAACATAATATAAACATACCTATATATCCAACATATGTAGGTTAGGTTAGGTTGAGGTGGCTGTCAGCTAAAAGCCAACACACTTAGACCAATAATAGGTCCATTGTGATACCACATGAGTTTGGGAAGCGGTCTCTGGCCTACTCATTGAAATATTTGGAGCTTCTGTAGAAGCGTAGGAGGTCCCTAACGTCTATTTTTTTTTTTTAGATCTTTTAGGTCGTTGAAACAGAAGGCACCTAAGTGGAGTTTCCTTCTTTGGGAGAGAGCTGCGCAGGTGCAAAGAAGGCGCAGCTTCTGCAGAAATTGTTTGAGAAAACGCCAGGCTAGTCCAGTGGTGACACCTATAACAACCCTGATATGCAGTCTATTGAGAGAAATCAAATTGTTAAAGCTCTTCTGATCCAGCTTCGGTCGCTAAACAAGTTGTACCACTAGTCCACCTAGAATTAGTCCTTCCAATAGCATGCAGCTTTAATTTAAGTTTGCATGTAGCGAGATATCCAGTGAACTTTTGTCTGGAAGGATGGGTATTGTTGTTCCATGTCTGGCAAGTTCGTCAGCCTTTCAATTTTCTGGAATGTCCCTATGCCACGACACTCAATATATCCGTAGGGTTGTTCTTCTGTTAGGCATATGAGAAATATGATTCGAAAATGTTTTAAACTCCTCCTCATATTTTTCTTACACTCCAATCGATTTGGATAAATGTCAAGTTGAACCACTAATGAATCTGTCTTGAGTTAGCCGGCCAAAAAATAGGATTTAAAGATTTTTGAAATCCCGTTCTCACATTCGACTCTCACCTGTCTGATTTTGACAGTTTTTAGACAAAATGATGTACGTACACATGTATATCCAAATTAAATTTCATCAAATAGTCTTTAATGATTCTCGAGCGATCCGTGTGAGGGCTAACTTACACTTAAAATAAGGATACACTAACCTCGCGGGACCCTACTCGCATTTGAAAATTTTTTTTTTAATTTACTTATATAAATACATTTAAATATTTTCCATAACTATTACTTTCTGATTTTAGTTTTTAAAAATAATTTCAAATAAAAATCAGCAATGGATATTTATTTCAGGTTTTGACTCTGTAAATCATGTGTTCTTGATAAAGAAGCTTGAGAACTTTGAATTCCACGGAGCAATGCTGAATTGAATTCCTTTGTTTTTAGTTAGAAGGACGCAGAAAGTCAATCTAGATAACTGTTGTTCCAGATATTATTCTCTTGCTCGTCTGGGGTTCCAAAAGGTATTCATTTAGGGCCGCTGCTATTTATTATTTTTATTGATGACATCGTTCAGCACATTAAATTTTGTCATTGTTTAATGTATTTTTTTATAATTTGCACGTGTTAAAGGGGATATGAATACCATTATACTAATTTTTAGAACACGTGCGTTTTGCGGAAAGGGGAAGAGACAGAGAGAAAGACAGAGTGGTGTAGTTTGAAACTCAGGTGGTATTAAGTTTCTGTAAACTCCAAGGGTGGCTGTCCAGATAACTGGAGGGTATTTTGTTTGTTCTTTCGCTATTGTTGTCATTGCTTATGATTCACAGTATTTTTTTCCGTCCTCCTGATATCATCACGATCGATTTTAGCCATATGACCAGTGATATGCATTCACAGTAGAGTTGAATTAGCTTTCGCAAGTGATCGACTTTTTTATTTATTTCATGCGAAATAAATAGATGATTCTTGACATCAGGAATCGAACCGTGAATCAACAGCGTAACAAGCGATGATGTTACCACTACACCACGGTCACCCTATGGTAGTTTTCAAGATAAAAAACTTAGATGATTGCATGAAGATCTAGTAGGATCTTGACAATGTTAAAAAATGCTTGACTATTTCTTTTTCAAGATCCCAAATGCATTACTCTTATAACTACTGTCTTAATCTTATGCCCTTAGTAAGAGTTAATAAAGTCTTAGTATCTTTATTGATTCAAAACTTACCTTTATACCCCATATTGAATATGTTGTCGCTAAGGCTAGTTCGCTTGTTGGATTCATTAAAAGAAATTCTAAAATACTCGTATATATTTCTCAGATCCCTATACACTGCACTGGTCAGTTCAGTTCTTGAATACACTGATGTTATTTGGAATCCATTTTACCAGTTCCATTCGGACCGTATTAAAAAAGGATGCAGAGGAAATTTTTTTTTTAACCTTCTTATAAGGCAAAATGTCAATTGTTAGGTATAATGATCCTTGAGGTAAGAAGAAAGACCTACGATACTATGTTTGTAAGAGACGTTCTGTGTTCCCACATTTAATAGCCCTGTTATATTATCTATTTATTTTATCCAATTTATGTTCCGAAACGAGCACTAATAAAGCATAATATTTTCTTCCGAATGGGGCATAGAACAAATTGTGGTCAGAATGAACCGATCTCTATAGCTCTTAAATCTTTTTAATAATAAGAAATGTAGATTTTCACATTTCGAGAGAGCGCTTCAAAAACATTTTGTTTAACTATTTTGAAATTCTTTTTTTTTAGATACCTATATATTTATTAATTTCTTAACTATTTTTCATTAATTTGAAGCATATTTTATTAAATTCGTAAAATAAATAAATCAAAAGCAAAAATTAGATAATAATTCTTATTTTCAAAAATTAAAAATAAAACTCAGATCATAATTTAAAGTTGCGTAGCTACACAAAAATAATTATGATATCTATAACTCCTATCGGTTTAATATTTTTCCGAGGTCTCGCCGTCTACGACCTTAGGGTCGGATATTTTGGAAGATTGCGTACCTTCAAGTTTTTAAAGTTTTGAAAAAATCGGCATCCATTTAATTGAGAATATCAAAGCCTAAAATTTCGGTGATAATGATTTTTTTTTTGTCATAGATATTCCGAGATTAAAAACAATTGCGAATTTCGCTTCGACAGAAAAAACCGTGTATGTAGCGAAACTTAAAAAAAGCCCGCAATTTTCCATTGCTGAAGCAAGTTATATCATATGTTGATACAGGAACTCATATGTTGACACAGGAACTCCATTCCAACCTTATGCTGAGATGAACACGTGCCATTGGTATCCTATTCATTCTAGACAATTACTGGAATATCTATTTTGCAAGAATGTTTGTAAAAGATTGTTTAATAATATTTTCGAAAGGAATTTGGGGTTCATGAGCTCGAAAGGCGTTTGTTGATCTGGAGACCGTCAAGTTCCTTTGTAAATTTTAAGACGCGGAGAACGAGTGCTTTTTTTTTCCCCGAGGGTTGGTGAAAAAATCTTCCATAGACACTATGAGGATAGCAAGCGCGTGCTCATAGTAGTGTCAGATTCTTACTGACTAAAAAAAACCACCCTGCGATTTAATTTGTTATATATTGCAACTAAGAACGACCTTATCAAGCAATTTTTCTATCATGAAAAAATAACACGTTTGGCAGGTTACCTTCCACTGAAAGATCCAGCATGTTCCGCAATCTAGGCGCAGTTGATTCCTATCTCGCCAAGTCGAAAGGTTTCGTCTTTTGTAGTCGGCGCAAAAAATTGCTTTCATCCAGAATTTGTAGGATTGTATTGTTGACATGTCCGATTAGTCGGTTTCTATGCTTTCTCTAATTTCGCTTCTAATTTCAGCTTCGATTGTCGAAATTCCGAGATCCCTGTGGATATCATCGTTTCTAGTATACCACGGTGGGTGGACAATTTCTCTTAGCACTTTATTTTGAAAAGTTTGTAAAATATTGGCGTTTGTTTTCTTGGTACAGTCCCAAAGTTGTATACCGTAAGTCCACACCGGCTTTAGCACTTGCTTGTATAAAAGCAGTTTGTTCTCAGTACTGAGCTGGGAGTGTTTTCCGAGCAACCAGTTCATTTCTCTATATTTGATGGAAAACGAGTGCTGACAATGATGATGTTTCGCCCCGCCGTAAAGTTATTCCATTTCCGGTGCTGTCGGGTAGGCTGTGCTTCTGACCCTACTACCAAAGATTCCCTCCTTTTCGACTTTGACGTCATATTTTGCACAACGTTAGTACGTCTTGTCTAGGGGTTCGTAGAAGCATTCTTATGTTACATCATATTTTTACTCTGTGTGGGCCTGAACACAAATCAGAGTGATGTTTTGAAATTGTGGCAACAGAAGTTTCCTCATTTTGTGGTAGGTAGGGCTAATACACTACCTTGGGGGACGCCAGCTTTTATATGTTTTAATGTGGAGTACTCATCTTCTTGCTTTATTCTAAATAATCTCTGCATTATAACGGGTGGTTAAATTTTAAGGGCCGATGTTGAATGTGAACCACACCTAAACGTCAAGTTTTTTTCTGCATTTCATTTGACATTTCTCAATTTCAGACTATCTCAATTTGAACCATGGAAAGATACACAATCGAGCAACGCGTTAAAGTTATTCAGGCTTATTATGAAAATGGGCGTTCAAGTCAAAATGCATATCGTGCATTTCGTGATTCTTTCGGTCAATTTAATCGTCCAAATGTGCGTACAATCGGAAAAATCGTGCAAAAATTTGTGCAAACCGGGTCTGTAGGAGATGTGAAAACACCAGTGCATGCTCGTACAGCTCGTACTGCAGAAAATATTGTTGCTGTTCGCGATAGTGTGGCTGAAGAGCCGTTCACCTCAACTCGTCGTCGTGCCCAACAATTGCACCTCTGATAACGAACTTTTTATGGCCCGAATTGGAAGATATGGATGTGGACGATATGTGGTTTCAACAGGATGGTGCCACTTGCCACACAGCTAACGAAACAATGGCTCTTTTGCGCGACAAATTCAATGGCCGTGTTATCTCACGTGGTGGCGATGTCAATTGGCCGCCAAGATCATGTGATTTGACACCGTTGGACTTCTTTCTTTGGGGTTATTTGAAAGAAAAGGTGTACGTCGATAAGCCAGCAACAATTCAAGAGCTAAAGGATGAGATAATTCGGCACATTAACGGCATAGAACCTCAATTATGCCTCAGCGTCATCGAAAATTTGGACCATACATAATACATGTTCCATACATAATTGAACCATACCAATATTATCATAATAAAAAGAAATGACAGTAATTTCCTAAATAATTTGTATTTTATTCAAAATCAACATCGGCCCTTTAAACTTAACCACCCTTTATATGACTCCACGATTTCTGAATATTGTTTGGGTAGATCCTTTATGCCATAGCTTATCAAAAGCCTGTGTTATGTGAAGGAAGATGGTAGAGCATTTTTTTTTTTTTTTTTCTCTCTTCTAGGGCTTTTTTCTATTTTATCAGTTATTCGGTGAACTTGATCTATAGTTGAATACCTATTTCTAAAGCCAAATTGATGGTTTGGTATCAATGTCTTTTCTTCTATGATCAGCTTTGACAGTATTGATTTCGTTTAGTGATGGATACTATCGAATAAAAATGTAAATGAAATGAAAAATGGAAGTCGTTTTTGAATGCGAATATCTGGAAACGGGTGCGTCGTACAAAATGTGTACGATCGAAACTGTAGGTCTTTCAAGTTATTTGCAAGATACTCGTATATTCCGAGTCTTTCAAAATTTTCCAAAATTCTAGGTGTGCAATGATTATATGAAATAAAGCAGGAAATTTGGCTACCACACTGGCGCTAAAAACTTCTAAATTGGATAAAAAATGAAATAAAATCAAAACCTATAGAAAACTTCTGTAGAGAGACTTAACGATGCGGACGTTTGCACCAGTGGCTTGATTTTGTACGGTTTTATTGACTTCTCCATACGGAATATTACCAATTTGATTTGTTAATGAATGCAAAAAATTTACATTCGGAACTCTCCTTCTAGAGAAATCGAAAAAACCGAACAAAATCAAACCAAAGATAAAGAATCCCCACTGGTTCCATGCACACAACCATCGCTATTGCTGTACGTATGTATCATATATGCAAACAATAATTTTGCAGAAGCTTTAGTAACAATCAGCGATGTGTTGCTGTGGTGCGTAAAATCTTGATATCCCGAACACCTCACAAACCGGTCAACAAAATGAAGGCCCGTGGGTGAACTGCATTGCAATGCATTACGGCGCTACACAAGCTGATGACTTAAGGTCATATTTAAATCTCTTTTGTATAAATACCTACGTGTACCTGAGAGTAAAGGAACAACAAACTAAAGGACAGACTAATCGACAGAGTCAGAAAAATAACAAATCAAATCTTATGAGGCTACCTAATCTCTTATGAGGTTACCTAAACTGCACATTAATTCCTACCATAATATTCATAAAGCAAGAAAGCAACGTCCCATGGCAGATACATGATTTCAGGGGAAACGGTCTAACGTTTTTCCTTCTCAAGACTATAATTAATATTCATGTATATGTGCAAAGTTCTATTCCCAACGGACATATTCCATCCAACTCCAACATGGGTACCTGAGAGGAAAGTCAATAGAGACTAGAGGTACGCACCAGACAAAGTTATTCACCAATAATTGTACACCCTAAGTATCAGCTTTTTTTTCGCTTTAATAGTCCTATAGAGCTCGCCTTGAATTCCTTCAATGTCTACCCATTTTTGACAAATTGGAAAGCAAACAAAGTTAAATGCCAAAACGTGCTACTGTCATAAAGTAGCATAGTGCTTTGCCATGGGGGTTGATTCTATTTCAATGAGAAAATTGATGAGAGTGTTTCTGACAAAAGTTCCAGGAGGAAAGGCATATCGTATATGCGATGAGATTCGATGAGAATGTGAAATCAGGTTGTCAAAATATTTTCAAATGAGAAAATTGTTTCCGGTAACTATTTGATGAGAAAAGTTGAAAAAAGTTAACAAAATAGGCGTTTTTAAAATTAATTGAACTCAACGATGCTGTTTGCTTTTAGTTAACTTATATGTTTCTTATTTTATGCTTTGAAAGATACGAGTACTCGCATGTTAGGTTTTCCCTTATCCAGGCCAACCGCCTTCCACCGTCAACTGTACATGGTGAAAATTGAGTGTGTAATACTTTGATTGAAGATTAGGCTCTACTTCCTATGTAGGTAAAACAGAAGAATGCCTTCTTCAGAATAAGCCTAAAGTCCTTAAAAGACTGAGTTAGTGGTTTTGAAGCATGAAACAGCAGCAGTAAAATTGAGCAGCCCTTTAGGTGTTGGCACCTGTATAATTTTCAATTTGCAAGAATACTTTTAATAAAGTTTGAAATTTTCATACCCTCTGATTGTCGTTGTTGTGCACGATAAATAATACTGAAATCTGTCAACAAAACTTTTTAAAATGCCCAACTCGTACAACCACCATAAAAATAAGCCTTCAAGGGAAAAGTCATTTGGCCAGACATCATTTCAGTCATCCATGGACTTGGAATAATCACACCCCTTACCTTTACCCTTGCAAGAAAATGGATAAGCAGACAGTGAACCATGTGTTAATAACTTTGTATACCCTAGTTCCCTTTACTATAAATAGGGAGAGGTGGATTTGAAGATAACTCTACGTAGCATAAAGTCAGCCAAAGAACGAATTAAAAATCTGTTCTCGGCGTTTTGTAGTCCAGTGCGAATAAGCCTGCGAAGTATTTTGCTTGATATAAACTACCAACAATTGACCATATATAAATCCTGCAGAAAGGATAAATTGCGCAACAACATCCTTTAATCATTATTGATTATTCGAAGTTTTTCAGAAAGCTATCCAAAGGCACGTCCGATAATAAATCTGCACGAGATTATAGAATTTTGAAATAAAATAGAAGCCGAAGAAGAATTTTCGATAAAAGGTGGAGTGTATCAAAAGCCAGGACATCCCTGATACGCAGCGGGTCCTTGTGCTATTCGCCTAATTTGCATAACATACTAAACCACAGCGCGCATATAACGCTTATGTCGCGTATATTTTTTAGTGTGTATTTTCGAAGTCGGTCAACAAATAGTTAATATTTCCTTGCCATAGTGCACGGCAATGATACCGAACATCTTAGCCAATATGTTAACCAAATTGTTATTTTTATGAATTATTAAATACGCACAGTACGCAAAGAAATTTATAAATATACTACCATTTTCTTGATTTTGTTGGTTCAGTTTTCATTGGGTGGCGCTAAGACAATGAGGAGTTCCAGAAACCTACGTGCGCATGATCATGGACATGTATGAGGGAGCAAGGACAAGAGTAAAATGTCCCGCAGGAGTCACCGACGAGTTCCCAGTCAAAGTCGGTGTACACCAGGGAAGCGTCCCCAGTCCTTTGCTATTTATTGCAGTCCTTGATTATCTACTTGAAGGAAAAGTGACGGACCCGAAAATGCATCAGTTATTCTTAGCTGACGATGGAGCTATCATAAGTGAAGATCAAACGTCCCTGCAACGAGCACTTGATGTATGGGTGGATGTTTTGGAGGGAAATGGGTACCTTATTAGTTCAAAAAAGGCAGAGTATCTGTGCTGGCCGTTTTCTGATCCATACCGGTCTATTCCAGACATTTAATTGTATGGAAAAGTCCTTCTCAAGTGGAAAAAGTTCAAATATCTGGGATCTATGATCAATAGCGAAGCAAGTTGTGATGATGACATCAATCGTCGCGTACTCGTATGCGTAGGGTGGATGAAGTGGCGGGAAACCTCCGCAATCTTCTGTTACCAAAAAATGTCCTCTAAGCTGAAAGGAAGGCTCTACATCGCAATTGGACGTCCGACGCTCACATACGATTCACAATGCTGGACAGTATACAAAAAGTATGAGGGCAAATTAACAGCAGGTGAGATGAAGATGCTTCGCATGACAGAAGGAGTAACAAAGCTTGATAGAATAAGAAGTTCGAAGATTCGAGGAAGCCTTCATGTAAAAGAATCCATCACAAGCAAGATAGAGCACGACCAGCTGAGTTGGTATTGTCATGTTCAAAGGAGAGATCCTTCGAACCCCGTCAAAAAGGCAATATCAATCAACGTTCCTACATAATCGCGCAAAAAAGGCAGACCAAAAAACAACTGGATCACACAAATTCAAAAACACCAGCATTTGATTGGCCTCAGTGACGAAGTGATCTGAAACCGGGAAGCTTACCGGTATAATCTATTTTCGCCGCTTCTGTCTCAATACTCACAGCGAAACATGTTTCGTTCTTTCAATTATGTGAATGTCGCCGATCGTGAAAGATCGTACTCCTAATGTTGACTTTATTATTTTGTACAATCTATTCAAGTATGATGTTAAAGAAATTACAGCTACTTTAAATAGCTCGTCAGGTAGACAGTCGACTTCAGCAGCCTTGCCGGATTTAAACTTAATTATTGCTATCTTCACCTCACTTTGGCTGGATGAACAGAATTTTTGATTGTAATCATCCAGGTTGAGTTGAGCATACTACCTGCCAGCAAAATGTTGGTTGCCACCACTGTTTAAGAGTCTGAAGAAGTAATCTTATTAAATTCTCAACACTGACTGTGGCTCTACTACCAACTTTCCTTCTTCATTTCTACAGCCTCTATCCGGGCTTTGTGGCCTTAGTGTATTCTTTTTAACTTCTGGTAAAACTTTCGAACATCATTCCCGCTGTAACATCTCTCCATTGACTCGATAGCGCGTTTCTCATGTTCTTTCTTCTTCTTTCGAATATGTCTATGTTTTTACCTAGATGTCCTCCTTTCCAATTTTTGCGTTAAAATCCCCAAACACGATTTTGACGTAACGTGGACATTGGTCGTAAATCCCCTTGAGGAGCTCATAAAAGCAATCTTTGGTTACATCGTTCTTATCCTCTGTGGGGGCATAAGCGCATATAAGGCTTATGTTGGTGAATTTTGCCTTAATGCCGATTGTCATCATTTGCTTGTATTTGCATGCCTAAAGCATGCTTCGTCTTCTGATGATAAATCCACCTTCTGACGATAAAACTCTATTTATGTTCCTTGTAGCCAGAGCTATAGCTTTGCGACTTAAGTCGCGATTCGACCCTTTTTTTGCATTCTCCTGGATATTTACTAATAATGAGGTCATAAATATGATAGTCCAGACGTTCGCTGAAATCAGTGGATGCTGAAAATGGTGGTCCTAGATACTTCCGATTTCTCGTAAGACTTTACTAGGGCTATATTTGTTCGAAACTTGAATACAGCGTGGACAGTTGTCACAGACACATTCTTCTTTTGAACACAGTCTAACTTTGGATGCTTAGTACTCCTTTATGGGAACCACCGATGTTGGGACGAAATATAAAGTATAATGTCCCACCTTTCCGTCTGCTTTATAGCATTCTGGGGCCTCCCTTAATTGCTCGACTGCACGTGGCCTGTTAATGGTTCTAACATTCCACTTTCAGATCTGAAGGTCGATGTCCCTATTTCATTTGTGTGGTTCGTCAACAGTAAAATCGTGCTTATCCTAGGCTTGTTGTTGCTTCGTAACTATTTTTTTTCCATTGCATGGCAGTTACACCGACGCACAAAACCCAACCTAGAGGATCAGAACTTCAAGCAGAACCCCTATGATAAGGTGCCGACTACCCCGATACCAGTAATCCACTTCGCACAGTTTTTGGACGAGGCATTGTGGATGTCTTACCATCCATTGGTTTCAAGTACGGCAATATGAATCTTGAAAAAGAAACTCAGGGCCAGGCCTCAGTGCATAAAAACTGACGCTGTGCAGCTGGTGAGATTATTAGGGTCTACTTCACAGGGAGTCAGCGGACATCTACAAACAACTGACCCGTTTGAAAGAAAAAACAACTATTAGCTTCCTTCTGCGCTTCACAACAGGAAAGTTGTATTTTCCTATCACGACATTATCAGACAACATATCGCATTAAGGACGAAGCAGAAACTCCAGACAGATCCCTGCTTATAATGTTTTGTCTCATCCTCCATACTCACTTGAACTGGCATTAAGCGACTTCCACCTTTTCCTGTCCTTGAACAGCAAAAAGGTTTTCTTGCAGGGAAAAAAAATCAAATATTCCGACCATCTCGTCGACAGTGGGCAACTTACTTTAAATTTCAAGTTTTTTAATGAAAAGAAAAGGAGCTGAGATTTTTCAATTCACCAAAGGAAGCGCGGAATGAAAATGGTTGGGAAACACTGAGGTAAATCAATATTCTCTGATGAACTAGGGCGCTTGCGAAATATACATAGATCTACCATCTCGTTGCTAGGTCTAGCTTCAGTTTGAATCCATTTTCAATAACAGCTTCTAAATTCACGTAAAATGATATAATTTTTCCTCAATAAATTCAAATATTTTCTACAGGATATTCATTCTATCGCAGAAACCGCGACTGTGATGCATGAATACTAAACCTAACGAAGTTACGGTTTGCCTTTGGTTGCTATAGAATTTCATCCACTCACCATTATCCACTGTCATATCGATATGATGCCCAGGACAGGACAATGCACTTCTATTTGAGCTGAGAGTGTGACGCAATATCCATACAAAAACATTCGCATTACATAAGTCATATATTCGTATACCAAAATACCAATGTGGTTGGAATCAGCAGACCAAAATTCCAAGAGCTACGGCAATGATGGGGGTAGTTTCAGTATACGAAACTTTTCCTAATCTTCCCAGGTCTTACAAGAAAATAACTTTTGTTACGTTAGGTGGAAACTACAGTGGTGAGCAATTTCAATTTGATCAAGCACTAGTAGAAGGAAAATCTCAAAATTGAAAAATGTACTCATTCACAGATAACATATCCGTTGGTCCAAACGTAAAAGCGACGAAAGCTCCTTCCAAAACGACATGCGCACAAAGAAATAGAGCACGAGAGTGTTTTTCTTACCCTTATTCTGTGGCGTCTCTTGGAGGGATCTCTTAAACGTAATCAAGTGTAACGGATTGTTTCCATTATTAGGTAATGACATTTAGATTGCCTTCCGTAGGCAGAGCATCCAGACGACAGTTATAAGGAACCATGCATCTGATGACAATTCAATATTAACCCCAACGAGATCGAACTGTTTCAGATGTGCCAGGTGGTGCCGCTTTAGAAAGAACTGGCAATAAAGTTCGTTTACATCCACATGGTCACATGGTCCTAAATACGCAATTAAGTTTTTCGAAATGCTATATCCTGGTCGAACGTGCGTTCATAGATTACGTGCTACCAAAATGTATCTAATCTTTAAACGACCAATTGAAAAAAAGGATGTACAATAAAACACCTCTTGAAGCTGTTGTCAGAACGCAATTAATTGCATACATACTACTAATATACATGAACACACAATTTTTGTACATACATACATACATATGTATGTACAAACTGCTATTGTGTGGTTTCGTTCATTTGAAATGTCAGCCATAAAACATTCAAATCACCTCCTGTTTTATTCATTGGATTTCCTTTAACGAAATTAAACTAAAATGTTTATTCATTAAACTAAATTATAATGGAAATGGATGACGGTGTTTTCAAGTGTTTTTGGCAATAATTAAACATTTTTATTAAAACAGCTCAGCTGTCAAAGCGAAGTAAAGTGAAGAATCTAAAAATAATAGAAACAAAAATATTCTCATTTAAAATTAAAACTTTCATTTATTTTAGTCGTGAGCAAGTCACTATTTTTACTTAGAACAATGGAAAGATACATAATATTAAACAATGTTTCCCAATTATAGAATTTGACGAACGTTTGACAGTGTCATGTTAACGGCACCATTTTGTACCATTTATTCCGTCGCTCTAAGGAGATTTGTGACATTTGAACGTTCGACAGGACATGTTGAATTGTTTTCTTTTTTCAGTTATTTTAAAAGTTTAAAATATGTATTAAATACTAAGAAAATAATATTAAGCTCTCGGTTTTTGACAACATTGTTATATTCTGAGAAGATGCTTAACCACATTAATGAACGCGGACGAACAGAAGACAATGATGATTCCTTGAACGCGATATATGAGCCTGTTGATAAAATGATTTTGTTTTTGTTTTCTATTGTGAAATTTTATATTCATTAGAGATGGAAGTGGGCTCTAACCCTTTTGAACCGGATCTTTTACTACACAAGAATTTCTTTGAATACATGCATTTTAAATAAAGGGTAGGCACTCGAAACATCATCTGGGACACTGGTTTGGATATACGAGATATGCAGATAGAGTAACCAGATTTCTCCGAAAAAGGGGGCAGCATAATAAAATATGTACATTTTATGTACATGTAATAGGAATTTTTGTTTAATACCGCGAACCGAATTTAAAAACAATACAATAACTAATGTAAACATAACATTAGTCAGTACGATTTTTGCGCCTTGATTTGATAATTTTGTTCCATTATATGGAATTTGCAGTAAATCACTAAGAATAGTATACCTAAGTATTTTAACTGGAATTTTCCCAGACAAATTAAAGTGTGCTAACGTGAAACCTCTTTTTTAAAAAAGGTAATAGAAAGGAGAAAAACAACTATAGGCCAATTTCTCTATTGTCTACGATTTCTAAAATTTTTGAAAGAGCTGTTAAGAGTCGAATGTTAGATCACCTCAAGAGGATACATTTTATTAGTCGTGCGCAGTATGGGTTCAGGGAGGGTCTCTCTACAGAAGATCCACTTCTAGAGTTCTGCTCGTTGATAAACAAGGGATTAGATGATAAAAAATGTTGCGCTGGTCTTTTCGTAGACATAACAAAAGCGTTTGACATGGTTGACCACGACATTCTTCTGAACAAAGTATATAATGCAGGTTTTCGCGGTTTTATGTTTAATTGGTTTGTGTCTTATTTAAAGGACAGAATACAAAAAGTAAAAATTGGTGACTGCTTTAGTAACCCGATGGTAATAAACCTAGGTGTACCGCAAGGTTCTGTCCTTGGCCCCGTTTTGTTTTTAATTTATATTACCTCGCTATTTAGTCAACCATTTGACTTTCGCAAATGACCTTGGCATTGCATATGGTTCAACAAGCCCTTTGGATCTCATTGCGGATATAAACTTTGATGTTGACTTACTAAGAATCTGGTTTGTGAAACACAAATTAGTTGTTAGTAATAAAAAAAAACTCATGTTTTTCAGCCTAAGTATGAAGGATTCTTTAGATTTTCCAATTTAATTTCATGCACAGGATTGTGCTCGCAACTGTTTGCTCAACTGTATATGCAGTGGAGAAAATCTTAAGGCAACATACAATGAAGATGAAACTTGTAACGTTACGTGTTTCAAAATTGAAATAGTTCAGCAATTCAAATATCTAGGTATTCTAATTGGCCAAAATATGAGCTGGTCTGAACACATTCTTTCGTTGAAACAATATTTTCGTTCGGTCATCCGTAGTTTTTATCGCCTTAATAAAATTTGTGACTATAGGATCTTAAGAATGGTCTACTTTGGTCTGTTCCACTCTAAGTTACAATATGGAATAACCTGTTGGGGGGGCACCTACCAAACGAAAATTCAGCCACTTGTTGTTTTGCAAAAGTGCGCTATTAGGAAAGTGTGTACTGCTAACCGTTTTGCCCACTCTATGGTGCTATTTAAAAAATTGAAAATTCTGCCAGTTAGACATCTGTACTACTACAAAGTATCGAAAATTTTCTTTATGAGAGGTGGCTACATGCAAAGCCCAATCTCTGACGAACTTAATTTGCGTAGCAACTCAGGCTCCATTGTCAGCATTCCCACTTTTCGCACCTCTCACTATAGAAGCTTTTACTATATTGTGTCCTGCAAACTTTTTAATAGACTTCCGACGGATTTACGGTTGTTAAGACTACTGTCCGAATTTTTAAACGAAGTTAAAACATGGCTTTTTGATTTTAATCACGAACAAATTGAAGTTTTGCTACCCTATATTGTGTAACATTAGTATGTATGTATAATATATAACTTAAAAAAAAAAAAATGTATATTTTGCTCATTCACCCCACATTATTTCCTCATTATTTCCACATTATATTTAAATTTGCTATTTTAGATTGAAGTTTTCCTGTTAAGGAGTTGTTTTGTTATGAATATATTGTTAATGAAGTGGCATTTATCACTATTTAAACTAGTTAAATAAAAATGCTACTAGCTGTTCTTTATATAAAATTGTTATGGAAACCTAAGTAAACCCAATTGTGAAGATATGTTAAAAAATATATACACGAATAGTTGTGGAACATACATATTTAACTAAACCTAATTTTCATTATCATCAATTCTGTATGTAATTGATATATTTCGAGTGAATAAAAATGTATACAATGCTGATGGCAAACAAAATAAGATAACATTTAGTCCGCTAGCACATTTAGCTGCTTATACAGTTAAACTTCCCCAAGTCCAAATTTCCTTAAATTGAATTTCTCCCTATTTCGAAACTCGAAAACACTTTTAATGAAATTTTTTCATTCCTCTAAGTCAAAATTTCCCCTATAACGATTTATCTTGTCCCCTGTGATTTCGACTTACAGAAGTCGGTATTACATTTTTAAAGAGATTATTTTCACACCCTCCACAAGCCAATGGATCTAAAAACTTGAAGCTTCGTACACTCATAACAAATTATAGCCTAAACCACAGAGGAAACTTCCACGTAGTCAGATTTTTCTTTTTTATAAATACAGGGTGTTTGAAAGTTTTACTTATACGAAAGATGAAAATTTTCTTTGTAGCACATGTGTTTAAAAAATCAACAAACTGATTCTGCAAGAGCGAAAAGTTTCAGATTTATATTTCATCAAAATGCGGAAAGAAAATTACAATTAACATGCATACAATGTAATTTTTTCTTCAAAAGTAGCTTTTTTTAAAAAAAAAAAAAAAAATACAATTAAGTGAAAGCATTTCGATCGAAAATTTAACTAAAAAACCTTTTTCTGATTGGTGTGTGAGCGTTTTCCGAAAATATCTGTTTCGATAACGAAAAACCTTATCTAGTTCAAAATTTAAGGAAGGAGATGAACGTACAGGCGGAAGGACAAATGGACAGACATAGATACATCGACATTACATTTGATGCTGTAAATTATGTGTCAGAATTAATATACCATATGTCAAAGAGTATACAAAGTGTCTTTCGTAATCTCTCAGGTTGTCCTGGCAGATTGATGAGTAACGGTGGAGAAAGACTTTATTATTAAACGAATTAACAGATTTTTAGTGTTCCGTACCGGAATTGTAAAACGGAACATTAATATAGTTTTAACACGCTGTCTATTGAAGTGTTTGTCACACGGTTGAAACTTTTAAACTACTAAATCTACAATCGAAATTTCATCAAAATCCGTTCAGACTTTCTTAAATTAGGCGGCTATTAATGGTGATTTTTAAAACCTTGCTCCCACGTTTTACCATTCTTTCTACGTATCAGGATGAGGACAAGAATTAAGAAGAAAACAAAGTTAAGAAATAGTTCAAATTACTTTACAAAACACTAACGGCGAGAGGACCTTCTCGAACTTGATGCATTTTTTACATACATTTATAAGGATGGAAATTATTATTCATTATTCAAATTCAAATTCACACAAATCTCTGGTTTACTGTTTTCTCGTAATCGTAAGTCAATATTTTGAATGTGTAAATCGGCAGTGGTGAAATTCTTCTCTCACTGCATAAAATTGTTTCCTTGTCATGGTCTAGGAAATCATACCCCTGCCGGACGACATTTAAACACTTGTGCACTTGTGCATAAAAATCACATTTAACGCATTAAATTTTTTTTAATATCATTCCCTGCCCTGAAAGTTTCATTGTATCATGAGTAATATTTAAGTCGCTACTGAAGCGATAGTCGAGATGGTTATTTGGTTTATTACTGCAAATGTTGGGTTAGAAAAGAGTTTAAGGAAAACTTGTGTTTAAATTAGTCCTTTACTAGAAGTTACTATATTTTGTAAAAAGCTTGCAAAGACTACACTTTAAATATAAAATAAAAGGCACGAATGGGTCGCACCTACTTGCTCCATCCATATGCGCTGTTCGTTCGCAAATTGTTCAGATTTATAATTTAGGCAAATCGGTTAGATGCGAAGATGTTTTCGTAAATAGCGCTAACAATTTTTTTTTTCATCATATGTACACATTTCATAACTTGAAATACATTTCAGTATGTCTATAGTGACTTACGAGTAGATATCAAATTTGAATTAAAACGTCTAAGCGGTAACGGAAATATGGTCGATTTATGAAAGATCGCTAATAAGTAAAGTACCTACTGTTTCTTGATTTTTTAAGGAAAACCTTAGTACACAGTCTTACTGCAATTATTACCTCAGATATAAAATCGTTAGATATGATATCGAAATTGAAAAAGCCGCTTTCCAGAAAATTGTACTTTTTCAGAATTCGTTTTGAGTAAAATACCGTAATTTTTTGAAGTTAGAGTGAAAAAGATATATATATATATATTTTTTTTTTGTCCGATGGAAATCTCAAAAGACACTCGGTAATAATCGGTACCAAGTAGTGTGGGACTCTTACCGCACTAAAACCACCGGTGAATCAGGACCAATCTATGAAAGATCGGCAAAAGATTTTCTTTCTTAATTTATAAATCGCATTGGGGGAAGTTTAAAATTATAACACTTTCCCATAGCTTTTAGACCATCAGCTCATGAGGCTTGGTTCTTCTTAATCTCCGAACATTGTTTCGTACATTTAAGACGGTCTCCATTTCGGAGTTGGTATGACTTTGCAATCGCTGATTGTGTGATACAGCGTGTTTTTTAACCACTTCTGTAACCATTTCAATTTGAAGGTCGCGATGTAGATCGCTATTTCTTATATACCAAGGGGCATTAATTATTCCACGAAAGACTTTGCTTTGGAATTTTTGGATGGGTTCAGCATTTGTTTTCTTTGTACAGCCCCATAGTTGGATACCATATGTCCAAACGGATTTCAGTACTTGCTTATATAACATTAATTTGATCTGGATAGATAGGTCAGAGTTCTTTCCTAGTAACCAGTACATTTTTCTGTACATCTTTTCTTTTTGATGTGCTCTTTCCATTTAAGCTTTGCATCCAAGGTCATTCCTAGGTATTTGGCGGTATTGGAGTAAGGTACTGCTGTACTGTTTATAAAATGTTTTTATGTTTATGTTATGGTTTTTTTTTGTAAAGTTTATATGCATCGATTTTGTTTCGTTTAATTTGATACGCCATTTTTGCGTCCAATCACTAACTTTATCGACTGCATTTTGCAATTTTTGAGTAGCCTTCGTAATGGATTTATCTGGCACCAATATTGCAGTATCATCAGCATAGGTGGCCATGATAGCGTTGATGTCCACTGGAATATCCCTTGTATATAACAGATACAGGGTTGGTCCTAGGACACTTCCTTGTGGTACACCGGCTTCAATTTTCTTTAGTTCCGAGTAATTTTGGTCGTACCGTACTCTAAAGAGTCGGTTCGTAACGTAGAATTTCAGTACTTCGTAGTACTGCCTGGGGAGGTCTCTATGCAGTTTGTACTCAAGTCCCAAGTGCCAAACCTTGTCAAAGGCTTGAGCAACATCTAAGAAAATAGCAGAGCAAACTTGTTTTTCTTCAAGTGCCTTTTCCACAACATCCGTAATTCGATGCACTTGGTCTATCGTGGAATGTTTATTTCTAAATCCAAACTGATGGCTCGGAATTAGTCTTCTTTCTTCTATTATTTTGCTAAGCCTTTTCAGGAGTAGTTTTTCGAAAACTTTTGCCATTATTGGTATAAGCGATATTGGTCTGTAAGATGTTACTTCTGTTGGTGGCTTACCTTGTTTAGGTATAACAATGACTTCTGTAATTTTCCAATGATGTGGCACATATCTTAGTTTAAGGCATGCGTTTATTATTAATTGGAGTTTCTTGAAAGCTATTGAAGGCATTTCTTTCAAAACCTGAGCAGTTATTAGATCGTACCCTGGTGACTTTTTGTTAGACAACTTATGTTGACACATGCTTCTTACTTCTTTGAGCGTGACAAAACGTATTTCACATTCGTCGTTTCTATCAATAAACTGTAAGGGATCTGTAGCTGAGTTTGCTGGGAATGGCTTAAAAACATTCGCGAGATGTTCAGCGAAGAGATCAGCCTTTTATTTCGGGTTTCTGATTCATTTACCATCTTGAGATTTTACTGGCGGGTTTTGTGTCTGAGGTCCTTTTAGGCGCTTAGCTGCTTTCCATAAGGAGTATTCGGTGGAAGCATCCGTCGTCAGACTTTTCAGGAATCTACTAAGTGAATCATTTTTGAACTCACAGATTCTTTTTTTTTTTTAAGTAAAATACCGTAATTGTTTGAAGTTAGATGTGAAAAAGATATATATATATAAGTTTGATTTAAATCCATCCAACCGTTTAGGCTGAAGTGAGTGGTACAGAAGGACCAGGTTTTTGGTAAAAAGTGCATACAACGGTACTTTTTTTATTAGCTGATTTTTGAAAATTCTAAACAATTTTTCGAGAACAATAACAATATTTATTGTATTGACAAATTAGCCGTACAAGCTCTTTCAATTGAATTTTTGCTTGAATGATAAAATAAAAAAATTGTTAAAGAAGAATATCATACGCGTACACGGGTAGAGATAGAACCTGTGATATACTTGGTTTCAGTCACCAATGCATTTACCAACTGAGTTATACGAGGGTGGGTCAATAAGTCCCTGAAAATTAACACAAATTGCGTCGTTACCTTAAATTTAATTTTTTTTTGTCAAGAATCGTCTTTCAAAAGAACGCACCCAAATTTTCAGACAGATCTGTCAAATAGTTTTGTTGTGGCAGCCATTTTATATAGACGCCTATAAAAGTGAATTTCGAGTGCTCATTAAACACTATTTTTTGGGAGAAAAAACTATCACGCAAACCAAACAAAAGCTTGACAAATATTATGGGGACTCTTCACCATCGATTGGAACCATTCGCCACTGGTTTACTCAACTTCGGTGAGGTCGTTCAAACGCAAGTGACACCGAACGTTCTGGTCGCCCAATTGAGGTCACCACACCAGAAATGGTCGACAAAATCAATGGTTTGATAATGGACGATTGGCGAGTGAAAATGCGCGAGCTTGAAGAGGCCACAGGCTTATCACATGGCTCAGTGGTTTCGATTTTACATAAATATTTGGACATGAAAAAACTTTCCCCAAGATGGGTGCCGCGTTTGCTCACAATCGACAACAAACGCATTCGTTTGACAATTTCTAATGTGTGTTTGGCGATGTTCCAGAAAAATTCGGCTGAGTTTTCGCGCCGTTTCCGTAACCGTGGATGAAACCTGGATTCACCAAAACACACCAGAAACCAAGGAACAGTCAAAAAAAAAACGAGAAAAGGGTAAAACGATCACCGGCGCATATTACGCAGAGCTGCTGGATCGATTCCAAGCCGATTTGAAGCAAAAACGGCCGCATTTGGCGAAGAAAAAAGTTCTTTTTCACCAGGACAACGGACCGGCGCACAAGTCCACAGTCGCAATGCCAAAATTGCATGAGTTAGGATACGAACTCCTCCCTCATCCAGCATATTCCCCAGATTTACCCCCCTGCGACTATTTCTTGTTTCCAAACATGAAGAAATGGCTCGGAGGTAAGAGATTTGGGTCGAATGAAGAGGTCATCGCTGAAACAAACGCTTATTTTGAGGGGTTCGGGAAATTGTATTATTTGGAGGGTATCAACAACTTGGAGAAATGTTGGAGAGCTAAAAGGAGACTGTTGGAAAATAAAATGTTTTTATACCGAAAAGAGTGTTCCTTATTTCATTTTTCAGGGACTTATTGGTACGACTTCTTCCATGGTCAACTCTTCAACATTATTTTTTATTTTTTTTTGCTATCATGTGTTTGTTTCTTGTTATTGGTTGTAGCTATGTATGTAAATGACGAGTATATATAATAGTTTAAAACAATTTTATTTTTTTCTAGAGATGCTGTTCAGTTCTTCTTTGTAAAATTTGTTTGACGAATTTTGAGCGTTACGCAGTACTGAAATTCGATTTGTTCAAATAAACCTGCTATAAAAGTGGAAAAATCTCATTTACATTTAATTTTCACATCCCCCATTCGAAAATTTTATCAAAGAAATGATGAAATGAAAATTGAAATTAGTTACACATGAACAGTTTAATTTTTTTTTTTAATGAATGTGTCGTACTCTTTTCATACTACCGTAAGGTAGACAAAAAAAAATTGTTAACGTATCGAGGGGCACGAATTTCCAATGACAGTAAACAGGAAGGGACTGTGGGGCATATTATTTTACTAAATTAAAGTCTTTTTTTTTTTTTTCAAAACGTTGTTATCAGTATTGTAAAACGTCCTTTTAACTGATTTGACCTGATTTTGAAAAAAAAATTAAAAACAACATAAGAGGTAAGCATTTCGTCGACCGTCATTATTCTTTACCTCTATTGTAGCAGAAATTTGTCGCCGTCGTTATTTTTTGTTTGTACATAGTTCACAGAGGCATAGTATATCAACCTTACAGCTGAAAAAATTGACGACTCATTAACAAAATGTCACAGAAAAAAATAAATTTATAAAGGAAAGCTACAACTAAAGCCTTTATGAAAGCAACTTAAAGAAAAGAGAAGGGGAGCCGAGGAAGACAATTTCCGTTCCAGATCGACTTTGTAATAAATTGACAATGGGCCAAATATTAAAATAACAGAAATAATAAGTAAATATATAAACGTGTATAAAAACAAACAAATGCATTAATATTTATGTATATTAAAAATAAATTAATAAATAAAATAAAAATGTAAAAATAAATACAGCACATCCATCAATTATCGAAATTCTTAAATATTTTTAAGTATAATACCAACCGCCAAAATGCCAACATGCACAGGTATTTTAGGCATTGATTACCTTTTTGCGTGCGGAAAACAAAAAGTAATGGTAACGGTACTCTAAAGAGTCGCTTTTAAAGAGTGCAAAATTAAAACAGCACTGCAGAAATTTCAATATCTTGTATTGTATTTTAATTTTGAAAGTTTTATATTTATATTTCCAAAATATTAGAGCAAAACATTGTGGGCCAGAGCAACCAGTTCTCATATTAAAATTAGTGTCCGAAGACAAATCTTATCGGCAGATACAAGTACAATAAAATGCTTAATTATTCAAGTAACATGATCGCCAATGCAAAGAAGTGGCAAAATAAATCGGAATCAAGGGGCTGCAAGCGTAAGTTGGACACTAGAACTGTGCGAAAGATTAAGCGGTTCACTGATCAAAATCGTCTTATAACATTAAACGAGATATTCGACTTGATGTTAGCATGTCCACCATTAAAAGATGTCTTAAGGACGTTGGTTTGGCAGGAAAAAGCGCAAAAAGAAAGCCACTGCCACTACAACCAAGACATATTGAAAGCCGACTCAAATTTGCAATGGATCATTTGGATTGGTCAACGAGTAAGTGGCGTAATATTTTATGGTCAGATGAGTCAAAGATAGTGCTATTATGATGTAGTAGTCGTGGGCAATATGTAAGAAGGCCTCCAAACACAGCTTATGACCCCAAGTTCACACTTATAGAGGAGGTAAAATTATGATTTGGGGCTGCTTATCTTTATATGGACCTTGCCCAACATATCACATAAACGGTAAAGTAGATGCATATGCTTATGTTCAAATCTTAGACAGGGTTATGATGAAGACATGCCACTCAAATGGATATTTATGCAAGACAACGATCCCAAACACACCAGCAGGTGCGCACAAAATTGGTTTGGTTTAAACAACGTCAATGTTATGGGCTGGCCAGCTCAAATTGAGAACTTATGGGGAGATGTGAAAGAAGCTGTATTAAATCAAAAGCCCAAAAATGAAGACAAACTTTGGCGTGTGGTGAAAACGGCATGAGATTCAATACTCATTGAAAGGCGTTAGTCTTTCGTTGACTCTATGGCACGTCAATGCAGAACAGTTGTAGCCAATAAAGGTTTTTCTACAAAATATTAATAAACAAGAAGAATTTTACCCAAAAATACACACATTGTATTTTTTAAAACTTTTTGTATGGAAAAATCTCAACCGCTGTTTTTTTTTTGCACAGCTAATAATTTAGTTGTTCAATAATATTCTCTTTTCTTTCTTGAAATAGAAAAAATTGAAATTGTTTGTTAGATTAAAAATAATTGAATCGGTTGTGGGCGCTGTTATTTTTCTGTACACTGCTGTATATAAATAAATAATTAAATAAATATTTAAATAAATTAGTAAATGAAGAAAAATATATATAAATATATTCCACAAATAACCAGGTTTATGGAATAACCAATGAAATTGAAAAAAACTCGAAAAAGATATGTTCCAGCACTTTTCTTGACGTCTCTCAAACTTCGGATAAGATATGGTACGAATGGTTGAAGTATAAGCCAGGATAGGTTCTCCCGGAACAGTTATACATGATTTTAGAATCCTACATTGCGAACAGACTTTTCCGTCTTAAACACGGGACAAAATACTCCGAATTTAAGGAAATCGCTACTGAAGTTCCGCAAGGAGGTGTTCTTGGTCCGATCTTGTTCTTACTCTACACTCGAGACATTGGTAACAGTATATTCTCGGTTGCGTCAGTAACTGAAAAGCTTCAACGTGTGCTGTGTTCATATACTCGTACAGTGGCTCACGAAACTATTGGGAAGGGGAGTTCCGAAAAGAAGTTTCAGTATTACCAGAAAAATACTAATTAGTTTTCAGTTTATAATTTACATAATTCTTTATTTATCTTGTTTTAAATGAAAAAAAAAATACAAGAAAAGAGAATTTATTCGAACGCAATAAGAATTAATTAAGCAAAAATTAATACAAATACAAAAATGGGAAAGTATTGGGACATATTAATATGTGGATAATAATTTGAATGCTAATACTTTGTTGCAAATGCTTTCTGCTTAATGATATGTTCTAGGCATTTTTGCATTGATTTCACTAAGCTGGCAGTCTGTAGTGGTGATAATTGACCACATTCCTGTTGCAACACCTCCTTTAGGTTAGATATGTTTTTCGGCTTGATTGCGGCCACCTTTTCTTTCCCAAAATAACCCACAAATGCTCAATTAGGTTCAAGTCTGGGGATTGAGGAGGTGTTTCCAGTCTGTCTGGGGTGTTGTACAGCAACCAAAGCCTTGTATTGAGGGCGGTGTGTTTTGGGTCTTGGTCTTGTTGGAAAAAGTAGGTATCCTCAATTCCCAGTATTGAAGCACTTTCTTTTAAATTGGATTTCAAAATGTCTATGTACTTCCACTGATCCATTTTTTCATCTATAAAGAGTAGTTTTCCAACTCTTGCACTTCTCAAACATCCCGAAACCATAACGCAACCTCCACCATGTTTGACAGTTGGTTTGGTGTTCCTAAGATCGAATTCGGTGTTTGATATTTTCCATACATAATTTCTGCCATCAGAGCCAAAAAGGTTAAATTTGCTTTCATCACTGAAGATGACATTCTCCCAAAAGCTATCAGCTTTTTGGCAAACGCCAGACGCTGTTTCTAATTTTTTTTTCAATAATAAGTGTTTTTTTTTTCTCATTACACGTCCATGTAATCCAGCTTTTCTCAATACTTTTCTTATGCATTCGGCACTACAATTCTTTTCCATTCCTGCATTTATTGTTGCTGCAATCTCTGATGCAATCAGTTTCCGATCTCAACAATTTTGTTTCCTTTGTCGTATAAATTTAAAATAATTTTTTTTTTTCTTCAATTTTTAACTCAATAGAGTCCAAAATATATTTACACAGTAAAATACACAAATTAACTGATCATACGTATTGAAAGGATGATCTTAACGCACTCTGTGTTACCACCGTACAGACATGTTAGTACCGTTAGGTTTTGACAACTGAATTACATTTTCTTCGTTTGATTTTTACAGTGTTCGAGAATATTCTCATTTTTCTGAAGTTTTATATAAAAAAGAACGTAAATAATGTTTGTATGAGTATAAATTTTAAATCGTTTCAGTATTTTTTAAAATTTACA
Source organism: Pocota personata (assembly GCA_963082735.1). Classification (NCBI taxonomy): domain Eukaryota; kingdom Metazoa; phylum Arthropoda; class Insecta; order Diptera; family Syrphidae; genus Pocota; species Pocota personata. Next base: position 54,334,351 of record OY720430.1, read on the forward strand.
AGAAACAAATTTCTAAACATCAACGTCCCAATATTTTTGTGACCCATTGTAAGTATATTTGTGTAATTAAAATACCTAAACAAAAAATTAAAATAATAGCAGTTACAAATTGAAATAAATAGTACCTGAACAACAATAAACATTTCAGTCTGATATATGTTGAACTAACTAGTTGAAATTATAATTTCAAGCGAATTTGCATTTTGTCTAGTTATCTGTTTAGCATGACACCGTCATCCGTTTACGCTTCATTCATTTTCAAAATCAACACTCAAGTGTAAATATACATTCTTAAACTGTTTCGTTCAATTTCAATTAGAATATACTCAACTGTGAGACAACTGTCTCATTATTTAACAAGCAATTCATATAACGAATTTTTGTTTACAACTGTCATAAATTATAAACAACTCGTATGCTTCCGACATGATTGACTACATTATTTACACTCGGTGATAAATGAAATATACCATACCCTACTTAAGCACTCAAGTGCTTCTCTTTTCCTATGGAATAGCATCAACAGATCGGTCACACGTCAAGTAAGTTCCTACTCGTATGTGCATTCATTTGGCACCCCCGCAATATTTTTTGCAATAATACGCAAATCTTTTTTCCTACAAATTTTCTAAGAAGTACCTAAATTCTATTTGTCCTTCGAACAGAGACTTTGTGCTATTTATCTGAAGATAAACACCTTATATGGGGCAAATAAAAAGCGCATATAAATTAAATTCATATCCAAACTACAAGCCACATGATGTGTTTGTATACGTTTCGTGTTTACTTTTCAAATAAAATTTATTAAAGAAAAATATTCAGTATACTCTTATGAATAATTACTTATCCCAGAATTGTGTAGCTGAAAACAAGAGCCGTTAGCGTATTAAATTCTCTGTAAGACATCCAGAAAAAAAAAAAGAAAATGAAAACATCCATCTAACAACATGTCTTTTCCAATCACCAACCACCAAAATATTTAGAGTATCCAAATGGTCAACATTTTCGCTTCCGATGTACACAACGAAAACGACGAGCAAAAGAAAAACCCCGAAAAAAAGAAACCCTCTCGTCAAATGAAAATAACGAAATGATGTGTAACAACGACGAGAAAAAAGCTCCTCCTAAGCCCAGGTATCCCTCAGTTAGCCCCCCAAAGCTTGCTTCGCTCACTCGCTCGAGTATTTTTATCTGGGGTGGCGAAAAAAAAGCTTCCCAGCACCAGCTGGTAAGTATGCTTCTGTAAGAGTGCGGTTAACATTATTAGTTTTACGCCAGTTTCTTCCAAAACATTTTTGGGTTTTAGTCAATTACAATATCTGCTCCATACTGTCGTCGTAATAATTAGAGATACATCTTTCGCTCCAAGTAACACGTGATTTGCGGGAAACAAAACAATATCTGAAGCAGATACTACAAGGGATTTTTCTATCTTGGTTTTTTTTTTCCCCATGTTTTATACAAATTACTTATAATTTTAAAAATTTGCTTTAGTATCGTGTTCGGTGTCTCGGCTCGATGTGTGACTACTGTCGTCGTCGTCGTCGTCGTCGTCGTTGTAGTTTATATCGTTGACAAGATTTGTAATTTTTTGCGGGTTTTTCTCTTAAGTATCTCGAAATTTTAGGTGTTAAAAATAAAATTTACAATAAACTTTTATTTAATTAAAAAAAAAAAAAAAAAAAAAAATCCATTCAGTCCCATGGATTACGGTTACACATTGTATCTTTTGGTAAAACCAACGAATCTATGAGGTGTTTCGTCTGACCTAGTCGACTAGAATTTATTTATTTTATACAGAATACACGGTTCTATCGGTTGTGTGCAATATAAAGATATTTTAAATATCACTAGTGCTGTGGTGGGTGCCGTCTACCCAATACTCCATGAACGTCAGTCATTTTACCATCAATTCAACGTTCTATTATTAAATATAAGATATTAACTTCGGATCAGTGAATTTTGGGGTAGCGCGCGGGTTTTCCCAACCAGAAACAAAGTGTATACATAATCGAGCATTTATGTTTTCATATTGATTTAAATCAGCCCCCAAAAAACAATAGGGGTTGTGCTGCGTTGAAATTTCGGATGGTACAGTGTATGGACCAGCCACAAAAATACATAAATAACCTGAGCTGTGTGCTCAATTAAAAATTTAACATAAATGAATTTAGAAAAAAAAATAAATACATACCCTAAAATTGAGTGAGAGTGACTGTGCGTGTGCATTTCAGTGGAATATTTGGATACAAAATTTTAAAAGGGATACTATCGATTATACAGGTCACACAGGTAAGTTAGAAACAACTTTTTTTTGTTGTAAATTTAAATGGAATTCATTGATTGATCGACGCATTGAAAGTTTATTATCAAAACAAATTATATGTGTACACAGAATAGATGAGGGATGAAGTGTGCTTTTTAATTTGAGACCTATTAACCCTGTTATATTGTTGATTTAGTATGTGCCTTTGGAATTGTTAGGTTGAGACCCCAGAAGATTTTGTTTTAGAATAAGTAGGGAGAGAAATATTTATAGTTTTTTTTTTTTTTTTTGTTAGACGATTTTTCAATTTTGTTTACGGCAACTGAAACTCTTTGTCTTATCGATTTCTACTATAAGCATTTGAATTTTTTTTTTTTTCAGATTGAGGATCAAAATGTTTCTCTTTTTAATCTTCTGTGTAAGCTAATGCTTTTCAACTTTTGCCGCGTTATTTGTGGGGGACTATAGAAAATTTAATTAAAGCTTTTTTTTTCTTTCTTTGTACAAAATTTCTTTTATTTGAATGAGTTTTGTTTATTAGATTCCGGGTTTATTTTTACTTATCTATGGGCACAAGTATCGTGAGTGCTATCTTCTTTGGTAGAATAATATGCCTTTTATTTGCACTTTCATATAAAATATTTTTAATACTAAAAGGTTCGTGATTTCGCCTTTACATTTGCTTCTCCGCTGTTGTTTCCACACTATAAAACGTAAATTTCTTGTAGATACTATTAAATGATAAATTGACCATTTAGAGGAAGAATTTCCATTCCATCAGAGATTGACAATAACTGCATTTATTAAATCTGAAGGTGTAGGTATGTACTTCAAAAATTAGATACAATTAGATTTTTGGATTTCAATTGCAATGAAATCTAGGACCGTTATTTCAATTTCATATGTTTCAACTCTTCATCACGCATTCTTTAGTAAGCAAGAACTTATTCTCACTCACTTTACGAGTTATTAGCAAATATAACTACGTCCAATACTAGTTCAGTCATTAACTTGAAGAAGAAATCGTGAAGTGATAATTGACTTCACTACCGGAACACTTTTATGAAATAAAAAAAAAACTATCTAAAGAGGGAAAGTATTGATTTCACTAACATCTTGGATTTTAAGATTAGCAATCGAACAGGATATAGGAACCAGTACTTGCGACCCAGTTGTGTGTTTTCTTTGTACACAGATGGTAGCCCCATATATTATTGGGGTAGTATTTAGCTTTATGATAAGTGATCTATAAATATATGTGTGTAGTGTTTTATTCGAACCCTTTCCAGTAAGTATCTATGAAAACAAAATATTCTCAAAGTTTTCAAACAATTTATCAACAAGTGTACTCTTGATTTTGAAATCAATGCTGGCAAATAGTGGTATATTTCAACCGTTTTTCATTTGTTTTTATTTTCTTTCTTTTGAAATATTAAGTCAAAATATTCAAAATTTCTTTAAATACTGAACTTACCTAGGTGCTCGGTAAAGGATCGGATAAGTGGTGCCAATTTAGAGTTCTCTGGCCTGCCTAGTTTGAATACCTATGTTTCACAGAGAACTGAAATTGTGCACAAAAATTGAATGTAGTGGACCGAAAAGAATTAGGAAGAACAATTTTACGAAATTTTGTACCCAAAAAAATAAAAATATTTTTCCATCCAATCATATGACATATCAAATGGAAGCTAAAGTTCTACGGAATTCGAATATGAAAAAAATATTTTTTTCGGATAAAGTTTGTTGTACAAAGAAACTTAAAAACCAATGCAAAGACGATGCTCCCCCACCTCTATCTCTTAACGGGAAAAGTCTGGAAAAAATTGAGAGTTTGTAAAGTCTTGAGAAGATTACATGAAAAATAAAAAAAAGCCTCCACCAATCTTACCCCTGCTTCATCCGATTTTAAATATACTCGTATCTACATGTCCGACTTAACTCATGGCCAAATTTCATCACAATCCTTTGTGCAGTTCTTGAGCCAGATGTGTGCGAAGAATTTTTAAAACTATTCATCATATTTATTTTCATAAGGGAGAACTACCACGTAGTAAGACTACTTATGAGGCAAATGGAATCAAAATCTGTTCAGACATTCTTAGAAAGCCCCACTCTCGACATCGTACTCACACCTCATCCGATTTTGAATTTGAAGTATTCCATGGACATCCAAATTTAATCAGAATTTCTTCTTTGCTTTCGAGCGAACCGATTGAGAATAAACAGACAGGTGGATATAAAACAAGAAGTGTCTGTTTTGTCCTGACCAGCCAAATTATTGTACAGTCAAACTAGCGGCACGGAACACTAACCGAGCGAGGCCTGACTCGTAGTTGACGGATTATTGGGTAGAGAGTGGTGTGATATGCTCCTCCCCAACTAGCTATTCCATACTGTAGTTTAGAGTGAACGAGACCAAAGTATATGGTTGTTAAAAGATTCTTAGAGCAAGTGTGTTTCAATAAAAACATTTTACGAGTAATAGACATCATATATTTTTTTAATTCCCCAGTTTAAGTTTTGATCAATTATTACTCCTAAGTATTTAAAATGACTAACGAATTCGATCTTAAAACAACCTTTGGAACACGCGATGTCTTGTAGGAAGTTGGATTCGCCACAAGGATGAGTGGCTATGCATGTTGCTGAATGAAAGATAACATTACAATCAACAATTGAATTATAATTAGTCCGTGCCTCGCAAACCATTGTCTTAGCACATTTAAATCTCTTTGCAACTTAATGAGCAAATCAAAAGAATTAGTAACGTATGTCAATGCCATGTCGTCAGCGAACGCTGTTATGCTGCTGTTAAATTGTTGTTTAAAGATGAAGTTTATATATATTAAAAACAATATAGGGCCCAAGACAGAACCTTGAGGTACGCCAGCGATTTTTACTGTTTGATGCCTACCCGATAAGTACGAAGCAAACCAATTGTAAACTTGACCTCTAAACCCAGCTTTGTACAGTCTGTCTAGAAGTCTGTCCGTACCTTGTAGTTAAAAGTTGGTGAATGAAAGTGTTAGTACATGTTAGTGCAGAAACTTCTATTAAGCGTATATACTTCCAGTTGCGATGACTTAGAGAGTGTAACATTTGATGCACAGCGGACTGTGAGTGTTTATCCGAATAGCGCACCTTAACTGATTATCGTTTAGGCATAGCACCTGCGACAGTTTGTTTTGGAAAACTATTCTTTGGATATTCACTTCACAGCTTAGCTTGGTTACGTCTTTTTGTGTTTCTATGTTGTAATGATGATTGAATTTAGGGTTGATTTTACCAACATTCGTGGGCTTCAAACGAATTTCTTCGACATGTACGCCCACGCCCATTCCCATAAATCGGCTATTTTGGCACTAAGCGAAATACAGGTAGTTGAAGAATCTTCTTATTTGAAACTGCCTGGATATAACTTTGTGTAATTATTCTTTCCTCGCCGTGGCCTCACCATTTATGTCCGTAGTGATATTGCTTACCAAGTTCCACCACAGTATACCCACTCTTTCAACCCGGAATTTAATTTCAAATGGCTAAAATTTACCTTCCGTATGCAATTAATTCACTACTGCTTTATTTAGAGAAGCCCTAATGCGGACAGCAACTCCACTTTTGACGAATTTGATACGTTGTCTGATTCTATCACTCGAATTATCTCTTTGTATTCTCATACTGAAATCGTCATTGCGGGTGATTTCAATATACACAATGCAGATTGGCTTCAACATTCTGGCCAGACAACACCCGAAGGAAGGTATGTTGAACTTTACGCTGAGGGTAAAAAAACCCTGATATATACGTATACTCGTACACCATTGATGTTTTAGCGCCTCTAGGTGGATCTGACCATAATATCGTATCAGCTAAATTCTCGTAAGCTAATCACACAGTTAAAGAAAAAACTCCTAAAAGAAAAGTATGGCAATACGAGAAAGCCAACTGGAGCGGCCTTAAAAGCTGCTTTAGGAGTTTTACATGTGTATGCATTTTAACTTACGGACAAAGTTGCGATATCAACATTAATAATTGAGGCGCTCAGAAAATGAAGGGCCTAAGTGACATTTTTTTGAAATTTGCTTTTTTTCTTACAGATGAATGTCCTAAATGAAAACTTACATTTCTGTCTTATATGAACTTCTCTATCGCCTCTAGATTATTATTTAGTAAGAGATGAAGGTGTCGTATGCAATCACTTTTTCAATAAACTTAGTGAAAGAATGTGTTAAATGCTGATTACGCAAATGTTTGAAAATGTCACTTAGGCCCTTCATCTTTCAAGCGCTTCAATTTATTGTCTTAAAACCACAATATCTTCTTTTGGATGCTAACCGTACATCATCTATTAATTCAAGAAGTGCTTTAGGAGAAATTTGTGTCGAAACTCTTCGTTATAAACGATTCAGTTTCTGAATCGGTGTAGTACGATATCGGTTGCTAAAATACTGCTATTCCTCTTCCATGGTAATTACTCCGGTTAAAGAACTTGTATACCAATTATTCTTCAAAAAAAGATGTAACTCACTGTACGAGTACATCTTTTACTTGGCATGAATAATATGGGAGACCGGGTGTAAAACTAAATTATAAAGAGGTCTTTTGAAGCGGCTATGCGTCTAGAACGTATAGTACTCGTACGTCAATTTTATTTTTTTTTTTAATGTATTTTAAAGTGACTGTTTTAAACTAAAAGAAAATTAAATAACATATGTCTCTTAAAAGCCAAAATACATTTGGATTTTGTTCACCTTCTTCATTATCGGTTCTTTATTGATTTTAATAATTTTCATGAACTTTTTAATTTGCGTTTTCTGTTTTATTTATGGATTTGCTATTATAAATAAGGTCGCACGAACTTGCACCTATACTGAGTAGGGACTGTTACACACATTTATTGCTATAAAACAAAGACCTCGAAAGATAATTTAATGAAACTTTCAGGATTTATTCAGACATCTATATTCTGAACATAATAATTGAAATTTTAATTAAAAGAATTTCTCTTGGCCTTAATGCAAGTCTTTAATCCTTTTGGCCACTCATCAATTCGAATACTAACCTCATTAATTGGGAAATTGGCCACAGCTTCGGTTAGAGCTCGCTTTAAGAGTTCCATGTTAGGGTATATTTTGAGGCACATAATGTCCTTTAAGACAGTCCACCAATAAACTGTTTTTGTACCAACAAAACGGGGTAGATTTCTCTGGAGCGAGGTATGGGTAGTTTTCGCCTTATGAGCTGGCGCACGATCTTGCTGGAGTATGGTTTGGTATAGAGTATGGTTTAGAGGTTTCTCAAAGGGTCCTTAAATGGTTTGCTGATATACTTTAGCCTATGTTTCGATGGTTTTTCCGCATTAATGCAGGTTAGTGACCGCGTCATAATAGACTACTCAGCACACCATGGCTAACTCTGGGAGGTGTGCTTTACGAACCCTTGAGACTGACTCGAACACTTCCCTGGATGACCGTGCAAATACCCTATCACTTTATTTCTTCTGCACCGTAAAGATTTTCTCATCGGTAAACAGAATTTGTCTGTAAAGGAACAGCAGCGTATTCCACCAAGAGTCCCTTTGATTGTTGGACCCAATTTTTGTAAAAGCCACAGTCAGCATTTTTCTAGTAAGGCGTTTGAAGGCCCTCATCTTCAAGCCTATCTTGATATGTGTTACATTCATCTCGCGTACCAGTGTTTTCTGCTTTTAGGGACCTTTTTGAGCCTTAAAGGTTTTGATGACTTGTGACGTTCTTACCGTGCGAGGAGGACCAGATCGCCGGCGGCCTTTAATGTCGCCCGTAGCCCTGGGCCGATAGCTGCTGCAGTATCTTGAAAATCGAACCTTTGTTCACACCGCACTTATGAAGCGCTACGACAGAGATGCGATTCACTTTTTCAATTCATTCCAAAGCGAAAATGTAAGCAAATTTGAAATATTTTTATAAAGAAACAATTGTGACGTTAACTGCTACAAATGTTATGTCAATCTTTGGGTACGCCTAACTCTTGGCCGCGCAATGAGTGCAACAAATGTAATAACAGTATTTTTGTCCTTATATAGTATATGATGTAATTAAAAAATCTCTGAGATTTTAATTTTAGGCAAAATCAAATTTTAAGCAAAATCGATAGATTCATAGTAAAGAAACAGATAATTTTTAAAACTTAGTTCATAAGATGCAGTATACCGTTTACATACTTTCAATAAACAAATGAAAAAGTAATAATATGTTGGCTCTAACAACCACTAATAACAGCCACTCGTTCTGTTATGGAAAGGGCAGTTTCCAAAATGCAAAGTTGAAAAAGGTGAAAACGTGAACTATTATTTTTAGTGTTTTTGGGACATGAACCTGAGTCTCCTGCCCAATGGTCCACACACTTAATCAGTGAGCGACAGCGACTACTAATTTTCAACATAAACAAAAAAAATTGTACAAAATCGTAGAATCATTTTCGAAAAAATCAATCTTTTTCATAAAATCTTGCCATGGTTTTTGAGTTTTTTATTTCTTTCTGTTCAATTATTAAATAAAAATGTATTTTACATATTCGAATTCATTGGAACTCCAGCTTTCAGTTGATATGTCGCAAGATGTTTTTGGTTAATCTTTTTTTGCAGTCATTTTCACTTTACTTTATTTCTGGAAAATTACAGTCCCCTAGGTCTAACAATAGAAAATTTGCAAGCGCGTGACAGACATGCATCGTGTTGAAACTATTAGTGGGCCGTTTTACACCATTCTAGTACGGTACACCACCATCAAGTTTTGAAACAGCTGCCCCTTAGACACATTTTGAGAATAAGAATGATAGCATTTATGTACTGATTCATTAGAGGCATACTCGTATTTCGTAAATATTTTCTGTCGAAATTTATGATAAATAAGCCAGTGCATCATTATTGTTGCCAACGAATTTCCAAAGAATTTCAAAAACGTTCATGATCTTCATAAATAGAAACAAAATCATTTCTCAGAAATTTTCTACCACAGCTGTTGCAACTGTTAGTGAATTTCCGTCACAGTTCTTTTGAATATCATCAATCACAATCAACCTGTTGGCATACAAAAAAAAAAAAAAAACATCCGATGCTACCATTTCGGAATTTCACATCCGAGTTGTGTGTGATGATTGTAGTTTCCGTATTTTTTCAATTCTCATCTCAGTAGTTTCAAATTTATGCATTTGTTCGATAAGTTGTATGACTCTTTTGAAAAGTTCGATGAAAAGAAAAGGATGTCCGTTCTTATATTACTTAAATCGCTGATCAGATCATTGAGAACTACATAATGTATGATACATATCTTTTATTTTAATTGATAGTTTCTATATTGTTAGTCATTTTAGCACATTCAGTGCAAAGATTATCTAGTCATATTTAAATTTAAAAGTGCTTCTTATCGGTTGATTAGAAATGAAAAGCGCAATTTCCAATTTCCTACTCGCGATAAGACTCTTCAACGTTCATTCACTTGGTGAATGCTCTATATGCAATGTGTTTGTGATTCACGCGATTATGAATACTTTTTATTTAATAATTACGGCATTAGAAATTAAATGGGCTTAACGAAATTTTACGTATAACCTCTCAAAAGTTTGACCGTCTAAATCTAAATGAACCACCAAAGATGAATTCTTTTTGCTATAATTCGAAAATGCTTTATTTAAAAATAAAATACTTAGAACCTTTCTTATAGAAAATTATATTCTGAAGGAGATAGTTAATAACAGCTTTTCTATAAAATGAATACGTAACGAATTATTCATAAAAATCCTCACTTCGACCACATTTGCAGTTTTCTAAAAATTACCTGGTAGGAACAAAAATACTGTTACAACATTTGTTGCACCCATCGGTGCATAAAATTATTCGAGAATACTGGAGACATTAAAGACCGCCAGTGATCTGGTCGTCCACGCACGGTACTAAGTCCACAAGTCTTCAAAGACTTCAAGGCACGAAACCGTCTCCGAAAACACTTGCTGGTGAGATAAATGTAACGAAAAAGTCTGTGAGTCGCATATCAAGAAAGACTTGGTGGGCAGCAAACGCCTTACTAGGAAATTGCTGACTGTAGCCCTTAAAAAATGTTATCAAAAAATCAAAGCGACTCTTGGCCGGAATACGCTGCTGTTCTGATATGGTCTGTGAAGAGTCATCTAGCCCACCCAGCATCAGTTATGGTTTGCTCAGGTGTCTCTTATCACAGGGTGATAAGATTTCATCCGATTTTTTATACAAAGTGTAGCGTAAAATCTCATCATATACCTCAGTGGGTGACACGAAACAAAACTACTACTTGTGCACAAGATCGATAAACTACAGGGTGCGAGACTGCAAGGTTATTCTAAGACAATCAACACTGTCTACCAGATTCGGAATTGTTCAATGCGGAACCAAAGAAGATTCGAGAAAATCCTACTGAAAAATTCAAGTAGTATAACCTAAATAAAGAACAAGGTAAGCTTTTTATAAAACAAATAAGCGAAGTACTTTGAAATGTGAACAATTGCGCAGAAGCGCAAAAGGATGCCACCATATTGATAAATAAACGTGGTGATGGAACAACGAAACCAAAAACAAATTTGCACGGTAAGAAACATGACTTCCATGCATGGACAAAGTGCGATCAGAGCTGGCTCAAAGTCGTGCAGAGGGCACAGATAAAAAACAAGCTGTTAAAGAACTTCATAACAGCAAATCAATACTCGAGCTAATAGCTTCAAAATCGCTGCCCAAAGAAGAAGAGATACGAAGGAGATTCAGTCGCGAAAGTAGATACATTAAAGATACATAAGGCCATTTGCTAACCAAAGATAAAGCCATTTGTGACACATGGCTGAAGTATTGTAAAAATTTACTGAACGAAGAATTTCCATTTAGAGTCGTTTTCACTGAGCATTTTTGAGAAAATAACGTCAAAACATCGGCCAAATTGTACCAGGAGACCGCTTTAGAACCCATTGTGAAGCTTCTGAATCATACTCTATTCCAAAACAGCAATGAACATTCCAGCAAGATTCTACGCCAACCCTGTTTCTGACTGACCTTTTGCCATCCCAGACCTTAATCTGGACCACAAATTGTGAACTTTCTTAGACGACATTGTGCGTCATAAAAGACCGAAGCTGTGGTCAACTTTTCTATTAATGATGTGCGCGTTGTGATTGATAATTGGCTGAAGCGAGTAAAGCCCTGCATTAAGACCAATTGGAATAACGTTTACATTCGAAATACGTGTACATGTAAAGTTTTACTAAATTATATTTTTAGGTCTTTGTTTTATAGCAATAAATATGTGTAACAATATTTTTGTCCCTACAAAGTAAGAAGGTGGATTGAAAAATTCGAAGCCTCAAGTAGAACTCTTTCTTAAAGCTGCATTCTTTCACTCGCAAAGTACGAAGTTTCATTTGTTCACTACCAGTCTTTAAGATTTTACGCGGTTTTAAGTTGGACAAGTTTTGAGGAATTTGTAAAATGAACAAAATCGAACACCATGCGATGATTAAATATTTCGTTAAGGAAGGGTTAACGCCAAAGCAAATTCATGGGGATATGGAAACAAAACTGGGGGAGTTTGCAACAGTAGGTTAGGTTAGGTTAGGTTAGGTTGAGGTGGCTGTCAGTAAAAAGCCAACACACTTAGACAGTAATATGTCCATTGTAATACCACATGGGTTTGGGAAGCGGCCTCTAGCCTACTCGTTGAACCATTTGGAGCGTCTGACGAAGCGTAGAAGGTCCCTAACGTCTATTTTATTCAGATCATTTAGGTCGTAGAAACAGAAGGCTCCTAAGTGGAATTTCCTTCTTTGGGAGATAGCTGGACAGGTGCAAGAAGGTGAAGAATAGTCTTCTCCTCCTCCTTGTTCATGCAGCTTCTGCAGAAATCGTTTGAAAAGACGCCAAGCCCTGTTGTATGCTTACCTATAAAGCGCTGATATACATCCAATAGTAAAGAAGTTGGTTGCTGATTTAATACGTCTTTTAAAGTCGACAACTCCAGAAAACATAAACAAAGTCTGCGATTTGATTTGAAGTGTCCGTAGACTAAAAATCAGGAAGGTAGACGAGATTGTGGGCATTTCTTACGAACGTGCACAAAACATAATTAGGTTTTCGAAAGTGTCAACGAGATGGGTTCTCAGACTTCTTTCAGTTAAGAAGAAACGCATGCGAGCCACAATTTAGAGCTCTTTGAGGTCGACCCTAAAGAGTTTCTGGATAGATTTGCATCCATGAACAAATCATGGTTTCACCACTTTACTCCAGAGTCCAAAGCCAAAGCAATTTTGTCGGCAAACAAGGTGATGGCATCAGTTTTTTTTTTTTTTTTTTGCATTTCAAAGACATCATCATAGTGGATTATCTAAGGAAATATCTGTCCATTAACTCTGAATACTATTACAGTCTTTTATGTTAATTACGTGAAGTATTCAAGGCGATAAGTCCAGGTTTGCTATTAAAGAAAATTATGTTTCACCAGGATAACGCGCGCGTTAACACGTCGGTAATTCAGTTGATGGCAAAATCATAACTTGGGTTCGAGTTTTTTTTTTTTCTTCTTTTCTTTTTTATAATTTGCACGTGTTAAAGGGGATATGAATACCATTATACTAATTTTTAGAACACGTGCGTTTTGCGGATAGGGGAAGAGACAGAGAGAAAGACAGAGTGTTGTAGTTTGAAACTCAGGTGGTATTAAGTTTCTGTAAACTCCAAGGATGGCTGTCCAGATAACTGGGGCTATTATTGTCGTTGCTTATGATTCACAGTATTTTTTTCCGTCCTCCTGATGTCATCATCACGATCAAGTTGCATTTTATCCATATGACCACCCTACTGCCAGTGTTATGCCTTCACAGTATAATTGACTTAGCTTTCGCAAGTGATCGACTTTTTTATTTATTTCATGCGAAATAAATAGATGATTCTTGACATCAGGATTCGAACCGTGAATCAACAGCGTGACAAGCGATGATATTACCACTACACCACGGTCACCCAATGTTGCCACATTGTCCTGATTTGTCTTCATCGGACTTTCCCTAACCTGAAAAAAATACTTAGGAGGATGAACATTTTCAACAAATGAAGAGGTTTATGTGGTGGTAAATGAGTATTTTCAAATTCTTAAAAGTGAAATAGAAGCTTTATCAACCAGGTGGAAAAAGTGTATAAAGCTTATGGGAAAAATAAAGGTATTTTCAGAAAAATCGGCTTTCATTTTCCTTCTTAGTATACGACCTTTTCAAATCCACCCTCGTACTTCAAATTTAAATCCCTGATATTTACTACCCCCTTGCTTTTTTTGGTGCAGACAAGAGTCGTTATCACTGCATCATTTTTTTTTTTCGGAGGTATTGTGGGTGATTACATTCTTAACTGCATCATTTTTAAGAACAACTTCCTATTCCATTTTATGAGACCATTTCATATTAAGGCGACCCACGTGTCGTACAATTCCATAAACTCAGGGATAATCTGTAAACGACTATTCTAGGGAATTGTATCGCACGCAGCACGTCTTGCCTGCCTTTGATTTATTGATCCAATAATAATCGCTGCATCGACTATCGACTGATTATAGTACAAGTGCAATTTGTGATGCACATGCAAAAATGAAACTGCCTGTAGTACATGCTCTCTAGATGATGATGAAACATTAAAAAGAGTCTGGGGAACAAATTAAAGAAAACAAAACAAATTCTCGAATATTCTCGTCTACTCCCGAATAACAATAGATTGGAAAATTTTCTGATAATATTGTTGGAGAACGAGAGTATTTCCATTTCGCATCACTACATGCACAGATCACAGACGATAGATACTTCGGTTCATCAAATATTCAAATTCAATCTATGCACTACAAAATATCCATTTGCTTCATACACTCGTACAGATACATACAAATCTATCTATGTACATCGATGGAATAAAAAAGGTACCTGGAAAATGAAGCCGTATGCAAAAAACAACAAAGAATTATATTAAATGGTTCAATCGGGCTTTTTTTACCACAGAGCACCGTTTGCCATTTAACCTCTTCAGTTTGTGCATATTCGAGAGGCAATACCACGAATACGTGGAAATATGATTTCCTATTGCTATTGTTTTTGAAAAGCTGGCAATAATCAAAATGCCATCATTTTTGTTTTTTTATTTTGCTATTTGTTTGATATACGAGTATAGTTGGAGTGATTGAATTGGTTTGGGCCCTATTTACTGTTTAAAATATTTAAAGCCAACGAATGTTTTTGATATTGTAATATGCGAGCTACGGCTCGAGTAGATAAAACAATTATTCTGTGAAATTATTTCTTTATTTTCTACTCTATAGAACAATTCAAGTTCACACTATACTATTCTTCGCAAATTCTTTTCTTACAATGTCTCTTTCCTCTCAAATCACTTTATCTCCTTTCAATTACTTAATTCACAAATCCAAACTAATTACTTTTTCTTGTTCACTCTCAACTTTCAATTTATCACCAAATTACAACTTCGCCCATTATCACTTTTCTAATCTCTTCGCCACGGTTCTAAACCAACTGTCTCATTTTTTTGATCGCCATCTGTCCTTATATAGCAGAAGTTTCTGATAGCCAGAAACTTCTAGCAAATTCTTCGACCACTGGAACAAGAGAAATAATTCTTGCAGTTATAATTCCCTTTTATCCCTAATATTATTCGTCTCTTTCGTTGACATGAGCTGTGGAGACTTCGTCCCAGACACGAACCTCGAATGAAAGGACAGTTTGAACCAAAATTCTGCCAGAATGGAAAGTCACTTCGGAATTTGTTGCGTCATATTTTTAGGGGGCGTAGTTATTATTATGCTACAATATTTATTTTCTCAACCCTAATAATAAATAAATTTTGTCTAAAACATATTTGAGTGTTATAAACTTAAAACTGCAATTATAATATCCGATATACAAATTGGGTATACAATTTCTAGTAGTTTTCACACATACGAGTATTCGACGACGAATATGAGGCTTGTAGAGTATACAAGTCAATGAGAATGTCCACATATTCCCGACATAGAATATAAGATACAAACTGAATTGATTAAAATGTTCGATAGTCATGCTTTTTGAGAAGTGTTGGAACTCATTTATCGACAGTAACGGACATAGTGAAAAAACTAATTTTAGTAGAATAATTTTGGAGGTTTTAAAGATAATCAAGATCCATCTTTACCAAACGTTAATTTGTTGAAATACATTTCAGATTCGGAAAACAATAAAAAACAATTTCCGAAAAAAGGGCTGTTGATGTTGCGGCTGAGGAAGCGTCGTTCTAAGAATAAAACACCGTTTTATTCCTCTTGTTACGGAGTTTATTCTCTATAAATTCGTATATGTATATATGATATAACTTACTTTTGTAGTGGACGTTCCGAGCTTTCAAATGCAAATGGCAGAATTTTGCGTCGCGTGGAAGTAGCAACATACAGTGGTGTATTCCTCCACCAACTTTCGCGCCTATTTTGACATTTACGGGAAGGAAATTTAAGGCTCTGTTCACATTCGAAAAAAGGGAAATTTAAAAGTTCTGTTTGCATTTAAAACCTCGAAGCGGTCACTAGTAAAATATTTTGACAAGGGCTTTAATATAAACATTTTCAATTTTTTTTTAAGTTTCATTGAAAAAAACAAGCGAGTAAATGTGTACCTAAACATAATGATAGTTTTTATTGCTATTCGAGTTTCTGATTTTTATTACAGGAAACAGGCTTCTCAAACTTCTGAGAACTGAAGATGTTAATACTTTGTAGTCCCTCCCTTTTTTTATTACGCTTTTTATTATGTCGGGCATTGATGTAATCAGGCTGTGTAAAGTATCCAGTGTGATTTCCTCATACATACCACACTTTTTCAATGAATTTGTCAAACTCGGTTATTGTCCGTGGCTACCTGAGCCTTAATTATGGACCAAAGGTTCTCAATCGGGTTCAGGTGAGGGCTGTTTCCAGGTCACTCCAATGTTGCAATAGTATTCTCGATTAGAAAACTTTTGACCTGGATTGAAAAAATGCATTTACAATAATAAAACGTTACTAACATTTTGCTAATATTTTGGGGAAGGTAAAAAAAAATGGCGCTTACCAATTTCGCGCTGTGACAAGCCGCAGAATCGTCTTGGAAAATCATCTTATCTGAGTATGATAAGTGTTCTTCTAAAGATAGTAGCTGATTGTCTTCCAATATTTTTTTTATATTTTTCTGCGTTCACCGTTCCATTTATTAGAGCCAGCCGTCCAAGGCCGTGATAGGAAAAGCATCCCCAAATCATTCTTGAGCCTCCTTGTTTCACGGTTGTTGAATCATTGAATCTTTCTCCAGTTCTTCGCCTCATGTACTGTACGAGTATTCCATCGGAGCCGAATATATTGAACTTGGACTCATCAGAGAAGATCACATTTTTCCAATCCGTTATGGTCGAGTTTTCATGATCTTTGGCCCACTGGAGACGTTTTAGGCGCATTCGTTTATTTAGAAATGGTTTTCCTCTTGGCAGGTCCTCTTGCGTTCAAGCCAGCTTCTTTAAGCCTTCGTCTTACAGTCCGTTCTTATCTTTGATCCTCAAGCCTCTACAAAGTCTGTCCTTAATTTTTCGCTGGTGGTCTTTCTTCTGCGACCCGTCCCCCTTTTTTCTTTGCAATGAGCCCGTTGCCTTGAATTTTTTGCTGAATTCTGCCACTGACGACTTGCTGAATCCCACTTTTCGCGCTATATCACGAACACTTAAATTTTCATTTTTTAAAGTCATTATTTCGACTTTTGTTTTTTCACTCATTTTCTTTTTATTTTTCATATTAATAAAATTATTTCCACTTACACTCAAACTACCTTTTTTTCAATCAACTACTACAAAGTGAACTAGAATCACGTCATCAAAGCCTTTTTATGCAAAATCCTAAAAAACTACCTGCTAGTTCTCAAGATAATTGAAGTTAAAGAATTTGTTTACCCTGTCCGGATTTCTATGTCCGGTACTGTATATCTACACAATTCTAGTGGCTTTTAGATGTCACCATGACACCAAATTTAATTAAAAACTATTCGATGTTTCTTAATTTAAAGAAAAACTACTTTTCAGGCTACTAGCGCGTTGCATATCGGGGATGTGAACAACCCACAAATTATGTATCCGATGTCGCGTGTAAACGCTATTATTGAGTTCTATATATGTATGTACTTCGACGTATCCGTCATTCGATGCCAGCCGTCGTATATCCGGCTTCTGTATCGTATATCTGGTGGCGAAAATGCCTCATTGAGTTACAAACGGTTCGAGCCGGATACACGTCACCTTTCATCCGATGCCATATACTCGTATGTATGTTACTGTGAAACGGAGCTTTGAAGAAAAAAAGATTTTTTTCGTTTCTCTTATATGCTGTTTCTTACCGGCACAGCTCGGGTCAGAAGTAAACTCACTACACCGTCCATACTTGGAAAGTATGTTCAAGGAATGTTTTGAGCTCATACCAAAATCAGGAAAAGTCTCACACACTCTCCCAAGGATCTTAGGCCTATAGTCTTGACCTCCTTTCTGCTAATTCTCGAGAGAATTCTAGATCTCTCATCAAAGGCTCTGTGGTTAGCCATTGACTATCCGGATCACAAAAGGGTAAACAAGTAGAATCAGCATTGCACTCCATCATTCATCAAAAAATCACTCAAGAAATTTACAATGGTAGCATTCCTGGGCATTGAGAGAGCTTTCAACAGTATTGACACATTCGGTAACAGCTCTGCGAGAAAGAAAATACGAAAAGGCACATCACAGAGGGACATTTTATTACCACTACTATGGAATATAGTTCTCGACGAATTTCTTCTTACGACTAACGTCACTATCTCAGCCTTTCCCGACAACTCGTTGACAAACTGCGAATTGCATTGCTTAAGTATCACTTAATGACTAACTGAACGCGTTTCGCAATTTGTTCATAAAAAGGAAGTTCAAGTGTCACCCTTTGAATTTCAGATAAAAAATGAGACTTACTATGGGGCTAATTGAACCAGTCGGAGCTTCTTATAAAGCGAAGGATGTTACTGACGTCAGTATCTGCCAGAACTCTAATCATCAAAAAAAGAAGCTGCCACGTGGAGTAATCTTCTTTAGGACAGGTCTGGACAGGTAGAAAAAGAGTGAAGGATTGATTTTTTTTACCTCCTCGTCTCTGCAGCTCTTGAAAAAATCATTCGAAAAGACAGCCTTTTAGAATGAGTGTCCCGTGAGGACATCGATGACGGATTTGTGTTGAAATCGTTTAAGCATTACCATGTCCATTGGATCGATTTCGATCTAGTTTAGGCCAGATGCTCCCGTCTGTTGGTTGGCTTTGCTAATAGCATCCAGCTTGAGTGAGTACTTACATGTAGAGGCAGGTATACCTAAGTATTGCTCCTCTCGAAAAATACTAAAGGTAGTACCTATTCTGGCGAGCTTGTCAGCTGTCTGTATAGAAATGAACTGAACTTTGAACTCCAAGCGCAGAATCCACTCCCATACAATGAGTGTCCAGAAGAAATCCAATGGTTTCCTCGCTGGAGGTGGTCCAACGGTCGTCTGGTTTAATCAGGTAGCTGGGAATAGTTGGACTAGGGAAGACGATTTTGCGCAGCCTAGTAGCCTCTGAGCTCTCCTCTATGTTGCCACAAAAGGGTCTCCTAGATAAGCGCTGCTCTTTCCACAATGATTTCTTATATAAATTCAGAGACATTTTGTAGGCACTCCAGTCAGCAGTCTCTTTCAATAGAGCTTTTGGCTTTATTGAATAGTTGTTTACACTTTTTCATAAGAGTGCCAAGATTGGCGTTCCAACATGGTGGTTTCTTCTTACCGAGAGGCTTACGAAGTGGACAAGGAACATTCATTGCATAATTGAAGGACATTGCGAAAGTTACTCTATGGTTTCAAAGGAATGTTAGACGGAAGAAGCTTATTCAAGGTGTCTCTGTAAAGGGACCAATTAGTTTTTATAATTTTTAAGAACTTTTTAGTTTTGAGTGCAAGTACATGCGACCCAGTCTTGTACTTTATTTTTTGTTGTAATTGGGCCTCGTGTCTATAAATACATGTAAACAAAAGCAACAAGAATTTATGAATTTTTGAGCACGTCTCTGTATTCGCCGTTGTGAATTGATTTCCTTTTGTCAGGGTTCTAACGATCGTCGCATACATAAGTTGGATTATTGAGGCAGAAAACAAAGCGAAAATTCTTAATCTGGAAAATGTTTATCAAGTTTAGATGCGTATACTTATTTTAGGAGATTCAATAAAAAGAAAAAAAAACAGAAGAAATATTAGCAAATAGTAACTATTACTGAAATATAGCTGATATTTATTTCGCACCACTCCTATACCTTCAGAATGTGCACTTGTTCAGCTAGAAATAAAATATTTTTGCTCTAAGGGAACATTAGAAAACACAATGAACGTGAATAAACTTGGTTAAACGGCATTGTTGGATTTAGAATACAAATTTCAATTCAATCTCAAATGATGAGATTATGGATTATTTTCTTGGCACTTGCCCGTGTATAGGGAACATATTGTTCTCTTCAATATTCGTAATATTAAATAATACTGGGCAATACGAGTACAAAAATAAAATTAACTCTACTTAAAGGCCGGTAATACTTATGTTTGAGTTTATTTCAATTTTGCTTCCTCATTCCTACAGTATAGCTCAAAATTTCTTCCCACATCTAGAATTAATTTATTACCAGCGACCCTTGGAGGGTTAGAGCCTAAACTGCTGCATTCCATCCTTCACGGTCCCGGGCTCGCTGCTTCCAGTTGGCAAGATCAAGATTTCTTGCGTCAGCGATCACTTGGTCCTTAAACTGGAGGTTCGGTCTCCCTTCTCGTCTCAGGCCAGTGGGCTGGGATTCGAAGACTCTCTTAGCTGGATCGTTGTCGTCCATTCGCTCGATGTGGCTGAGCCGGACCCGCCGCACTATACATTCCTAGCACGAAATTGAAGAAGTCACATGGCAACGCGTCTTATTGCCGAAATCCAGTGCGTGTTTGGAAAAATTTTGAGGTTCTACTTCCAAATTGCACGATGCATCGCGTGTTTTCGAGCGTGGTGCTACACAACCCGATCAGTTTTTTCGGGATTCCGAAATAAGCCATCGCATTGTATAGCTTGGTGCGATGAATGCTGTCATAAGCGGCTTTGAAAACGATGAAGAGATAGTGGGTATCGACTTGGAATTTGTTGGTCTTTTCCAGAATTTGCCGAAGTGTGAAAATTTGATCAGTTTACCGGACCGGAAGCCACACTGATATCGGCCAATTTGTGTAGTGCAAAATGGCTTTAGACGTTCACACAGTACACTGGATAGGATCTTGTAAGCGACATTAAACAAGGATATGCCTCGGTAGTCGTTATAGATAGAGCTGATATTCCAGTCGTCGGGCATGCCCGCGGCTTTATTGTTCTTCAGTCTTCTCTAAAGCTGTGCCGACTTCTTCTAAACTGTGTGGGAGGACTATTTCATCGACTGAAACCGGGTTTTCCACATACCCTATCATTCTCTCTTGGTCATGCCCGTTGAGCAGCTGCTAGATATGCTGCTTAAATACATCCACAATCCAATTCCTTGCGGGTCGGTGACAAGATTTCCTGCACATTTCCGAAGACCCTGAATGCCCGGTATGTAGCCAATAGCAAGGTTCTTAGCTTTTTTTTTAGAAAAAGCTACGTGCCTGATTAATGTTTCTGGACTCTTCGATATCCTTGAGTTGGGAGACTGCAAAAGGCTCTTTTCTTTTTACGCAGTAGTTTCTCTCCTCACTTCTCTGTGCTCGTCCCGCGCTGCCCTGGTTTTTATTACTGCAAATAAACAGAAAAATGTAAGCGAATTAAATTTTGTTCGTAACTCATTGGAATAAATGGAGGGACGTTAATGGACCAAAAGCGGTTTCTGGGTAGTTGAGCCTGAATCCAATCAGAATTTCAAAATGCAAAATAGTAGACCCAAAATGCAGTACAAATGGCAAAAATATACATAGAAAAATAATAACTTTTCGTAAACCTAGGGATCTAAGCAAATAGCATTCTAATCCGAAGCCAGAATTTAAAAATTCAGAATGGCATGCAAAAAAATGTGTTTTCGAGGTCACTGAATTCAAATCCCAAGTCAGAATTTTCAATTTTAGAATAGCACTTTTTATATTTTCTTATACCTATTTTTTGACGCCATTTGAAATTTGGAAATTCCGACATCGGATTTGGGTTGATAAGTCAACATAATTTTACGTATTTTTAAATCTTTTAGCGTCATTTTCAATTATGAAATGCTGGCCTTAGACCCCGATAACCATTTTCCATTTCTGTAATCAGCTGCAACAAACTAACTAGAAATAAAGTACACGACTGAGCGCACGTACTTGCACCTACATATTCTTTATTTGCAAATCACTTAGATTTGAAATTTAATTAAAATCGTTAACATTTTTTTTTTTTTTTTAAATTGGAAAAATATTTTTGCAATTTTTCAAATATCTGTACGTTATAGCCTTGTATTTGTCTAATAATACTCATTTATTTTTCTCGAATTAAATCGGTTGAATTATAGCCGAGAAATAGCTAATTTTCAAAAACCTGCCAAGAAGTAAAGTACCGTTATTTACCTTCAAAGGCTTGTTATTATAATTCAAATGTTAGAGCCGTTTCCGAGGAAATCAATTTTTGTCAAAATATGAAGATGTAAGTAAAAAATACCAATTAGACCAATTTCGTTAATTTTGGACGTGTTTTTCACATAAAAGAAATGAGTGAATGGAGAAATGAATCTCGCATAAGTTTGGCTTTAAACCTTCGCTAACCTTGCTTTAGGCAAATTAATTTCGGGAGTTTGTTTTTTCCTGACGCTAAGTTTGTTTGTTGATCTGAACGTTGTCGGTTCTTATGTGTAACAGGTAAGAACAGCAATTGTTCCTTTGAGAGAACTGCACCATCCAACAGCAAACGTTAGGAAATTAACTTAATTTGAAATTAAAAATAATCATTTACTTTTCAGTTTCTCTTTCAACGCCATTATCCGTCTCAGAAAAACTGTACGGGTAATCCTTTCATAAGTACGTGTGAGTGAAGTGTGTTTCTAAAAACCGTCATCCTTCTTCAATTAAAGTCTTCAGTTTTAGTTCGATTTTTCTCCTTGCTTCTTGAAAGTATCGATTTTTAAAGGAAAGAACGTGCGTATTTTTCAGTTTGAGTCCATCAGTCTCAGCAACTGATTGTATTGGTTATGCTCTTTCATACTTTTCCCGAATTGCTATTCTTGCTGTGAAAGATTGAAGTGTTACATTGTTCTTTGTTTTTCTCTGCACTGTTTTACCGTACAGGTGATCTTCCTGGAAAGACCAAAGGCTGTGTAGCCACTATAAAATTGGATAGAATGTATGCATTCTATCTCGTAGAAAAATACTCTAAAACAAAAACCAATCAAACCTAAGACTATTGTGATGTCCTGGGATTTCGATTTCATTTTATCGTTTTCACATGTTCGAGAGTCTTCCATCCGTGTTGAAGCGGTAGATTGCATGCACTTCAAATATACGAAGAACGATGAGGAACTCAAAAGTTTTGAATTACAAATGAAAACTCTCAACATCACTTGCAGGAATCTCAATGGCATCTTTCTTGAGTCCAGGAAGTGTTTGAAAAGTTATCTCTTCACATTTTTCTTTGAAAATGATGCACTACTCGTATGTACGGATGTTTCTTTTTGAATTTCCTATATCATCATCAAACATCGAGTCAATTTGCAACCAAAGGGAAAATGTTTATTTTCGATTCGTGCCTGGTGATTGACATAGCTTTTATGATTGAAACAGATACATTATTCGTTTTCTGAACAGAAATGCTACTTAAGCCGTACCCTTTACGATAGGTGACTTCGGTCATCCTTTATCCTTATATCCCTGATTTTTAGCGATAGCAGTGTAAAAATGTCGTTCACAAATATTGTGTCATCAAATAGAGTTTTCTCTTCGGAGAGTTGGCTAATTGTTTATCCTTAGTCAGTACTTTCCTGTTTTTATCTTTATGTCTTATTTAATCAACGAAATCATACTTCACTCTTCTTTGGATTCCTGACATGTTTCTTCTGCATTTCCCCTTTCATTAAGTAGTTTCCATTTTGTTTGCATTTTATTGCACCCAATCAGCATCAAACCATCACCGTCAGTTTCTAGTAGCAGTTCAAATTTAACGTAGCATATCAGTTGCAGTATTTGAGGAACACATAGAATTCGAATGGCGAAATTAGGAAGCTTTGCTAGACATTCGTGAGAGGTGGAACCGTGAACAAACGTTTTAGTGTTTTTACTAAGATTCAAAAAACGCACTAAACACTGAGCGACGGTCATCCACTTAGATTGGGTAAGGATGACGTCAAATCGTAAAATGCTCTGCAGTGTCTTGTCAGTGCAACCCTTCTGCATTAAACTTCCTCATATTTCCCTCCACGTTACATCATCGGATATTTGTATACAGATGACTGGAAATCAAGTTCGATAGTGAGGGGACAGTAAGCGGAACTGACTACCTGTTTCCTTACTTAAACTACAATCCCTCTAAACAACAAATATAAGTTTATCCTATGTACGATTTTTCAAAAATGGAAATAGACAAGGGCGCTGGCTTCTTCTCTGATGCGCTAGATCTACGTATGATGTTAATACCACAGGACGATATTGTTGATAGCCGGGCAGCTATAAAAGTAATTTCTGCTGTTGAGATAAGAACAAAACTGTCTCGAAAAGATCAATGAGGATACTACCCATTTTCTTTGTCACTGCCCAATACACAAAACTTTAGATAGCTACAACTTACGTCCACGGCATTAAAGAGCTATCCTGGCTGATGGGCTCTAACGGGTATAAACAAGTGTAGGAAGAATTTTCTTCACCTTTTAAATTTCAAAAATATGTTAAATAAAATAGGACCCCACAAACAACGTTTGATTCAAAATTTAATTTAATTTGTTTGGGACTTTATTTCATTTTTATTTTGGGGCCTTATTTCCCTGGGCCTAATTTTGCCCCTCTTTACAACCTTTTTGTTTTTTTCAATTAAATCGAAAAGTGCCGATACTCATCTGAACTACTGGGATTCCTTTCCTTAAAGGGGAGATTGGCTTGCTATTTGTGTGGCTGGCTGCTTTATACCCTCTAAGAAAGTACCTTCCGTGGGCTAGTTCTATATCTCAGTCTTTGACCTACTTCTTGTGCAATTCAATTTCCGACTTGTGTTGTGATGACTTTTATACCTGTTCGTGCTTCAGTCATATGAGTGTCTACCTATGGAAATATCAGTCTGCTATGTCAGAATTGATGATGACATCAGGAGGACGGAAAAAAAATACTGTGAATCATGAGCAACGCCAAAAGCAAAAACAAGGACAGCCACCCTTGGAGTTCACTGAAACTTAATACCATCTGAGTTTCAAACCAACTACACCAATCTGTCTTTCTCTCTGTCTCTTCCCCTTTCCTCAAAACGCCCGTGTCCTAAAATTAGTATAAGGGTATTCATAACCCCTTTCACACGTGCAAATTATAAAAAAAAAAAAAAAATCTGCATGATCCGGACTGGTTTCAGAGCGATTCCCTTCAATTATGGACGTCATACGTAAATCTTTCTGTAGATATAATTTCACACAACACGTTGTATTAGGTGTGGCAGTTCATAGCTCATAACTCATCAGTCGCCCAGCATAGTTAATAAAACTGAAACCAAACAACGAAGGCGTATACTCACCACTTTTTTGAAATTTTTAAAATGAAATTCATAGATTTTCTTGATTCCTTGAAGCATTCACTACTATATTGCATCTGAGCAAATATGCAAGAGATAAATTGTCGACATCCTGAATAAGAAAAATGTAAATTCTTCACGAAAGCAATATTTTTTTCTTTCCCTGTGCACATCCTTGGAAATTCATGCTTCATTTCATGTACCTTGGTGTAGGTATGTTGGTTATCGTAAATAATACTTAGATGAAGAAAGGAAAGCGAACAAGTATCAAATATCACAAAAAATATATCCCACTCAAAATGCTTACTAGTTATAGCAATAACTTCAAGGATAACATTTTTTTGGCATCATTAGAAATTCTTTCCGGTTCTCACAGACTAGAATTAAGGTCATTAAATTGGTATTAAATATTGCATGCATTAGTGTTTTACTACTAGAAATACGTGATTAGATCCCAAATCGTCCATAAGCCCCCCACACATGACAATCAACATGGCCCAGATGACTAATAAAACTGAGCACCACTAAATCATTGGACACATGGTTATTTTTAAACATTTTTAATGTTTTTTTTCGTTTCGATTTGAGTGACCAACCTGACAAGGGCGCGACACATTTTTCTAAGAATTTCTAAATAAAACAAAAGTTTTTTTTTTGACAGAATTGTTTGGCATAGTTCAGTTGACTTAATGCATATTAAACTATTGGCAACATAACGCAATGTATGTTTATATTTATAGTTGTTGAGGTATAAATGAACGACCACTTTACGACTGCAACGAAGGCTTAATTACAACAAATTTTTAACGATGCCAACGTCTGTACCGCTTATGTAAACCTCTGCCTGGATTGAAAAAGAAAAATAAATTACATTGAGGAAATGCATTTGCAAATTAAATATCGCTGCGCATTGCCAATTAGCATTTCCAAAATGCAAAATACGATTGCCACTCGATTAAGGACTTGCTTGAGTGCAACACACTCAGCATAGATAATCACTGACGTTATTCTCGCGCTTATAAGGGCTTAATGGTATTCAAATTGATGTGCATACTGGTACACAATCGCATACGTATGCACAACGCATTTCGTTTTCATCGTTTACGCTACACGGTATTATGAACATTCCACAAAGTCACAGAGTAAGTGCTTTTGTGCTTTATGTTTTGCATTAAGGAAATTCAGTGGGAGTTCGCTGTTTTTTTTTTTTTTTCGTTTTCGAAACGATGGAGATGTTAATTGGAAAATTTAATGTCGTGCGTTGCTTTGGCAGCACATTTTTGCTGTTTCCATTGTTTAAATTAAAATTGTTGTTTTTTTAGGCCACGCATTGCGTAATGATTTTTATAATAGACATATGTTTTGTATTGCGATTTAAATTTGTTTAATCCCACTTCGAAAACTCCACAGCAAAAATGACAGCTTTAAGTGAAATATCTGACAGCGGAGGAGGTGCCATTGCGAGCCTACTTTGGGTAGAGTTTGCATGATGTTTGTTTTGTTGTCTATCCTGTAGGTTTCAGGGAGACATATCCGTACAGTCGGAAGTCAAAATTGTACGTATTTCTTATTCATTTCAATTAAAGAAAGGAAATAAGGGAAGTAAATTTTTTTTTATATTTTATTTTAATACGAAATATATTTTAGAAGGCTTTCAAGTTCATCCCTTGACCAAACGTCTGCAAAGATGACCACCTGGTCATTTTTTTTAAATAAAAATGGGGATCAAGGAGCTCACAAAATGTTACAATAGTCTATTCAATTATCGCTGAAGATGTGCCTCTTAAAGCAAAGAGCATTGCCACAAGAATGATTATTTTTACCTCATAATTAAAAAGTCAACAAGAAAATGTTTTTTTTTTTTTATTAAAAGAAATATGGATTCACACTTTTGTTTAAATAAATCAAGTCTAAAGGAATTTTAAGAATTCTGTTGATTTTTTATTACATACGGTCTTCAAGAGTTTGTCTGCTAAATCAAACGTTGCTATTTCTGACAGCTATATATACTTCAGGTGGTGAGGATCGGAAGAAATTCATGCATTGCCACCAGTGTTGCTAGATTATCCCAGTAAAATTTCGCACTCATTCAAAAATAGTATTTTTTACCAAAAAATAGCCTCTTTGAAGAATGTTTGGATAAAACGTTTAAAATATTACTTAATTCGCCAAAACTTAAAACAAGTGCTAATTGTGAGTTACTCGTACCTATTGATCTGGTGTATACACTGCCGGTCATTTGATTGCCCTCATAATGCAGCGGTAATATTTCTTCGGATCCATTTTTAAAACTTTTATTTTCACTTTTTCTCTGCTACCTGATGACAACGGTTTTGTTTGGCTTCTTAAAGAGGGACACTTGATTACCCTCATCAGTTTGTTTACAACAACCTTTAAGTCAATGAAATTCTGTTCTGTTTTATTGCTGCTTTTTGTGTATTGAAATTGTTTGTGTTTTTGTTGTATTCTAAAGAAGATGGGTCAAGTTAAAACACTAACTATTTTAGAAATTGTGCAAAATGTTTGCATTCAAGCAAGAAAATTATTCCAACCGAGAAATTGCTTAAAAAAAATGGTCACGCGTCCTAAAAAGATATTGTATCTTGAGGCTTCCGAAGAAAGTCCTCTAACCAATAAACAAAATTTCAATACAATCGGTTCAATTATTTAAGAGTACTCGTAATTTAAGAAAAAACAGGCAGAACGCCTTATCTGCTTTTCGTATGGATTAATAGTTACAGTTTTAAAGAATCTACATTTTAACATAAACCTGTATGTGTTTAACTTTGCTAACTTTGTTCACACACATGTTTTATTGAACAATTTTGTTTTCTCTAAATTATATTCTTTGACAGATACAATTGCGCCATAACCTAAACAAAGTAAACAAAAATCAAAATATCTTGTTAATGTCTGTTATAATGTAAAGGATGTCAGAAAATTCACGCAAGAAGTAATTTTGATAGAAAACACTGGTTTTTAATTAAAAATTGTAAATGTTTTATTGACTCATAAAGTATACAGTATGGAAAAATCGAGTAAATGGCCTACACGACTTTCCTGGAACATACGCACTCTTTTGTCGAAATTTTCCATGATCGTTTTACATAAATGTGGCTGAATTTCGTTGATACAGCGCTCAACTTGCTCCTTCAAGGCTTGGGTGATCGTGGGCTTGTTGGTATAAACCTTAGAGATCAAAAACCCCGAAGAAAATCGTCCAACGGCGTTAAATCGCATGATTTGGGCGGCCAATTCTGCTAATCAATACGGAAAATTACACGACCAGGAAATGACTCATGCAGCAATTGAATTGTTTTTCGGGCTATATGGCATGTGGCACCATCTTGCTGAAACCACATCCATATATTGCAATTTAGGCACAAAAAACTGGAATATCATGTCGCGATAGCGAGCACCATTAACTGTTATTGCCTGACCAGTCGCATTTTTAAGGAAGAATGGTCTGATGATGCCTCCAGCCCAAAATCCGCACCAAAAAGTGACACGTTGTGGATGCATTTGTTCCTCAACAATCACTTGTAGATTTTTTGAACCCCAAATTCGACAATTTTGACGATTAACAAAGCCATCAAGATGAAAATGAGCCTAATAGCTGAAGATGATTTTATTTAAAAATCAGCATCCACTTGTTGTCGTTTCAACGTGTGTGGTCAGTAGGCTTTAGTTCTAGTCAATTGCACTTTGTATGCATGAAGATGCAAAACTTTCTTGGGAATACGCTGTAGAATAGCTGCTCGAAATGTCCAATTCTTGACCACGGTGCCGAATTGATGTTCGTGGACTCTCAACAACACTCTCACGAACAGCTTCGATATATTGTGTTTAACGACTTGTTGGCCAGATTCTCTAAGACTAATTGATCCAGTCTTCCTGAATTTTCGAATTAATCTCTTCACAGTTACCCCCAGTTGATGAAGTTAAATCACTATTCCGACGATATTTTGTACGAAAATTGCGAACTGTATCTGCCAAACCTTATTTTTAAAATATTGCTCAAGAATGAAAACGCGTTGTTCTTTCGTGTAGTACTCCATTTTCAATAACCCTGAACTGTCAGCTGTTACGCTGTCTTTTTTTTTTTTTCGTTGGCAACACTTTACCACACAAATGGCGCAATATTCAAATCTTGCGTGAATTTTGAGACACTCTTTATTTATCTTGTAGCTTGTAGCAACTTGTAGCTTCTTTTCTTTAATTTATGTGGCTTTAATGTTCATATCTGCTATTTCTCCAAAGGCAAACAAAAAAATTCTAGATCTGGTAAAGCTGGCTCTTAGTCTCAGATGTGATCAGACTCTTAAATCCTCGAAAAATGCGGGGTCATCTGCTAACAACAAACGGCTATGATCATGTATCTCTAGTCAAACAGCAATTAAGGCTTTAGAATCGCCAATATTACGACCAACATTTCTAAAGCAATATCGCGGCTCTCTAAATGCGTCGTATCTATACTCCTTTCGTGCACTGTAGTAGACTATAGTAGGTTTGGTTTGCAGTCTCCTAAAGAAGCCTATTACGCCGCCTGTTGCTTTATAAGATTTATAGTCATTTTTGACACTAGAAGATGTCAGGAATTCAAGGGTCTTTTCTAGGTAGGCGATTTCATTAATCGAGATTCCGTCACTTTTGTTACAGGACCTACGAAGTAGATCTGTTGCAGTACATAGTGACCACTGCAAATTCCCTCTCTCTGTCTGATACCAATTTTAAAACTGGAAATGATGTCTAAATATATTTTTGGGGATACTGTGGTTGTCCTTTCAAACTCGATTATGCACTTCCAAGTTCTCTGACATACTTTTAATAATAGCCTTCATTTTCCCCATCACAATGGCTATTTGCTGGTTGGGTGCAAAGTTTGTAAACCGAATCAAGTTGACTATAAAAGTTGTCCCTTTCATTCCATTGTCGCGGTTTCTACCAGGATGTTAAATCCCCTAACTTTTCTTATTATATTCAAATTTAAAATTCAAATTGGATTACATATTCATAACTGAAAATTGGCATGCAAGTAGTAGATTTTATAACCTTTTTATTACATTTACATTTAAATTCCAACTTTGAGGATATAAAAGAACGGAAAAAGAAGTGAGAGAGTGAGATTGTTAAGGCAATTTTGATGTAGTAAGGGTAGATGGATGGACCTGGACACAATGGATATGTCTCTTCAAACGAAGCGGAGACATAAGAAAATAATCTACACAATTAAAGGAAGAAATAAGGTAAAGTAAAAGATATTGTATTATCTACGTGACAGAACTTCACAAACAAGGTTTTTAAGTTTAAGAAAAAGTTGAAATTAGATTTCTCTCACATGGGTAAGTTATAGCATTTAAGAGTGTTTCGCTTTTAAGCGAAAATTAAATTATGGACATATGTACATATAAAATGTGCGTACTACTCTGTGACTCAAATAGAATAAAAAAGTCTTATGTACTCGTATCTCACACACAACTTAAGATTAAATAAAATAATCAAGTATTTCTGCACTTCAATGCTCGTTAATATTTCTATTCCATTCAGATTTTCTAACAATTTGCTTTCATTGCGTACGTTTCAACCCAAATGTAGGTATCTACTCTATAGATTTCTTACACAAATGGGTCATATTCCAGGAAAATGATTTTTTTTTTTTTTTGTACAAAACGAGCACATGACAGGGAAATCATCTCTACGTGACTGATAATTTAGAATAATCAGCGAATCCTTACTCTAAATTTATCGCAATTTACTTCGTGCTATATTCGATACGGAAGTATGTCATCTTATGTGAATGGCATTTTACCAAATCTTGATTACGTTATTTATCCTCAAAAATATCTCGACGTTTGCAGTCTGTTGGTGTACCCTTTTTCAGGAAGAATATAACATGCCTTGATACTCTTAGTCTTCCAGTAGGTATTAACTATTTACAACTTTCAAGACATCAGAGTATTATCTGCCTTCAATAAATGCTCAAGAGTATTATACTTTTCGATTACCCTTCCTGACGCTTCATTCAGGATGACATTGCAGTTTGCATGAGAATTACTTTGTATTTGAATCGATTGTAGCTTATGGTGTCTTACATGCAATCACCAATGCAGTCATGCAGTCATGCAGTTGAATGGTGTTCCATTGTCATTGCTGATTCTTTGCTTGTCATGTTTTTTTTTTTTTTTTGTCCTCAAATTTACTGAGCTTATCTTCATCTGGTAAGGAGTTGTGTAATGTTCATAAAATTCGTTGGAAATCCCCATAGATTTGCTCTTTCTGATGTTATAAGTGGATGTCAGTTTAGTTGTCACACAACATAATAGACAGGTCAACAGGATAAAAAGTTTTGCAGACACAATGAATATAGTTTGAGGTTGTTTAATGTTGATTAAACAAATGATGGTACGATTTATGACATTTTGTGTAATGTATTCCTATATTTCGACTAAATATGCTTCATAAACTAACTGAAACGAAAACTCAAAAATAAGAATATTTGTCCAGTTAGAATGAACAGAAGAGATAAAAGTATTTTGTGGTAGAACACTAAACTTCAGAGGCTTAACAAGGTGGTGAAGTTATTTTGCATTATTGCAGAGGTGCTAAATCTAAGATTACGTATATATGTACATATACTCGTACATTCAAGCACATTTTTCAAGAGAAAAATCTTTGAGAAGGATTTGAAATGTAATGCAAACATTACTGGAAAACGAGCTATACCGACGTGAATACGAATAAAAAAGCCTTGGTGTTATACATTTATTTTTAAGAGAAAAGGTAATGGCATAATTATTTTCTTGCGAAGGTGTGTAACTTTTACTACATAAAAATATTGAAGAAGAAAATCACACCTTGAACTAAAATCGTCTCGGGATCCCAGAATATCCTGGCAGTGCATACTGAAGTTTTTATTTTTGAAATTAAATTCAAATCTTAACAGCGTTGTCCGCAAATATGTAAATATTATTGCCTTGAAAATGTCCAAGATTTATGCGTCAGTTAATGAACACTGCTTACGTAAGGACTTTTTAAAGGAATGTAGAAAAGAAATTGTTTGTCAATTATAAGCCTTCGAAAACCTTTTACGTTCTGATCCTTATTCCATACTATAAGTGTACAAAGCCTAAAGCTTTCTAAGTAGTCGAGGGGAGGTCAAAAGAGCCATATGTTATGAAAATTTTAGCTTTCTAGGTCGTTCGAGGACATCTGTTTGACTCGTCTGGTCATGGTGAGTAATTGCACTGCGTTATTCACCTTTCCTCGAACTCAAGAAACTTTATTGGTGCCTTGAAATCAGAACAACAGGATTTACGTCCTTAACGCCCATCATTTACTTTATTTCAAAATTCACAAAACTAAGAGAGTAAAACCTCAGAGAAAAGTAAAAGTACACGAATGAATTACGTGCTTAAACTTGCTAAACTTTTTCCTATTCTTCAACTATGTAGGCAAGGCAAATGATTTTTCTGAAAATTATTGAACAAGTTTGTTTATATTTCACTTGTTTGACATATAGCAAGTTTTTTCACAACCAAATTCCTAGTTGAAGAAATGTAACAACTGTGTTGGGTGGGGAAATAGGGGTAATTTGCTGTCTGCAAAGATTATTGAAAAAGTTTATTTACATGGCAACAAAATTGCTACTTTACTTACCAGAAAACAAATACGATCTCTACACTTATGGTTATCTGTCGGGATGTCTCTTTGTCAGAGGTGTGTTTTGATTTTCGAACTAAATAGTGATAGTTTTGAAGGCAAATGTTGGAAAAAGGGAAAAGAAAAGAAAATAAGGTGCACTATTGCACTTTTTTTGAAAAATGCTTTAAATATTGAACAAAATGTTCCAAAACTTAGTTCTTGCATATGTCAAATATTGCTTAGCTGTGGATTGTCCACAAAATCTTTATGCGAGAAATAACCAATTCTCAAAAATTCAAAAATAAATAAAGTGCCGTTATACTACATTTTTACCAAAATCAGACCAAAGTCTAATTCAATCCAAATATTAAATTTAAATAAAATCGATACTGCTATTTTCGAGAAAATCGATTTTTTTTAAAGTCAACCATAAGTAAAGTACCGATAGTTCTGAGGTTAGAATGAAAATTCGATTTCGCTTTGAATTGTGACCTCACAAACCGCGGATATGAAGTTTGGAAAAATCCGTCCAACCAGTCCAGCGCACATACAGACAGATAGAATTTAAAGACCCACTTTTTTGAGTTTCTATTAAAGCAATGTCAAGAATATCGAGATTGAAATTTGCACTTGCTCTTCTGATCAAAAAGTACACGGAATTCTTCAGTAAAATGAAAACGGTTCAATTATTCATCGATATTCATTTTAATCCCTTCAGCTCCTTCTGCGAATTCTCCTTTATCGCTTCAATCGTTTCAAAACGCTTTCCGCGAAGTGGTAACTTGAGTCATGGGAATAGGAAAAAGTCACAAGGAATGTCAGATGAATACGGAGCATGCGGAACGCTATGAACGTTGTTTTTGATCAAATAGTCGCGTAGAAGATTAGATGTGTGAGCCGGTGCGTTGTCGTGGTGAAGAAACCACGAGTTGTTTCTCCACAATTCTGGCCATTTTCCCTCAAACGCTTTAATACGTTCACGTAATACTCCTTATTTACTGTCTGGCCTGGCGGAAGAAATTCGAAGTGGACCACACCACGAAAACGGTCAACAAAGCCTCGATTTTGGATCGACTCTGTAGTGGTTTTTTTGGTCTTGGCTCGGATGAGAACTGTCATTCCGATGATTGTTGGTTAGTTTCGCTGTCATATTCATAGACCTATGTCTCGTTACCGGTGATGTCAAGTCACCGATAACATTTTGGCCCAAAGAAAGCGACGTCAATGCGATGCTGTTTCCGCAAAAATTGCGAAATTCGCAGAAAACAATAAACACCGATTTGTTTTCAAAGCTATCACGCACAAACTCCGCTCAAATATCTGTTTGAGCGCCAGATGACAGATGTACTAACCTAAAAAAAAGAAGCTTTTGACAATATCTCAAGCGCGGTTTGTTTGAATGGGAAATTTCTGGCACTTTTTGATCAGAAGGTACAGTAAAGATTAGAGTAGATAAGAATAAGGAACTTTTTTTATATATAAATACAAAATGTGGGTACTCGATGAAAGCTGGCAATGCCCAGATCCTAAGATTGTATAATATTGATATTTACTGTTTAGTAAACCGAAGAACGGCCAGAAAGTATATGCTATATGTATGTTCTTCCCTTTATTTCCGGAACTGGTAAACCGAATATTTTCATTGAATGTAGGATTGTATATAACCTTTAAAAATTTTGAAAAATAGTTATATTGTTGCAGATGTGAGTTTGCAACGAAACTAGGAAAATGTGAGATAGGCAAAATGGTGTCTATTGTCCATCATGTTACATTTCACCAAAACTCATGTAGATATTCAAAAAATTTCGGCGTAAATAGACCATAAAAGATACCCCAGAGCAGTGTTTTTCAAACTTTCCAAGCAGCGACCACCCTTGCAGCACTAACATCAAAAGTTAAAAATTCAGATCTTTAAAACGGTTGAGAATCTGCAAAATGTTACGGTCAGCTATTTAGTTATGGGTTATCATGGCTCATCTACTGAACTTGAGCACCTTACGGATCGCCACTCAGAATTTTTCCAAAATTAGTACAATTTTCGAATACGAGCATTGTAGTCATTCCTGGTTCAATAGAACTTTCTTCTTTTTTTCTCAGAAGGGTGAAAATTTCACTTTCTCACCCTCACAGATCGGGACGAAGAAACAAGTCCAAGGAGTCAAAAATTGCATACCTTTCTGAAGACTGATTCTAACTCAAAGATAAAATAAAAACTTGGTGATGGATTTCATGTGTAAAGAATTATACGCAGAAGTCTAACTTCTTGTGGATAAAGACAAAGGGCAAATACATACACTGAAAACGTCTGAGAGGGCCTAGTTTCTCATTAGCATCAAAACAATTTGCTGCCGATTTCATAAAAAAATGTTTAGTATTGTAGCTTTTTAATAGCAGTTTTTAAACCTCCCCACCTATTTATGGCTAAAAAGGTATATTTTCTAGGTAAACGCGCTCCAACTAGAAGACTTTATATAATAAGTGTGTACTTCTAAAGTGATCCATTTACAATAATACATGAATGTCATGCATTCCGCATGTCATATCGATTTGAAGCTAGGCGCATAGGGTGTTTTTTATGTTTCAGGCCGATGTTTTTTTTTTTTTTTTTTTGACTAACTATGAAATGAAACACTATTTTTTAATTTTCGTGTCTGTGATGTGACACCGTCCTGATGGAACCATACTCGTACATATGTGTTGTAGGGCCCAATCGATCCAATTCGGGCATCAAAAAGTTTTGCAGTACGTTACCAAACAAATGTGGTCCAATGATGTCGCCGACCAAATTTCATAAATTTCAGATAGATTTAGATTAGATTAGATTTATTAAATCTGCATATTGTACAAAATTTACATAAAAAAAAATACTTAAATCTTAAAGACATGGCTCAACGCCGTCTGCCGTAGACTTCAACCTTTTGGTGCAATTTGAATCATTTTTCAGTAATGTTTACTACTAAATTTTTAATTTTAAAAATCTTCTTCAATAATCATTCTTCTATAACCTAACGTTCATTCACAGTATGATACGAGAGCTTTCCAATTAGAACTGTTTAATAACTCCTTTACTTTTTCGCTCGACAATATGGCTTTTCCCGGAATATTGGGCAGATTTCCAAGAAGTGTATAGAGTTCTCTCTTTGAGATAAGTTGCAAATTGAGCAGAGTACCGGAAGATACATGCTATATTACGCTGTTAGAATCCTTAAAGTAATTAAGGGGACCTAGGTTGAACTGCAGAGTCCTATTGATCAAATTTCAGATATGTAGGTTACACAACATTTTACTAGATAGCGTATAACGGCACTTTATTTGTTGACTGGTTTTTTTGAAAACTTTCTATTTACATATCGAGTATGAAGCAGTCGATCTTGTTCGAAATCAATCATCCTACTACATTCCTAATATTTACACAGCCAAATGTGTGTTTATCAGGTACGTTACATCATTCCTGTGCGACTAGTTGCATTTTATCAGAAAGTGATAACAAATCTGACAATTTCTGTCACTTGTTTTTTTTTTTTTTGTTACGAATGCAATGGATAGATATCGATAGGTTTTTTTTTATAACCTCTCAGCATATGCAAATCTATAACGCTGTGACAGCCCCCCGTGATGTATATAGTAGCGGCCCATCTGTCAAGCTTCAACATGTAATGACAATTACTTCACTGAACCTATTGCAATTGTCCACGAAATAAAATTAAAAATGCTACTGGCGACAGCACGGCATGGACAAACGTGACATTTGAAATAAGTTTAGTTCACAATAGATGTAATTTTACATGGAGGTCATAATTCTGAAACCCGAAGTGATGTGACGGTAAAGTGACAAAAAGTTGTGAGTGTGAGCTGACATTCTGTCACATCTGCAATGGGAATAACGCTGAATATCTAAAGAATATTTGACATATGCGAGGTCATGGCATACCAATTTTTGGAAAATTTCCAAAATAGCTTTCTTCTTTTTAACGGATTCAAAAAAAATACATTTCAATGACATCTGAGAGAATTGCAAAACGACGTGCACTTTATTTATACATTAATATACCAGACGTCAGGGAATTCAAATAGCCCCAATTGGAGTAGAATTCCCATAAATGGGTGTGCCTTTGACGACATCTTGAAAAAAAAAAAAAACGCAATTTAACTTTTTCACGAACATCTCACTAAACGTAAATTTTAAAAGAAAAAAAATGTAGGACCTTTATTGTTCAAAACTAAATCTTCTACAAAAAAAAGGTCTTTACCAAGTTTTTCGTACAATGAATCATTTTCGAGTTGATGGTGATTTATATTTTTATTATACAGGTCAGTCAATCGAGTAAAGAACATATAAAGAGGAGGGGGCATTTGCTTCAGAGAAATTGTCAATGATCACCTCTTGTATGTTTGCCATCTATTTCACACTGTGATGGGGTACAATGACATATCTGCTGGAATCACTCCCTGCCACTGAATTATCATCTTCGTTGTCGGTGTGAATTTGACGATAGCCAGAGCAAGTGGACCTATTTGGTGTGCCTCGACCCGTCAGAACACAATATCAAGAACCGAGTAGTCTGGGAAATAACGATTGGGATACGAAAGCAGAAGGGGAATATATTCCTTTTTTGTTTCGGCTCTCATCTGGAGAAGGAAATCCCAAGAGTCCTTAACCGTACTCAGACCTCACACCGCAGCAAGGTGAGTGATCACGTATCACCCACATTGATACATAATTCACGAAGATGTGCTGTACTTTGTTAACAATCGCGAAAAGAATCGATTTCGTGTAGCACGTGGAAACTGAAGCTGAGTCAAAACGAATACAAATTAATTCCAATATTATTTTAATGTTCACGTGTAATACGTGGAATGACAAAATTCCAATTCAACTGATTACTATGTCTATTCCCGTATATAATATCTACAATTTTAGGAATGATTGATTCTTTCGCTTCAGTGATTATTCCAGGTTAAATAACACTTATGTATTCTTAAGCACCATTCTCTGAGGTATACTTGATACAAGTTGCACTCAAGGCACTTTTATGGTTGTTCATGTGACGATGCCATAAAGACTTCAAATGCCAAGTATGAGTGATAAGTATCTATCGGTACTTAAACTGACAATGCAACCCGCCAGTAAAATTGTTTACACTTGCGTATATGTACTTTTACTTGGCACTTTTGAGTTTTTATTCTGTGACCATTTCCTGCTTTATGGCGCTAATCCAATTAACTGTCGAATAAATTCTATTTATTTCCATTTAGTCCGATAGATACATATTCAGTTGAGTAAACTTTAAGTAACACTAATACATTGAGCCATTAAGAAATTCATTAAAATGTTCTAATTGAATTGATGTATTCAGAAAAGAATGGCTTTATCCAACCCATCCCAGCATCTCGAAGGACTTCCACTCAATTAATTTTATTTATTTTTCTTTTTTTTTTACAATTCAATGGCGTACGACAGAACCCTTTCTCATTATTTCTTTATTCTTTGATTGGTTGGTCGTGTCCTTTTCGTATTTTTTTTCATTCTTTACATAATGAGTCCTTATCTGCTGTACATTGAAATTAATGGCATGACGAATTCTAGACTTAATTAAACAGAAATTTGTTAAGGTAATTAAATTAAATGGAAAGCAAAAAAAAAAATGAATCCATGCGATCCTTTCGCTTCGAGTTATGTATGCCAGCACACGCGTATAAAACTCGTTTTATCATCACAATATCAAAAAAAAATGCAATATCCATATTTCTGTTGTTAGAATTTTAATTAAAAAATGAATTTACATGAAAAGAAGTCATTTCGTAGACCGAATGCTCAAGGAATTGTGCGCTTTTACTTGAAGTTGCATGTTTTTACGCAGAACTTTTTCAAGGCAGAAATGACACCATATGGAGAAAATATTTCATTTTGAAATGGATATGAAAGTCATAAGTTCTGTAGTTAGTTGCTACCGGATTGAAGAGAAAAAAACGCCAAAGCCAACTTCATACACGTGAACTATAAAACTTTGTACGAGTACAAGACCCTAACCTAAAAAAAAATCACCAACTACGAGTAAACTGAAATAAAATAGAGAGGAAGAGCGCGCATACAAAAACTCTGGTGGAGGTGTTAGGAAAATTAAGGATCATGTCCTTCTGTGACATTTTGCGTACTTATAAGACCATATCAGAGCAAATAATGGTGTCGTTTGTTGAACTTTATTATTTCGCATTTTAGTGTAATTTCACTACTACCATCTACCACTGAATGTGAAAAATGTTATCGAACATTTGCGTAAAGTGGCACTTGTGCCCATACATATATACTCGTATGTACAATTATATTGTTATGAATCTAAGATAGTTGCTACTGTTTTATAGAAAAAGGTGTCACACGGGAGTAATATAAAATTTGGGTAGTTTTATGGCAAATGAAGGACAAAGAATGGCCACAGGTATCTCCTGTCATCAACAGTAAGATGTGGGTTGAGATTTCTCTATAAAAGTGTAAAAAGTTTGTATTTTGTAAGAAATTTATTAGAGATGGTAGTTTTTTTTCGACATTGAAGGAGGATACCGGTGAGCGTGTGGGATTTTAACCCACTAAGGGGTTCATAACACCAAAGCTAATGGAAATTTTCGGCAGCCGCTTGATAATGAAATGTTTGTATGTCAAAAGCCTCGTGCGCAGCAGAGGTAATCTTCAAACCGACAGACGCACATCGATAAAGACAGCAATGCGTGAAATGGTTGCAGTATTGGATAAATCCATTCACTTGGTAAAAACTGTTGGTCATTGCCAAAAACTAGGCATTAGTTATTCACAGCCATAGTTGGAACAATACAAACGTATGGAGAATGGTAACGAAAATGTAAAGAACGACGGGAGCACTGAAGTCCAACACCTATCGTAGGCCTAGAAACATGCTCAATTTATCCCTAATGTAACTGTAACTACTGTCTGATCACTTACATGGATTTCAAAGGGGAGTACTCGATGCAGATGTCCAACAA
This sequence comes from Pocota personata, assembly GCA_963082735.1. NCBI lineage: Eukaryota > Metazoa > Arthropoda > Insecta > Diptera > Syrphidae > Pocota > Pocota personata. Next base: position 54,374,053 of record OY720430.1, read on the forward strand.
GGAGGAATGAGCGTCGAACACTGTCATCTTTAGCTCAGAAATCCAAATTTGGGCAGGTCAGAGATAAAATAAGGAACAGGATTCGGTATTTCCACCTTAACACGTCTTCTATATTCATGCAAGCCGAAGTTGAATTCTGTTGTGCATATATTGGGGCTGTGAGCAAGGTCATGGTAATTTAATAGGGAACAAAGAAGCCAATGAAATGATCATTATAAACAAATTTTCCCGATTTCGCAGCAACCACAGTAATAATGGCACACAACCTTTAAAATAAACACTCAGTGCGAATACAAATAGCGGGCACACGTCTGTAGAGGTTACATAATCCGTGGTCCTGATGGACTATCTGCCATAGTTCTAAAAAAATGTGTGAACTACTTGGCACAACCCCTCACGGATCTCTTCCAACTTCAGGCAATATTCCCCTCTTACGAGTACATAATTCCCTATCACAAAAAACTTCTAAGAATAAAATTTCCAACTACCGGCCCGTCGCTAAACTCTCCAAAGCATTGTTTATGGCACAATGTTTTTCCACTGCAAATGGAGGATGGCAGAGAAGTCGATGTAATTACCACCGATTTTAGTAAGATTTCGACAAAATTTCGCACAAAATCATCCTTCTCAAAACTTAAAGCTTTTGGTTTTCAGTCGGGGTTTATTGCGTGGATCGAATTCTACCTTGAAGAACGACAATACAAAGGCTTCTTGAGATGGTCTGTATCTGATCCCATTAAAGCCACCTCCGGAGTCCCTCAATAAATGACATTGATGTCAATGTCAATCATTAAAGATTCTTATTTATCTGTCTATGCTTTATGACGTGGAAATCTTCAGGAGTATATCAACCGACACTCGCCCACTCCAAGATGACTTCAATAGGTTTTCAACCAAAAAAATGTTCTTGAGCTCAATGTCAACAAATGTCAAGCTATCACTTATTCATCTGTGACGAGCATGTCCCTTCCATCACTTTATTGCGTGATTTGGCTGTTATCTGCGACATAAAACTCAATTTTCGTTGCCATATTGATAGCATTATTATCAGATTCAATTCTGGGCTCGGCTTAGTGAAATGTTGGCCCAAGAAATTCTTAAACCCTTATGTTACGAAATCCCTATACTTTAACTTTGTTAACCAGATCCTTGAATATACTAGCCAAGTCTGGTCACCCTATTACGATACCTATTCCATTCGAATTGAAGTTGTCCAACGCAGATTCATCCATTTTCCTTTACGCGGTTGAAATTGATTAGCGTATAGTCTCTTAAAATGTGTCGATAAGTCGCTGCTACACTTTTTGTGCATCAGCTATTAGCAGCAAACATCGATAACTCTGGACTGTGTAATCCAGTTGGAACCAATCTTCTTCTGTCTAAATTTTCACCACACTAATTATCTCAGCAACAAAACAGTGTCCAGAATGCTATGCGTGGCTAGTGGCCCGCAAAACATTTTTGATTTTAAGTGTAGCAGATTAACACTTAGAAACGCCTTTTATATCCTTATGTATCCTCTTTAATTTGTAATACATTTATATTAAGCTTAGTTTTAAGCATTTCTTCAATCCTGAAACTCTGTACCAGGTCAGGATGTGAAAATTGTCTGTTCGCCCTAAACAAACTCTTGCTTCTGAGAGTAGCATGAACTGCCACGCCATTCCTGTAATCCTTTACCAAGGACGGGAAAATTCCTGTTCAAGGCAAACGGTGAAGTACCTATCACTCCAATAATTACACAACAGTATTTTTAATGTTATATTCTTTTCTCTTCTTCTTTGATGGCTTCTTACATAGGGTAGCGCTAAGAGCAATCGTAAGCCTATATGAGCTAGCAGCTATGACTGTCTCACTTACCTAACATTACCCATTAAAACCAGCTCCTTATTCTAATGTGTGGTATTGCCTGCGTCTCCTCAAATGGAGCCTTACCTTCAAATTGTCAAAAGCTATGTACTATACAGTGATATAGGTTGGTCTATACTACGTTCATTGGTTGTCACAATTATAATTTCCATGATATCTTTCGGTATCCCGCTCTACGTGAGTTTCAGCAAGATGCATACGATTGACGAGCTTGATGTAATGTCATTTATTTCAATGAACCACTTCATATGTTTGCTCTTCATCAATATTGTTGGTGGCTCATCCATTATTGAAAGACTTGACACCGTTTTGACACTTTGTCGACTTCTCAGCTCTCCAAAGCACGTACGTAGCCTGAGCTCTTAATTTTTCTTAAGACTTCAGGGTATATCCTCGAAAGAACCACTATTATTTTCCAGAAATTCATGTTCTTCACTGGGGCGTGTCGTGAGTCCTGCTAAAATTAAACTTTGCTACTCCTTCCTCTTAATCTCGCTCATCTGGGTATGTAATTGTCCAAGAATGACCCGCCTTAACGACAGCATTTCCCCTTAAGTCCGTATTAACAGCGACATTCCCATGGTAAGTCTCGAAGTTTTTTAGTCCAGAGCTGTTTGCTGCTTTAGGTAGGGGAACGGTAAAGAATATGATAGAGACAAGCCAAAATGGGTATTATAATGTCGGTAGGCTCTACTAAGAGAGAACTTCTAGGTACGAAAAGAGAAATCCCCAAATGAATAGTAGCATTATCCACACGACATGGTAGCTTCAGGTTTCATCTAAAGAAGACGGAATGCCTGCAGAATATGCCTGAACAGGCTACTAATGATTGTAAACTGAAAAGAATAGATACCGCTGACATGAGAAATAGAAGTCAGAGAGGAGCTCCGGATAAATCCAGAGAATAACTTTGGGTAGGAGGCTCATGGAAGACAGACGAAAAGCAACCCGTTAGGTGGTCTTATTTCAATAACTATATTACATACAATGCTATAAAATTTGTCCGAGAAATACATTGGCACGTGGGATCCTTCAATACCGGTATCCTGTGAACGTAACTCGCTTTCAAGAACTCGCGTTTGGGTAATAAACCACCCACTTCGCAATTGTTTCCGGGGAATCTCAGAGGAATCAGGAAGTAATTACTTATTCCTTCCTCTTTTCTGATATCTCTTAATCGGAAGTGATGTCAATCAGTGCCATTTGCATTGTATTTTGATCAGGTATAACCACAGGTAGCTTTTTAGAAGCGATTTTGTTCTCGTGTTAAACATGGTCCTCCCCAATATAACCACCATTGATATGGGATCGACTATGCCTAAATTTCCAAGCTTCCTCAAGCGGGTCCTATTTGGTTTAAGGGGACACATCAGGAGTACTCGTATTTGCCCACTTCCATTAAAAGAGCTCTCTTATACATTTTTAACTAATTCTCTGGAATGGACAGAGAGAATTAGTTCGAAAATGTAAAGTTTTGTCCCAGTGCGATAAAATACTTGCAACATCGCAATTGACATGTCAAAACACTCAGAACCAGAAATGTGACAGCAACACAGAATTTGCATTTCGAACGAAGGTGTAGTAGAGTTGTTGGTGAAATATTTTCAAAAGGTAAAAGTTTATCCTTATTTTGTGCCAGACATGTCGACATACGAGTATGTGTGAGAATTAAATGCACTTTTCAGTGCTACAAATCAGTAGCGTATTCCAGTTTGCTTAGTGCCAGAACTGGAGAATTTCACTGTAGCTGTTCATTATTTTAACATGTGTAGGGATTTGGTTAAACTTTAATTTAAAAAAAAAAAACTTTACTCCTGAGACTTCCAAGTAGACAGCTTAACTATAGTTAATGATGTAATTTGCATCACACAACTTTTCACATTCGAATTTATTTACAAAGCAATTAAGCTCTGCATAAAACTTTGAATCGAGTAATCAATAGAAAAGTATCATATTATGCTATGCATAAATCCTCATAAAATGTCAACATTGTAATATAACTTTTTTATAAGCTGATAAAAATACCATAGACTCCTTATTTTACATTTTGACCTATGTACATGATCCCCTTAAAAAGTTAAAAGAGGATTATTTTATTTCCAAAGGATTTCCTTGTTTGGAAATTCCAAACTCGTTTTCGCATTACTCGTATCTCAACGGGAAGTTTTTTTTTTGTTCTGCAAATTATATCCATCCGGCTTACGCTTTCTGAACATGTGTACACTCTAAAAGCGCATTGTAATGGAAAGTTATGCTTCTGGTCGGATACGGGTTTTGAATCTCTGATACATTTTAAATTTAGATTAATTTTTATTACTACTGACATGCTTTTGATTTTGTAGCTCATTCTGAAATATATAATAGAATCGATTGTTGGTTTGACAAGCAAGCGAATACTCATACTCGTGGATCATCATTAAGGATGTGAATAACTGCCATGCAAATTGTATAAAACTTTTGCTTATTTTTTGCTGCTCAGTTTTTATTGATATTTTTTTTTAGTGAAAAGATGAAATAATACATATTTTAAGTGTTCTACGAGTATGTCACAAAACTTAATAAAATCCAAAATATAGAGACAGGTGCAGAAACTGACAGTGTTTGTTGTATATTTATTTATTATTTTGTGCTGAAGTGTGTAACAGCTCCGATTATTTACGATGACCTGACGTGACGTATCTATATTTGTACGCTGCGTATTAGATATAGGTATGCGTATGGATGTTTATTGTTACTCACTTGTACAGGAAAAGGTAGGGAAGTATTCTTGAATGAAATAGTAATAAGTCTGTGAACAACGTGTTAACTTTTCTGGGGAGAGGAAAGAGGAAAAACGACCGAGGTGAGAATCCCTGAGAATAATTCGAAAAAAATAGTTTTGTTTGCTATCTTATTCAGAATAAGATTTTTCATCGATTTTTTTTAATACATTTTATATGAGGCGGTTTCGATTTATTGCCGCAAGAATTCTAGGATTTTCACACTCTCCGCAAGAAAGCTGGAACTGTACACGGCGGTTTTTTTTAGTGTTCCGTACTAGAACACAAAGGGATTCAACACGTTGCATGTCTATCCGTCTATCCGTGCATCTGTGACACACTTGTTACTTTTGAACCGTTGGACCTACAGAATTTCGCACAGAAATAATAAATATTTTTAATGGGGGGTTTTGGGGGTATAATATACTTTCAAGAAAACAAAATGTTTACACCTCGTCATGTGGCATATCAAATTAAAGTATAACTTCCAAGGAGTTTGGAAAAAATATTTTTTCTTTAAAGTTCCTCGAGCAAAAAAAAAATACCCAAACCATGGCATATACTTAGGCGAAGACCCGACGGCATCCCGAATAAGGCAGTAAAAGCAGCTGTAACAAAGAGACCAGACCTCTTCATAACAACAATGCAGAAGTGCCTTGAAGAAGGAACCTTTCCTGAAAAATGGAAAACGCAGCATTTGGTCCTACTGCCAAAAGGAAAGAAGCCCCCAGGAGAATCATCATTCTATCGCCCAATATGCCTATTAGACACCATGGGCAAGATCCTCGGGAAGATAATCTATAATAGATTACTCGCAGTAGCAGAAAAGAAAGGAGCCCTCTCAGATCACCAATTTGGCTTCAGAAGAGCACGATCTACTGTTGATGCCATAAGAGCGGTAGTCGATATCGCCTAAGGTGTCATCGAAGGAGAAAGATGGCTCTAATGCACAAAGGACGTTGAAATCACATTTAACTCTGCGAACCGGTCGTTTATTAGAAGGTCACTTGCTAGGATGGATACGCCATATTACCCGCTACGGATAGTGACGAACTACTTCAACAACAGGAAGCTGAGGTACAATACCGATGAAGGGGTAAAATACTACAACGTAACTGCGGGAGTTCCACAGGGATCGGTTTTAGGGCCACTATTGGGGAACATCATGTACGACGGAGTCCTACGATTAGCGCTACCTGGGGGAGTAATGATAATTGGATTCGCCGATGACATTGCAGTCGTGACAGCTACAATGAAGCAATTGCCCGGATAAAAGATTGGCTAATATCCGCCGAACTAGAACTAGCTGACCATAAAACAGAAGCTGTTCTTATAACCAGCCGGAAAGCCGTCGAATTTGCCAACTTTCAGGTTGGTAACCAAACCATCAGGTCGAAAGAGGCAGTTAAATACCTTGGAGTAATGCTGGACAACAGGCTACGGTTTAAAACGCATGTTGATTTTGTTACCAAAAAAGCATCGCAAATGCAGGGACCTCTCTCGCGTATCATGCCTAACATCGGTGGACCTGGATACGCTCGAAGGATTCTACTCTCTAGAGTTATCACCTCTGTTCTGTTATATGCCGCCCCAGTCTGGGCGGATGCACTGAGGACGAAGGAGACCAAAAGGAGACTATCGTCATCATACAGACTCTGCTTTCGAACCATCTCTGACGAAGCTGCATTTGTCATAGCTGGAATGGTCCCCATCGATATTCTTGCAGATGAAATGCTGAGGATATATAACAGAAGAGCATTGAGTCATCACGACGCCACTGGTATCAAGGTGATATAAATTGAAGAAAGGGCAGCGTCACAGCTATGTGGCAAGCTCGTTGGGCTAATACAACAAAAGGCAGATGGACATACTAACTTATACCGAAAAACTTATAAGTCGAAAGCATGGAGACTGCAACTACCATCTAACGCAGTTCCTGTCTGGCCACGGTGGCTACCGCAAATACCTACACCGATTTGGACACGACAACTCACCATCCTGCCCGGAATGCCCAGGTGAAGATGAGGATACGGAGCTCGCAGTGTTTTACTGCACACGTTTCACGGCATGGAGAATTACTCTGCCAAGTCCGTCATTACTCCTCGACCATATGTTACGGTCGGAAGAGAATTGGATGGCAATATGTTCCTTCGTAACAACTCTACAAAAATAGCTGCGGAGAATAGAAAAGCTAAGAAGAGCAACTGAAGCAGCGGAAGAAGCTGACACAAGAAGCATAGCATAAACTGCTAACCAACCCCGCGAAATAATACCTAACGGCAGTCCCGCGGGGAGAGTGTTTGAAGTGTGTAGGGTGTGTGTTTAGTACGTAGGCGTATTCCTGGCATCGATTACTCAGGTTTGCGAATCGTGCATGCTAGTAGCACTCGGGCTATATTAGTATCTATGAAGATTACACATCCCTGACGCAATCCAAAAAAAAAAAAAACGTAGGCGAAGTCCGACTCCTTTTTTTATATATATATATAATTTGCGCACTCGAAAGGGAATATGAATACCCTTAAATTGTTTCAGGGCACGGGCGTTAAGAAAAGGGGAAGAGGAACAGAGGAAAAGCCTGTGCACGTTTAAATGTTTGAAGGTGATGTGATGGGGAAACACAGAGCCTGGTAGATCATTCGTGTCGTTCCTATCCCTATATTTGACAGTTCGACCGAAATTGGGCTTGAGGGTGGCTATTTCGCTGGAACATTTTTCATAAAAACGAAAAAATAGGGAGAGACACGAGACATTTCGACGATGTTCAAGTGAATATATGGAATTCACAATGTCTCTATCACCTATAAGTTTTAACGCGCTATTCTATACCCTGTTAAGAATGTGCAGAACGGTCTTGGGTGCACCAGACCAGATATGCGGGTTGTATTCCACCTTAGGGCGGATGAATGCCTTATAAATTGAGGCCAGATCAGACGGGGTAAAATATTTCTTGCACCGTTTAAGGAATCCTAGACATTTTGCAGCATTTTTGGCGACCTCGAATATGTGTTATTAATACACATACCGAGAATGGCAAGTCTTTCGGTTTCAATGATGCAAGTACCATCCATGGATAATGGTTGAGGGTTTTGGTTTCGCTTGAGAGACAGAAGACAGCATTGTATTTTGGAAGCATTAAATTCCATTCTGTTGGTTGAACCCCATTTGATTATGCTGTCCAGGTCGGAATTTAATGTGTTTAACATACTCGTACGTTGTCGTTCCTCTTCTACGGCCGAAGAGCAAGGACGTGAGTTAGGGAACGAATAAGAAAAACTGAGGGTACTGTCATCAGCGAAGGAACGTATATGAGTAGTTCTCAGTCAAATACGACCATAGCTTTCTCTTTTTCTGTGAATTGACGAGGAAGCAAAATTGAGATACATTTAAAATAAGTTCGAGGCCCGATTTGCACTTTTTTTTAGAACAGGGGGACAAGTGCAGATTGGCTTATTTTGAATGGGTTATGCTGGTCTAAACTTTCAAGCAGAGTCCGAAAGTTGGAATGACAATATTTGTTATACAGTATGACAGCAATTAAGACTTTGATGCTCTACGTGATGTATAAATTTCTTTGATTCTTCTGTGAACCATTATGCAGCAAATTTGGTTCTAATTGGTTATTTTTTTTTTCCTGCAAAGCGAATTAATTGTTTATTTTTAAGGCAATTTAAACACTTTAATTGAGTATTTAAAGTAAAAAGTGGAAATAAAATTTATGGGCCTAAAGAAGCCTAGAAGGTGCCAAACGAAGACTGGCACTTTAATCCTAGGTTGGGTTAGGTTGAGGTGGCTCTCAGCTAAGAAAGCCAACACACTTAGACCAGTAATACGAGTATGTCCATTGTGATACCACATGGGTTTGGAAAGCGGCCTGTAGCCCACTCATTGAACCATTTAGAGCTTCTGATGAAGCGTAGAAGGTCCCTAACGTCTATTTTATTCAGATCATTTAGGTCGTTAAAACAGAGGGCTCCTAAGTGGAGTTTCCTTCTTTGGGAGAGAGCTGGGCAGGTGCAAAGTATGTGAAGAATAGTCTCCTCCTCCATGGCGGACTAATTTTTCAAAATGGCTGGAAATCCGCTATCGGATTTTTTGTAATTTTTTCGGATAACATCAAAAAGATACCTTTTGTATCATGCCATATATCGTGGTCATTTTATGTATGTATTATCAAAAATATAAATCATGATATCGATAGATATTAAACAACTGTAAAGATTTTGTTTCAAGTATGCAATATTTTTCACTTTTTTAGTAAAATGTTTATTCAAAACCTCAAAACAATGCAATGTAGATAAATTTTCAAATTGAGAGCAACATTTGAAGCTAATATTGACCTCTCTAACGTGTTCCGTTCAAGGACAATAAGCATTTAAAAAGTGTTAAGAAGGTTTCATACCCACAACCGGATTTTTTGGAATTTTCTAAATTATCATCTCCAATACATAGGTCTTGAATCTGTTTCAAAATATCTCAATTTGTTGTTTCAGATGTTTAAGCTTGACTGGACTAATTCTAGAAGAACCTAGATGCGTTAAAAGGCATATTTTCTACGTACTATAATCTCAGTAAAATACAAACATTAGTACAGAACTTTTGTCTTAAAATTGAAGGTGGAAAGTTGTGTTCAAATTAATGAATCGAAGGAAATAAGATGGACTGACTACGCGAGAGAAAATTGTTGGGACACTTGACTTGCCCTTAGTCTCTTCCCTTCCCTACACGCCTTATTTACTCTTTCTAGAGCTGTGAGATTCTTTTACCCATATTCTGTCTAATAAAGAAAAAAATACTTTTTTTTAGAAAGGAAAAAACAAATTATTTGCATATTTTCAGGGACAAAAGTGTGAAAGATTCATTCTATGAATCGATCCAGCATTAAAAGAAGTCATTGAAAATGTGAGCTTTGAATATGTTTAGAATATTGATGCTCTTGTTTATATTTCAATATCTTTGTCACAAAATGAATAAACCTACAAATTAATTATTTAAATGACGCTAAAGTCCATAGCGAATGTGATACATATGCGCTTCGCCACTTCTTCTGATTACGTGTGAAATAAGTATACGCGAGCAGGCGCACAGATTGAATATTAAATTATCAAGATGTGACGTGTATGAACTCTGAAATTTGTTAGTGTTAATACGAGTGCCTATAACACAAATATTCAATAGAATATTTACCATGAATAAAATACAAAATTACGTAATTGTGAAGAATATACGTACATGGGTTTTTTTGTACTAAATTCGAAAATGTATCTATTCTACAAAAAAAGACACACTAAAATACAAATTTAGTCGAGCAAAGTTAGAAAAAAATTATAGCCCTTAACCATGCCCACAATCGCTTTGAATGTAAATGCAGTTTTTAAAAACACTTTTCCACAAGTTTAACTAAATACAGCACATTCAGATATGAGAGAAAGTCAAAATAATGGTTCACTCAATTCTATCTGTCTGAGCCTTAAGACGGATTTACTTAAAACGTTATACCTGGGGTCTGTGCGGTCATAATTTAAAGCAAAATTCGGAAGTTCTTTCGAAACATCGATTTTCTCGAAAACGGCTCTCACATTTTTTTCATATTTCAGTTAGATTAGATAAATATGTGCTATCAGATAGCATACCAGTTAATAAAATGGTACTCTGCCGACTTTCTTTCTAAATCAACTTTTAGACAATATTTGGAAAACTATCAAAATAATTGTTTTTAAGTGGATTTAAAAAAAAAAACTATTTTGCTTAAATTTCATATCTGAATAATTTCCAAATTAACGACACATTAGGTGTAAGCAAATACGATCAAGTGATGCATTTTGCGAGGGGCGTCAAAAAGATTTTTTTATGTAAATATTTTCCTATTATGGAGTATGGAGTTGACGGTTGGATATCTTTAAGCTATCCCAGAAGCCTTGACAACTTGCACAGTGTACACTGGAGTATTGTCGTGTAGAAGCCTTGACTGCTTTCTTTAGTCGACACAGGGTAGCAGCATAGACTATACCGTCGATGTTTCACTTTTCCCTTTGTATTGTATCAAGAGGGTTAGTTTATCGTCCCAAAATACTGCAAGAATTATCAACTATTTAATTTTCCTAGTCCTTTTGCCCGCTTCATTTAAATCTACGGCTACTTGCATTTCTCATAAGTAAAAGCTTTCTCTTATTCTCCACATTAATGCTGAAGTAAAATAATAAATAAGTTAAAATAGCGTTACCATCGGAACTACTACTATTTTGTACTATCTTTCCATAGTTTTCCAAGACTATGTACTATCTTTCTGATCAAGCACTTTCTCGGTTTACAGAGCGTGCCTTATATAAAAATATAATTAGACTAGCTTTAAAACTTGTAAACTGCGATTAAAGCATCATTAATTTTGACGCAACTTATTATTTGCGTATAAGCTGAAATTCGTAAGCCTTTCACTCAAACTCACTCCTAGGCTGATGCTTGATGCATCATGATGATGTAATGAGTTCTTTTTGCATCTCACTCTTATGGTGCTTCAATTTTGGGATCCTTGTGTACAATATGCTACCTGTGCTTTTCACACTTGTGGATATATAATTTGTAACACACTACACAGTAGAACCCCGAATATACGAGCTAATAGGGTCTGAGCAAGGCTCGGATACGGAAATTATCGTATAATTCGGTATTTAGTGAAATGAAAAGAAATCGTATCTACGAAAGATAACGTTTTCTCTTACAGCAATAGTCCAGAAAAGGGACACCTTTTTTATATACTATCCCATAGGAGAAGTTTTATACATAAGCGGAAGCATAAAATCCGCCCACAAACCCGCCTACTTTTCAAAATATAAGATTATTCCAATATTTTTGCTGGGAACTGAAAAATATCACCTTAGCAATCTTTCTCTACAATTCGCCCATACATTGTACAGGGACGCGCAACATTTTGAGAAAGTTTTCTTAAAAGAATAAAATATTTTGTTTTTTAAAGCTACATATATTCGGTGATGGTTAATTTTTATTGTGAAATCTCATTAGAATGTGTGAGCTTCGGTTACAAATGGTAGCTGCCACGCCCATTTTTTTCCAAAAGAAAAATTTTCATAGAAGAAAGATGTCATTCCATTTGAAATATAAAATTAACAGCGTCATGCCCGCTTTATAAGAGATGTGTTAGGAGATAACGGGAGGGTATCATACGATCCTCTCCAGACCGATAACAACTTTTCTGTATGTTTAGTAGTTGGTTTTATTTTAAGTACTCATTAAATTTTATAAAGTTCAATGAAACACAAACACAACAAAAAGATATTCTACTACATACATATTCAAGTCCTATTTAGAGAAAAAATAATTTACCTCGAGTAATTATCGGTCTCGGATAACTGAGGTTCTACTGTATTTTAAAAATAAAAAATCTGGCACTCACATATCGAAACAAAATCAAAGTCAAAAAGCATTAAAAATTATTCGACGAATAAATGACAGAGCAAAACTTTGTTTTGAAATAAAATAACAAATTCTGCCTGAATATTGTTTGATGAAAAAGTTTTCTAGAACAGACTAATTTACTTACTGTTCGGCCTAAGTTTTTACAGCCGCAGTTAAAGTCTTGTTTTACGATGTTGCGGATTAAAAATTCTTAGTCTATTTTATATGAAGAAAAAATCACTAGTGCTAGCGGCCAAAATGGCTGTCAAACGCCAAAAGAAAAAGAAAAAAGAGGTTATCTAATTGCGCATGAGGTGCACAGAAAAAAGGCATTTATGCTACTTAGTGTACATTTGTTGCATTTTACTTTGCCTACTTAGTGTACAATTCTTTAAAGTTGATACTTAATGATGGTTGGATTGGTCGCAGGTAGATGGCGTTAACACTTACATTATATTTGATATCTCACAGTCACAGCGTCGAACACTTATTCGAGACAATTTGTCTGAAACAATTTGTTCGAAACATTTGCTTTGACCTGTGGATAATCGGCCGTGCAAAGTTTCAGCTTCTGGAGGGCGCTAGGAAACACAGTTAAGTAGGAAAATTCTCAGCAAATAATATATACATGAACAGGATAGGTATCAGTCGTTTGTTACATATATTCAATGTTGGAATCATGTGAACGCAGCTTTGCTACCCACACAACTCGCATTGTATCAGAATAAGTTTGATCAATAGAAGTTTATCCCTTTCCAATGTTTAGATATTTCACAAATTTACATCATAACTTACATCATACATCTTGCATATTTCATTGAGTCTTGTATTTAGTATCAAAACAGGCATATAAATCGACAAAGTGGTGGTACACACATCAAATTAATATTGCAGTATGCCTTCCACCGTCGACATTCGATTAATCTGTACTCGTATTTACCAAACGACTTTGGTGAAAATCCATTCTGTCTAAGATGAATGACATCGAAAATGGGTGAACTTCCAATCTGTCGGCAATTTTCATTGTGTGTACTCCCTCAGTCCTTGCTCGGTGGCGGTTGGTTTGGTAGGCAAAAGTGGCTTTGATGATGTTACGTCACTGGAACCCTTGTCCTTTTTATCTGTGTCTGGAGAAGGCATATTAGATAGATTTTCTCTGAGAGATACTACCTATAGATACTGCCTAGTGCCTATAGACTCGGTTTACTTCTGACATGCTTCTGCGAACAAACATTAAATTGTTCTTTTGAAAAATAAATTTCCCACACGATGGTGACCTACATTTCGTAGCGGATTAAACAACATTCTTCAATTTATCCATTCGGTTACACTCATATTTACTACACATTGCAAGTCATCCGAATGACTTAACACGTCATTATGCAAAATTCAGTATAATGTAAATTTTATGGAAAGAGGGTAGATGCCTACTATCTGCCTACCCCCATAAGTCAATGTGTTAAACCATTCTTCTTCTTATTTTATTCATTTCTCATTTTACATACCTCCATGACAGCGCATTAACATATTATTATTTACCCGCAAGACAAGTCAAGGGACAACTCTCACTCTGACATCAGCCAAAGTCAATTTGTAAAACAATCTAAAGAACATGCTCATACCTACTGGTCGGAGATCAAATTCGTTATAAGAGTAATAATGGCAAAGACAAAATAATACAAACCAAGTCATTATATAGCGTCATGGTAGGCAAATCCCTGCCTACACACTAAGCCGACTTTCATTTATATGAGAATTATTTGTACAATAATGGTCTTTAGTGACATAAGAAACTTCAGTATACTCGTATGTACATGAACATTAACAATACTCATGTGATGGTTTCCCTTATTTATTTCAATATCTGGGTATATAAATGCTATACGCATTTAGATAATATCTATACAAAGGTATACGACAACAAATTAATAAAATACGAGTACGAGTATCTGTCATCGATTTTAGTAATCTAAACAGTTCACATTGCTTAGAAAAAAATAATAACTCTTGTTTAACAAAATAATTTCAATTAGCTGTACGATTATCGTGGTAGATAAGGACACATTTTTCGAATAGATTACCAGACGTGTGACATAAATAGATTAGGAGAAAAGGAAAGCTTTCTATCTTATGGCAGTATTTGCATTTCATAATTCTGTTTAAACTTAAACATGAGGTTGTCACATGTGTATAGTGTGATAATGTCACTTCAGCTAGTTGTACACACTTTGAAAGTTCACAAAAAGATACAGATATTGATTTAAGCCAATTAATTGGTGACCCAAAGCATTTACAAAATTTAATTACCGAGCATGGGTTGGTTATCCGAAAACCATAAAGGCTGGAGAATAGCTACATACTGACAAAAAGCAACCCTGTCAACTGCAGAATTTGAGGTATCATTTCATTAAAGGGATTGGGTCGACTATGGAATATGATGTTGCGAAATTCACTCTCATGAAGGCCTACATACATATGTGACCATTAGGTTTTCCATCTATAATGGGAGAAGTAGTGGAGTTTGGGTCAATGTAGAGAGAAAAGTGAAATTCAAGGATTCAGGCTCGGAATTGGGGTTGTGTGTGTTTGGAAGAAGAATACTCACAATACTCGTATGTTATATAAATAGCACAGTATGCTGTTGCCTCAATTCCGCTATACGAGTACATCCGGTATATAGTACTGTTTCATTTGCTTTCAGTGTGGAGATTGGGTATTTTTTGCTTCCTGGGCACAAGCAATTACTTAAAACATAAAAGCCAAGTTCAAGTTCTGGAATTTCATAAAAGGTTCGCATTGTGAAGTTTTGATGGCGTAGGTAACTATTTCTTTTGCAAAAAATATGATTGTTGAGTAGAAGGAAAAAAAATGTAGCAAAAAATACTTTCAATTAGTATTAATGTGCGCACCAATGTCAAAGGACATCCATTCTGTTAGCTCACAGCCGACCACAACTTATTTAGGCTTAAAGGCTCCTTTGTTTTTCATGGATCCTCATTTATAAGTGTATGCTATAATTATTTGTAGGTTTTTAAAGTGACCACAGAACAATTTTTTTAGACATTTTAAAATGGTTTCTAAATGGACGTATTGCTTTTTTTAATTATATTTTTTAAAGCTGAACTCGAAGAAGTCTGCTAAGAAAAGCATTAGCGCCAGCATTGCTGAGAGTCCTCGGAATATCTTTAACAACTGTTCTACTGTAGACGCCACTCAAGGACTGTAACAATGTTGCTTGCACCGGTCTTAGTGAGTCAGTCAGCTATTTAATTTCCCATGTGTCTTCCGTGAACTAGGATCTAGTGCAAATTGATCAGGTTTTTCTTTGCTGAATCCGAGAGCACCATATCCGTCTTAAGGATTGGCTTTAATTTCACCATAGCTGTGGCGGATGTGGTGTGCAATATTACTCTCATTCACATTGGCAAGGATTTCCGCCTCGAATACAGTGGCTGCTTGTCTGTAGGAAAATATGAGCAAGTGAACCCCCAGTCTCGTAAATATTTAAATATTCATATACGAGTACATAATGTTGACAGCAACGCGTTTTACTTACATATTGCAAGGTCTAACAAAGGGAGTGTATGTGTAGCTGCCAACATGGGTATTGCATAACTACGTTGCATTTATTGCGAAAAGAATTGTTCAAAAACAATGTGTGGCCAACGCAAAATTTTCCTAACGTAATTCGCTTGAGCACCGGTAAATTGCAGTGAAATTCCCTTGTGGTACCGTAAGTATGGCGTTGTTAGAAAATGTTGTGAGTTGAAATTTTTGAAATATACATAAAAATATGCATATTCAGATTCCGGTTAATGGGAATCAATTTTGACTGTGAATATCTTAAAAACGACGAGTCCTACGAAAATTGTATTTACGGTCAAAATTTTAGGCTTCCAAATTCTCTACAAGACAGATCCGTAAAACTTTCAAATATTTAATGGATAAAATCTTCCAAAATGTTTGACTGTTGGCCGGGCGCTATGAAAAAAATATTTTTCAGTACGAATATCTCGAAAACGGTTCGAAGAAAGAAATCTTCTATAATTGGAATGCAGGATTTTTTTTTTTAAATTTTCGAAAGGTACACAATTTTTGTTGATAATGGAATCGATTTTGAGTACGAATGTTTTATTAGTTTTGAAATTCTCAATAAGAAGAATGCGAATTTTTAAAAATTTAGTTTTCAAAATTAAAGTTGTGTATTACCATTATTCGAATTTTTACAGAAAACCTTGGTAAGCAGTTTTATTATAAACGTCTAAACTACTTCAGATATGAACTTTTATAGAAATTGTTGAAGCCGTTTTTGAGAAAATTGAAATCTTTCAAAATTGGCTTAAGTAAAGTGCCGTTAATGTTGAGGCTAGAATGAAATGAGCCCACAGACTCCGGATATAGAAAATCTGTTCAACTCTTTACTCTGCAGTCCTAGGTACAGACAGACCGATAGACGGACTGAATTGCGATATTTACCCACTTTCTTGATTAATCCAAAATGTTCACAAAAACAATACTTACCTTATGGGATGTAAAAATGAATATATTAATGATCGAAATTTAAAGTTACGAAATTATCTACAAAATAGATGCGCAACGAAAAGTGTAGCACGAAGTTTTCGAATCTGTTGGCGATTAAAAAATTGCAGAACAGAGAGACGTCACCAAGTGACAGTTCTTCTATAACAACATGATTATAAAACAAACAACACTAAATTCGATGTTTTTTGTAACTATAATATTAAAATCAATACAATAAAACAAATACATTGGCAAATTGTATTTCGCGCCAAAATCTAAAGTAAATAACAAAAGCATAAATACTCTTAAATGTAAAGTCAAAGTACATTCGAATAAAAAACTTTATAACGTTTAGTTCGGTGCGTTTTTCTTTCATTTTACTTTTACATATATCTCTTTGTTCTTAAGTCTGGAAGTAAAGTCTATTTTTATTAATAACCCCAAAGTACAATTCCATGGTAAAAACAGAATCTGTTCGTCTCTATGTAAAAAACTGTTAAAATCGAAATGTTAATCTTTGAAATTCCCTACAGGATGGATTCCAAATCTTTCAAAATTTTCGAAGATTGTAGGAACACATTTAAAATGTCGACTTTATTCCTAATTAAATGAAAATAACCTCCCAGTTTAAATGTAGATCCCGAACCCATATGGCTCGAGCTACCACTGTTCAAATATGGAAGAGTACTTGTCAAGACCAAATGACAGGCTTTCCTCGATAAACTTTCCAAATACTGCAGACCTATATCCAAATTGTATCTCTTAGAATTAGAATTAATCATGCAATATATGATAAGGTAGTGGACTGACCTTTTGGTCTAAGTATCATGTTCCCTGACCAAACATTGTCTCCAGCTCGTTGTTGGTGGTTTAGTTTAATAAATATAATTTTGACAGACAATTTATCCAATTTTTGTTCACTACCTAAAGTTTGGCAACCACTGGCTTAATAGTATATGTACAATATATGAAATGTGAATATCCTCCCTTGAATACGTTCTTTAAAATCAATGCCAACTTTTTGAACTGCTTTATGATTATCTGTATGATACCTATCTAGCGCTTAAGTAGCTGAATTTAGAAATACTGTGCATCGTTAGAAAAAAAAAGTATTTCATTATTTATACTTTGTAGTTAATTTATAATTAAAACAAAGATGTAACTAAATAATAATTGCGTACAACTACAAAAAAAAATTAGTTTAAAAACAAGAGCTACATAGTATGTGCTTGAATATGCCATACCTAATTCCCAGAAGCTGTATAAAAAACATTTGTTCATCAGCAGATGGAAAAACAGAATTTTAAAGTTGCAGTAACCTAATATCACCTACCTACACACATGGAAATCAAATTACTTAAAAATATCATTAATGTGCGGAGAATAAAATTACATTTGTAAAAGAGAGTCCATAGAAATAATTTACATCCTTCAGTCTGCATTATATCTATTTTAAAGGATATCAACACGAACAGCGTTAAATTATTTCCATCTTGCTTTCAGATATAATTGCAATCCCCCCGAATAGGATATCTACGAGCACAATAAATAATAATATAATTAAGAAAAGGTACATTCAAAAGGACCACTTAAAAATTCTGTCAACAAAAAAACAAAGTAAAAATATGACATCCAATGCCTGAAGGCACTCTATCCGCAGGACTTGTAAATGAAGGCAAATGAAAATTTATGAGACATTTTTCATAAGTATGGGCGGAAATATTTCTGAAAGATATATCAAATAATAATTCTATTTTGTTCCGCCTACGACATTTGCCTTTTTTTTTTTTTTTTTTTTTTGAATTTGAAAACAGCCCAAGATTAGTTAAAAAGTTGAGGCTATGTTTCGGTTTACCTTTTGAAATTTAAGAAATTTTAGTGAAGTGATTCACATATTTAAATCTATTAATATATATAAGTAGCGGTAAATGTCTCGTTAGTAAGAAATAAAAATGGCAGCGGTTTCCCCAAAAGAGTACAATTTCCATATTTATACCCAATGGGTGGTGAATGTACTTTTTGTCATTTTATTCAGGCAGGATTTCCATTGAAATTGTTTTTCTTTTGTATTTTATTTCTCAAATTATTATCAATTTAAATACAGAGGAGGCCTTCTTTTTTATGCTCGGGACGCAATAAAAAATTTTATTTTATTTATTTGGTTTGCTAAAGAGAAGTTATGTTTAAAAATAAAATTGAACACAGGAAATGTCAACTGCAGACCAAATGTCACAATAATGACCGAGGTTCAACTGAAATTTAAGCGCATGCAAATATTTAGAAGCAATATTATCTAAAATACCCAAATTTATTATGTACTTTGAGTTCTGTTGTCATTTTAAACCACAATGGTGGTAATATTTTATTTAAAAGGTTTCCCTAAAGACGTTCTTTTCTGTATGCGCAGTTTTCATGTCCTTCGTTACTCTAATTTAGCCATCAGAGGATACTTTGAATGAAAATTTCGTCATACATACATGGGTAGTTTTACAATCTCGCATTAGACTGGTCGTTAAGATGTGACAACTTAAAGTTATAAATACTCCCTAGGTTTCGTTACGATAGGCATACAGGGTGTTTTATAATTTGTGTCGTTTGGCTTAGTTCAATTGGACTTTTTCAAAGTAGTCACTAATTTTGGTTCACATTTAGAAACCAATCATCAAACCAAAATTACTACCATGCCTTCGGTATCAAATCAAACTCGATAAATGTCCCTGTTCGGTGTAAAAGCTACGCATGTTTTGGCTTGGTTGGTTGGTTGGTTTGAGAGGGTGAGCTTATGCTCTTCACTTAGGCCTCCATTGGGCCCGTTGTGTTCCCCTCATCTGCGTAACTGTAAGGAATAGTGATGTGTTTTGGGAATTATGTATTGAGAGGATTTAGGTCAAGGGATCATGGGTAGTATCAACTATATCGTATAGTGATCGGGGAATCGTAGTGTTCGTCTGGCGAACTCCAGTATATCCCCGATTCCTTTCTTATTGAGGTGTGTAATATCCGGAATCCTTGGAGATCCCAGAATTTTTAGCCTTAGCCTCGCTGTAGCGGGGCAGTGACAGAGGAAGTGTTCTATATCTTCCTCCTCCTCTTCACAGTTGGCACAGATTGCTGTATCAGCTATCCCGAGTCTGAACGAATGTTTGTTGAGATTGATGTGCCCTGTTAAAAGTCCCACCAATGTTTTGGCTTACGCCAGTACTTATCAAATAGTTAACAGTCAGACCTGCTTTGCGTGCCGGTACATTGTCGTGGCATAGGTGCCACAAGTGTAGCCCAGACTTGTATGGGATTCCATCAATAGTATCTTGAGAAAGATACTGTTCCGTAAACCACGTAAAATGACCTAATGCCTTCGCTAAACTCGTCTTTTAAAAATATGGGGTTGAGTCGGAACATCCTCATCTTCAAAGATCCATACCTTGCTCTGGGACTTTGTTTGAACTGAGTAATAATAGAGCCAGGTCTCGCCATCTGTTGCAAATGAAATGTTGTCCTTGGATTTTCCATTATTGAATTTCTTTATTATATTCCGTGCCCATTTCTCTCTGTAGTGCTTTTGCTCAGGCATAAGGACATGAGGTATGCAAAGAGTACAAGACTTCTTAATTTTGAGATGATTTACCAAAATGCTATGTCCTCCACTATCTGGTGATTGGTCACTTTGATTTCTGGATCCTGGCCACCATTTCAAGAGTGGACACTTCATTTGGAAGACCGGTATGGAATTGGTCGTCTAGGTTAGCAGGTTACACCGTTTCCTCCTAAATTCTAAATATCACCTCTGGATGGTTTCAAAGGATGCTAAAACACTCTTCGGCACTAAGGTCGCTGAAAACGCATCGATTTGATTCTGTCAAATACTGAACAGCTCTCATTTGAGTGACCATGGTTTCGAAAGTATTGGGAGTATATCAATTAGTGATATACTATTGAGTGAGCAAAAGATTAGTTGCATACGACAAAAATTATGAAATGCTCTTTTAATTATTTTTAGCTAAAATGAAGCAGAAGAATGAGTCAATTGATTTAAAAACGCTGAACCAAATTTCGTAGGTGAAATAAGAAAATCTTTTTAACAAAGCAACTTGTCAAAATACCAATATTTTGTTGATATTTAAATAAAATTCACATACGGTGTAGTAAAATTTGAGAGGTATATGTGTTCTTCCTGTGCTCTTCCAGCTGTAGCCAAAATAATAGCAAAAATAATTCTGGACCAAATTAAAGAGCATTTAGATTCTACTCTCGCTATCGAACAGGCAGGCTTTCGCGCTGGATCCTCCTGCATCGACCACATAAACACCTTACGGATCATAATCTAACAATGCGTTGAGTACAGGTCTCCGCTTGAATCGAGATGCTATTTGGCTGGCCTTGCGCAGGAGAAGCATCCCGGAAAAACTTATTACTATTATCAAGGCTACATACGAGGGCGGTAAGTGTCACGTCTTACACAACTGTAAAGTGTCAGAGGAATTTGGTGTCCAAAGCAGAGTACGTCAAGAATGCATTCTGTCACCACTATTGTTCTTGGTGGTTATCAGCGATGTACTCCGTGCAGCATTGACGGAAGGAAACAATGGAATTCGTTGGACTATGACATCTTACCTTAAACACCTAGACTACGCTGACGATGTTTGTCTACTTTCACATCGGATAATGGACCTTCATCTAATGGCCCATAATCTAGAAACTGAGGCAAACAAAGTGGGGCTCAAAATAAACACGGCCAGAACAAAAGCCCTCAGCACTTGCAACACTAACGGTCAACTTAACATTGCCGGACAGGAAGTCGAAAAAGTTGACAACTTTCTATATTTAGGAAGTGTGGTCTCGGCTAACCGCGGTGGTACCCAACTGGACGTATGCAGTAGAATCGTGAAGGCCAAAGCTGCGTTCGGTATGCTATCCACAATCTGGAAAAGTAATATTATCAGCTTAAGAACCAAGCTGCGACTGTTCCGCTCTAACGTAGAATCGGTACTGCTGTATGGGTGCAGTACATGGAAGGTGAACACCATTAAGACACGCAGGCTGCAAGTCTTCATAAATAAATGTTTAAGAATCATCTTGAGGATTTTTTGGCCGAACCGGATCTCCAACGAACAGCTTTATATGAGAACGGGCCAAGAACCTATAAACATTACTTTACGAAAGAGAAAGTGGCAGTGGATTGGACACACCCTACGACGCGAAGACAACTCCATTGCGAAATACGCTATGTAGTAGAATCCGCTCACCCAAGCAGGCAGAATAGCGGGACGCCCTAGGCAAACATGGCGCAGAACAGTTGAGGAGGAATCGAGCTCTATAGGAATGAGTTAGAGGCAGCACAGTAAATTGGATGAGTAAAGTGCTTTTTAAAAAGTTGTGTTATTCATTCAAATATACGAGATTCTAGCACAGAAATACTAATACGCATAGCTAACAATTCAAAATGGAATAAATTTCTTCAAATTGGTATAATATAACATTTTGACGTAGATAATGGTTCAATATTTGCAAATATACAGCATTTGGTAACCTTTACTAATTTGTCAGAATATTTCACCCAACAAGTTATGTGATCATAGGGTTCGATCGCAATTATTGTGAACACTCTGGTATCTTCTTAGTTGACTAGAATGATCCATTTAATTTACATACCTGTCATGCAAAGTCATAGCACTTCGCAAATGGCACAAATTCTTATTGCCAACCTATGACGCTGAACAGTTTTTTTTTTGAACGCAGCTGTTGCTTTTGTTATTAAATTATTTGCGCTAGATCAAATGATTCCCCTTGCGTTCTCTAAATGAACAATTGATCATAATTCATTGAGTAAACATTTTTTTTTTCATGCAGCACAAGGTTGTGAGTAGACATAGACAAGAGAAAATTAGATCGATGCTTTCACGTCACTGTGCTTCTTGTTGATCAGTTGTTTTTTTGATTGTAAATTTTATTCGAAAAATTTATTTACCTACAATAAAGCACGTCGTGTTTTTTTTTTGTATACGCTATCATCGGATGTTTTACTAAATTACATCTTGTGGGTTAGACCGGCACTTACTAATGCTACAATTGTTCCTTTAGCAAATTTAGCTTTCAGGTAGCATAGGCCTATACGTGCCCTAAACGATGTCCTCAAGTTTCACCTGAAAAGAGACGAAATTCGGTAGTAGCACTACAGTTCAAATCAAAGACTTGAAGATCCACGATAATGAATGGAGTAGTACGAACGACATGCCAGATTCCTCACTGTAGTCTTAGATCTTGCAGGAGAGGCGAACGAATATATAATGCTGGGTTGCCTCTTAAGGAAATTTCAAAGAGGGATGTTGACGGGGTTACCAGGGAGACATAAAGGTAATGGGCCCTAGTGGCTTGTTTGGCTGTAGAACCTAAAGAACAGACATTCGTCTGCTACCAGCTTTCGATTAGTTTGTCTCTGTATGTTGTCGATCAGATGAAGAAAATGTTTTGCGCTGGATATCAAAGGTGAGAACAATACTCTAAATTCTCCAGTACAAAGAACAGTCTAACTTGTGCTTTGTACTGGAGAACGTACTGTTCTGCTTTAAAATATCTTTAATCAGATTTTGCGATATATGGTCGTGCCATGTTACATCAGAATAAAACTAAAATACTAAAATACTAAAATATTAAAATACAGTAGACGAGTTATTTCTGAAAAAGGCGGCTATTGGGATTTCTTCGCATTGAAGCCAACTAAGTTTGATTTTCCTCACTACAGGTCTTCATTTAATGAATTGATCTGGACGCATCTCTGACGATATGATGTGTTTGCATTCATGGGCATATTATTCGAGCAAGTTGGTATTTGGGGTCCTGTTATCGGTAAAACTAAAGGTCATATTGTTTGTCGACTCTAGTAGGCCGTTGAAATAGAGTTGGTGAAAGAATAGAACCCTGAGGCATTTCAGCGTTTATAGCGAAGGTATCGGACAACAACAGAGCTATTGCCGCAGTCCTATAAAGAGCAAGTATTGGTTTCGTGAAAATGTTTTATCTCAAAATGTTGATCACTCTGGGTATTACTGCTAAGTACATAAATACTTTAGTAGGTTCCCGATCCATAAAGAGTCTCTGCTTGAGATATAGCATTCTTTCAACTTGTACCAAACCTCTCGGCTACCGCATTTAAATTCTTCAATGGCTCTGATTATTTCAATCTATATTTATCTATGGATTATTCTAAATACTCCCAAAAATTAAATATCAGGGCTTTGTGGGATCATAATTAGAATTTTCATTCTAATCTCAAAGTGAACGCTACTTTACTTGAGGCCTATTTTGAAAAAGTCCAATTTTCTCGAAAACGGCTCCAATGAATTCGATAAAAATTTATATCGGATTTAATATGAGCATAGTCAGTTTTTCGTTAAAAAATCGAATGAAGATACTTTACTTATTAGCGGACTTTCCAGGTCACATTTCAGATATGTGAGGATACGGCAATAAAATTTTCGATATACTCTCAAAACTATTTTTGTTTAGCATTTTACCGCATTTTTCGAAAACTTAAATTTTTGTAGTTATTTTTTCTGGATCCTAATTTGGTTTCTACATTAATACAGGGAAAAGGATTATATGTGAATATGACTGTATTTGCAAGGTCAGTGTTTACATGTTTTGTTCTTACTCGTACATGGCTTGCTTGATAACCACTAATGAAAATTGGTATGTTTCTCCTGATATGTTTGTGTGTATGTGTCGTAGCTGCATCCAAAATTGTCAAAATTAGACGGAATGCGAGTAAGATGTGGAGGGAGGAATGTAAATATTTAAATCATATTTATTTATCGCCTAACTCAAGAATTTCTGAATAGATTCTCAATAAAATTCAGTTCGTAAGCTAAAACTGAAACAGTAACTGTCTCGCTTGAATATAATTTAAATTGCATGAAGTAGGTAGGATACAGGGAGGAGTTTTAAAAATCTTCGAATCATCCTTCTCACACATCTAACTCAAGAATCACTTAGCAGATTCAGATGAAATTTGGGCATTGGGTTAAACTGGATATGTGTATTTGTTTACCTTAAAATCATCAAAATCAGATGAAGCGGGGGGAGGATATAGTGGGTTGCTTTTGAACTACATGAATTTTCCAACTTTTTTTTTAAAAAACGGCGGAAGAACTTTCAAAACTAATTCAATTTTGTTCAGATTTTTCGCATTCATACTATGAGAGATAGAACTGGATGTCATCGCCTTTCCCTTGGTTATTGAAATTTTTTTTGTTAAATAATCTTTATCCAAAAAAAATTATTCATAAAGAAATTTCTTGGAAGTTTAGCTTTAATATGATATTCGTATGTCGGATGTTGGGGTGAAAATATATAAAAAAGATTTTTTATAATTTATCTTAATAAATATTTTCGGTCTACCACATACGAGGGCAAGGTGAAAAGTTCTCGGCCTGACAATGAAAGAATGCGGTTTTCAGTTAAAAAATGATTCTATTTTTTTACATAATCTCCCTTGACTTGAACCCACTTGGTCCAGCGTTTCTCCAACATCATTATTCCTTCTCGGAAGTGAGAGTCTGGAAGGCTGTGAAAATATTCATCTACGGCCCTCTTTAAGTTTGGGAAGAGATGGAAGTCTGAGGGTGCCAAATCCGATGAATAGGGGGATGGCCGAGCAAATCGTACCCCAAATCCTGCAGTTTTCCCATCCCTTGTCGTGAATTTTGGCATCCAGCTGGTCAAGAAGGTTGCAGTAATATTCGCCTGTAATTGTTCTGCCTTTTTCAAGGTAATCAATTAACAGGATCCCTTTCGCATCCCAAAACACACTGGCCATGACCTTTCCGGCAGATGCGATTGACTTCGCTTTCTTTGGCGCTGAACCACCGGCTTCCACCCACTGCTTCGACTGCTGTTTCGTTTCTGGTGTGTCGTCGGATCCCTATTGAATTGGTCTAAAGATTGCCGCGCATTCAGCAAATGCGGCATCCATCTTGCGCAGAGCTTTCGGATCTCTAAGTTTTTGTGCAAGATGTTTCGCAACCTCTCTTCCAATATACACACAACCTCACCTTCACTCGCCTATCGTCCAACACGATATCATGCACTTTTTCGATGGTTTCGGTTGTGGTTGCGGTTTTTGGCCGTCCTTCACGTGGGTCATGTTCGAGGGACGTGCGACCACGTTTAAATTCAGCTGCCCACTTTTAATGGTTGACATGGAAGGAGCAGAGTCCCCGTAAACTTTTGTCAACTTTGGATGAATTTCCTTAGGGGTTAACCCATCCAAAATGAAAAATTTTATTGCCGCACGATATTCAAGTTTATCCATTTTAACGAAAAACACCGCAAAAATTCGTGTAAAGAACCTACTTGAGAGAACAAGTTGAAACTTGTCATACGATGAAACTTGTCATACTAATGAGAAATACACCCAGCAGGAAACATAAATTGTTGCTGATTGGAACGCCATCTCTGCGTCAGGCCGAGAACTTTTCACCTTGCCCTCGTACTATTTTTGTGCAAAATTGCAGCTATCTAGGCCTAACAGTTCAAAAGTTACAAACACCTTGTTGACACCTTATCGAATCTATTAGTGTTCCGTTTCATACCATTCTGGTAAGGAACAATACAAATGGATAAAATGACAGAGCTATCCTAAACTATGAAATTTTTATATTTTAGGCTAAAATCGCCGCCATCTGGGTGTCGATTAATTTGGTGACGATTTGTTGTTATCAGTGGGCTTGAATCAAATTCTTAGTATCTAGCACCATAAGATCAAAGGTAGTTGTAATAAAACAATTTTTTTAAACAACACAAAATCAAGACAAAAATAGACCTATCTTTTCTAAAAACAAAAAAAGAAGAAGTAAACAATATATTACTTTGATAAATGTACAAGTATTGAAGGCTATCGAAGTATTTTAATAAAAAAAAAAAGACCTGTCTGCCATGAAATTCGAAATTGTCGGTACCCCCAAACCGACGACCACATCTCTTATTTAAAATTACCCAATACATTTCAGAAATAATAAAAATACATTTTACAGCCCATTGTACAATTTTTATTTTTCTACATTTATTTTACTGCCGCTTTTAACGTCAATGATTAATTATTACCGTAGCAATAAATTTCATCGTATAGTTTCTTCAAAGACGAACATTTCACAATGTATTGAGCTTCATGAATGTGATTAGATTTTCATCTATTAGCTGATGTATTGTTCTGTATTATTTATGATTGTAAGTGGGTACTTGAGATTGAGATTGAGAAAATATATACGCCCTCTTTATTTTAAGGAGCCTATATTTATTTTTAGACGCACAACTCAATCGTAAATAATGAATCTTATTAATAAAAATTGGTCACCAGAAGCTCAATTTATTAACATAGTTATTTGATATTGTCACCATCAATATCGAATGGCATGTGCTAGATTTTCAATGAATCATTTTTTTTGCCCCGTTGTAAGTCTGGAAATCAATCTTAGTCAAAGTTGAGTTATAAATGAATTTTGCAACTAAGCAACATTCGAAACGAGTAAAAGCTAAAAATCTAAACTCATGGCTGTAAACATGATTATTAGCACCTCCATGCCTAAAACAATCAATTATAGTCCAGTTGATCAATTAGTGCCTTTAAAGTGTAAATAAGACACTGGATTGACGACTTATACGTATGATAAGTGTCCCTTCAATATTCAACAGTAACCCTGTACTATTATAAATATTTTAAATTGGTTCATTAATTTGTCTGGTCAGTTTTAATTTCGCTACAATTTAGTCTAGATACGTAGTTAAGAATGCAAAAACAACAGACTTATAAATAGTGTAGGTTTAAGTAATTACGCGTAAGTTGTGTAAACATGTGCAGTACATAGTCTGGGAGTGTTATTGCTAGAATAGTTAACTATCCCCATACTCTATTTAGAGTGCACACACAATATTTGTGTATAAATTTGTATTTATCATTATTTGCCCTATGTTATTCTGGTACTCCCTGGTAGATACGCATTGACTTAAAGTAAGCCAATTTATGTCCTCTTTAAAAAAAAAAGAAACATGATTAGAATTGCTTATCAAGTAGAAAGACAATTGAGCTTCATGGCGTAATGGTTACATGAAAATTCAATGCATTCGAATGAGTCACCAGACTACCCCATTTATTAACTTACTATATTGTCAATCAAAAGACATGTGCTAGATTTCCAATGAATCATTTTTTTCCCGTTGTAAGTTTGCAAGGCAATTATAATCAAAGTTTAGTTATAAATAAATTTCCGAAAAAAATAAAATCCAAATCAGCAAAAGTTCAAAATCTAAACTCATACGTACTCGTAAGTGCACACTATGACTGTAAGCATGATTATTAGCACCTCTCTACCTACAATAATCAATTATAGTCCAGTTTATCAATTGGTGCCTATAAAGTGTAAACAAGACATTGGATTGACGTATGATAAGTGACCGTTCAAAATTCAACAGTAACCCTCTACTACTGTAAAATTTATGCATTAAGTTGTCTTGTCATTTTTAATTTCACTACAATTTTGTCTAGATACGAGTAAGTCGTTGAGATTGCAAAAAAAAACCCAGACCTGTAGATAGATGTGCCGGTTTAACTAATTACGAGTAAATTGTGTAAACATGTACAATACATAGTCTGGGAGTGTTATTGATAGAAAGTTAACTACCCCAACACCATATTTGTGTATAAATTTGTATTTTTATTCTGGTATTCCCTAAGTTAATAGCATTTTATTTAAATTCGTTTACCCTCATAGATACGCATTGACTCAAAGTAAGTCAATTTGTGTGCTCTTTAACAAAAAAAAAAAAAAAAAACCTGAATAGAATTGCTGGTCAATTAGAAAGTCAATTGAGCTTCATGGCGTAATGTTTAAATGAAAATTCAATGCATTCAAATGAATCTACTGTCGCCCCTCTATTACAATTCTAATTAACCCCTGTCATTTGCACTTCGACGTCACTCTTAACCTCCTAAGCTTTAGGGTAAATAATGAAACAAAAAATTAACAATTATTTTGTCTAGCCTGTGCGAACAGCTTCCCCACCTACTTCAACTTTTATCTACGAGCTACGATTCATTGCTGTCGATTTATTAAAAGGGAGGCTTGGTGGCATGAGAAATTACTTTTCCATGGAGAAAATCATCTCGAACCACCCCCTTGAAGAATTTTTTTGGTTTTCAGATTTTAGCACACAAATTTAGATAGATCGTTCTAGTAGATGGCGGCGAATATTCAACATTGTTTGATAGTAGCTACATTACGTAGTGAGTCGTGACATTTAAAATTTCGTCGTCCACTAAAAAAATAAGTGATTTTTATATTCAAGGAAGGGAGTCTTTTTTTACGTTATACTTTAACAATAAAAAACAAATAATGGCTCTTGCTATTGTCAAATGATATTTAACTATTAGCCAGAGAACACACGAAGATACTCGTTCATCGACAAAGAAGGATGTCAACAGAAAAAGGAGTACAGTAGTGTCCGCTTATAGCGAACTCAAAGGGACCGACCAAATTTGTTCGTTATAACCGACGTTCATTATTAGTGGTATGCTAAAAAAAAACATCAACTTTTGTTTAAAAAAAACAAAAAAGAAGAAAAATAGGAAAACTACGTTTGAACACATAAAAAAGTACACAGCATTATATTTTTATTTAATTTCTATTTAAAAAAGTCATGAATTTTAGTTTATTTTGTTTGAGAAAATTTTAAAAACAATTGAACGTCTGCAAGTCGATGGAAATCCTTTCGAGAATGTTTTGTAACTGAAGGAAAGTTCTACACTTATAAGTTTTTCACATATTCCTCGCACATATTCCTTATAAAAGCTTTCAGAGCTAGGTAGCATTGAGCTAAGAAAACTCCTGAGATTCACACATTTATCTGGGTGGTTTAGCCTAGCGGTTGAAGATTGAAATTTTTAAGTTCGCAGGATTTTAAATATTGGGCGCAGTGGACTCTAAGTGGTCTAAGTGAGCTGTTGACAACCTGTCAACAAGGGCACCCAGTTACCTAACCTAACCTAACCTATCATCTTCATGAGAAGCAAATACCGATAATTGCTCTTTAAACTATGAATGACACCTTGGTCCATATGTTGTAGCCTTAAGCTTGTGTTAGGTGGCATAAACACTAACTTAATTGACTCCAAATCCTTAAATTCTGGTTGAGCCGGACAGTTATCCACTAGTAAAAGAATTTTTCTATTTTACAACGTAATTTATTGTCCCATTGCCTTAACTCATTTAAAAAAAATTTCGGAAGTCATCCAAGCCTTCCGATTATATTTGTAGTTCACCGGCAATTGTTTAATGTTCTTGAAGTACCTGGGATTTTTTGGTTTTCCTTCTTTTTTCTGCCCCAGTCTTTCGTTAGTTTCCCACCACGTCTCTCCTTTGAAATGCAACGTTCTATTAGGTATCAGTTTCTAAAATAAGCCAGTCTCGTCGCCGTTGAATATGTCCTCATCCTTAAAGTTTCCCTTAATACTTGACCATTTGTTTTGTAACCAATCATCAACAAAACCCATATCAACTGCTGCCGCTTCTCCAACAATTTTCCGGTGCTAATATCATGTCGTTTTTTAAATCTATTCAACCAACTTTTAAAAAAACTTTCGACGAAGTTCTTCGACTTTATCTTGTAATATGGCACTACTCTCAGTAACTTTGTTAGTCCTTTGTTGGCAAAACCACTTTAACAATCCACTAACCACTCTTTCGTTTGTAGGTTTTTTTTTTGTACTTTTTTTACCTTCGAATTTGTTTGATTGAAGTCGTCCAGGATCTCCTCCCTTTTCTTCCAAATTGTGCCAACAGTCGACTTTCTCCATTTCCATGCATAAGTATATCGCTTGTTGGAGACGCTTTATTAAATCGTGTTTGTCTTTTAATGAGAAACGATTTCTCTTTTTATTTATTTTTGCTGTATCTCCCATTGTATTTAATTGATTTTCAAGCGCACATCAGCCTTCCTCTATCCACTTTGGAACTCAACTAATTTTTGCTGCCTTTTGAAATTTATCGTTTGATGCAAACATAATGTAACTCGGGGAAGTACCGACAAAATAATGTTCTATGACAATATTTTGTTGTTCGAGAATGTTGGTACGTACATACATACTCGTACAGCTATACAGTACTCGGAGTCCCAAAAAATTGGGAAAATCTGAATGACAGTGTAAAGTGAGATATTTTTGGTTCGTTATAACCGAACATTTTCTTAATTCAACGCGCAAAAATGGTTCGTTATATGAGAAATTATAATCCATTCTTATGGGACATTGATTGGGACTAGGTGAAATGGTTCGTTGTAACCGAAAGTTCGCTTTAAGCGGTCACTACTGTATTTACTTTTTTATTTTTAGTCTTCCGTAACAGAATGAGGAGTCCAAATACATAATTTTGTTTAGCCTAATCTTTTCTTAGCTATGTTTATCTAAAAGAGCAGAACAAAAACCCAAATATATTTTTTTGTGATTAATCGCCGTACATATGTCAGTAGACCGTGATACTAACTATAACTACTCGTATGCTATGTCTGGTTTGCGGGTAAAAAGAGTGATGGGTAAAGAGGTCATGGGGGAAATATGAAAATCGGGTAAATCAGTGATGTTTCATATCCGAAATATTCAGTTTCTATTAAATCTTTTCAGTACTAGCTCGATCTTAAAGTGATAAACGTCTCAAATTAAAATTAATAATTAGCAGAGGGAAACAGACAAAAGCACTAATTGTTTTTTTTTTTTTTTTTTCAAACAGATTACTTTCTTTTTTAAGAAACTGCGACGTGAACTAACATACATGCTCTGACGTAATTGAAAATAATGTAGTGACTTGAGCTACTCTGTTTATATGTAAATTCGAAATGTTCCGCGGTTTATTGTTACCTCTTTGCTTTCTTTTGTTACAAGAGTTAACAAAATAGTAACTCTCTCAACATTAACATTTTGCTAAATACATTAACTAAGCAATTGTACAAAAAAGTACAAAAAATTAACGTGCATACTGCATTAAGTAGTAGATTTTATGCAGTCCTTTTCACTGCTTCAAATCCGTTCATAAGAATTGATTTTACAATTAAGACACTCAGAAAGGGTGTACTCAGATCGTCAGCCATGCGTTTTATATGCTCTTTCTACATATACTCGTATACACGGCGATGTAGCTAAGCATGTTCTTTATTTATTTGTTTATTTATTTATTGTGGCAGAAATGTTTACAATTTTTCTTTATGTACAATATATTAAAGAAATATGGTTTATTTACCTTACTACTAGAATATTAATATTAACTCTTAAATAATATATCACAGATGTATGTTTGAAGGAAAAGCCACTAAAAACCTTCATTAAAGATATACTGTCTCATTTAGCTGGAGGAAAAAGAGAAGCAGTTTTAGTAGTGGAGTTCATAATTCAAAGCTTGCACAACAATAATAACGAAAAGTATACAAGGAATCAAATAAATAATATAAATAAAATAAGTAAATAAAGTAAATCGATAATAAATATATAACAAAATAAATAGATAAATAACAAATACAATAAATAAATATATGATAAAAATAGTAAATAAATAAATAACAAATATAATAAATAACAAATATATAAATGAAGTTTAATGCAAATATAATAAATATACAATAAATAAATAGATAAATAATGAAATAAATAAATAAATAAATAACAGGAAAAATAAATAAAAAAATAGAGAAAGTATTACACTTATTGTGAAACTAAATTTGAAATCAACTCATTGTCCGATGGTAAGCAGGAAATGTTATATCGATGGTTGAGTTTTTCAATTCTGGATGTAACCATATCCACGTTTGCTATTTTATGAAGTTCCTCTGTTGAGAACAACCGGGGTAGATTTAAGATAATTTTTAAAACTTTGTTTTGTGCAATTTGAAGCCTGAGCAGATGAGTTTTTGCACACTTTCCCCAGATTGGAAATCCATAAAACATGATCGCTTGAAAAATAGCTTTAAAAATTAATATTTTGTTGGCGATGTCCAATTGTGAATTCCTGCATATGAATGGATAAAAAACCCTTATTGTTACATTTATTTTTTTAATTGTTTCTTGCACATGCAGATTATAAGTTAAGCGTTTGTCTAAATAGATGCCTAGATATTTTACACTGGAGTTCCACTCAACCTGAGTACCATTGAGAATAAGATTGTTGCTTGGAAGTAGACAAGCTTGGAAGACAATTCTTGGAAGCATTTATTTTAATTTTCCAGTTATTATAATATGCTTCTATAGTATTAGCAGCGGATTGCAGATAAGTTCCAACATTGGAACCAATTGAATCCGCTGAATATATACATGTATCGTCAGCGAATAAGGCAATATAACAGTTGGCCATCTTGGGGAAATCAGAAGTGTATATATTAAAAAGGACTGGACCAAAGACAGATCCTTGAGGAACACCTGCATTAATTAATTTGCTGTCTGACAAGCTTCTATTTGTAAACACCTTGAAACTTCGCGATGTTAGGAACGACTGAATAATTTTTACGAGATACAAACTCAAACGCTTTTTCAACATCTAATATTAACGTTCCAGTACTTTTTCCCTCTGAAAGATTATGTTTAATGTTTTTTGTTATGCGATGAACTTGATGTATAGTGCTATGGAAAGCTCTGAATCCAAATTGCTCTGGAGGAAGGATTGCATTAGCGTTTACGAAAGATATAACTCTGTTTTTTATAACCTTTTCTAAGCACTTACTAAGGGAGCCAAGCAGACTGATAGGCCTATAGCTGCAGGGTGTATTAGGAGCTGGAATTATTTTTGCAGCCTACCAGTCCTTAGGGAAGTATCCAAATTTTAGGCAGCTGTTGAAGATATCCGCTAAGTGTACAAGAGAAGAATCGGGAAGATGTTTAAGACATACATTTCTGATTCCATCAAAACCGGGAGACTTCTTGATTTTCAGATTATGTACAATATCTTTTAATTCTCTTAACGTTACTACACTAAGGCTATCTGACAACATGTGTGATTTAAGGTGAGAAACTGACTGCAGGACAGAGGTTTGAATATTCATGGCAGGACTAATATTATTAGCAGTTGAATGATTTTCTGAAAAGTTATTAGCTAGTGCATTAGCTTTTTCAGAACAGGAAATCATAACAGAACTCCCAACTTTAAGTGGGGGAATCTGGATGTGTTTTTTCTTAGTTATCTTGATGATGTTCCAGAATGGTTTGCTACCTTTATCTAAGCTTTGGAGTCTTTCATACCATGAATGGTTTCTAAAATTTGAAATTGCGTTTCTTAAGAGAACATTCATTTTTTTATATTCGCCCAGGTGGAATTCGTTTCTCGTGCGACACCATCTGGACCTTCAGGTGTTTCTTAAGGGGATCATCTGTCGAATGAGTGCTGGAAGAATGTTTGATACATTTCGCGATATGGTTTTCTTTGGCACTGATCGTTCAATGCTATCCAAAATAGCAGTGGTAAATGTACTAACATTTTGATCTACATGAAGTTGGCTAGAACTTTGATCTAAACCATTTGCCAGTTTTTCTCGCATCGGTTTTTTATATAATTTCCAGTTTGCTTTTTGGAAGTCTAACGTTGATGGATTACAATTTCTATTTGCTGGAATGTACGATGGGCTAAGTGGATAGAGAATATCAAATAGATGTCTTGAGCTGAGATCTGCAAGAATATTACCCCATGCATTAGCTCTAAGACAGCCCCAGCTTCTATGCCTGCAGTTAAAATCACCGCCTAGTAGAAATAAATCGTTGGTATTTACTAGCTTTAGTAAGTCATTGCGGAGATTAATACTAATTACTAAATAATTAATAATAGAAGTGAAGTTTTTCCGCCTGGAAAATAAACGTTATACAGTTTTAATAAGAGACCATTAACAAGAGGAATTTCAACGCCAATAATTTCAATCAACTTTGTACATACAATGGGAAGTACTTTGTGTTTAATTGTACGTTTTATTACAACGGCAACACCGCCACCACTTCTCTCTTCCCTATCCAGACGATAGCATTTGTATTCCAAGCATGTTCTTACAATTTCAATTACACAAGATATTTTTTAAGGTCTTTAAGTACGTAAGTAAGTACGAACAAAATTAAACAAATCAAAAATCCATGGTTTCTTCGCTGTGATGATTTTACTGTTTAACTGAATAAATTAGTCACTCTTCGAATGAGTGGTAGAAACTTATTTTTTGACATTCATAACAAATGCAGTTTTCTTAAATCGGAAACGTTTCCAGTTCTTCTCACAATTGGTCGAATGTAAGTTTCGCAAAATAAGTAGATACTTTTGTAATCTATTATTTAAAACGTTAATTGATTGAAAAACTTTGTCTTTTGCTGCGGCAAAGAAAAATGCGATTAAACTTGATTTTCTGAAAAGTATGTTCTCAAGTTACTACTTTCTTTGAAATTACGTCAGGCTGCCCGAAACTCAAATGTTCCAATTCAAGTATTTCCCCCAAACCCATTGTTAAGGCAGTGGTTCGCAAAGCTTTTTCAGACACGTCACCCCCAATTAAGCGCAAACACTTCTTCTTACAACTATTCGTGTTTTGCGTGCGATATTTTTTATCAGTTTCATTGTCGAATCTACTATCACAGGTTTGTCAGCCTTCGCGAGAGGAGATGCTATTAAAAAAGCTTTTTGTCGTTTTCAGTCAGCAGTCTAATGCACTTCAGCCATGGCGCCCTTAGAAGTGTCTTAGAATTTTATTTTTCTCGGCGAACATATTCAGAGAAAAATTGCCTTAACAAAATGTGTAGATGTTGACTTTCTCTACAATTATTTCGCACAATGTATAGAGTCACGCCTACTTTTTGGGGGCGTTTAAAAACGTTGCCTTTTCATAGCTATTTACGGTGATGAATAAGCCTTACTTTGGACATCTCATCAGAATCCGTGAATTTTGATTACAAATGGTGACAATCACGCCCACTTTCTTCTAAGAAAAAGTCGTAACGTTATAAGAATCCCGGAAATATCTTCTGAGTAGAAAAATATTGCATTTGAATTATAAATTTCACAACGCCACACTAACCTTATTAAGGATAGTGTAGAAGATGAGGGATACCATTCGACCCACATACATTATTATTTTTGTATGTTTTTTTTTTTTACATTCTTGTACGAGTATCAGTCCTTGTAAAATCCTTTCCTATTAGAATTGGGTAAAGGCAAAATGAAATTGAGTCAACAAGACGACAGACTTTATACTTTTGGGTGAAAACTTAGTAAGTTTGACAACCACTGTACTACACTCAGCGTTATACACTAACATCCCATTGAAGATTGTTTGCATTTACTCATAACGAAAGCTTTGACTGAAATTTTAATGGTGACATGGATATTTCGGCTAATCAGAGGCATTATTGGTGCTAGCTAACTATTGATTGTCCAATCAAATACAACGGTTAACAGGAAAAAAGAAGTATACTGCTGGATATATCTTATTAGCTATGTATTTAACAACAGCGCGCGGCATCTTTCGAATTTCCACTTCTGCTGAATTTGTGGGTTCCGTGACTCAGTAATCAACTGTGCGGACTACTGAGCGGAAGACTTAGGTTCGAGTGACTAGAAACAAAGTTTTTTCTTACACTGTCTTACTTTTCGCGAACGTCTGACAATTAACAGTAGGTCCCATTCCATTAGTGACACGCACTGCACGAAAAGATTATGAAAAGCTATGCCAGGCCCTAGTATTGGCTGTCATCATTAAAATATTTATTTATTTCCAGACTTCATTTATATTTAATGTGTAGAATTCATTAAATTATTAAAAGACAACATAAAGCCATGAACGAACAAAAAGAGCTTTGTGTGTCCGTTAAAAGGTCAAAATCGTCTCGCACCACATTTTACAAGGAAACGTTTTCTTAGCAAATTAAATACTCTTTAAGTAGGTTAGGTTGGGTTGGGAGACTATCATTCATTGTAATGGCTGGAATCACTTAGCCCAACAGATTTTCATTGTATTGCCACATGGTTGTTGTCACATCGTTAGAAGACGTCACGATAAGCTTTTTTGGCACTCTATTGAATCTGAAAAACCATAATGT
The DNA here is from genome assembly GCA_963082735.1 of Pocota personata. Classification (NCBI taxonomy): domain Eukaryota; kingdom Metazoa; phylum Arthropoda; class Insecta; order Diptera; family Syrphidae; genus Pocota; species Pocota personata. The sequence continues at coordinate 54,410,704 of OY720430.1, forward strand.
TCTTAACACGCCCACTCTAACTTTAACCCAGTGTCACACGCAATCCCATAAAGAGAAACATATCGATGAAGGTTTTTTTTTTTTTTTGTACTAATTTTAATCTGATTAATTTTTCTTTCCCATCCCCGATTACCGTAAAAAGTCTGACCAGCACGTGAACAAATGAATGAAAGTTTCTTGATGTTAATTAACCTAGAAATACTCATTAAATTTTAAAAATTCAATGACGCATTCTGCGCCTCGTAATCCGATTAGAGATAAATTTTATTTTTATCGCAAAACTCATTTATTTACAATTTTTATAGACCCGCCACTCATTTTAGGTGTTGCGAAAGGTGTCTTATAAATATTGTGTAAAATTAAAATACATACTCGTACTCGTACGTACGCCTTCTATTTAAATAATGAAGTATGTCAGCAAAAGTCACATTGTGATCCTGATCGGATTACGTTTATGTTTCCTTGAGTTAAATATCTAATGAGTAAAACGCGTGCGAATAAGTTAAACGCATCGCGACAATATTGTGGAAAGAATTGAAAAATTCTTTGGCTCTAGGCCAAATGTTTCTTTATCAATTAAGAATTTATTTTGTTGTCTACCATTGTCTTGGCAATAGTAATTATTAAGAATTTTGCACAACCTTTGAGACTTTATGTTGATTAAAATGACAAAAAAAAAAAAGATATTTTTGGCTTATGTTCTTTTTTTTTTTTTGACTGTCAGCGTGAGGCTTATAATAAAATGTTTTGCATTATTTTTATGTGACCATTGTTCGCGTTAGGGTGACTTTAAAAAATGTCGCTTTTATTTGTAAACTAAATAATTTCCGACAGGTGCAACAGCGTAGACAAATTTATTTGACATTGTTTCAACAAAAGATGTGGAATAATCTTTTAAGACAAATGTTAGTCTTTTGCAGGTTTTATTATTAAAATTATGGTGACGTACTCGTAGATACAGTCAGTTTGGCTGTGTATTTATACATATGTGCTTCTGTACATAGGGTGCTTCTTAAGAATCAACTTAATGTGATTAAGTTTTGAAGTTTTGTAAAATAGTTATTTTCAAATAAAATATTCATTTATATTAGTATAAGAACAGCCACCCTACTACACATTCCACTATAACGCATATCGTTGCGCCTACAATATCTGAAAAACAGAAAACACACAAATTTGAAGGTCAAAGAAAATTAAATTTTCAAGCTCTCGACGGATCTATTAGTAAAAGAGTAAAAACTAATTATGAAGAACTAGTCTCTAGATATTAAGGATTAATTGGCCATATTGTTTTTTTTTTTATTAGAAAATCCGTTGACTGCTTAAAAATTAAATTTTCTTTGGCCTCCTTCAAATTTGTTTTCTTGTTTGTCGGATTTTTCATCCGTGCTGATGTCACGTTCGTTAATTTCATTAAGGTATCCACTAATGGCACAGCTACATCAACTAGGAATGAAAAGATACAGGAAAGTTACAGTGCATCTGGTATGAATCGTATGCTATCTTATCCCTCATCTTCTAACCCATCCCTAATAAAGTGGATGAGGCGTTGTGAACTTTGTGATTCAAGTGCTATAACATCTTTCTACTGAGAGAGTAAAGATTTAAGAAATTTTACCAGATAATTTGTTGCTTGAGACTTTTTCTTAGAAGAAAGTGAGGTGGCCTTCGCCATTTGTAAAGAAAGGTCACGGATTCTTGTGAAATATTCACAATAATATAGGGCGACCAGATAGAACGATAGGAAACGAAATTTAAATAAAACAACAATGGTGTGAGATATCAAATTGATTTTGACTTCATTTTGAAGCTATCATTTAAATGGCCGCCTCGGGTTCACTGGCAGTGCTTCAAGCGGTCGGTCCAATTTTTGATGACTAGGTCCAATATGTGCGGCGTTATTCTGGCAAAAGCGTCTCGAATATTAGCCTCGAGATCGTCCAAAGTGGTTGGCTTGTTATTGTAGACTAAGGACTTGACGTAGCCCCAGAAAAAATAATCAACGGGTGACAAGTCGCATGATTGCGGCGGCCAATTGATGAACGCTCGCTGTGAGATGACCCAGTCGCCAAATTTCTCCTTCACAACTTCGAGCGTTGCGTCGCTTGTATGGCATGTAGCGCCATCTTGTTGGAACCACAGCTCAGATATATCAAGGTTGTCGAGCTCTGGCCACAGAAAGTCTGTTAACATCGCTCTACACCGAGGACCATTAACGGTAACGGTGTCTGCTTCCTCATTTCGAAAGAAGATGCCACCGTGCCATAAACCGCACCAAACAGTAAATCTTTGTGGATGCGTTGATACTTGGTCTACCACTTGTGGATTGTGGTGGCTCCAATAACAGCAATTTTGTTTGTTAGCATAGCCGCTGAGCCAAAAATGGGCCTCGTCCGAGAAGATGATTTTTTGGCCAAAATTCGGATCTCCGGCCAACATTTCCAGCGCCCAATTAGCGAACTCACGGCGTTGTCTATGGTCGTCCGGCTTCAATTCTTGCGTCAACACAATCTTATACGGATGTAGGCCCTGGCGATACTGGCCGCTACGGCGGCTATATTTTCTTCATTTCGCACTGATCTCTGTCTGGTTGGTGGCTTAAGGTCCAAAAGAGTGTACTCACGCTCAAAGTTTTCCACGGTACGACGAATTGCCTGCGCACTAAAGCCATGATGATGACCGACCTCACGACGAAATTCACTTTGTGTATTTACAACTGAGTCGGAATTTCGATTATGTTTTTTCATAATTTCCACACGATCGGGAAGCGTCAATGCATGATGAAATGCCAAACCTTACTAAATATTTTGACAGCTGGATATCATTGCTAACTTTGACAGCTGCTGAAACATAAGAATTGGAAAAACTATCATTCCTATCTGGTCACCCTTTACTTAATCATCACCGTAAATATTATTGAGAAAGCAAAATAGGGTTTTTTTTGGCAAAATCGTGCCCAAAATGTGTGCGTGTTCCTGTACATTGTAAGGACAAATTATAGAAAATGGCAGCGTCCATATATTTTGTAAAGTAAATATTTTTCAGTAATTGAGTGCGCGATCATTGAGCAAAAGATTCAAAGTTCCAATCCCAGAAAACACAAAAAAAAGGTTACTCACGGTCTCACCTCTCGCGAATATCTGACAAATATCCGAGAGTAAAATTGTTATGAACAACTTCTCACAATGAAAAAAAAACTGCCCCTCGGAAACGCCATAAAACTGTAGGTCCCAACAATATAAGCAGCGCATAGCACGATTGGTTGCGAGAAGCTAGGCCTAGCCCTGCATGGGCTGTTAGCGCCAAAATATTTATTTAAATATTTTTTTCATTTTCTAGTAAAAATATTGAAAAGAAATACATTTTTTGAAAAGTGGGCGTGTTTATTCGCGGATTTCAAAAATGTTTGCAATTGTACTACTCAAATTCTAAGAATCTTATGTATTCGTATAAAATTCCATGTTAATAGCTCCAAATTTAAGGCCCAAAAACTGTTGACGTACAGACAGGCGGGCGATGGACAATCGAACAGACAAACGGACACTGCTAAACCGGCTTAACTTTCTGTTCACAAATGTATATATTGTGGCCACCATTATTATATAACAAATATTTGATAAGTCGCCTAAAGTTTAGAATGTGATCCACTAAAGTTTAATACAAATACTCGTAGTTATTTTATTCGTCGACGCAGCACAGCAGAAACTTTAGAGAGTAGTTTCAAGCCATGTAACCCTCTTACTACTCATTGGGATGGAAAAATTATAGACCGGATATAGGAGTACCGCAGATAGTCTTCAATAATTTTAGGGTCGGGCCAGGGTTTCGATCGACTTCTGAAGCAAATTTAGCTCTTAAATTTAAAGCAATCAAATAAAATGCATGTACTTCCTGGAAATATTGCTGTTTGAGAACTAATTTAAGATGTTCAAGACAAAAGACAAAGCAATATGTGAAATCTACATTTTCACTATTGCTTCGGATATTTACGTAAAATATTACTTTCAAGCACCTTTGGGGATGTTTTGCGACATGCGTACATGTATCCGTATGTATGTCCAAAGCCGTCATGAAGAAGATTCTCGGATATAGTGCCTTCTACAAAGTATCGTTAATAATATTGCGAAGTTGAGGAGTAGAACAAATTACTCACCACAGACGAAAAATAATAGCAGGATTTACGTTTGTAATAAACGATACTTACAGAGGTTTCCCAATATAAAAAAGGCAAACTGAAATCCATTATAAAATATGTGGTAACAAATCATTAGTTTAATGTGTCATTTTTGTTGAGTTGTACGAGTACCTATATAATTATCACATGTAAGCTACTTATTTTAAATGGGTAAACATGAACATTGCCTTTGACTTTTTTTTCATAAAAATCACAAATTTTGAATGGCAGCAGTGATTTTGAATTTAATTTTTAATATTTCACTTTAATATTTCATTTAATATAAATTTTAGTTAACTTACATACACACGAGAATATCCAGAAGATTTAAAAACCATTATTCTTTTGTCTCCGCATTACCTTTGAAGCACAGGATTAAGAACTTAAGTTTGTGAAAATGCGACGAAAGAGGGGAATAATACAAAGTTAGAGAAGGAAATGGAAAGAAAATCCAACAGGCTTAAGTCCCTGACCGCAGGTACATCCAAATAGTAAAGTGAGTTCGGTCAAACGAGGAGCAGTAGATGTATTTACGTAGATAAGTACTATGGGATGAGATATAACAAAAACAAAACTGCAACGCATCGCCCTCGCATTCTATGGATTTAACATTACTAGGATTGTTTTGGTGGTGGATTAAAATCTACTTCACTATATTATGGTCGTTTTGGTTGCTAGAAGGCAGTGTTGTCACTGCCTTCACATACGTGAACTGCATGTGATTTCAACGATATTCGTGTGTTTGCTCTGATAGAATTTCTTGTGATGACAATATTTAGAGGTTAAATTTCCTCAGGCATGCAGCACTATATTTTCTGCAACGAATGACGCAAATTGGAAAAGGTACAGGGATAAGTAAATTCAGGAAAACGTTCAATGTGGTAGGATTATAAAGTTGTTAATAATTAATATTGAGCATTCATATACAATTCATTTACTTAACAGATACTTCACCTTACTTCTTCCATATGAATGAATTTTATATAAAATATGCATTAAATTGTAGTTGTGTCGTGACAATTTTACTCACGCATTGTCGAGTTTATGTATACTTTCAAAGATTTAAGGTAATTTTAGGTCACCGACAGATGTCTGCCTCCATTTGCTATAAATTTGTTAAACACAGATTAGTTTAAATTCATCTGATCGAATTAAAGTAAAGTGGAGATATAAGTATCGTTCGAAATGACGAGAATCAACAAGAAGGGTAATACTTTCAAATTCGATTGTTATTATGTCAAAATCCTTCGGCGCTGTTTATGAAAATGATTACATTAAAAATGGTTTCCCAGGTTATCTCTGTTGAAGATGGTGCTTGGTTTGAAATTCAAACTTCTCCTGCGGAAGCTGTAGATCGGAGTCGTTTTGATTTTCTGTTAAGGAACAATAAAAAAATGCGCCTATCCCGGCATAACATTATGAAATTTTGATTCACATGCTACTAAGGTACTATTATATTGGTCATTAAGGAATTTTGCCAGAAAAAGAAAATAAGGATTAAGGCTCAAAAAGTGGTAGTGGCTGTCACCGTTTACCATGCAAATCAATAGACTGTGATAAGATCTTTAATGTAAAAATCATTAGTAATCGTAAATTGCCTAAAAAACAAAATAATGTTCTTTTTAAAAAAATAAAAGTGGAGGTTCTTTAGTTCAATTTAGGTGCCGCATAAGCGTCCATCGGAAACAAGATTAATAACTTAATTCCTTCGTTATTGCCTTCCTCAACCATATATCAAATATCTTTACCAATTGCATTTGTGTAACGTCTGCCATCTTCGAAAATTGTGGATCATGGATTACTCGCCTTATGTCCGATTCACAATGCAGCGTGAGAGCGAGACGAGTCTAGCGCGAGTTGTCAAAAAAAGTTTCGATCTATGCAAATGTATGAAACAATACACAATGATGCGAGACTCGTTCTATCGCAACGCATTTATTTCGGAAAATTGAAAAACTCTCGCGACGAGATAGCCTATCAGCAGGCTGATGCGACTTTGTTATGTAGCCAGAAAGAGAAAAGTGGTGTATTGCCGTTATTGCTTATTGAACTGGGAAACGATTTTATGGGGACGAGGATTTCTCGCCTCGCTCTAGTCTCGCTCTCTCTCACGCTGCATTGTGAATCGGGCATTACTTAATAATCTGTATACTAAATAAATATGGTAGCCATCTTCAGAAAACCGCTAATTCTCTAATAATATTTCTAAAACGATTGATCTCAAGCCTAGTGCTCTATTCAAAATGCAAATTGTTTGCTCACCTCCAAATAACCCAAGCAAAACTCAAACAGACTTTTGCAAGATTCGTTGGAAGACTTTTTATTTATCGAATACTCGTATTCTTTTCTTTTTTCCCACAATTTTAGTTCCATTTGTCGAAATGATTGAATTCGTTAAAAATGTTGCTTCAATGCTATTGTTCCGGGCCACTAAACATTGGCAAACTGTTTGTGGAGACTTTAGCTGAGACACAAATTTTGCCTTCGATTTTGCTCGAACTGCATACCGACAAGCAAAAATCTTGGGCACAAATTGGTCTTTCTATTTAGTTAGGGCATATTTTGCATGGGAAATTTTGTTTTGCTTGAACAGTATACTAGCACATTTCCTGTAAGATAGATATTTTGTGATCCTTTGATATATATAGATACTTTGTGTTTTTTTTTTTTGTGGTTTTTCATAAAAATGAAAATAAATCCAGCACATCTTCAAACTTCACGTGAAAATTGTATTGAAAGTTACTGAGAACATACAATCTGACAAGTTCCTTGTCCTTAATTTCAGATGGGTTAATTCAACTGGTTTAAGTACATAGACAAATACATACATGGTCTGTTCTAGCTTTTTGTATACACTTATGCTGCGCATTTTATATTTTTCCACATGAATGAAGGGATCTACAGTTTATTGCCGTTTCCGAAGGGCATAATTGACAAGCATGTTCATGACAGTTTTACTCTTGGATGTCTGTCAGAAGTTCGCGAGAGGTGGGACCGTGAAAGAATCTTTTTGGGTTTCTTTGACTCAAACCTGAGTATCCCGGTTAGTGGTCCACTCTGGATTAAGTACTTCCTGAACTCATACCCTTTAAATTGAACATCTCTTAAAATTAAAGATGTTATGTTTAAAGAAAATCGCTTCAAAGGCAGCTTCATGAGCTGGAGTTACTTTGTACATAACTAAAAGAAGAAATACATTTTCTAAAAGAGAAAAATAAAAACTCAAAGAGTAGATAGAGAATAAGGAAGAATTAGTCAAAACCGGGCAAAAAGACACTGAAGAACTCTGCACCGATGAGGAAGAGCTGGCTAGTGAATCTCCTAGACACTGAAATAAGCAAACTAAAAAAACAAGATCGTGTCATCCCCCGAAACTAAACCCAAAAAAAACTGCGACATCAACAGCAACTGCAACTGTTCCCACCCACCACGACCCTCCGTCGATTACATTAACATATGTTTTTAATTATCAGCACTTGTACCCACTGCTCTAGAAGAATACTGATGATTATTGATGTTCATAAGGGCGGTGGTCCCGATGGCATTCCACCATCGTTTTTAAAGAAAACAGCCGAGACTATTGCCAAACCGTTGCTCGAATCATTCACTTTCCAGTGGAGTTTTTCCTAATACATGGCGAAATTCGTATATAACACCAATTTTTAAAAACGGAGATAGGTCCAATATTAACAATTACCGAGGTATTGTAATCTTGTCAGTTATACCCAAGCTTTTTTAAAAAAAATGGTCACTGACAAATTCAGTGTGAAACTGCAAGTGTAGATCTACAACTACTAACCTTGCTGATTATACCAGGTTGATACGATCTACACTCACTTCAGCAAAGCTTTCGACAAAGTTAACCTCGGCCTACTTGTATTTAAATTAAAATTTTATTTAAATTTAAATTTATTTAAAAAAAATTGTACCGCACGTGCAAATTTATTAAAGTGGATTGAATCATACGAGTATTTGTCAAATAGAACGCAGTGTGTCAGGTTTTGTGATTTCATTTCTCGTCAGATTTATGTCACCTCTGGGATACCTCAAGGTAGCCATCTTGGCCCCCACCTATTTTTACTATTTACTAATGATTTACCCTTATTATTCGGAGGGTGCAGATATCTCTTATATGCCAATGACCTTAAGCTTTTCCACAATGTGAACAATACACTTGATGGACTCTCATCTCATTGCAGCAATGTTTGAACACTCTTGTATGCTGGTTTTTTTTGGAATAAATCTGGAAAAGTTCAATATTATTTCATTCTTAAGGAAAAAAAGTGCAATAAATTTTGACTATGTCATTAATGGACAAAAGTTAGTTAGAAAGGACTTAATAAACAACTTGGGAATTTTAATTGACAAAAAACTAACTTTTAAACAAAACACCATATCGACAAAGTAGACTCTAAAAGCATGTGCTTGCTAGGTTTTGTTAAACGAAGTTCGAAAGAATTTAATGATCCTTACATCACTAAAGCGATCTGGTTCCGCCTTTGTTAGTGTATTGTAGTGCTGTATGGTCTCCGTTTTATGATATTGATGTTAAGAAACTTGAATCCGTCCGAAAACCATTTTTGTTGTTTGCCTTGAGAGGTCTTGGGTGGAGCTCTGACTAGTTTTGGTTGCCTCGTTAGTTTCATCGTCTAGAGCTTATTAACATGTGTAATCTTGTTAATCGTGGGGAATTGTCTGAGGCTTTATTTGCGTTTGACCTTTTAAAAGGAAATATTGACTCAGTCTTTTTGTGTTCCAAAGTATCTGTAAACACAAATGTTCGCACTTTAAGACATACCAGGTTTTTTTAAGGGAAAGGAACTCAATGACTAATTATTCATCTCATGAATCTTTTAATCGGTGCTCAAAGATTTTTAACAAATACTTTGACTTGTTTAATGTTAAATTAGCAGAGACAGCTATAAAAATAAAATCTTACATAGAATGATGGTTGAATTCTCCTCATGACTATTGCTTTTTATTTTTTTTTTTTTTTTATTCTTAAAGATTGCAAAAACATTAACTATATTAACTTTATATTCTTTTAATTATATTATTGTCACACTTTATATGTACATTTTTATTTATCTTTTTATAATAAAATTATAATTGATACTTTGTTGTCTTACTTTGGCAAAAAAAGTAAACTAAACTAAACAAAAAAATACTACAGGAGAATTTGTTGTTAAAAGAACTGATAGAAATGCCTACGAAATAAATGCATATTATGATGTCAACGATTATAGAAATTTAGCAAGAATTTTAACTGAGCCAAAATCATTTTAACTGGTATTCATACGAGGACAAACAAACAAGGCAAATCAAAGTTATAATGAAAAACCTACACAACAGCTGCCAACCTGAGTTAATTATTTTAGATCTTCAAAGTCGAGGCTTGAAAGTCGAGAATGCTGAAAATAAGCTTAAGTGGGTACAAAAGAATCAATTAACGTGTTCTTACTTAGCTTTAAGCTGACTGAAGACATCTACTATTGTAAAAATAGAACCAATTAAGGCTCTCAAGCTAGTCCCACAATCCTACTTCCTATACTCATAATACTATCGAAACTAGATGAACAACAAAATTCATCTCGAACTTGCAAACGCATTTAGGTAAAACTAATCAATTCTTATAAATTCAAACCCATGGTTAAGTCTCACAAAATTATGTTATGGAACGCAAATGACCTATTTAGCCATAAAAAAGAACTACAGGCAGTAGGTACTAGAAATCGTTTCTAAGTCACAACTCACAGGCCAAACTTACTTCAATATTAAGAACTACGAAATTTATCATACAAACCATCCATTCAACAATGCAAGAGGAGGAAGTGCAATAATATAATAAAATAAGGGTCCTAACTAAAAGCTATACTAAGAGTTTATTTGAGGTTCTTCACGTCTTAAGTAAACTACTCGATAAAAATGAAAAAGTCGCGGAAACCACAATCGAGAAATGATCTGCAAGGCAAATCGCAGCGGGAAGTTGCTTCGCAGTTGAAGGTACTCGTATCAAGGTACTGCGTTCAACCTACCATTGAAGGATATGAGTCTTGAGGATAAACCAAAGTCAGGACGGCCTAGAGCTACAACTAAATATGAGGATCGGCTAATAGTCACAACAAGCAAACGAAGTAAACGAAAAACAGCAACCGAAATACACGCCGAAATAAACGAAACACGAAATAAACCGCTGTCCTTAACAACGATCAAACGAAGATTAAGACATGCTGGCCTATTTGGGCGAGTTGCTGTTCAAAGACCCTTGCTGCGACCACAAAATAAGCAGAAAGGGTTAGAATGGGCCAAAAAGCATAGAGACTGGACGGAGAAGAAGAAGATTTCAACAGAGTTTTATGGAGTGATGAATCCAAGTTCAAGGTATTTGACACAAAACGGGGAGTTTTCATTCGACGCAGTGCTGAACAAAAGACGCTACCAAACTGTGTGGCTCCTACCGTCAAGCATGGAGGCAGCTCTGTTATGGTCTGATGATGTTTCTCTTCAAGGGGAGTGGGAGATCTGGCTCGAGTGATTGGAGAAATGAATAAGGAGGCATACAAAACATTATTGGAAGAAAACGCTGTGGCATCTGGACTAAGATTAATTGGCGAATGATTCGTATTTCAACAGGACAACGACCCTAAACACAAGTCAAGACCTTGTCAAGACTACTTGAAACAGAGGGAAGATGAAGAAATATTACAAATCATGATATGGCCGCCACAATCACCAGTTTTAAACCCTATAGAGCTGTTGTGGGAGGAACTGGATAGAAGGGTCCGGGATCAATGCCCATCATCAGAATCTGCGTTTCGGAATATACTATTAGATTGCTGGAGTAATATACCACAGGCAACAATTCCAAAACTGATAGCTAGAATGCTAAGAATTGGAAAAAAAAAAGTAATCGAATGTAAAGGTGGCTTTTCGACGAAAAATCAGTTTGTCATTTTTCTTCTTTTTAACACTAGGTTTACGGACATTTCTTATATACCTATCTCTACGAACACGCGTCAATTTGACGCTTGAACGAATACATATATTTAAAGAAAAAACAACATCAATATTTCAACACTTTTGAAGAAAATAGACTTCAATATATACCTCGTTCAACGGATAAAAGTCAGTACAAGAGATAAAATAAAAATGCGAACGGATTTGTAATTTATAAAATTCAAAATGTCGCGTCCCGTAAACCTAGTGCTAATAAATTCCTTTATGTTAAGGACAAAATGAAAATATTTTTCTTCTTCTTTTGGTTTCATATACTCGTATGTTCACCGTTCATTTCACATGATTACGAGTATTATTCTACTAAAGCGGTTTTTTCGAAGTTAGATCTTGTTTTTCCTTCGAGCACTGAGGGCGGCCTCAAACGTTTGGCCTGCAATGTACCTCAGTTTACAGTCCACCAAAGCATAAAATCAACTGCAAATAGTACAAGCAGATTCATAATGGGCGGCGATTTTAACGCTAAACACACACACATTGGAGTTCCCGGGTTTAATTACAACAAAACGACGAGGATTATTAAAAGCTATCCAAGAAGAGGGATGTGATTTTATCTTCACTGGTAAGCCAACTTATTGGCCAACAGATAAAGACAAACTACCAGATTTAATTGACTTCTTTATAATGAGAAAAGTTTCAAAAAACTTTCTTCTAATAGAAGAGGGAAGAGATTTAAATTCCAATCATTCTCCAATATACATATTTGATTCTTAGTGAATGAATCCGACCTTACTCGTACATCTCACAAACAAGTTTACGGATTGGAAATATTTTAAAATTTCATTAAATCGAAACTTATCTACTACTAATCGAACTGGACAAATACAAAATGCAGCCTGGAAAAGCACCTTCTTTTTGGTTATCACAATAACCCTGAATGCTTTTATGTACTCGTATTTAAAAAAAAATCCAATTTACCTGAAATTGTATGCATAATTCCATACCTTTTACAAAGTGGAATTCTGTGAGCTAATTAGATTTTCTTTTGTTTTTCTAATTTCCATTTTCTTTAATTTATTGCTCTTAGTGTGATAAATTTTTTTGTTTTTTTGTCATAAACCTAATTTAATTAGATTACAAAGAAAAGAATGTTTAAAATATGTTTATTTCGAACGAAATAATAATAAGCATAACATTGTTTTTTTTTCGCAATCGGCCGGCGGATAAGAATCGTCGACATGGAAAAAGTTTCAAGATCAAAGCATTTAAAAGAATTATTTCTTCCGAATCCATGGGGGAGCCAAACGATTTACCTACGAGTAGTACCCGGCCCGTTTTCGTAGAAGAATGAGAATTCTTAAATGAATATTCTAACAAACACTGTGATGTAATCAAGAATTAATTTGTAATAGTAAATCTTTCAGGATTATGTTATTAATTCGAAACGGAAGGCATGGCGAGCGCACACGCAAGTTTTTTCGAAACCTGCTCGTATGTATCTACATCTTACGCAATATTGCTTTTATTTAATCGATATACGACAATATGTGTATAAACATTGTCGTTATTTTTAGCGACGTGATTAAGAATGAATGCACCTTGAATGAATTTTGTAATAATTATATAAACAGCATAACTACTTTTCCAATTATTTACGTCGAATATTAAAATGATTTCTGAGAGGACTCTTTAGCATAATCCAAACTTCAAACAGCTTATTTGAGTAACCTTTTCCTTTCCTCCTATCAATAATTCGGTATTCATTTCCTTGAAGGAAGAGCAAAATTATAAATAGCATTATAAGGACTTAAAGTGAATTTATAATAACCATGCCGTGGGTGGCAGGCACTCCACCGTTCGCATGATTTATTAAAATAAAAAAATATCCTTGCTCCTGCAAAACTTCGATAAGAATGTATCTCACAAGTCAGGTAGTAAAAATTGGTACCAAAACTATAATCCAATTTAGGAGCATTCAACAAAGTCATTCGAAAGTTCAGGTGGCGAGAGGGAGATTTTTTTGATGAATGATAGGGCAATTTAACTATTTTTCCAATTTGGTTTTCAATAACTTATGGATTGACTTTCCATTAGGTTGTTATTTACAGAGCATTTATTGGGGTCGAACGTAATAAAAACGAAACTAGTAGCACTCGCCCTTCACTTGTTGTCCACTTGTACACCACTTGACACTTCATAATTACATTCCTTTGAGGAGGAGAGGCAATAGTTGGTTGAAAGGAAGACAATTACAGCTCGAGTTCTTTGTATTGTCTGCAATTCCTCGAGGGACACATTTGTTGTCTATGACACTGATCCAATATTTGCTTTTGTGAACATTTTGGATTTGCAGATGAATGGAGAATCTATGTATTTTAAAGCAGATATTGCCTCTAGGGGATATTAAATTGAAACAATTATAATTTTAAAGAGCTGACATTTAATAGGTTTTGATTACTTCCTTCCGGGTATTTATTAAAAAAAAAAAATCAAAATGTCGCAGACCCCTGTGTAGAACTTAGTTTTGTTTTTGATTTTGATTTTGACTTTAATTAATGTTTACCGAAGGCAAGACGGTTTATTGTTGTCGTTTATCATTATTATCGCTGAGTTTCAGGACAAAGCTTTCTGAATTCATGTTCGTGCGACAAATTGTGTTCATCTTCACTCTGTTTACTCGTCTACTGTTTCGAAAACCTATTTGGCTGTTTTTTAACTCTCGGGTTTCACAGAGCGACGCTGATTAATGATGAATAAGAAATATGTATAGACTTTACATCATTATATTGCTTACATATTTAATCCCCTGTCATGCTAAAGGATGCTTGAGTATTAGACTAATGTGGATCACAGGCTACCAACGTCATCCTTGTCGGCTTCTGAAAGTACCCGACAGTCTGTTTGTTGTTAACCCTATACTTTAAACTTGGATGACGTGCGCTGAATTTACATCTGGTTGACGGAGTAATCGCACGGTACGTGGTTCTGGTTGTATCTTCCCCGCCATGTACCATGAATAGAGATGGGGCTAAATATCGTACGAACAATTTGTCTATCGAAGACTCCACCAAGGTAGAACTTTCATCTGACTTGCGATTAAGAGGAGTGACAACGAAGCCTAAATAGACAAATCCCTTGACTACATCCCAGTTGTCTGCTGTCTATTGTTGTATATTATTAGTGTCATCTCGATACACACGAAAGCACTAGTGACTAATCGCTTCCTTCTGCAGATGATACGCATTGCTATTGGGATATAGTGCTCAATGCGTTGGCTGCATAACAAGTAGTCGCTTTGTGGTATTGAAATCTCAATACTGTCTTTCCAACTTTCATGGAGGAATTTGCGTTCTCTAATAGAAATATTTAATTGAGGGAAATTTAATTTCAATGGACGCAGTAGACACCAACGCTACTGTACACACTGATAGAATTAACAGCACTACCAGCTATTTTTTTTTTCCAAGTATGTATGTGCTATAAAAATTGCCAAGTTAGAGGTAGTGGAATTTATTATATTATAAATATCTGATAAGAACTGCAAGAATTTATACTAGAGATTTCTCTATTTATAGTAATAGCAGCAATGTAATCACCAACAAAATAACTAGACTAGTAATATATATTGCAGAGAAAATATTACCCATAGTTGTATTAGCTTTTATTTATAGGAGAATTGGCTTTGAGAAATAGCCAGTTATGCTATTTCTGTGTTATATAAATACTTGAATTAGCTGTGATAAATTATCATCACTGCTATTCTTAAATAGCTATTTTAGCTATGTTTTTTTTTTTATAAATAATATCAGAACGAAAAAAACAAGAGGACTTAATTACCTGGCGAGAAGTCGAACTTACGACCCTCAAGGTGCTGACGAAACGCCTTAATCATCAAGGTGGCATTGATCTTGGTGTTGTCAGAAGTCAAATTTGTATTCATTTGTGAAGAGACGTGTTTTATTCCCATTTCGAAACGAAGTGATTAAGAAGCTCCGTGATGACTTAATATTAGTCTTGGAGGCTTGTCAAATATATATAATATTTAATAGCCAACATTGTTGTTCCTAAATAGTTGTCCCAATCATTTTTATTGGGGAAATTACGATGAATATAATTGCAATTGCTATTTAGGTAAGCTGAGGTGACAGACAGTAGGAGTGTAATATAGAACTAGCAATGAAAATAACCAGTATTCATAGCCGTTTTATGATATTCAGCTCTGTAAAATTATTCAATGTGGTAGGCAAATGTCAGTATTTGAAGTTCTTAATTATGATTTTCTTAAGATTTGAATTTTGCGCCATTTGTGCGGTAAAGTGTTGCCAACGAAAAAAAAGACAGCGTGGCAGCTGACAGTTCAGGGTTATCAACAATGGAGTGCTAAACGAAAGAACAACGCGTTTTCATTGTTGAGCAAAATTTTAAAAATAATGAAGATTTGGCAGCTACAGTTCGCAATTTTCGGACAAAATATGGTCAGTGATTAAACTTCATCAACTGTGTACAGATTAATTCAAAATTCAGGGTGACTGGATCAATTAGTGATCACCCATCAATTGGTGATGACTTCAACAAGTCGTTCAACACAAAACATCGAAGCAGTTCGTAAGAGTGTTGTTGAGAGTCCAGGAACATCAATTCGTGGCACTGTGGTCAAGAACTAGACATTTCGAGAAGCTCTCTACAGCGTATTCTCACGAAAAATTTGCATACAAAGCGCAATTGACTCAAGAACCGAAGCCTACTGACCAGGCACAGCGAAGAGAGTTCGTTGAATGGATTATGGAACAACAACAAGTGGATGCAACACCAGCATTTTTTGTGTAAGCCTCAGCTATTTAATGCTTAGTAATTTGCAATACCAGAAATGTCATATTAAACAACAGAAACACTATATAAATAGCTATACCACTCAGAGATGTAGCTATATATTTAGTTATGTTTCGTAACAAAATCAGTGCATTGAATCATCAAAATGAATACAAAATTTGGCTATTTTTTCCAAGGAAAAAGAGGGCAAAATGTCGGAGATTTTTTTTAAACATTTGGGCAAGTCCCGGCATGGTTTATCACAACAAAATAAAAGTGTTCACCTCAATGCTTTTGACAGTCGCAACTAAGTTTGAGTTCAAAGTATTTCTTTCGAAAGTAATACTTTCAGCTGACTAAGCTTAGTTCTACTCTGGGAAATGGCAGCTAAGTTCTGTCAAATTAAATATTTGAATATTTTTTTTTATTTAAGACAGTTGACAGTCATGAGAATCATGACTAAAACCGAACTAAATCTAAGTCAACAAAAAGTTGCTTATTCCAATATTGGAGTGCGGGTTTCGGTCTGTTATGAACTGTGTATTTCAGTCTTGAACATTTTTTATATAAACCGTCTGCTTATGACTCATCGCAGATTGCATTTGCTCGCAGATGATTGATTGATTCTACCATGACAAAATCTTGGTATTAGGTGCTAGCACAAAGAAACTTTAATAAATGGGCCACTCTTTATTGTCTATCAGTCTGTTTGCTTTTTCTATCTAATAGTAGCCTTGACGATTGGTTGGATTTACTTCACATCTTAGCTGTATGTAATTGCAATTCGAGGCAAAGAAGGCATTTTCACTGTAAATTGGTTCGAAGAAATAAAATTGTATTGAGAACAGTGTTAACGGTTTCTATAACATTTAGTATTTGAAGTAGTCCTATAGCACTCTATAAGTTCTTTATGAAAGATACAGTACCAAATTTTTACCGAACAACTCCTTCTTTGTTGGGTAGGATTTAGATAGTTGGAGCTGTAGGTAGAAGAGCTATATGTGTAAAGTCATCGGAAATACGTTTCCTTTATGACGAATTCTACAAGGTGGGGCAATAGTAATGTCATAATGTGAATGTGCCATAATTTTTGCAAGTAGCGTCTAAAGCTGTAATCGAAGCAAGCTGCAATTTGCAAACAGTTTTCAAAAATTTGCGAACGGTCTTAATGCATTTATTAAGTTTTTAAGTCTGTTAAGCTTGGATAACAGCTTTAGATTATGACATTACTTTTGCCCCACCCTGTATTATATCACCGAATCTGATGCGTCAAAGATGCACTACGTATCAAGAAATAAATAAATAAAAAATTGTGAGAAATAGTTTTAACTTAATAATTAAAAGGTAACCCTAAAAATTAGACGAAGTAATAGCGAAAAATCTCCCTTGCCATCCAGACTTTATGAAGCTTTCTATATGTGAATAAATAAGTTTTTGTAAAGAATTTGACTTTTGCTACGCAGTTTTTTGCTGTGCTATTTTGCTGCGGAAAAGTATGTATTTCTTTTCAGCAGCACTGATAGAAGGTAGAGTTGAGTCCTCCTTGGCTATTGTCTGATGCAGACCCTTCTGGTGGGGATAGCATCTTAACTTGAAACCATGGATGTATTCCTTCAAAAATGTTGATAATGTATTTTATAGCTCTTGCTGGTCGAGTCTTAATACCCTCGGCTATTTCTGCAGCATGCAGAAGTGTGCGTAGATATAGGTACTCATAGTATCTGGAAAAGGGAACTGATTTAGCTGCTTGGACTTAAAATTCCCATATAACTTCTTTGTTATTAGTATTCAACGAAGGTTATAATTTTAAAGGATAATATTTTTAATTGTTGAATCTGTTGAACTGACATCCTACCCAATTCCAAAAAGTATTTGCAAAACCATTTTAGGGTGCAATTGGAAGTATGTAAATTAATTGTTCGTATATTTTTTAAACCTCTAAAGCTTGTTGAATACCTTGGTATGATTTAAAATGGGTCGGTCCTAATATATTTTTAATGTAGGGAGCGACTACTTTGCAGGTACGCCAATACTGGTTAGACATTTTTTTTTTTTTCTATTTCTGGAAACTTTGTCTGTATTGATTATCCCGCGATTTATTCACAATTTAAATTTAAGACGCTATCCTAACCGGGTCTTGGGAATATTCTACAGTCTCCACTCGATCGATTAGGCACTCGGGCTGCATCACATGGAGGAAATATTCTATTCTAATCACATCCAAGATTACAGAAATGCTCCACCCAGAAACTAAAATGCGGAATAAATAGTTGCACTGCACAGTTTCGCGTACCAATTCAATCAATATCTAAAAATCATATTCTTTGGACTACGCACAGAATATCATTTGAATGACCTCAAATAACGCCATCAAATAAGAATTCAAATTAATCGTATTAAGGAACGACGTGGTGGAAACCTCAGATGTTATAGAGGTACCTACCTATGTATCTTTGACTGACACTGAAATGTTCACTATGCTCATACGTATGGCGTTACTTCTAACACGTGTTTCTTACAGCCTTTTTTTGTCTTTCAAAATTTGTGTAGGTTTGTAATTTTACTATTTTGGAAGAAGTAAGTAAAACAAGTTTGATTTTACTTCATAGTCGATGAGATATAAGTTAATGATTTCTCGAATAAAAGCTTCTAATGATCGCTCAAAAACCAGTTGGCGACGTTTAGCTGCTTGTCAATTGTTCGCGATCAGCACTTCCACTGCGACTCTGATTAAGCTTTATTTAAGGCTTAAGATTAGTTTCATTCATTATACTTCTGTAGACTTACATTGGTCGAGCGTATAGTATCTGCATTAGATTCAAGAAGAATATATACGTAACAGTGTATTAATAAAATTAAAAATTAATCTTTTAATTGAAATTCTTTAAATTTAAAATATTCACTCTCGTTTCCATTGAAAAATAAATAATCAGCTGTTTTCACATATCTCCTGTCGTGAGAAAATATCACGTTCACACGTGGGCGATCCCACATTCAATATTAACACATCAAAATCAAATCGTACCGCAGGTGTGTCATCTCATTAAATCGTTTTGTAGATAAAAATGCAAATTCATCGTCAATCCTTCCTCCATATGTAGTTTTCGTGAAAATGTCAGCATTTATTATAACCTCTAGTGTATACTTGTAGAGGCGGTTTTAATGAGGATAATTTTATGTAGCTACCTCAAATCAAATTTAAAATGAATACATTTGGGTAAATACAAAAAGGTACAGGTACAGACAATCAATGAATTCCAAAAGAAAAAAAAGGAAAAACCGATTTGCGTTAACAATTAATTATTTTTTTCAGAGAGTCAAGTGTTAAACCCATCGGAACTGTGTTTAACAGCGGATACCTTGCACCCTTATGAATTTGTTAATTTGAAATTAAATTCATCACCATGTCTATGGATGAGGCAACAACACCACCTCAGTACATTGTGACAACACCCAGTGAGGCTGGTGACGTAGAAGAGGACCAATCCCAACATGACAAAATCGAACCGAATGGCAGCGCCGGATTTATGGGATACCCACGAGCATATTCGCTGACTACAACTCCATCGGTGTCGATTTCTTCATCTACGATATCGGCAGCATCGAATCGGGTTATGACACAAAGTACCCGCAGTCAAAGTCTTCAGTCCAGTTCGTCGACTATTGTTGAGCATCAAACGTCCACATGCTCGTCGTCGTCATCGTCGACACTGTCGCATCAATTGAAGGCCAAGTCAAGCGCCTCGATTGTCACCGAACAGCGAAGCATCATTCAGAAGACCTCATCCATTTCGTCGGCGTCAGGTAAATCGAAATTCCAAAGTTTCCTGCAACAGCCCGAGAATACTCATCCATCCAGTATGGGCGGAGGTGGATTTCTCACGGCTCACCAGAAACACGTACGACAATTTGTACGTTCCACGTCGGCACACTCTGAGGCTACTGCTAGTGCGGCCAACAGTAAACCGGATAAATGTATACGCAGTGCTTCGACACAAATTGAAGAGCCAACCTCGGATAACCAGGACACTCTGTCACCGATTAATAGCGGAAAGTTTGGATTACATCAGTCATCATCGATTCTCATATCGAAATCGGCCGAGACAATTGAAATGCACAAGACTATATCTGCATCGAGTATTCGAACACAGTTGACATTGTCGGGGGGATTGCTGGCACCACCGAATCGTAAAATTACAATTTTAAGCCCAATACATGCTCCACCGGGGCTGCATGATGTGCTTAAGCGTCATGGCAGGTCACCGCTATCGCCACGCATCAGCTTTCCTGGCAGCGAAACTGATCTATTTGGGTAAGTAGAGCGGAATATTTTTGACAGAATTTCCGGGTTAATTTGTGGGTTGGATGGAGCTAAAATTATCAAATCAATGCGTGGAAGAATTTTGAATGCATTAGGGGGTTTTTCCAGGAATACAGGAACTGTGATAAATGATAATCGTATAGAAGGAGCCTTTGATAATTTGACCTGCAAATCCATTTATACATTACCATATATTCGTGCATATTACTTCAAATCGAGTACTCCGGTTTCGTAAAAAAGCCAATTGCGCTAGTTTTTTCAATCCAGAGGATATCAAAAAATCAAGAATTTGTTTGGGTATAAGGGTTTTGAAAAATCCTTAAATTTGTACACATACATATATGGTATCTAATTACATATAACCATGACCAAGTCACCTACGTATCCAGTGACTTTCTGAAAAATTTCACTGAAATTTTTCATATCAAACGTTATTTTCAAAAATGTTTTTTTAAGATGGAAGACATGTATGGTTCTCTATACCAATTGCATATCAAAAGAATGGCCATTAACAATGCAAATAAATTGGCGCCCAATATGGAACCGATTTATAAAACATAGTTTGTAACACAGTGAATTAAAAACGATAGAGCCCCCAAAAGTATATGCATATATGAATGTGTGATCAGCATCAAAAGCTGTGTCGATCTAGCCATGTTCTTCCACCCGTCCTTATGTCAACACTTTTTGGATCTTAAATTTTAAGGTAGCAACATGAAGTTTGGTATATAAGCTTTCTAGATTCCGAAGCAGTACAAGTTTATAAATTGTTAAAATCGGCAAATTTTTTTTTTTTTTAAGACACGTCCACTTTTAAAAAAATTCAATATATTTATAAAATACATAGATGCTGGCTTTTTATACATTTCCTCCATGCATTATACATAGCCACGCCCACTTTTAGGGGCGTTATCTTATGATGGTTAAGTCTTATTGTGAATATTTCACCAGAATCCGAGAACTTCGGTTTCAAATTTTGGAAGCCACGCCCACTTTCTGCTAAGAAAGAGTTGTAACAACAGTTTTCACGGAAATATCCTCTGCATAGAAAGATATCTGTTTTAAAAATGTCTAGACGCCACGCTCACTTTATTAGAGGTTTGCTAAAAGATAGGACAGGGTATCATGCGAACCATTCTAGGTAGATTGTAATTTTCCTGCATTTCTTTTTGTTCCATGTGATGTATAGATATTGACTATAAAAATAATACCAATTTAACAATTTCTCATACATTACAAAGTGTTGCCATTAAGTATGAATGAAAATGTACCCATCAATCCTTCTACGAAATGAAAAAGACATCTTAAATTTCCGGGAACTCTTTAAAAGCGAAAAACTCTCCTGGGCTGTTCAACAACAAAAGTTAAATCCATATTAAAGATCGGATGTCGAAAGAAATTGAAAAAAAAACCTTCACCACCAGATGAATCCACAAAAGTTACAATGCATCCTGTCAAACCGCGAAACAAGAAAATCAATTCTGCAATAAACTGTGTAAAGAAAACCACATGGTTACGCTGGTTAGAGCAAAACACCACCCTGAACCTTACAAGAGAAACTGTAAAAGAATTCAATTTTTTTTTTTTTAAGGCAATTATCAATCAAACTTTGTAAGTACCCGAAGTTATTTTTCTCTGTTTATCTTAATTCGAAAACTTCGCCAGCCATTTTTTTAAAAAAATAAAAAATAAAACTAAGGGTTTGAGTGAAAAGTTTTTTTATTTACTTTTATTTAGAATGGTACTTCTCGTTGTAGATTTTTTCCAAGAATTTTAATATAAATAAGTTTATGATTGTTCAAACGAAGAAAGCGCTACGATTTGACCAAGAAATCTAAAAAAAAAAAAAAAATTAATAATCATTCTGAGCTCAACGAAAATATTAACAATTCTTCAACTTTTCAACATGGATACGATTGATGGGAAGTAAGTATTGGATTACCCGTGGGAGGGTGATCTGAAAAAAGTTCGGTCTATCACGAGAATATGATTAATCGTGAACCACGTGTCATTACTATTATTCAACATACTTAGTT
This sequence comes from Pocota personata, assembly GCA_963082735.1. NCBI lineage: Eukaryota > Metazoa > Arthropoda > Insecta > Diptera > Syrphidae > Pocota > Pocota personata. Next base: position 54,432,998 of record OY720430.1, read on the forward strand.
AAAAAAAAAAAATAAATTGACATTTAAACCTGTCAAAATCATTATTAAACGTGGGATATAGATTGGTGCTCGTATGAACACTGCAGGCCAAACGTTTGAGGCCGCCCTCAGTGCTCGAAGGAAAAACAAGATCTAACTTCGAAAAAACCGCTTTAGTAGAATAATACTCGTAATCATGTGAAATGAACGGTGAACATACGAGTATATGAAACCAAAAGAAGAAGAAAAATATTTTCATTTTGTCCTTAACATAAAGGAATTTATTAGCACTAGGTTTACGGGACGCGACATTTTGAATTTTATAAATTACAAATCCGTTCGCATTTTTATTTTATCTCTTGTACTGACTTTTATCCGTTGAACGAGGTATATATTGAAGTCTATTTTCTTCAAAAGTGTTGAAATATTGATGTTGTTTTTTCTTTAAATATATGTATTCGTTCAAGCGTCAAATTGACGCGTGTTCGTAGAGATAGGTATATAAGAAATGTCCGTAAACCTAGTGTTAAAAAGAAGAAAAATGACAAACTGATTTTTCGTCGAAAAGCCACCTCTACATTCGATTACTTTTTTTTCCAATTCTTAGCATTCTAGCTATCAGTTTTGGAATTGTTGCCTGTGGTATATTACTCCAGCAATCTAATAGTATATTCCGAAACGCAGATTCTGATGATGGGCATTGATCCCGGACCCTTCTATCCAGTTCCTCCCATAACAGCTCTATAGGGTTTAAAACTGGTGATTGTGGCGGCCATATAATGATTTGTAATATTTCTTCATCTTCCCTCTGTTTCAAGTAGTCTTGACAAGGTCTTGACTTGTGTTTAGGGTCGTTGTCCTGTTGAAATACGAATCATTCGCCAATTAATCTTAGTCCAGATGCCACAGCGTTTTCTTCCAATAATGTTTTGTATGCCTCCTTATTCATTTCTCCAATCACTCGAGCCAGATCTCCCACTCCCCTTGAAAAGAAACATCATCAGACCATAACAGAACTGCATCCATGCTTGACGGTAGGAGCCACACAGTCTGGTAGCGTCTTTTGTTCAGCACTGCGTCGAACGAAAACTCCCCGTTTTGTGTCAAATACCTTGAACTTGGATTCATCACTCTATAAAACTGTTGAAATCTTCTTCCGTCCAGTCTCTATGCTTTTTGGCCCACTCCAACCTTTTCTGCTTATTTTGTGGTCACAGCAAGGGTATTTGAACAGCAACTCGCCCAAATAGTCCAGCATGTCTTAATCTTCGTTTGATCGTTGTCAAGTACAGCGGTTTATTCCGTGTTTCGTTTATTTCGGCGCGTATTTCGGGTGCTGATTTTCGTCAACTTCGTTTGCTTGTTGTGACTATTAGCTGATCCTCGTGTTTAGTTGTAGCTCTAGGCCGTCCTGACATTGGTTTATCCTCAAGACTCGTATTCTTCAATGGTACGTTGAACGCAGCACCTTGATACCTTCAACTGCGAAGCAACTTCCCACTGCTATTTACCTTCTTTAAGAAGGGTGATGATTGCAGATCATTTCTCGATTGTGGTTTCCGCGACTTTTCCATTTTTAATGAGTAGTTTACTCAAGACGTGAAGAATCTCAAATAAATTCTTATGACTTTAAAGTGTGGCTTTTATGTAAGGGAATCCAAATTTTGGGATTTAAGAACCCTTTTGATGTAAGAAGTCATAAACAAGTGCTGAATTAACAACCAAAAGTCATAAATTTTAATAATTATGAAAACCTAAACACTTTTCAATAAACCACAAAAGCGGTTTTTCCCACATTTGTAAACAGAACGCCCACTGTTCAAAAACGTGGGTGAAAAATTTAGGTAAAAAAACCTTGTAATTCATAAAATTCAATCTCCATGCATGAATGAAATCAGTCGTCTAGGTAGGCCTCAAACTTTTGGCCTCTAGTGTACATATGAACATACTATTTCCAATTAAAGTTCAAGGACATTTTGGGTAAAAATTTTAATCAAGGACAAGAAATGGTCATATCAAAAAATTCAATGAAATCAGCAAGGAATTATTTAAATCGAAAAATAAACCAAACCTACCTACATGCTGAAAAATCATAGACGACAACTTCAATAAGAGTCTAAAGGTAAAAATATAAATAAGCTGTAACATCAAAGAAACATCAAAAGGAAACCAAAGTGAAACACTCGTATGTATGAGTATGTATGAAAGGACGAGGGTTTTCACAATGAAAGAGAAGACGCTTCAACGAATTAGTCAATATTCTACCGGGGTAAAGCTCAATAGAACGAAATGAGCATTAATACTGCAGAAGCGTTAGTTTTACTGCCATCGTATAAAGAAGAATTCTAAGCAATATGGAAATTTTAACCCAAGGGCGAAGATACTTTGATAAACTAATGAAGTAATAAAGAAAATATTTGCACGCTGTGGGTGTTTATATTGTTGGTACATACTCTATGGATGAGTTTAAGTTTTCGATGTTTATCAAGTCTTAGAGGAGAATACGTGCTTTTTGTAAATTTAAAACGACATACTCGTAGTTCTGCTTTTTAAAATAAAATATTGAAAGAACTCAGGAGAAATGAAGCAGTTCTGTGTTATTTTGTATAGACTGAGCGGTGGCCATGTTTTCACAGTGAGACTTACCTACAAACTGACACCTTTTTTTTATAATCTTTTCTCAGGAAAGACGTACTTATAATGCTGGGACAGCGCTCTGAGATGTCTGTAGTAGTAGGTGCCTGTTCTGCTCTTGAATAGCCGAAGGTTAAATTATTCTGGAAAAAGTATGTCTACTGATTCCAAAGTTAACTTGTCTAGTAGTAGCAGATGTTTTGATAGAGAAGTTAGGGTGAACATCGATTTAACGGGCACTGGCAGCTTGCCTAGCAGAACGATCAAATTGCGATAGGAGTAGATATAATGCAAAGCATTTTTTCACACCAGTGATAAAACTTTTCGATTTAGCAAACACAAAACTCTTCGTAATTTTGTCCCAGCAAAGATGTTCACCTATTTACTTTTTTCTAAGAAAAAATTTCCCTACCAGATGGTGCTGACAAAAAGCGCTAGGCAAATCTTTTTTCCAACGAACTCAAAGAGATATAGATAACAACAACACAACCAGGTCACGTGTATTGTGGTAATAAAACGGCGCACATTCGCTCAACTTAGGGTCTTAATTAAATCACCATTGCTAGCTATTTCCTTAACTAGATGGTACTCGTATTGAATTAAAATCAAAATTAATATATATTTTGGGGACAATTGCACATTTTTATGAAATGTACATGAAGTTAGACCACGACCTTGAAAGTGGCTCCTCTAACGTAAACAATTTTAGTGAGCAAAGGCCACAACGTTTCTTAAAAAAATGGTCAGGAGCCTTTACCGCGTCTAGAAGTACTACTGCTGATACTACTGATGCTTTCTAGACTGCACTCTTGACTTAACAATGTCCTGCAATAAAGCACGTTAGCATTCGTAGTCTATTTTTACTAAGCCTGATACAATCCTTAGACCCTTTCCGTTTATAACGGCCGAAGAGTGTCTTGGATTGCCTCAGCTTTGGGAGTCTTTTGATAACCATCTTATTTAGTGATTCATACCAGAATGGTGTAAAACGGGTCATTTTTCAATTCACTGGAAATGGAAACATTGCTCTATAGAGTTCGAAAACACGTATAATGATTTTACTTTTTATAGCAGGGCAGAATAGAAACTATCTCTACCTGTTGATTTCGATATTTAAGGCCTAGTTGCAGCTTTTCTTCATTACATACTTCATCTATTTTCTTTAGTGCATGCCGGTCCACTTTTTTAGCGCATAGAACGGGATTTTCCTGCATTTACTCGTATAGTGGAATGTATTGCCTTCTTTCATAATGGCTTCTAACGATCTCTCGTCTATGTCAAACCTTAGAATTTTACTTTTACTCTCATCTCTGAAACGATGAATTACTTACCTACGTATTATCTAAATCAGAAAAATCCTTTTCAATCTTTGGGTTATACTCGTATTAGTGTAGGTTTTGCAGCACGCGAAATTCGTGTTGATCTCATTCCTTGCCTCAATTAGTGCCACAAATAATTTGTAGTCTTGGCCAGAACTTTTTTGAAGAAAAGTCAAGGCTATCATACATGCCTTTCGGTATGTCAAATTCCATATAACCTGAAAATAGCTCGGATATGGTTTGGGACTGGAAGGTGTCTAATGAGGTTTAAATAACCGATGAGATGGGAAGAACTAAGTCTTTAGAAATCACAAGAATTGATTCGAATCCATAGCATGGAAGCAATGCTCTCCAGATCACCAGACCGTCTACGAAGTACCATAAAACTTGACAAAATTCATGCAAATGCTTTAAACAAAACTGTAGAGTTCAGAATTCGAGAAATTCATCTTTTATCCTAATTATTATAGTAATATCAAAATTCTCTTGGTGATATTTAGCCATAAACTTTTATGTCGCCGAAATTCAGCAGACCTTAGATGCCATCGCTTTATGGCTGGAAGTTATCTGCGAAGGTTGTCTGGACTTAATTCACGGTCCACTGTCTGTCCCAAAGATCTAAGACCAATAAGTTTATCCGTTTTTCTTCTGAAAACCTTTAAAGGATTGATACACTAGTTTTATGTATCTATTACACTAGGCAACAAAAAAAAATGTACCTAAGGGCCATTAATACGAGTATGTGGATGTAGTCTAATTTTGCCTTCTGATTCCAAAAATGTAGTTCCAAAATTTCTTACACGTCTAATTTGTTTACTACTGCAAATGGCAAACAAAATATAAACAAATTACATTTGTTCGTAAACTATTCGAGTAAATGAAGGGACGTTAATGGAGATTTTCTGGATCTCTAAATCTAATGAAAAATTAATAAAATCAGCTAAAGAACAACATAAGTAAAAATGTTCTCGGGACCTCTGAATCAAAATTTAAAAATTCAAAATGGCGGATATTTCTGTTATTAATCAAAATGGCGCGGTTTTTTAATCTTTTTTCGATGACATTTTTTGACGCCATTTTGAATTTGAATTAAGCGTCATTTTAAAGCTAACATTTTGTGTTATTAAATTTTAAATTTGAATTTGAATTCAGCGACCTCGAAAATTAATTTGGCCTTTGATATATAGGTACTTCATTAATCTACGAAGAAACTGAATTTGTTTAGGGTTTTATTAGCCATTTCGAGTTATGAAATTCTGACTTCGAATTCACATTCTGCGACCTAGAAAACGCTTTTGCACATTTATCTTTCCGCGGTTTACTTTAACAGTTTACGAGCAAATTGATTTTGTTTGTATGCATATTTCTGTGCAATTGCTGAAATAAATAATTAAATTCATTTTAATGAGTTTTGAACAAAGAAACAAAATTTCATTGTTTAACTGGGCTATTATATCAAATTATATCAAAATTGTTTATAATTAGCTGGAAAAAAAGAACTAGAAAAAATACCACTTGGCATTTAGGTTTTGACTAGTGTTATTAGGCCCATTAACAGATGTCGTAATGGTTCGGATGATAACCTTGGGCAAAGCTGTACGATCTACGCATTTGTGCAATAGTGGGGCCCCTAAATTTCTAGACGATAGTTGATAGTCAAAACAACCTGCATGATTCTAATAGGTCTGGATTCAAAAGGGAGAAAATTCTGCCCAGTTTTACCAAACAACACTGACAAGAGAACGTAATTTCAGACAGCCAATCCGAGGACAAGATAATTCTTCACATCCCCTTAATGCTTCTCGATTAGAAAAAAATTGCACACGGGAGATTTTCTCTTGGGTGACCTGGAAAATACCGATGTCAAGGATTCATAAATAGCACAATGTATGTATATAGGTATATCTGTTGCTGATCTAAATGTGTCTAGTCACGGTGCACTCATTTTAATCGTTGTAATACTTACCTTTATGCAACAACCTACCTATACAAAACAAAAAGGTCAGGTTAAGGTAATAATTTATCCGGGTACCTAATATACCCGTATCATGAGTTCAAAGTATTTAAGTAACTCGACCAACATGGTTCACTCTTAAAATATATTTCTTTATATACCCACCTTCTTGTCTATCTATTAGTGGTAGGTAAGGTACCTATATCCTTATTTTGCATCCTTGTTTTCCTGCTGGTTCGACATCCATATCCAAATAATTGTGTTTCTTGTTCCTATTTTTTTTTTTTTTTCTGCTTAAACATGTTAATCCTTATCTTGAACACACGAAGTATACCCTTTTACAGGCACTACGCAGATACACGTGCTTAAAAGTACCCAGATTTAAACTTGTAATATTTAATACAAACAAACAGACCAGAATATGCCTTTTGGTTGAAAAACTTTTTACAAAAAAACATCCTACAATCCCTCAAGGTTTCTCTTTAATTGATGAAAGATAATACAGCATTAAGATGTTTACAGCATTTGTCATCCCCGTTCCAACAGCAAATTTAATGAGCGACTGCTTTCTTGTTATGCTTTTTACGTATATAAGTACCTCTATACTCGATACATACCTACAAACGCTCTCTAATTAAAATTACCTAAATGTATCTTTTGAAAATTTATGAATAATTCAGGTGAAATTTTCCCTGTTTACACGTCGTTCGTGAAAAATAATTAAATGTGCGTAATTTTCTAAAAAAAAAAAAAAAAATATAAATAAATTAAAAATAATTACAAAAAAAACGTGAATAAAATTTAGGATATATTTAAAAGTGAAAAAATTGCTATATAGCAAAAAGAAATTAAAATAAAAATAGAAAATGTTAAATTAAAAACACGTTTCGTATTTATTTGTTTGGGACGTTTTATGTTAACCTGTTGGTAAATTTATTCGTCCTTCACCTTTATGCCGTTGGCCTTTTCTTTCTTTTCTGTTGCTGTCGATTTTGTGTATAGCAATATATTTATCATGTTGTCCTTTTCTGAGAGAAGTTTCGATGGAGATATCCCCAAGCTTTGGAGATAACAGGGTCCTCTACATTGATATTCTTAACCATTGTTGATGTTTCACAGAATCTTTTTTTCCTCATTAGCCAATGAGGTTTCATGTAATTGGCAACTTATATTTCTGTTTTGGTACGGAGAAACTTCTGCATTGAACTTTTTCGGGCTCTCTTCAAAAAGAAAATGGTTGGCGTCATCAATAATTTAATCGAATAACTACAAAATTGGGATTCATTGTGCTGAGTGGAAGGAAATGACAATACCCGATTAATTAGGCTTGACTGGGTCACTGCCTTTTAAAGGTGCAAAATTTGATATTTAAATGTAATTACGTATGTAAATAAAAAGGTACGAAGTTTTCGCTTTAGTCATTTGTCCATGATGTTATAAAGCTGCAAGTGAAAGTAACATATTTTGATATACAGAGTGTCTTACAAGTAGATTGATCACTGATTTTTAAGCATCTGTAATGATTAAAAATGTTTAAGTCGTTTGTACTGTGAAACCTGCGAAAATTGGCCACGAACTGTGCAAAAGAAACTTATGAGGTTATCATAATTCATATACAACAATTATCTTAGTTTTGTTTTTAGTAATAAAAAATCTTTTAGTCAACTTTCAGAGGTCGAAATATTCCATGACCGTTTTGCTGGCTGAATTTCTTTGATACAGCGCTCAATTTGCTACTTCAAGGCGTGGGTGGTCATGGGCTTGTTTGCATAAACCTTAGACTTCAAAAAACTCCAAAGACAAAAGTCCAATGGCGTTAAATCGCATGATCTGGACAGCCAATTCTGATCACCAAAACGGGACCAGGATATACATAACTCATGCAACAATTGTATTCTTTTTCGGGCTATATGGCATGTGGCACTGTCTTGTTGAAACCACAACCATATCTTGCAATTTAGGCACAAAAAGCTTGATTATCATGTCGCGATAGCAAGGACCATTAACTGTTATTGCCTTACCAGGCGCATTTTCAAAGAAGAATAGTCCGATGATGCTTCCAGCCCAAAATCCGCGACACGTCGTGGATGCATTTGTCACTCGTGGATTTTCTGAACCACAAATTCGAAAATTTTAACGATTATCAAAGCCATCAGGATGGAAATGAGCCTCATTGCTGAAGATGATTTTGTTTGACAAATCAGCATCCACTTGTTGTTGTTCCATAATCCATTCAACGAACTCTCTTCGTTGTGCGTGATCAATAGGCTTCAGTTCTAGAGTCAATTGCACTTTGTATGCATGAAGATGCAAAACTTTCGTGGGAATACGCTATAGAATAGCTTCTCGAAATGTCCAATTCTTGACCACGGTGCCGAATTAATGTTCCTGGACTCTCAACAACACTTTCACGAACTTCTTCGATGTTTTGTATTGAACGACTTGTTGAAGGACGGCCAGAGTGTCTAAGATCACTAATTGATCCAGTCTTCCTGAATTTTTGAATTAATCTGTTCCCAGTCCGACCATACTTTGTACGAAAATTGCGAATTGTAGCTGCGAAACCTTCATTATTTTTAAAATATTGCTCAAGACTAAAAACGCGTTGTTATTTCGTGTGGCACTCCATTTTTAATAATCCTGAACTGTCAGCTATCACGCTGTCTTTTTTTTTTTCATTGGCAACACTTTACCGCACAAATGGCGCAAAATTCAAATCTTGCGTGAATATTGGGACACCCTTTATATGTATAGTGGAATTTATTAAGTGGAACCAAATGGACAATGATGACGGGTTATTGCCAGTGACTTTATACTGAAACATAAATTATATTAACAGATACTCTTTTTTCTTTTGGTTTGACACAACTTAATTACGTGCGTCATTCAGTGAATAAATTGCTTGATTTAGTTTTTATCAATGAAAATTTAAATGCAAAAATTATGGAGTGTTCTCCATTATTAAGAAATTCTATATATTATGCAGCTATTGAAATTGAAATTAAGGATATTAACCTTAAGAATTTTTAGATGTTTCATAATTTAAATAAATTTAATCTGAAATTGAATTCTAATAATTTAAACTTTAAATAATTATTTTATAGCAATTGATTGGCATTCTCTATTTAATTTGAATTGTTTGTAATCATTTAAATATATTTTTGAATATATTTACGCTTTAATAAATTTTATTCCTCGAGTGCAAATGAAAGTCAATTCTCACAATGCTTGGTACAATTACCGACTGAAAAAATGGAGGAACTCTGAAACAAGAGCACACAAGCTGTTTAAAAAAATCCTTGTATACATTTCTGTCGTCCTAGAAAGGAATGTATGTTTTTGTCAAAATGCTTCTCCATTATCTATGCTCATTCACTTAAAATCGATCTAAAGCCCAATCCTAGAAGTTTTTGCAGCTATATTAGGTCAAAACGGAAAAGTGCCGGCTTTCCTTCACTGATACGGTATGAAAATCAGTCATCAACTAACCCCCAGAACATTGTCGAAATATATGCCGCATACTTTCAAAAAGTTTATAACTCTTCAAATGCTCGGACTGGCTACAATAACGTTTTTGATGCATTGCCGATGATCTCGGATTCTTGCGTTATGCAGTGTGACACTAATGATGTTGTGGAAATTCTTAATCAACTGGAGCCTATGTAGGTTTTTTTTTTTATAATTTGCACATGTGAATTGTGGTTATGAATACTCTTATACTAATTTTTAGGACACGGACGTTTTTGAGGAAATGGGAAGAGACAGAGAGAAAGACAGATTGGTGTAGTTGGTTTCAAATTCAGCTGGTATTAAATTTCAGCGAACTCCAAGGGTGGCTGTCCAGATAACTGGGGAGCTTGTTTGTTTTTGCTTTTGTCGTTGCTCATGATTCACAGTATTTTTTTCCGTCCTCCTGATGTCATCATCACGATCAAGTTGCATTTTAGCCACATGACCGCCCTACTGCCAGTGTTATGCCTTCACAGTAGAGTTGACATAAGCTTTCGCAATTGATAGACTTTTTATTTATTTCGAAATAAATAGATGATTATTGACATCAGGATTCGAACCGTGAACCTGTAGTGTGACAAGCGATGATGTTACCACTACACCACGGCCACCCTATGTAGGTCGATATGTGATCCTAATGGTTTATATCCGATAGTTCTCAAATTTTGTGCAAAGTCTTTAAGTTCCCCTCTCCAATTACTATTTAATCCACAGGAGAGTTTTTGAAAGAATGGAAATTATCCTGCATTAACCCAATTTGTAAATCCGGGAAAAGTGATCTGGTTATTAATTACACAGCTGTCAGTAAATTATCCACAATTCCTAAATTATTGGACAAATCCAAAAGAAATTCTTTAGCACAATTAAAATCTATATACGGGTATGTATGTATAAGAGCTTCAGCATGGGTTCTTTTGTAGCGGGTTTACTTGCACCAATCTGGTTGAGCTCACAAATTTTTGCATTTTCTAAAGGTAGTCATTTAGGTCTTTCCTTATTTTTACTTTTTGAAAATGATTTACCTGGCATTTTATGGTTATCTCATGAATGCGAGTGACATAAAATATTACAAAAAAGTAACGACAATGCAGGACTGTATAATGTTTCAAAAAGATTTAAATAGTTTTCAAACTTGGTGCGAAGTAAACGACTTGGAACTAAATATCCCTTAGATATAATATTTCATTCTCATGTCTGGACAAGTCACGACTTATTAAACAACAAATTCAGTAACCAAAGTGGTCAAACTTTCAATAGAAATGCTGACTGCAGTATTAATTGCTTCAAAATTGAAAGTGTAGATAATTTTAAGTATCTTGGTGTTACCATAGATCAATATTTGTACTAGTCCAAACACATTACTGCTTTGAAAAAATATCTACTTTCCTCTACTCGTTGTCTTTTCCGCCTTCGAAAGTGTTGCTCTCTTAACACTATGAAAATGGCTTATTATAGCTTAGTCCAATCAAGATTGCAATATGGACTTTGCAGTTTGGGTGACACTTATTTTAGTAAACTACAGCAATTAACTGTCACTCAAAAATCTGCAATACGAAAAGTTTGCTGTTCTCACCGTTCAGCACACACACAATGGAACTGTTTAGGTCCTTGAAAATTATTCCATTGCGACATATATTTTATTTTAAAGTTCTGAAAGTCTTTTTCATAAGAGGCGGGTATCTGGAAAGTCCAATTTCTGACTTACGTAGCCATTCAAACTTTATTGTAAATATACCTGCTTTTCGCACTACAAGTTGCAGAAACTTTTACTCTATTGTGTCATGCAAACTATTTAACACTCTGAGCGTTGTGCGCGTTTACAAAAGTAATAAAATCATAGCTTTTTGATTTTAATCATCAAGAAATCGAAACCCTCTTGTGGTATTCAGCATTAAAAAAAAAAATTATTTGCTCATTTGCTTAAATAAGCATGTACATGTCTATATCTGGCATTTATAATATTTTCTGTATGTATCCTTTTTCATTTGTTAAAAATTACTTTTCTGTCTTAAATTACTGGAATTTTTATCGAATTTAACTTCTATTTATCTACCTTTGTTCACCCCACACAAAGTTAAAATTATTACAATGTGGCATCATCTCTGTTTTCTTAAATAAAGATGTCACTAACTATTCTTTATTTATTAATTGCATGTAAATTTTTTGTATACAGAAAATTGGATACAGAAATTGAATTGAGTTGAATTAAATAACGTATGTTACTCAATTAATTCTGGATGTGACCTACATTCTTCCTCTGAGTACTTTTCACTGAATAAATGTTTGCAATAACGAACTGCATGGTGTTTTTATTATACAAATGCGTTCCTATGGTATGCCGCAGAATCAGGTGGTTTTAAATTTAAATTATATAAAAATAGTGACACTTAAAGTGAGTCGTGCCTACTAATTAAAGAATAGCTTCTTTCGAACTTTATATGGAATTGAAAGTAAGACTTGAATTCAAAGTCCTTTGTTATTTTAAGGAGGAAATTGGGTGTAGTATACCATAAAATTTGTTCGAAAAATACGAGTTCTTAAATAGCTGGAGATTGGCCTTTTTCGGAAATATGTCTCCTGATAGTGAATTCCAAAATTTACTTGTTTTGTAACAAAAACAAATTTTGATTTCACGCTGTTGCCAGGTGGATATAAAAGTGATGGGCCCTAGAGGCATGACTACGGGGACCCTCAAACGAGTCATTTCTAGGAATCATTTTAAACATTTGCTGTTTTTTTATATATCGAAACTATAGACATAGCTCTGCTACCAGCTTTCGATGAGCAAATAGTTGAAGACTGGATGTTAGTGCAGGATCTTTAAAGTGAACTGCTCGTCTCTGTATACTATCGAGCAAGAGAATATTTTGGGGCTGAACTCAAACGTGAGAACAAAACTCAAGTTCCAGCATAACTTGTGCTTTGTAAAGGAGAAGAGCTATTGTGCGGTAAAATATCTATCGACGCTGATTTTGCGATATTTGATATATGGTCGTGCCATGTTACACCAGAGTTGACTGTGACACCAAGAAGATGCATTGTACCCTTGCGTCATTTAATTTTTTTGTCTATTTCTTCCTTGAAAAGACGGTGAATTGCGTTTTCTTCGCTAAGTATGCTTTTAAGCAGATCTTCATTTAATGACCGGATTTGGTTGCACGATATGAGGCATTTGCTTTCGTTGGCATGTAATTCGACAAAACTAAAAATCTAGCTTTTGACTCTAGCATGTCGCTGATATAAAAAAGAAATAGACACTTGTTTACGGTAAATGTATCGGAAGACACATCATCGATCACAACTTGAATTTAACTGTCATGAAGAAAATCTTCCATCTAACTTAATAGGACACTATATCAAACTCGATTGAATGCTTTTGAGATGTTCAGAATAGTTCAGATGTTGCTCGATGGCTGGCGTCCATCGGTGAGTTACTCATATAGCTCAGCAGGCCTCCAGTTAAACAGCTGCCGCGAAAACCATACTGTTGGTCGCTTATTAGTCCATGTTGCTCCAGGTATTTAATTGTTTTGGCATTAATGGCTTTTTCCTATTGGCTTTGTGCAATCCAAATGCTTAAGGATGCACTGAAATACACGGGGTTGAAATCTGAAATCAATGACTGTAGTTCCGTTATCTGATCTCGATTCTAGATCGTGCATTTTCGTGTTGTCTGAAAACATGTTTGCTAAAGATCGGCTTTTACCTTAATAGTCTTCTATCATGAGAGGCAAACCTATGACGCTGGGACTAGTGTTGTGGCTAGTGATCTTTCACTAAGAGGTGGAATTATTTGCTTATCGGTTTAGTATTTGAAGGTGGCGGCGTCTTAGGTAAGTAATTTTAACGGAACAGAAACCCGATAAATACGTGGTATGCACGTATGTTGGAATATATCGTTGAATCAGACGTCAGAATTTAAATATTCAAAATGGCGAATTCAAAATTGCGCAGAAAAGCCCTAAATAATAAACAAATTTATAATATAATAAAGTAAAAATATAGGAGAAAGAGTTTTCAAATCAGAACTGAACAAATTATAGGTGTATGTTTTCACGCGCGTTGAATCAAAGTCCGTAGTCGAAATTTTCAAATCGCCGCAAAATTTCGACTATGGATTTGGATTTAACGACCTAAAAAATATATCTACCCTAATCGATGTCAATTTCTGATTTCAGATTCGAATTTAGCGACCTAAAAATCACTTTAACTCCCTTGATCTCATTATTAAATTAAATTTATTCATATTTTTTTGTTTAATTGTCCGCATTTTTAGCGAAATGTTGATAATCTTATTTTTTTGCGATTTTTTTTGAAAAAAACATTGACAGATACCCGGGGTTCGTCCACTTTTTTACTTGCATCATTACTATAACCGAGAAATTAAAAAAGTAGGTAGGATTATAACTCTGTATGTTAGTCTAGTTGTCCGTCTGTCTGTATTTCTGTATGTATGCCTGACTGCAGCGTAAACAGTAGAACGGATTTTCTTCAAACTTCATATCTGGGGTCGGTGGGTTCACAATTCGTGGCAAAATAGGGATTTTCATTCTAACCCCAAAAATTAAGGGTACTTTACTAAAGGTCGATTTTGAAAAAATCTATTTTCGCGTAGACGGCTCTTACGATTTTGTTAAAACTTAATATTTGAGTTACAGTGGACATATTCCAACAGATGGCGTACCAGGTTATTACCAAAAAATGCATATAGCGGTACATTATTATAAGCTGTTTTTTTTTAAATTTTCTATTTCTCGGCTATGACTGGAGCGATTTTGTTCGAAATTGATATTTGAACAATATTTGACATGTACAAGCTTATGGCATACGAAGTTTTAAACAATTTCAAAAATATTTTTTTGTAAGGTTTTCTTTTTAACGATTCTATTTATATTTTAAATCTGAGCGATTTGCAGATAGACAACATATATGTAGGTGCAAGTTCGTGCAACTGAATCGTGAACTTTAATTGAACTAATACACTTGTTTGAATATTCAACTCAAATCAAACACATCCCGTGACGTATGTATTCCTTCTCTCTCTATCTAGAAATCTGATATTAAAATTGGTGATAAGTTTGTAGATGTGGACTTAAAAGTCAATGATGCATTTCTCTCGACAGCCTTGAATAAATCTCTAGTTGTTCTTGTGCTCCACTAGCAGAACAAAACAAGTAATTTCTCTGAATGGATATCTTCAGTTTTGTGAATCAGTAGCAGTTTCCTCTCCCATCTTTTTTAAATTCACCAATTCCATATATGTATGTACATACCATTGAATCAATGGTATTGTCTGTCTTGGACAGTGTACCCAGAAATGCAATTAGATAAATAGTTCAACATACCCTCAGCTCTATAACCGAAACCAAAAACAAATCAAAACAGAATGGACACGAAACTCGGGCCTTCATTCGCATCAAGCAAATGAATACAGTGCTCATGGGTTTTGTTTGCAATTCAAAAGGAATACGATTGGATTATTCGCATTTGCATGATGAATGCATGGTCCTCAATACGCACTGATTTTTGACTTCTGTCGGCTATTCCCAAATTACTTACTTATTGAATTCTATTTAAACGATATTTGTGATATGAGAAACCTTGTTGTTGTGTCCAAACCAATCCAAACCCTATACAACTTTGCATGCCCCAAGCCAAACAAAAAAAAAAAAAACTGTTTCTACTAGACCGTGAAATTTTGAGATTAATTTTTAACCCAAACCGCCCAGATGTGGAACAAATTAATATCTTCTGCACACAAACATCTAAAATATTCATGATCTATTCCCTAATACCCGGTCTGCCTCCCTTCTCTGCCCAAGTGTCGAAGGGTATCCCCTGCGATTGCAATATTCTCTAAAATGTATCCCAAATTCATTACTTTTTCAATTTAGTCGTCTCAAGATGCTGGATAAGTCTCAAACATTTTTAATTTTTTTGTACATTCTAACAAACTTGTTAGAACCACAAAACTAATTTCGTACCTAGCTAATTTAGCTTTGAAAATCTATGCAAAGACGACTGAAAATTTAATATTGAATCAAATTTTAACTAATTTACGATTGTCTTTGGTGAAGATATCCTTCATGATTGAATTTGCTGATTGAAAATACTCTCGTAAATATTTTCGATCCAGCAACAACTGTCATCGTACTTTCGACCAAATTGAATCCCCTGACACAAGAATTTTGATTTTAATTGAATTGAATTCTCCGGCAGGACTGATTATGTTATACCACCCACACCATGCAGGATCTAAAGAGCAATACGCGTCTGTGTATTTACGAGCGGGAACTGTGCGTATGTAAGGTTAGTGATGCGATACAAAAATAATCCTCCCCAGAGGGGTTGGTAATCTTTCGTATGTTTATTTATTCATTTATTGCGACAAGTAGGTAGATACTTTTATTTCGAAGAGTACAGCAAACACAGT
This sequence comes from Pocota personata, assembly GCA_963082735.1. Taxonomy (NCBI): domain Eukaryota; kingdom Metazoa; phylum Arthropoda; class Insecta; order Diptera; family Syrphidae; genus Pocota; species Pocota personata. The sequence goes on from OY720430.1 coordinate 54,448,827, forward strand.
GACAAGGTTTTATTACTTGTTTTACGTGTGTTTACATATGGCATTTCAAAATATTGCGAATACTTATAGATACTCGTAAAAGTCAAGATAGACTCAAACTGGGACCACTTCGTTGACAATAAACAAATAAAAAAGTTCTGTTTCTTTCTTGTTGAGTGTCTATCTAGTAAGTGTTGATGCAATTTAAATCAGAGCAAGCAGCTTAAGTGTAAGTGAAAGTTGGTTACGTATTTTTGAGAATGAAATAGATTCAACAACCTTATGACGTCTCTGAACAACCTTGGTAAAGCTTTTTTTTATTTTGTTTTAAATACGCCCCCAGCGAGAATTTCTGCGGAACAACCTGAATATTTTCGACTGAAAGAGGTAAAAAAAAAAATTTTATGGAATACCAATTTTGATGATGTATCCGGAATAGCGTACGTCTGTCTAATGATGTTCAATCTGAATATAGCAATTTCCCTCCAGTGAGGGTGTGGAGAAAATTGTTTCGTATGTGTCAAGGCACATGCGATGATTGGTTCCATCACCGCACATTCGGGGCAAATATGTAGCTTTTTATTTGGTTGTTGTGTACATACTAACATTGTTTTTAGATTAAATTGAGAAATAACGCCTCTGGTGAATGAAAGAATATGCACCTTATGGGGGGTTCCATTCGAATCTATTTCGAGGAGTTCCATCAATCAAATGATAAATAATTTGAGATTTCAAATACATATTGTTGAACAGAGGGTGTAGGTGCTTTTTATCAATTTATGGATTATTTTATCTGTATCATGCTTAAAGCCATGTAAACGTAATATGAAACAATATAAAAAGTTAAATAGAAATATTGGTCCTTACTCGTAAAATTAATAATGAGTGTTGCTGTAATTATTGTTAGAGAATCCTATTTATTGCCTAGATGCAGTTATGCATTTCAAAGTATCGATACTTTTGTTTCGATGCGATATCGGTATTGATACTTTTCGTTCGATATTTTGGAAACTCAAGTATCGATACTTTTTCCGTATCGCATATCCCTAGGAAGGGATGCATCAAGGTGTGTTTTCCCCTTTACTTTCGAACTTTTTCCGACTGGAATTTCTCCTAGAGGTCTCCGAGTACAATGTTGTGGAGTGGTTAGTATGTAGACCATTAGACAATACTACACAGGATTTTGATGGGGATTGATAATATTGCTGTGCAAACCTGACTGACTGTAATTTATGGGAGAATTTCAATTTAAAGATATTGGTAAAGACTAGCCGAGTAGCGAGTAGGTATGCACTGTATACCTTCCCAACAACGGAGCTATACGCCAAGCAGTATCTCTTCCGAATCCACCTATATTGTAAGCAAACAACTAACAATCAATTGAGCAACAAAAAGACAGGATTGATGATTTTAGCTGCCGACATAAGACCTCATTTGCATTCCTTGGGACTTTATTTTTGGACTTGAAATCATTGGTTTTTTGAGCCGATACTTTGCTTGCGAAACAATTTGATTATTGTTCCCGATATTATCGATAGGTATCGGACTTATGGTATCGAGTACAAATGTGTTGGTTATCGAACAGAAAGTATCGATGCCAAACAAGTATCGATACCTCTTGCCCATCCCTACTTCTGAGTATATGTTAAATAGAATGCATTTTTTCTCACCAGAGTGGTAAAATTTAACCTAAATTTTTCTTCAAAAAGCCATTAACCATCTACTTTTTGATCTACTTTCGATCGCCATAGAGTTAAAAACTGAACAGCAACAGATCCTGTAATTGAGGACCTGGCAACTACGTACATTTGAATGTGAGTATTTGCCAAGACCAAATAGAGTGCCATTGAAAATAAATAAATATCATATCACCCGTTGACACCCTTTCTTGGATTAAGGTTTCTCCTAACATTTTCCATAAAGAAATAAAGGCTGCCACTTTTTACATCTATTTCAATAAGAAATGCAGTCGGAGTCTTTCTTATAAACGATTATGTTTTCCAAAAAATGCGTTAACACTAAATGTTTTTTCATAGTTCTATCATATATACTGACAATTTTAAAAGTACCTCTTTCCATACAAAAACTTGATATTTGGTCCATATCTTTAAAACTAAATGACATTCAATGTAATCCGATTTGCCTTTAGCAACCATTTTTTCTCTATCCCCAACCATTTCCGAGATGAATGATGTTTAATGTCAATGTCAAAAACAATGTACAATATTTTATTTCAAATTTGAATCGTAACCTCCAATTGAATCACCCTTTATAAAAGGTTTTTTTTTCAATATGGCAACACTCAGACAGCTAATAGTTAATCTGACAGCTGACACCATCTTTTTATTCAGTATTGTTTGGCAAATCATCATGCAAAGACTTACGTCCGAGCAGCGTTTACAAATTGTGGAAATTTATTTCAATTGGCTACGCCAATTTTACGGTCAACATAATCGACCAACTGAGTCGGCTATTCGCAAATCAATTGAAAAATTTGGCGCTTCATTTACTCTTTTGGACTCCAAACCACCGACAAGAATGCACAGAGTTCGTACAGACTCCGTTGGGGCCAGAGTTGATGAAGATCCTAAGTCATCGATTCGTCATCGTAGCGCAAGAACTTGGCCTGTGTTCATCGACTTTGTGGACGATTTTGTTCAAGGATCTTGGTTAACACACTTACAAGATTCAATTGGTGCAAGAACTGAAGCCGAACAATCATCGTTTGCGTGGTGAGTTCAGTGATTGGGCGCTTGAATAGTTGGAAGTCGATCCAATTTTTTACCGTAAAATTTTGTTCAGTGATGAGGCTTACTTTTGTCTCAGTGGCATTGTTAATAAGCAAAATTGTCGGATTTGGAGCGAGGAAAATCCAAAGGTGATCCATCAGCTACCAATGCACCCGAAAAAAACACTGTTTGGTGCGGTTTATATGCTGGTGGCATCATTGGCCCTACTCGAAAAATCACCGTCAATGGCGCCCGGTGCAGAGCCATGATCAACGATTTGTTTCCAAAAGTGCGTGAACATGGTCTGCAGAAGATTTGGTTTGAACAGGATTGTGCCACATGCCATACTGCTGGCGAAACCACCGAGTTATTGAAGGAAGTGTTCGATAACAACATTATCTCCAGAAATGGACTTGTGGCCTGACCTCCAAGATCGTGTAATTTGACGCCGCTGGACTATTTTCTGTGGGAGTATTTGAAGTCGTTGGGATATGCGGACAAGCCAATAACGGTTCCAGCCTTGGAAGCCAACATCGAGCGCACAATTCGTGAGGTACATACTCAAATGCTCGAAAAAGTGGTCGAAAATTGGAGCTCCAGGATGCAATTCGTGAGACGCTCCTGTTGTGGCCTTATGCCCGAAATTTAGTATAAATATTACATAGCTGGACGACACGTCAGTAATGTCTACCTCAGTCCAAGTGACTACTCTTTAAGTGTTCAATTGATCCGATATCTATTAAGAGCTGTTTATCATGTCAAAATCTTTATACGCAGCTCACGAACCATTTATGATACTTATCAAAAAACTATTAACCATATATAACTGGAGAAAGGCAACAAAGATACTAATACCTATTTTCTAGTAGTTCCTTTCATTAGGAAGTACCTAAATCGTTCAATTTCAAAATACTAGATTCTGATTCTGGCAAAGCTGGCATATTGTCAATTTTTAAAACCTATCATAAAGATTCATTAGCTGATAGTAAATCGACCCATATGTTTTGGTACTCGTAATAGAACCTTCTTTCACACTTCGATCTTTATATTCACTAGTATAGCAGTAATTAAAATATCTACTAATCGTTACATTCATCAAAGTCGTTAAATCTCATATCTTTATAATAATTATCACAAGTTCCTACTAATCTCTTCACTATACACGGGTTACTACCAATCATGAATCTTATTATGTTATTTCCTCTTTGCACCTCCAGTTCAAATATTCAAACAAAACTCTACATTAACAACTTAATTCATCGTCTTACAATAATTCACAGTTAATAGCCGACTATCGCTGTTTAATAAGCGAGGCCGCTTAGTATTTCATTCACCCTATCAACTCTTTATTATGAAATGTCCACCGACGACATTTCATTGATCTCTCTCCAGTACAGGCCAAAATGTTTGTTGATATTCTGTAAGCTTTTTTTTAAAAAACTTGGAATAAACTTTTTGTATTAGACTATTTTGTAGCTGTCCAAAAAAAAGCTGGTTAAAGCTATAAGAAAGCTCAGAAAAGTTCATATACGAAAGTCTTACAAGCTTCATTGTCCCTCCGAGATAACGGTAGCGCTTATCGTCGCACATGTGCGCATGCACATGTCAGCAGAGAAATTCAGCAATAAAAGCTTATAACGGAATGTCATTGGAATTTACAATTTAAAACAAAAATACCTTACCAAAGCTTTTTCCTCGGCTTGCGAAATCCGTTTATATGCTTGCACAAGACTGCTGACGAAATCGAGGGTGGGTAATTCAAAAGCGTAAACAACGACCGTCCCTGGAGATGAGAGCGGTGCAAAAGAAATAAGTGGGTAGTGTAATTAATTTCCATAGGTCAATCGGTTTGATCGATTTAAGGTTATGATGATAAATGCCTTCTCGCTTTTTAATCGAAGGGGGGTGCAAATTCTAAACGGTCTCAAGAGAAGTGTCAAAGTGGTAATAGAAAGTGAATAAAAGCTCATCTGTCAAATTGAATTCGCCATAATGCCGAATACGCCAACTGAGAGACTACGTAACAAAGCGCATGGAAAAGCAGAAAAAGCTTGCAATTACACCTGCGTCGGGTAGTTTTCATAGATTTCTACCTACCTACCCGGTTGACTGGGATCTTCCTCCATCTCTTGTATGTCTTGTAATCAAATTATTTTAATGTTAATCACCTGTGGTGATGTGCTCTAAAGAGTGAACAAGGTGTCTATTTAAAAGCTCTTGAACGTGTCATTTACGCATTGCTGTACGAGTATGTACATATAATGCATGTGGGGAAAATATCTTTTTTTTTTCTCAGATTCTTTTTTTAGTTATATTTGAAGTCTGATTTGAATAATCCATTTTAATAATAGAAACCTATGCACATATTTAAAAAAAAAAGTTGCTTTCATAGAAAATACATATACATATGTTAACCCGAAATATCTTGTAATAATAATCTCCAACTTTGTTGCCTGCATGTACTACCAATTACTGAAAATCATATATTCCATGTTGGAATTATGCCTCGGGGCAACATTTTACATTTCACAAATCGTGTACGTTTGATAATTTGTTGCCGCTATGGGACTTTAGTTTTATGTCTTTCATGTGATAACATCTCTTGGCTCTATGAAACAAGTGTATTTAGAAATGGAACCCCCTAACGAAGAGATGTTTACTTACAGATATAAGATGAGATGATTTGAGACATTTTACGATTTCTTTGCGATGAGATGAATGGTTTGAGATTCGGATTTATATGTACTCGTATTAATCAGTTTGGAACATGGACAATATGTTCGTTTAATTTCTTGCTCATTTCTTATGAATTCCATTTTTTAACCATAACAATGGCATTTTTATTACCAGAACGATTAACATTTTAGAAAATCCCTATTGATGTAAAATTAAGAAGTGTATTTATCTATTTTTCGCGATGTAACGCTGTAACTCAAGAGCAACTGAACTGATTTGCATGCTATTTATTTTGATGTTTAAGAATTTTGTCAGAGAAGGATTACAGGTAGCTATATACATACATATGTATATATTTATCACTATGTGCATTTAACATAACTGGCGAAGACACATTTAATATATGCAAGGTCATGGCATACCAAGTTTTAAAAAATTGTCAAAATTTGGTTTTATCATTTCAACTGTTTTAAAAAAATATATATTTCAAATATGAATTTGACGGTCGTGTGCTTTATTTTCTGTAAAAATCCATTAAAAAGCTAAAAAATATAATATGTTCTGCCAATTTTCCAAAACTTTGTATACCATCACCTTGAATATGTCTAATATTGCTTAGATGGCTGGTACACCATCTGATAGCAATGTACATATATCCTCCACAACTCAAATATCACATTCGATCAAATCTTTCGAGAAAATCTTTTTTTTTTCAAAATCGGCCGTTAAAAGTACCGTTAACTTTGGGATTGGAATGAAAATTCTAATTTCGCCTCAAATTCTGACCCTACAAATCCCAGATATAAAATTTGAAGAAAATCCGTCCAACCGTTTAGGCTGCAGTCGACGATACATACCTATACAAACGCACAGACAGAATTGAGAGGCCTACTTTTTGATATTCTCTATTATAAAATCTCGAAATCGGAAATTTTCAGGAAACCAATTACACAAGCATACTTTTGACAAATGACAAACTTTACTTAGAAAGTCGCTGGAACAAGTTGAACACTTTTAGATATTTTCGTAGCTAAATATGATAATTACAGCTTGGGTACATTAAGCATTTTCTAATGCACGTTTTAAAGGCGAAGCGTCGTCGTACCAACGATTTTCGTGTTGTTGTTTATCAATGAAAGCAGAATTTGAGGCGGGTGTGACCGGTTATCTAAAGGTAAAAACAAATGTTTTAAACAAATTGTTGTGATTTAAGTATAATGTAAATTGCTTCGTCGCAAGGGAGGGCTCAGTTCTAAATCCTGAACGAGCTGACTCGTCAATTAAGATACCACCCTGCAACCTGAACGTAGAATTTAGGAATAAAATGATCAAATAAATGAGATCACTAAAATCCTGTATAATTACAAGAAAATTCTGGCCGCTCTACGATAAAAATCGTACCGACCAAATTCTACACTTCAACAGATACATATATCTTATCTGGTTTAGTGGGGATAATAATTGGACATAACTCGTTACGTTATCACACAAAGAAATTGGGAATAAGCGAAGAAGATATATGTAGAGGCTGCGGCAATGAGGATGTACACAAAGATACACCTCACTTCCTGTGTCATTGTCCAGGACTCTACCAATGTTATCAAATGTATCGGTACATAAGATAACCAAATTTATAAATGCATCGGGTTGGTTTAAGAACCCACGTTCACGAGTGGGGAAGCTACACTCTTCGTGCATCACAATGGATCTACATTGATCTAATGTGGCGTAGTAGGTCTTTCACCCTCTACGTCATCCCATCAAACCTAACCTAACCTAAATTGCTTCGTCGATCAATTTTGAATGCTCATCGGATTTTTGATTTTGTTTCGAACATGGATAACCGGACTTAGAAAACAACTCATGTGTTTAGAGCCTTAGGTCGCAGACAGAGCTTTTCACTTTTAATTTTTGCACTGAATTGAATGAATATTGTACAATAAAGTGGCTTAATAAAAGCATTATATTTTATTTTGCTATATTTAAAATTCCCTCCCTGAGGGCTAAATTATAGGCTGAAAATACATTTAGAAGGACTAAATTGTTCTGTTGGATCAATTGCATGCACTAAATGAAGATATGTATATATGTTCCATAAACATAAACCTATCTTGTCAACATTTTATCTTATTCGTACATACCCCATATCCACTGAACCAAAATTGGCGCATAAACTCATACTGTACGGGTACGCAAAAAACTTTTTAAAAACTTTTAATCAAATGTATAGACGACTTACCATCTGTGTCACTTATAAAGGGTGTCCCATAATTCACGCAAGTTATTTTGATAGAAAACACAGATTTTTAATTAAAAATTGTAAATGTTTTATTGATTTATAAAGTATACAGTATAGGATTATGTATGGAATAGCATATCTTGTAAATGGCCTCCACGGCTTTGCTGGCATGACCGTTTTGTATAAATGTGGCTGAATTTTGTTGATACAGTGCTCAATTCACTCCTTCAAGGCGTGGGTGGTCGTGGGCTTGTTGGTCCACCTTAGACTTCAAAAGACCACAAAGAAAAAAGTACAACGGCGTTAAATCGTATGATCTGGGCGGTCAATTCTGATCACCAAAACGGGAAATTACACGAGCAGGGAATGAATCATCCAATAATTGAGTTGTTGAAAGACGGCCAGAGTGTCTACGGATCACTAATTGATCCAGTCTCCCTGAATTTTTGAATTAATCTCTTCACAATTGAACGAGTTAAATCACTATTCCGATCACATTTTGTCCGAAAATTTCGAACTGTAGCTGCCAAACCTTCATTATTTTTAAAATATTGCTCAACAATGAAAACGCGTTGTTCTTTCATGTAAAACTCCATTTTTAATAACCCTGAACTGTCAGCTGTCACGCTGTCTTTTTTTTGTTGGCAACACTTTGCCGCACAAATGGCGCAAAATTCAAGTCTTGCGTGAATTTTGGGACACCCTTTACCTTAGCTGGTGGTACAAAGATATTTTAGAGACACTTATTCTAGAATTTAGATGCACTTCCTTACATTTTGCTAAATCAAAGATTCAAATAGATCCTACGACCGTGAAACCATCTATATCTCACACGAAAGCAATTGCACGGAATCTAAAACTTGATGCTGGAATTACCGGCAAATACTTTGTTGGACACGGTCATTCTTCTCGACACATGATGGCATTATACATCTGCTAATTAATCTAATTGATTTGCTAGCCATCAATATTTCATTGCCAGAACGGGTAAAGCAAAGTTCTCATTGTATGAATTCAACAGATAAAATATTTCTAATAAAAATTGTAAGCGGTATGAATGGTCTTGAGCAGAGACCAATTGCAATACGTAGAACTTACTGTATGTACATACGGACAGAGACGATTCAAAATACTCGACACAAAGAATGAGATTTGTAAAAAAAACTCCTCGGTCGACCCAAACTTAAGAAAAAAACAGGAAATTTATTTTTAATTATTGATGAAGTTCAAATTGATATATTACAAAGTACAGAAATCAACAAAAGTTATCCAGTTAACAACAATTGCAATGAAATATGAGTTCCACTCAATTATTTAATAGGTTTGTTTAGTAATTTACCAAGTGCTTTAACATGACAATATAAAAATGTCACCATGATAATTAATGTGAGAACAATTTGGCGACCTCTAGAGGAAAAAATGAAAGAGAAGTACTCACCTACTTGTGCGTCAAAGGTTTCATTCACCTTTTTTTAGTCATGCAACGTGTCAGGTTATTGAACTCCTCGGATGAGTATTCTATTTACAACACGCGAATTTATATTTACTCATTGTTATGTAAGCACATCCATTTCATTGTCTTCAATTAATGGAGACAATATTTATATAAAACATCAGCAAATTAAGATTAATTGTTCAAATTTCTTTGCGTTGTAGAGGTCATTTGGCGATTTTATTATGGAGATATTTTAGAAAACAGATCTATTGAAAATGTGTACACACGACAATAACTCTTACGTCACGCATTTGATTGTGCGAAGACCACGTGCAATGCTGAAAAAAACTGAATATTTTTTTTTTTTTTGAACACCTTACCTGATTGTGTAGCGTCATCGAGGTGGACTTCTGTACCCATCTTAGCCCTTCTGACCCAATATTAACTTGTATCAAGTTTTAACCTAAATCAGAACTTTTCGTTAGTGATGCTCAAAGCTTTGTAATAAATAAAATTCATTTCCTGCATGTCATAAAAATCTTTTTGAATTATGATTATTCAAGGAAACTTATGACGTCATGTTCGATGTACATAAATTGTCAGAGAACGAATAAAAATTAATTTAAATTTAAAAAGTAGCCCGGAAATTTCCCATTTAGCCCCCCTTTACCCCACAGTTAAAAACATGAAGTCCGACCCCTAATAAGTACAATTAACCCCTTTGCCTAAGAGAACAACTGTCCACCCGTATGTAACTCCCGAGCTAGAGTTAACATCATCGCTGAAGAAGATTTTGTTCGAAAAATCAGCGTCAACTTGTTGATTTTCTAGCGGCCGTAGTCTGTCCTTAAATCGCGATACACAGATATTACAGAACTGTTATATTAGTAGTAAGTTGCAACAATTTTAATGCGTTGAGTAGTGGTAAAACGATTATGAATCGTAATTATTAAGGCAAGAACTAACTGCCTGTCACTATGGATGACATATGGAATTGACAGATGCCATATGACAGGGATGTGAAATCTCAACCTCGAAATGTATATGAATCATTATCCAATAGCAAATTTATTTTCATATGGCATCTGTCAAATCCATCTGTCATATATATCATACAAATATTACCAAACCTATAGGCCAGAGCAATTTGCATGGTATTTTATTTTAAAGACAAACAAATCAAGTTTGTTAAATTGCGCTGGAATTTGGCCTAAATGAGTAGCCGACAACTCCAAACAAAGCTCTGGTAGTTTTCTAAATTTCGTTTTACTAGCCAAAAATCGGTACTTGATTGGTGCAATTAAAAAAAATCAGCTACTTTCTATAGTACCATGAATCACTTTAATACAATAAATTATACATGGTGTTGTTGGAAATTCATTTTATAATAGGCTTAAGGCTGAACTATAATAGTAGAATGCTTTCGTACGACCACTTCCGAAACAGAGCGAATAACAGGATTTGTATTGTGTGACCATAATAGCTTCTAATCATAATTTGCTTCTATTCGTCAAGTTTCGTTCACTTTTGCTCACTTACGAGAGAGCGAATGGATTCGCTCTTTCGTAATTGTACGTATGAAAACTTGACAGGCGATCCCCCATCTAAGTACTAACAGCGCCTGATGGTGCTTGATTTCGGTGATCGGACGAGAACCTTTTCTTCCGAACACATACGCCTATTATGGACTACTTGAGCAATTGACAATACTGAAGGAAACTTAACGTAGAATTATGACATTAGCTTCCGATTGCTTCCGACTATTATAGTTCAGCCTTTAGCCTTGTTGCCACCAAAACTAGCATTTCCAATCGCGGCATGTTGTAAATCGCAGGTTTAGACTATAAATAAATTCGGAGTGTATCTGTCTAAAGGCTGAACTATAATAGTCGGAAGCAATCGGAAGCTAATGTCATAGATCTACGTTAAGTTTCCTTCAGTACTATCAATTGCTCAAGTAGCCTATAATAGACGTATGTGTTCGGAAGCAACTGTCAAATCACTTTGCCTGTCATTTGAGCTGTTGAGTAAAACTGAACGAAAACTTAACGAATCGAAGCAAAAGCTATTATGGTCACACAATACAAATTCTTTGTATTCGCACTGTTTCGGAAGTTGTAAATGTTCAACCACGAACAACCCTGCGCAGCTTTTTGATGGGACGTCGCGCAATGCAACGGGCATTAGGGTTAAAGTTATAAGTAATGCGCCACGTGGCTAACTCATGAAAAGTTCAGATAAATTTTTGACAAAGTATTCTTAAAGCAGTATTGTAAATGTAAAGTACTTAGCAACAGCAAAGGTCAACATTACTTATCTCTGTTTTTCTGTTAACATGAGCGACTGCTACGAATTTATTCACTTTTATAAAAAAGCTAGAGATACTCAAATCATCACGATCAAGTTGCGTTTTCAGCCATATGACCCACCCTTACTACGTTTATATGCATACTTGAATCCAGCTTCAACCCGGGTTGAAATTCATATAAACGCAGATCGAGTTGAAATAGGATTGACTCAACTCGACTCAGCTAACAGAGCTGGATCGAGTTAGAAAAATGCATGTATACCTGGGTTAAGGGATTGAACTGACATGTTGTCTCTGTGTGTGTGTGATTTCAGATAACGAATCTAACACAACAGAGCACTAACACAATCAAAAGCAGAATGTCTGCTATACTTATCTGTCAGTTCAACCACGTTTGAATTTTTCAATCTTTCGACTCGATGTGTAGAAAGACTCAGATCGAAATCTCAACTCGATCCCTCGATTCTGCATATAAACGTGGTGCCTACTGCCAGTGTTATGTCTTCGCAGTAGAGTTGACTTAGCTTTCGCAATTGATCGATATTTTTATTTATTTTTATTATGCGAAATAAATAGATGATTCTTGACATCAAGATTTGAACCGTGAACCCAGAGCTTGACAAGCGTGATATTACCAATATACCACGGCCACCGTCAAAGCTTAGCTAGTTTAAGTAAATAATTAAATAAATATCTAACATCCCATACAGGACCTGACCTAGTTTCCCGCATCCACTCATTCTTGTGGTGTGTTGTATTTTTTCGCACGAATATATTTGTAATAACCTACATATATGACAGCTTTATTCTCGGATGTTTGTCAGACGTTCGCGATACAGTGAACTGTTCCTGGGACTCGAACCTGAATCTCCCGTTCAGTGATTCACACACGTAACCACTCGTTTTTAAACTTAATAAAGTATTTAAGAAACTCAACATAACGTGACGGTATTTTTTTATGAATATTCACTTTGGAGATATTCCACTTTTATAAGCGATTATTGTTTCTCAAAAATATATTCTCAACGACTCAAAAATATTCCACTGTGGTCACACTAAAAACCTTTATACACAATTCACTTTTCAAAAGAAAAAAATTGTTGCTGTATAGTGCCTTTAAACTGCTGTCGTCACTGATTTCAAGGACTTCATGTAGAAAAATATGGCACAAGTGTGTAGAGATTTTCAGCTCAAAGCCGGTAGCTCCTACAGTATTCCGATTATAAAATGTTTGCCTCGTACAAAAAAAGAACTTTTTTTTCTTTGACGAACATATTCTTCAAGTGGAAAGCATCACTGTGAATACTTTTTGACATATACAATAAGTTCACCATCCTGACAGAGGAGTTAAACACTCGTTGCATTGTGTATAGTCCTTCGACGAGTTGCGCATTATCGTACTTCTCCATTTTTTTTTGCAAAAATCCAAGTAAAGAACTTTGTATTAAACTTTCCGATGAGCTTTAACTCTGCACGACTCGATGTCACTTCCATACCACTCTTTCGGTGGCGTTTTGCTATGTTATCACACCAACAACAGCTTCTTCCCAAACCGCAGGTCTGCGCGCACGTACTGTTGCTCCACGACCATGGGGACTGTATATGAGTTGTGCTATAGCTGTACAACCCCACGTAGATAACATTCTCCATCACACAATTGGTATTCCCAGGCTATTTATACCGACAGTCGCTTATCATCATAGACGATGACGATGACGCTGCTACTGCTGCTGCTGGCTCTCTATCGTCGTTGTTAGGTGTTTTGACACCACCACTAAGTTCACACGATTCCCACCGTTTTTCACGGTTTTTTTTCGGTTTTTTTTTCTAACAGTGGCTTTTTTTTATTTTTATAAACTTGTGTTACTCTCCACTTTTTTTCATTCGTTTTGTGGCGAATTCTTCTTCTTCACCGAGTTTTATAAATGCGTGCTCCGGTGCGCTCTCCGTTTGCTCCGCACGAACGCGCTTTGGATGTTTGTCGCATTGTTGCTGGACTCGCGGTGTTGTTATTGTGGCGGAAATATGTACATAACTATGTACGTAGCTTTAATTTTTGTCTAGCTCGCGCTCTGCTCTGGTGTACTGTGTATCCGATTCAGCTTCTCTTCTTTTTTTTTCTTTTTTTTTTGCTATTTCTGGCAAGCGCGCCTTATACACATCCATCTCTATGTGATACCCCCACTCGTGTATGTGGGTCTATTCTGCCTGCTTGCCTGCCTGCCTCGGCAAGTAGCTTTTCAGCATAGACAGCTAAAAGTTCAGTGTGTGACATTTACGTAGAACCATCTCTCAAAATGGCGTCGTCGTTGTTGTATCGTTTTCGTTGTGGAAATCTAAATAGTGAATCAAATAATAAAAAAACAAAATAAACTATAACTTCTTCTTCTAGTTTTTTTTTTTTTTTTTTTTTTTTTTCTCTGTGTAGTAGTAATTTCTCATCGAATCAAGTGAATTTTCGGTTTAAATTGCCCGCCCCGCGAACTCACTATATTAAAGAACAAAAAAAAAAAAATCTCTCTCTCTTTCAATCTTTCAAGCACACCGCGATGTTGTAGAAAAGAATAGCAAAAAAAATATCTTTTTTTTTGTGTTCTCTTTGCATCTAACAGCAAAGAAAAAAAAAGAAAAATTTCAAAATCCACTCTCTGCTTCAGAGTCTGTCATACATTTTATTTGCTTTTCGCATATTTTATGCCCGAAAATAAGATGATAAATGTAAATAAATATTACCTAATATGTTACGGCATATATAGAGTATGTATTTAAAAAAAAAAAAAAAACATCTAACAAGGAAGTGTTTTAGTATTCTTTTTTTAAATTCACTCAAGAGTCTATCTGTCGGTTCTTTTTTTGTTTTTTTTTTTTTTTTGATTTTTAATTAATTTAAAGCTTACGTAAACTCCCTTGTGGAATTAAATTAAAAAAAAAAAGAATTATATGTACACTCCCTCTAAATGCTTAATATACATACAACAATACTAATATCTATGACTGCTGCTGCGTTTCTCAGTGCATTTACGCCGATTCACGCACTTAAAACCTAACAAGTAGGTACACATCTCATTCGGAACAATATTGCGGAGGAGATTCTTATTTTCTTTTTCCTTCCCCTTGAATGGTTGAAACGTATGCTGTGCATCGAGTTCGAGTTGCTGTTCCCCCTCTTCTTCCGTATAAGACGATTTTCCATTCAGATTCCGCTTTCCAAATCGATTTGATCTGATTTTTTTTTAAATTCGTTTCCATTCGGCATTCCGTGCAATAGAAGAAATATCTACACAATCGACGTCATATCGCTTATCTGAGTGATAGAGAGTAAATAAAAATAAACTAGTTTGTCCTATTTAATATTTAGAGTAGTTTTCTACACACATAAAACGGGATTTAATTGAAAAGCGTATAATAAAGACTTACCTTTGCTTTAAAAAAAAAAAAAAAAAAACCGTCATTCGTCGTCTTCCACATCGGTATCGAGCTACAGTCGGTTTGCGTATACAATAGTAGACATTGTTCGGATATACGAGTACCTAGTATCTAAAATAAAATCTCAAATCTAAATTAACATCAATTGACAATGTATCTAGTATGTGGACAACAGTTACTTTCAATCTGATTTATACACATAAAAAAGAAAAAAAAAAAAAGTGATTTAAATTGTTGCACCGCAAGTATGTAAACGAAAACAACTCCATCTATACGTAATGGTTCGTAGTACTAGTACCAACCTACATGACAGGCCTCTTCTATTCTATCGTTTGTCATGATGAAGTTTTTAAATCGTCATCGTCCAATGAAGAGAAACAAGTGCAATATTTTTATTTATTTTTGAATAATTCTTGTACGAGTATATCATCATCATTAACCACTTGTTTGTGGTTTTTTTCTTCCATAATTATAGTATAAATCTCTTTTAAAAGAGTTTTTTTGAAGAAAAAAAAAAAAAAAAAGAAAAAAAGGCCGTTATCGTTGTTGTTACATTTTTGTTTATTATTATTGTTGTTGTTGCTGGTTGTGCCAAATGAATAATATTTACGAATTAAAGAACAAGAGAAGATGAAAAATTTTAGCAGCAGTAAACGAAAACAAAAATCGACAAGAAAAAAGAAAAAAATTTTGTTGACAATTAATGTGATCGTTTTCGTGCTATGAAGTGTTGCTGTTGTCATTTGATCAGAAATTTGATAACTATGTAGGTATACTATTGTCATTTCTATACATATATATATATATATATAAATACCATATACATATGCATATGTTTAATCAAAACTAAAGTTCTTCTTTATTATTATTATTATTATTTTTTTTTTTTTAGCTCTTTTATTAATGTTTTCCTTAAAAATCATAAAACCTAACATAAAGTGGAGACTTTTGTTTTCTTCCTTTCACGATCTTTTAATTATTCATTCAAATGTCAAAAAATTGTTATGAATACATATGTACATTCCTAAAAATTAGGACTCTTGTAATTACCTAAACTTTCATTATGTTTTTTTGTGAATATACCATGATATTAGTAACGTTGCGCGAGGTTTACGTTAAGTTTTTGACAGTTGGATTCTCCTTTCTAATGTGAAAAAATCCCTTGGAATACCTACATTCGTCAAAAATAGCACTCCTTTGACTACCTAACTCCTATTGTTGTGATTATGATTTTATGAATACCATTAGTGTTGCGAGGTTTACATTACGATTTTGTAAATTGAATTAATTAAGTTGGACTCATCATAAATTAAGATCGAGTATCAAAGCGTGCCTAAATTGTATCCTTTGGCTAAATTTTGACATTTAGGTGAGGGTGAAATGAAACTGTTGTTGCGTCGATTGGGTTAGTATAAATGGTTAATATAAATGAAAATTTGAACATAAGGAGAAGAAAACATACAGCTTTTTTATATTTCTTCACACACTGAAAAAAATATCCAGCATCACCAGCTATTTTTTTTTCTGCGTATATGCAATAAAAATAGCCGTACGTGCTGTTTAGTGTACTACAAACATCTGGTAAGAACTGCAAGAATTTATACAACAGATTTAAATTTTTATAGTAACAGCAACAATGTGTTCACCAACAAAATAACTAGGCTAACAAATTGTAGAGAAGAATATCACCAAAAGCTCTTTTAGCTTTTATTTATGGAAGAATTGTTATTCCTGTGTGATGAAAATATGTGCCATTACAGCCATCTTTAAGAAGCTGTTTTAGCTATTTTTTTTTAGTAAATTTACAAAAAAAAAATTAAAAGACACAATGACTAATTGGTAGTTGAAATTAGGATCATCGAGGTGTTGACGTAACACATTAACTCACTTGCATTCGTTCGTGATATAACGTGTTAAATTTTCCGCGTGTTCCTACGGTTTTTATCTGAACGGGATTGGACAGCAAGTGAATAACCTTGAACAGCTTTTTGATGTTTTCTCAGATTCGAAAACTGAACCTTCCGGTTAGTAGTCCATAGTGCTAACCACTGAGCCACAGCACAACCATGCAATAGCAATGACAAATGTATTTGAAATCGCTATTTTAAAATGGCGTTTGATGTCATTTTTTAAAAGAACAGATGTACTGTAAATAGCAGAATCAGCCATGAAAGTAGTGATTATTGCTATTCATGTGAACATTAGCTGTGAAAAATAGCCATTATGTTATTCCTAAATAGCTGTTTTACCAATTTTTATTGGGGAAATTACAACAAACATAAACCGAAATTCTGTGCTAAAATGACTTTTACCGAAAATAAATATACGTAATTAGTGAAACTACCAATGAAAATAACCAATATTCATATCGTTTTGATGCTGCTATATAAAATTATTCGATGTAGTGGGCAAATGGCAGTATTTGGAGTTCTTAATTCTGATTTTGTTTACGCTGTTGTTTTGCTACAAAAAGTTCTGCAACACAATGATTTTTTTTTGAGCCAGAGTATATATGAATATGCTTAATATTTTGCAGTACTATAAGTGCTATATTAAATAGCAGAAATACTATATAAATAGCTACGAGTACGTCCCTTGCTAACACCCTTATATGCAACTACATCCTTAGTTGCTATGTTTTATAGGGAAATTAGCGGAAGAAAATTTGTCATTGTGCGATTTTTGCACAGCAAATAAATAATCTTTTTTTCTCTTCATTCATTTTAATTCATGCACCTACAAATGCAAACCAAACACCATATGGATGGGAATATCGGATTTTATATTTGTGAATAAATTTCGTTACAGATCTCAGAGATGTTTAAATATGATCGTCTAATATTTTCATTTAATTCACCACAGTAATGTCAAAATTTAGCCACAGGTTTAAAGTTAACCGCATTTTAAGCAAATTGACGTACGACCTAAATAACGCCGGATGCTACTGGTGGGTATGCCACTGATTAATACAAAAAAAAAAACGATTTTTTTTAAAATGGAAATATGATCATTGACAGCCATCTGGCGACAGCTATAAAACTAAAAATCGTTTTTCTTGATTTATTTAAAATTTTTCGCGTTTTACAATTAATATATAAGTAGTTCCAACTATCATAGTTTTCATCCAGCACGCGGGACTTGAACCATATCACAATGGTATTTATTTGAGTGAAAACTGAGAGACAACATCCTTGGTTTGGAGTCCTTCTTTGCATTATGTCACCTAAGAAGCTAGTAACATAGAAGAAACTAGAATCTCGATTCAATGAATGCATCCAGTGGTTACTTTAAGAACGTATTTTGCGTAGAACTGTGCTTAGAATTATTGAATGATTAGATTCAGAATGAACCCAGTATAAATATTCATATTATTTGCTTAACTGTAATAATACCCTTCCTCAATTAGTTTACGTACATATGTACGTATATCCCCAAATTTATTACAATTATATTTCCATTCTAACATACATTTTGAAAATCATGTACAACGCTACACTTTCTCAAACATTTTAAAATACACATTGTACATAAATAAGTGTTAATTTTTGGCCTACATATTTATTAAATATATTATCTACTATTGGCTAGTTGCTTACAAATGAATTTAACATAATTTCGCTTATCTATGATATTGGTGAATCATATCATTGATTTGTTTTTATTTAACACATCTTGTTAAGCAAATATTTACGTATTTTTTAGTTTGTTAAAAAATTATATAAAAATCAGGTCACAACGGTTTCATTTTTGATAGTACAAGATCTATAATCATTCATTTATAATTTCATAAAATAAGTAATGTTCGTCATTCTAACTGAACGTGTTACGTATGGCTTATAAGCAATATACAGGGTGTTTGAAAAGGTCCGAGGTGTTTGTAGTGATGGGCCCCTCATCAAGGCAAAGAAAAGTGTCTTGAGAAAATTTTGTTCGATCTCTTACGGCTATGGAGTTGTAACTTCAATTTTGATGTGATCTGTACCTACGAGTATGTATTATATTTATTTAAATCGAACAGAATTATCAAGTGATTGAAATAATAGAATACAGGGAAGCGTTCGAAATATAGTTTTTTTTTAAATCTGTAGAATTTTTCATATTTTCTTTACAATTAGTTCACCTCAACATCATCTCCTGACAACCAGTCCATAATTAAATATGCAGACCCTTTTATTTCAAAACGTGAAAGGAAATTTTAAAATGATGCGATTCAATCGTTCAGTTGTTAAGATTTTTTTTTTATCAGCAAAATTAAATTATTTGATACAGTAATTTGACAGTTTTTTGATCACTAGAAAATATATTTTTGATTCGCAGAAAATAAAAAAAAATAGCAAGAAAACAAAAAAAATTTTCCTCAGCAAAAAAATAATTATTTTATCAGCAAAATATTGTTTTTTGATGAGTAGAAAGTAATTTTTTGATCAGCAGAAAATGTATCAGATCAGCAAAAATGTTAATACGTATCTGAAGAATTGTATTTATAGCAAACATAAATTATTTATTCAGTGAAGCATTTTTTTTAACTAGCGAAAAATAAAATTTTAGCAGAAAAAGTTTAAAAAAATATTATTACAATATATTTTCTGAAATTCGTAATCGCGCAAGATTTTCTTCAATAATTGGTTCTTTCTTTTCATTTTGTTTTTCTTGAAACATTGCTTCTTTCTGCTGCTCACATACTCGTAATTAATTTTTGCTGAGAAAACATATTTTCAGCTCATCTTTTATTTTCTTTGCTGCTAGTTGTTTTTTTTTTTTTATTTTCCTGGTCAAAAATTAATTTCTGCTGATCGGAAAATGATTTTTTAAAGTTGTTTTTTTTTTTCTAGCACATTTTGCTGGTGTGTTTAATTATTTAGCTGATCGCTAATCATATTATCTATTTAAAAATGCTAGGTACTAATTTTTCCAAATATTTTTTTCATGCGAAAGTCGTATTTTAAAAGTATAAACAGCTTAACGGAAAGCAGTTGAGGTTAACTTTGTTGTTAAACAAATTTGAATGTTTCTAAGCCGCTTCAATAGACAGTTGATGACAGAGATTTGGAGCATTGTCACGAAATATGCCGTCTACTTCTCTGAACACTTACATTTTTCTTTGTTTCATACAGTCTTTATTGCGCTCGGATTTTGGTGTAGTTTTACGAAATTATTGATTTTTATCTTGACCTACTTTGTGCCTATCCTTATAGAACGATATGTCACTCTCTCTGAGTCATCCGATATTACTTAGTAACTGAAATTAGATATTCTCCCTCAACAAAAGGTAGTATCTACGCGTAAGGCAGTTGTATTGAGTTGTTACAAGGTTTTTGATATGCTATATTTTCCTCATAGGCCTTTGGAGCATAGGTTCAGGTCTCATCTTTCCTATTGTTTCCAGGACCAGCTTTTGAAACATAATATGTCTATCAGTTGTGCCACTTGTGGTACTTATCACTGACAGTGTTGCCGTCTTTCGCACTTGCTGGTATTTCGTCGAACTTCTCTAGAACTCAATTAATACTACATTTTCACTAGAATCAAATGAGATGATTATGTCTAAAAAGTCGCAAAGGAGGTGTTAATTATCTCATTTTAGCATTTCACATACAGTTTTTGATTTGCTAAATTACCTCATAACCAGCAAATGAGATGGCAGACTAATGCATACAAAGCAAAGTTCAACAAGGCAAACATACCTTTCATTGAATTGAATTGAATTGAATGAAAACTGTCAAAAAAATAAATTGTGACTTTTAGAGGTAGTTTTATGTTCAAACTTGGGAATAACGACTTTGTTGTCAATGGCATTTCTAACGTTTCTGAAGTAATAATTAAACAATGGCCATGGATTGCTTGATTATTACTTCAGGCACACATTAACCCGAGAAATGTTAGCTTATTGAAATGGTAATCATTTGATTACAAATAGACAAGGATGGCTCACCTATGAGAGGAGTAACAACTGGTTGTCCCAAGTTACACACCTAAAGTAATCTCTTGCTTTGACATGAAAGGATCTCTTGTTCTATCAACTGTCAAACGAAATGAGCTGAATATAGTGAAAATACCTCGAAATGATTCATTTGAAATCATCTCATTTGGCTCTAGTAGAAGTGTAGTATAATGCCCCTAGAACAATTAAGGGACTTCTATACACTTCAATTGAATAATCTAGTGCTCATGAATTAATATTTGTTTCCCATTTTCCAAAAGAAAATTAATTAAATGAGAAAATAAATTATTTAACACACATAATTTTTATATTCAACCCAGTAAATTAAATAATACGTAAGAAAGTAATTAAACAAATACTTAACATCTTACCCAATCAACAAATTATTTTAAAACTAACAAATAATTAAAATATTTGTTGTTAAATTATCTAGAGCACGTACGACACTCTCACTGTACTTAGTCTTAATATAATAGTTCTACTTTATTTACACGTAACTATTTGAAAAAAAAAAACATTTTAAAAATTATGCACACCACTAAACTCCCAGCATGTAACATCCAAAAGTAATATAAATGAATAATGCAATTAAAAAATATATATCTAAAGAAAACCACTTAAAAATACAAAGAAAACAATTTGACATTTAGTCAAATGCGTTTCTAGTCTATGTATAGAATTTTTTAATGGGATAAAAAAAAATGTCTTTCTTGTGTAACTTTTCATCATCTTGTAATTAATTTATTCCACGCGTATACGGCAAACGTAAATGATATTATAAAAAAAAAAAAAAATCAAAGTCCATCTTGTATTGTCAAGTTTCCGGGTATAAACTGCCCACGTAATAACTTCGTTGCTTTTATCTTATTTACAAAATTGTTTGGATGCGCAAAAACAGCGCACAAAAAAAGTCGTTCATTAAATTAAGGAATTCAAAGAACTTAATTTGTTATACGAATATTAGGAGAATTCGAACAAAAGCAATTATCCTGCGCGTTAATATCTGCATTTTCCTTCATAATAACAAAAGAAGGACGAATATAAGGTTTCTGTGAGGTGGTATGCTACATATATCCTGTACTTCTTTTGTTTTTCTTTTTTATTTTATTTTTACTTTGGTGCCCTCAAGCAGGCAATGACATTTTGTCCTAGTTGCTGTCTAGTAGAAGTCGATATGTTTGTCGGTATCATGTCCGGTATTTAGTTTGGTCGTTAACTGGAAGACTAAACTAGGTAAATGGTTGTGGAAGCAAGTTGCAAACACGATAACATCATTACCGTTGCCGTTGACTTTTATTTACACGGTCATCTGTGACGTTTTTTTTTTTTTTTTTACTTTAATGTTATGTATGTATGTACACGCATCGTATTCGTATAGTGAAACATTAAAGTTTAATAATGGTTTCAAGGAAGTCTGAAAAATTAGAAGTCATCTCGAATAGTTCTAACGACTAATTGATGGCAAAAAGGTTAAACTTAAAACTACTTTACAACTTGTGGAAATCGCATAATACCTATAGAGCAAATGAATAAATCTTTATACGACTCATTTTTATTATGCGTGAATAATTGTTTTCCGAGCTGCAAACAAAAAACAGTCTCGTTTAACCTGAGATAGGTAACACTAATTGCGCAACCTAAATAGACTAACGTTCTGCCAGCACAAATCTCCATCAAAATTCTAAACTTCATTATTTTATAACTTCATATGCTTTTAATGTTTATACTACGAATTGAAATTTATGGCTAAGCAGTGCTGAGCTGCCACTCGTTTTGAATGAAATTGTGCAGACGAACGCTGTCTGTTAGTTGCCTTTGAAGACGTGGAGGAAATAAAATTAATAATTCTAAAGTTGTAACACTGAAAAAGTTCTGAATGACTGACACTCGAGAATTTCTGAAACATTGAAGTTGTCTTCATTATATTGTAAGCCAAGTTTTCATAGAAACGAATCCAATTGTATGTTTTATTTTATTATATGTTATTATTTTATGAAAGAATACGGCTGAAATAAAGGAAACACAAGGTAGCCAGTGATTCATTAAGACGATTCATAGCCAGCCGGATTATCATTTTTTGTATTTGAAGATTGGTACTTCTACCTGCGTTCAACTGTCAAAGTATTCGCTACAAGAACTGCTATGTTCATGTAATATAGTGGCTGTAAAAATGGTAGCCGGTATTTAACTTTATTATGAATAAAATGATTGAGCACAATTATAAATTATAAGCATTCCATTCATGCACCGAACATTTGGAAGATAGTACTGGTAATTCAAAAAAGTCCAATTTTATGTGAGATTTTCGTATCGCACTTACAGTGTACTAGGCTTTACAATTTTACTAGCAGCAAATACCAACTAATCATTAAACAAGAAGAAAATGACAATTAAAAGGAGAGGTAGAAGTGATGAATGTTGAATGTTCTTATTTTTTTTTTTTCTTTGAATTAGGTTAGACATATCCTATTAAAGCCCATTTGCTAATACTAGTCATAAAATTGTGTCTTATCTAAGTAATACTTAGTGGTATGTTGAACTTAAACCTAAAGATCATCATAGCTTATTTCCAGTTGCTGGGAAATATTTAAGTGCATCTTAGCAAAGACGTACTTTTGTGAAGACTATTTATGACTTACTTTATATTTCGTGCAGCCCATTAAGTATTACTTAGGTGTATAAGTGATACTTAAATATTTAAGACTCGTATCAGCATACCAGGTTTTCATTTAAAAATCCATTCAAATGACTTCTTTTTTTTAAATTCTGTTTTGTCAAACATTTTGCAAAGACTATATTTTTTGCATACTTAACAATGAAAGTCATAAAATTATTATAAGAAATAAAAGTACTTATACGAGTAGTACGCATAATATTAGTACGTTAATTAACATCATTTTATTTTCGGACCAATTAAAGCCATTGCAGGAGATTCATGGAAAAAGGTTTCACTTTAATAGTAAGTCCCTACATGACCGAAAATTCCGCAAGCGTACCAACGTCTATATATAAAATCAGGCTACCTAAGCCAATTGGTTTTGGCTGGGGAAAAAAGCAAGAGTAGTGACATTTATTTTACACGTAATATTTAACATTTATGGTATCGACTGGCTAGCTATGTAGGTTTTAAAAAGTCGCAACAGTAGTTTTCACTATCTGAATAATCATCCGATTGCCTTGACAAACCGACGACACACAGTTCTTCCGTCGACTGGAAATAGTACTTTCGCATGGTACTGTGATTACAGAAAAAACGGGTGTTCTTCATGAACTCTTTTGTCACCTCATCGTTAAGATGTATACCCCGTCAGGGCTGAAATCCACTGAATCGTTATACCCGCTGAAGTGTATCATTCTTTCGCACTAACGTGCTAGATTTTCTAGGAGTTATTCTCCATGTCGCATTGTTCTGATGATTGTAAAACACCTCTTGAAAATAAATCACAACAGCACTGGCAGCTATGCCTAGTTTTTGAATCTCCATTACAACATAAGGGCAGTCAGCATCCTACTTCTAGCACACCAATAGAAATGAATCACCCATTAGAATCACCACTAGAATTCCCGACAGGAACAATAAATAATTCTAAATTTTCATTGCTTACCGTCTCGTGTTTCTTTGTAACTCTATATAAAGTTCAGTTAAGTTTCACAAAAAAAAAAAACATTATCTTATTTTCTTTTAAATATTGAGACTAGTACTGTATCTTTTGTCTTACTAAAATAATCATTAAATAATTTTACATTGTACTCTAAAATTAAGGATATGAACTTACGTTTTCCCCTTGTGTCAAACCAAAATAGAATATGGTTTCCATGTCAAGTACCCAACTTTAGCTTTTTTATTACATTTTGTTTACTGATAACCAGATGATATATACACCACTACGAACATTCTTCAGCGAAATACCTTTTTGTGCCATCTTTTTACCCGATAGTCATCAACTGTGGATAATATTGGAAGTTTCTAAGTCCTTTTATCTAGTTAATTGTAGTTTTTGTTTTCTATGCAAACTTTTATTGAAATGAAGGTAAAGTTCCCTAAGAAACATGGCTAGTGTATGTATGTAAGATAATTATCTTATTAATTAGAAAAAGCCTATAATAAAGCCTAATAAAGGTATTTCAAAAAATTATAAGTTAAAGTTGTATGCATATTCCATTATTAAGTGTGTTTTTTTTTTCTAACTTTATACACAACACAGTAGAAATTTAGGTATAAAATAAAATAAAAATTGGTTGCATTGGCAGCCATATTGTTATGTATTTCATCCAGAGGGAATGTTACTTTGGATAAATTGTTCGGATACATACATAATTCGAAGAGGGCACTGACTGCTTGCTTAAGACTCAATTTTGCTACCGCAAATTACGTTCCTTTAAACTTCTGACAATTCCACTTCAAATTGTTTTTTTTTTTTTTTTTTGTCCTGCTGTAGAAACATTTTAGGTACCGACAAAAATTGAATAAATGAAATTAAATATACTATACAGAACCATAACACAATAAAAATATTACAAAAAAGGAATTAATACGAGTTTATCAAATTTACTTTTATATTGTAAAATTTCAGCTCGGGTTCGAAAGATGAAGATGTAATTGAACCATTCATTTAACAAATCCATAAATTCACTTTCTGTTATTATTCACAATTACACTTCAATTCCCATTTTTTCTTTATCGTTGTGAAAATTCACTGTCTTTACTATACCAATTTCTTACTAAATATACCTTTATCGTTTATTTACAGAACTCTCTTTAATTTTCAAATTCAATAGTCAAAATTGATTTATTCACAACAATTTACATTTTCCATTACTCTATCGATCAAGTTCGCGTACATACGAGTATTCAACTCACTATTCAGACTCCCTTTCAATCACTACAACTAAACTCTCAGTATCACTCTCAGTGAGTAGCTTATTATATTTATACCCAATCATAGCAGTTCCAGATCAGTGGCAGTGATAGTCGCTGATTGAAATTTTAGACGATGATTTACTGATGAGATCCTATTTTGCCCATTGCTCAACTTCAGGATAACGTAGGAAGATAACTTACGAGTATAGCTCTAAATGTTCACTATATGATAACTTAGTCAAACAAAACAAAATACATTGAAATAGGTTGAGCCTTTGTGGAAATTTTGACCGAACAACTTTGAATTTGTAAATTATACTCAGTTTTTGCAGGACGTAGCATAATGTTTAGCCATTTATAAATATTCTAAGAGAAATTACCTAATCAACAAAGCAAAGTGCCTCGCAATCGATTTAGCCATTCTAGAGTTATACGGCCACATCGCAGAAAATCAGCAACATACCACTTAATTTTATATTATTATGCATAAGGAATTACTTAGTATGGATGGCAGTGGTAGTTACGCGGATCAAACTCATACAATTTTGCAAGACTGTTTCGATCCAGATAATCTTTGAATTGCTATACTCAATAACGTAACGAATTTGTTTCTTAATAATTATGTAAATATTTTATTGCATTGGAAATCTCTAACATAGTAGATTAGTTAAAATTGTCTAAATTTCATTAAATTAGGTACAACTTCTAGTCAATCGTAAGGTACTAGTTAATTCGTCTTAGGCTTTGATATGACCTGTCTTATCATACGCTCTGTATTATACTCATTGGTAGTTCAATCAATTATGTAACTTTCAAATATGAACCTAAAGAAGTTCAAAAATGATCTCTTAAAATTTAAGGTGAACTTATTTTAGCTTCAAACTTTTACACTTTGGGGTAACAACCAATTTTAAAGGGCTTACGATCAATCACATTTTAGTATTAATTCAGTTCTCACGGAAAATGCTGAAATGGCAACACAGTATTACTCTATTGCTTCGGTTTGATCTCCGCTTCTACAAAAAATCATAGTTTGCTCTCATTCTCCTTAGCTTATAAATTAATCTCACGTACAACAACCTACATTCATATATGTATATAAACTTTTTTTTTTCTGCACTTTTGTAGACAGTAATGCAAAATAGAACCACTGAAGCACGCGGACCAATCTGACCGGTTCTTTGTGCACAGCACTCGTACAGTACAGATGGTACTCATTTGGCTCATATTCAATTAGAATCGGAAACATTTAATTTCTTATCGTGCTCTTTTCTTTTTTTTTTATTATGTTTGTGCTTCTCAACTTGTAATTCATTTATCACTTATATATAGTTTTTTTTTTTTTTTCTTTAATTTATTTATCTCAAAAACTCACAAGTGTGTTTATAAAAATCTCTATTCAAAGACATATATATATATATATGTATATATGTATATGCATATAGAAATACAATTAAAAAAAAATACAACAAATTGACAATTCGATCAAATGGCAACGCAAAACCTCTTACTTTTCGGCCTTGATCAACAATGCGCGCTTTTTATTCTCATTTTTTATCGGCCATGTGTTGTGACTCATCACAAAATTTCATTGCATTAGATACTTAAGTGCATCCGTATCCGATCAAAAGGCATTCCATAGTATATAAATTAAAAAAAAAAAAAAAAAAAACAGAAATCAAAGCTATATAAACTCACCGATCTTTATAGTATAATACTAAAATTTAAAAGATCACACAATATATGGATGTGCTATGATTGCAACGTTTTTCATACTAGTTGCAATTTTACGTTCACTCCGTTGGAGAAGGCGGTCGTCGTCGGAGAATCTTGAGAGCATCGAAGCAAGTGCTTCACCAACAATCGAACAACCAAACGATTCAGATGCACAAACAATCTCAACAATAATTCACGCGACTGATAGTGCTGCTGCTGCTGCTGCTCTAGATCTGGAAAGGATTAAGGATTATTACGCTGACACAAAAGTCACACATCGACGACTATCCCGACCCAGATTTAGTCTCCAAGTGAATTCACCGCCAAAGAGAAGATACAACGATCGTACTATCTCAATCGGAACACTGCTTAAATCAAGGTATGAAGACGTGGATGACGGCGGCGAATTACAACAACGACAGATAGAACATGAATCAATTGACAACAGAAATGAATCTGAACACACACCGCACAAGTCGCCGGACACCAGCCGAGAGGGGCACTGCCTGAACGACAATGAAAATGACGCTGACGCTGATGACGGCGATGAAGAAGATAACCGCAGAGATACTGAAGAATTTTATAATAGCATACAAGATTGTGCCGCCTATTCGTTAAGTAACGTATCCGGTCAAGCATCATCGTCTCAACGGAGGAAACGCTCCTCGCTGGGTCAGGGATCGGTATTCTCTCGAAGTGATTCATCGGCGACCACAACCTCATCGACAAGTGGCAGTGGTACCTTTACTGGTGGTAAGAGGCGATCGACAGCATCTATAATCTCATCATCTATGTGCTCGGATGTCATACCGATTGACCGTCGCAGCTCAACCGAATACAGTCGCGCTAGTAGCCATCGCCGATCCAGTGGCAGGATACGTAGATATATAACACGAATGACGATAGCCGGAGCACGTAGACGTACCACTGGCAGGTATATATTTTGTTCGTTTTCTAATTTAATTTCTTTTTTTTTTTCTATTTCTAATATGAATAATGAGCCCCCCCCGCAGTAAAGTACCAAAGGCCGAATGCTAAAAAAATTGGCTTAGGTAGATAGTAGAATTTAGAAATACAGAGCTTGAATAGAGGGGTGAGCATAGTGAATGAGAGCATTTTTTTCTAAATGATCAGAATTGTAGGACTTGTGATATTGCGAATTTTTTTTTTTTGTTTAATATTGAAATATTTGTAGCCCCAAAACTTCTGTAGGTCTTCTTTTTTTTTTCAGTCCGTACCAAAAAAGTCGTGTTGTATATGTAACTCAAAGTTTGATCAAAAGCGATTCAGTAGTTTTGAGACAACCCCGAGCGAACAGACAGACAGACAATAATTCTAAAAATCCCTATATTTCTGTGCGTATAATTCGAAATGGTCTAAAAATTAAACAAATAGAAAAAAAGGTGGGTTAGGTGGCTATCCGCGATTCAGGCATGTGTTCCACCTTGAGCCTGTCATGTCCGCTGCTCTTGGAATCATTTTAATTTTCGGATTTAGCAGGTTTTATTGATATCCGATTCGGGAATATTCGCCCCAAAATTTGATTTCTTACGGAGGCTAATGCAGATGGAAAGGTGGTTACTTCTTCATGCAGCTGTAACAGAGGTGCAATATCCTATTATCACTCCGATCAAGGTACCAATATGTGCTCTGCTGATGCTTGCATGCCTTTGTTTTGCGTCAAATTAGCTAGGATCATGTGTGCCAGGTCCTATATGAGGGACTGTGAAAATCCAGAGCCCTTGTTTAGTGATCACCTTTGAGTAATTCGTCTGCTTTACAATTATCTGGAATATCCCATCAGTGCAAATTTCCACTGCAGTATTAGTGAGGATAGTATTCCCTTCCCATTGCTCTCGACTGTCTTGAAATGAATTATATTTGAATACTGTTCAAGCTTAGGATTCTGGCGTGCTAGGTGTCATTGGGTGGTATTCTAAAACATAAGCAAGATCTCAGAGTCTGAGCTAACAGGCTTGAATTCACACAGTGAGATTGATCAGCACAGTTGAACTCGAACTCAATTTCACATGCAAACAAGTTAGAACTTTCACAATTGCTTTGACTCGATTAATGTGTGATTGATCTAAAAGCTCTCTATGTACTTTAGTTCTGACTGCAATCTCTGTGTGCATTTGACGTGCAGTAATCCTATCAATCCTATTTAAAACCCCGGCTCTCCAACATAATGCGGAAAGATTCCCGTTTTTTCGTCATCTGTTAAGCACCACCTACGTTTTTACCATCTGTCCCAGAAAAGAGTCAGTAATTATTTCTCGAAAAAAAGCCTCGCCACCGATTTTGATGAAATTCGAGCATATTATGGAAGCATTTTTCTGATTTTGATATAAATGTGTAAGGGTCATTTTTAGCTTCCAATATATGTAAAGCCAACAAACCAAAACAAAATATTTGGTCGTACCGAAATTTCATTAAAATCGGTTACAGTTATCAAATTTAAACTTTCTTCACTGAATCGATATCCATACGAAGACAAGCACTGACTTACATTGAGTTTTCGAAATGAGATCAATCTCACAACATCAGCACTTTTTTTTTGTTCATACCATGTTACGTAAATGCTTAGAAAAATGAGTAAACAGCTTGAATACCACCCATTGTGATTACTCCCATAGCCAGAATGCGGATTTCATGGCCATGTCTTTCTCATAAATATCAAAGGAAGGTTGTAAAGCACGGTTTCTAGTGCCGCGCCGTAGGGCTGGTCCGCAATAAGCCACTTAAGAAGATGTGTACCTCAAAAAGAGTGACTTAGCTAACTTTGTCTAAGACTACATACATGATACATATAGTATAATAGTATATATAGTATAATAGTACAGTAGCCGACTTCTTAATACATTCGTGCACTATAATTTTCCAGTTCAGTTTCCTTTTACAATACTAAACCTAAGGATTTGACGTGCTCTAAGTAACTGAGCTTCAACTGAAGTGCTACGATTTAGGTTATCCCATGCTTTCTTTAAACTTAATACTAGCTCTGTTTTCGACTCTGCAAACGTTATGATCAGTTTCCAGCAAAACGTTTAAAAACATTTATAGTTGCCTCTTTAGATTAGTTTCTTCAGTCGACGTAATTTATTTTCCTTTGAAGGACCATGAATTTTGACGGCGCAACTCAAGTGACTTAGCGTACACAGGCGGTTTTTTTCAAGTGTTTTCGTAATTGAAGACTGACTGACTTACACTTTTTTTTTATCTTGTCACATACGAGTACCCTGGTCTATACGCAGCAGCTTGAACCAGGGATGTAGTTTTACTCCGGATTGAAATAGATCTTTTAACGAAATTTTTAAAACTTACTCTTTTCACCACACAGTAGACATGATGGGCTAGGAAAATATTTGTTTTCCTTGGGATACAATATTCCCCATAAAAAGTATTTTCTATAATTTTTTTATCCACTGGATAACCATATATGTATGAACATATGTACTATTTAACAATTTAAAAGTTAAAAGAGTATAACAAATACACTTATAGATGGACAAACAGGGACGTTGTTAAATTCATTAGTATTTATACCATACTAATACATTCTGGTACGGGACACTAATAAAATTCTTGGGTTATCATACAGGACCAACTCTACCCTAAGTACTCGTATGTCTGCGAATATAATGAAGGCAATCATCTGAATCTACCTCCCTATCGGTTCAGGACAGGTCGTAGCTTTGTTCATGTATATTTGCTACCACTTTTTTTTTAAAAAAAACTACTAATAAAACCGGATGGTACCCATACCTCTGAATCTCATGAGTGTTTCAAAAAAGTAAGAACAGAGCAAAAACTAACTTAACTTTCTGCATTCTCAGAAGTTTAGATAGATACATAAATCAGAATTAGATTTGCCCGCTAGAATTAAATGCAAAAATGGTTATTGTTGACATAGTTGGGCGACCATGAGATATTAAAGGATTTTTCCACTTGTTTTTCACTTTTTAGTGGCTTTCAGAATCGGATCTTCTGAATACATTTATGCATTTAATTTTTTTTTTTTTTTTTAAAATCTAATAATAAACTCACTCCACAATTTTTTTTTTACAGAATTTACATCTCTGCCTTTTAACGACTACACTCTGCCTACTTTAGAAGCGTATCAATACCACTCACTTGCTATAGACCTTTGCTTGATTGACCTAATCTAAGTTTTGCCAACTTTAGGACCTAGAAACAATTGACGTGTGAAGAAAAGTTCCCAATGAATCCTTCAACAGCCATAACAATTTTATCCGGGCTTCTTAAAGCAAGTACATATACGGGTATGAAGTCAATTACTACTCGCAGCGATGCCTGCGCTCAAGAAATCACATAGCCTTTCTCATTGTCCCGTGAGAAAATAAATGCTTAACAGTCCTTATTCTACTACAAGTTCGCACATTCCAAAAATATTTCCCTTCCGTATCTGTATTTCTGACATTTTTGTACCATCCCAGACATCACCGGCTAAACTCTGCAATGCAAAAATCCTATAACCAGATGGGTCGTTTTTTGTGATTTTGTACATCGCTGCCTTTTCTAAGCCAATTTCTGCTTCATTTTTAGCCTTCCTTTTGTCTTGCTTTTTCTTCATGTTATAAAAATCAACCTCTATAAAGATGCGACTCCTTCCACTGGAGTTTAATAAAAGCTTTACATGTACCTACGAAACGCCTTGCTTATAGAAAAAATCATAAAAACTAGGTACATTTCATATTCCCTGAAACATTACAGTACGTAGTCACTAGTTCGCTACCTTCTTGCACAGAAGATTAGCATTTTAAGTACATTGCTCGTATTTCTTTGTGAAAATTATCCCTAATTCAGAAAATGTTCGCAAAAATTAACTGGGTATCCAGTTTCAGTAACTTTCTATATTATCCACAGATGGCGCAAAAAGGTGTTTCGCTCAAAAATTTTGGTAGACAAGAAGAAAGTGTAATTTCATTTTCATTTTTAGATTTTGTTCAATGTAAAATAATCGAGTGATTAACTGAAAAAGATAAAAAGCGGAACGTTGGTAGAAACAATTGTTCTTTCACCCCCAATTCGCGACTACTCGTAAATCAGTGGTGCCAAATTCCAAAATATAAAATAATAAAAAAATGTTTTTTTTAAACTTAAAATAACTTTACATACAATTGAATTCAAGTTTTAAGATATAAAATCTGAAATTTAATATTAAATTGAAATTTTTATAGAAATCATTTTTCGAAAAAAAAAACAAATCTAAATATCGAATATCAATTGGATTTTATGTTAAGGAATTTACGAGCTTGTCAATCTTCGGCATTTTCTCGCTAAAATCAGTACACTATGCAGACCAGGCATCGATCTGTGAAGTGAACATCACTTTGGAATTTCAATACAACTTGTTAGATGGTTCGTGTTCGAGCAACTAATTTTCTAAATCGTATCCATCGGCAAGAATGTATGTACTCGTAGATTGATTGGTGATCGCTCTATTTATATTGAAATATACTCATTTGAAGATCGCCGAAACATTGTTTTTCGTGCATTATTTCCATTTGTCCGGTTGAAGTATTTCACTAATTCGTTTGTATACAGTCTAATATAGCGCGATAAAATTGGATTTCATTTTGGAAAAGAACAAAATTAAGTCTTCGGTTTTTCTCAAATTCTAACAATCTCAAAGATTGCAAATATAGAATTCCCATAAATACCTTCTGTACGAAGAATGATTGATCAAAATAAATACGTATCCTTGATTTCTTGGTGTCATTTTATTTAAATTACAAATTACCCTTATGGAAGTCAACCAAAGCATCCGCGATTTTTGTAGGAAAAAACTAATTTACTCCACATCTCTATAATCTCTATACACCGTGCTATAGCTATAATCCATTTAAGACCAATAAGGTATTTTCCTACCGTTAGGTTACTGGGTTGATGAGGGAAAAAAGACTCGACTCATCCCACTTAGGTCCTTGCAGACCCATTGTGACATACGTTACTACTGATCTATTTCGCACATCAAAAAATAAAAGTTGAAAAATGGCTATAATTGTTTCAAAAAATATAAATTATGCTGTCTTTATAAACAATTCATCATAATAATAATTAATTTATCCGAAGAAAAGTGAGTAAATTTTCCATGAGCACAAAATTATTCTAATTCTAATCTTTTACGCTCATATCTGCCACTACTCAGCGGATAATTGAATAATTTTTAATAAATTCAATCAATTCAAAATCAAAATGCATAGTTAGTTTGATGTCATGTTTAAAAAAATTAAATAAATCGTTTAATTGAACTTCAAGTGCGAAAGAGGTGTTAAAAAGCGTTCATATTCACCGTTTAATATATCCCTACTTCTAAGCCCTATTATCTAAGTAAAGTCCAGTAAAATTTCGAAACAAGTTGTTTCTCGAAAACAATTATTGTTTATTAGAGCAATTAAGCAAACATATTTAATCAAATTTAATTTCCTCGTAAAGTATTATATTAAAGTAAATTCAGGGACATTACAAGAGCAAAATGATTTTCCAAACCGCTGAATTTGAATCCAAAGTCAGATTCAGTCGTAAAAATCCTCATGAACTAATGAAGTGAATCAAAAGAAAATATGATCAAAGGAATACTGGAGGCTGTTGAATAAAATTCTTTGATTAAACCTTAAAAATTTAAAATGGCGGACTAAATATGGCGCCCAAAATTTAGAATGCCTGCGATAATTGACGTCGATCAGTCTAGATTTAGATATATGTTTTCAAGGTCGCTAAATCCAAACCACGATGTCAACATTTTCAAATTAAAAATGACACTCAAAATATGGAGTCAACAAAAATTAAAAGCAGCGCCATATTCTCAATTTTATATTTTTTATAATTTTAAAATTTTTATCAGGAGAGGCGCTGGACTTATACAGCTGCTCTTGAATTGTTAGAGACTACAGGTTTCTGGACAGCAGGTGGTAAAGTAATTGACAGTGACCAGTAAGGAAGCTCACAAGTCTTCTTATGTCGTTTCTGCTATATTTTAGGATATCAACTGCCGTTTTTTGGAAGGGTTGGACAGCTCTTTTAGCTTGTTTGAGACCTTAGGAGTTATTCCAGTGCGAAATACACATGTAGCGCTCCCAAATGTTTAGGGTCACTTTAAAGATATTCCGCAAAAGGGTTCAGGTCCAATGAAAAACTCAGAGATACCTTTCCAAAGATTACTCCGCGCGGATTCCAGGTAAACATCGAGGCGACGTGCCCTGGTGGCTTGCCTAATATAACGCTTATTTTTTTTATTTAATCTGCTTTATTACTACGAAACTTTAAAAGAAACTTAAAACAGAGTTTTATTAAAAGTGAACATTTTTCTTTTCTGATAAGTTTGCACTTGATTTAACGAAATAATTTTGTTTGTATCTGCGAAAATATATTATATCAAAACAGATTGTTAATTTATTATAAAAGTCACTCAAACTATCCATATGTTTGTATGTAATCTACGGCTTTCCTGCGTGGAATGAAGAATTACATATTATCTTTCTAACGTTCTAAGTAATATTTTAGAGCTTTGTTAAAAGCTTAAGTAATTTAAGAGCTTATGGAAGGGTTATTTATCGATTTTAATACACAACATTCTTCTTCTTTTTTTTTACTGGTAAAAATGGTTGTACTTTTATCTCTTTTCTGAGCTTATTTTCCGATATTTATATTTTGTATTATTTGTTTGTTTGTTTCTTTTTCTTCCAATAAATCGTTAAAGCATAACATTTTTTTCTGAAATATTAAATAAACGTCGCCTCTAAATTTTAATGATTGAACCGTTCCATTGATGCTTTGATCCGACTTATTTTAAATGTCGACAGGACTCTATCTCTATTAGAGGTTTCGCATATTAACACCAACGACTTACTTTTTTCGGTATCCAGTAGAAAAAATTACATGGTATTGAAACTTTTTGTACCCAACCATTTTGGATCCATTTTTACTTTTTGCGGGAAAAGTGTTGTTGGCTATTCAGAATACATTTACATTGAC
Source organism: Pocota personata (assembly GCA_963082735.1). Taxonomy (NCBI): domain Eukaryota; kingdom Metazoa; phylum Arthropoda; class Insecta; order Diptera; family Syrphidae; genus Pocota; species Pocota personata. The sequence goes on from OY720430.1 coordinate 54,484,135, forward strand.
ATACATCTTTGAATACATCTTTGCGAGCTCCTTCAGCCAATCGTATTCTGACCACGTTTATGAACCGGATCTTGACTATTTCGGCTACCTGAACAACTGCCCACAAACCTCTGTTGTCTCAGTTGACATAAGGACGTGAAAAGATTAATCAGCTCAAGGATGACTTTTCCCCAGGCCCTGATGGTCTGCCCGCCATATTTCTAAAAAAAAAAAAAAATGTGTAAATATTTTATGTCAGCCCCTTACTCTCCCTCTCTCAAGCCGTTTTCCCTAAATTATGGAAGGACTCCTTTATTTTCCCTATCCATAAAAAAAGGCAGTAAAAATGACATATCAAACTACCGACCCACAGCAAAACTCTCTTCTATAGCTAAGCTCTTTGAAAGCATTGTCTATGACTCACTTTACTTTCACTGCAAATCCATCTTCAGAGTGGCCGTGGTGTAGTGGTAACATCATCGCTTGTCACGCTGTTGGTTCACGGTTCAAATCCTGATGTCAAGAATCATCTATTTATTTCGCATGAAATAAATAAAAAAGTCGATCAATTGCGAAAGCTAAGTCAGCTCTACTGCAAAGGCATAGCACTGACAGTAGTGTGGTTATATGGCTGAAAATTGATCGTGACATCAGGAGGACGGAAAAAATACTGTGAGTCATGAGCAATGACAAAAAAAAGCAAAACAAACAAGCTCCCTAGTTATCTGGACGCTACCCTTCGAGTTTACAGAAACTTAATACCATCTGAGTTTCAAACCACTACACTAAATCTTTCTTTCTCTCTCTCTCTCTCTTCACAAACGCCCGTGTCCTGTAATAGTATAAGAGTATTCATATCCTCTTTGGCGCGCAAATTATAAAAAAAAATCTTTTCTCCACAACCGAATTTTCCGAGTTATAGCCAAGATTTTAGATCCGGCTTTTAAAATTAAAAATTAATTATACTATTTTCCGAAAAATGAAAAATTACCGACCCTTTCGCAAAATCTTCAATTCCAGCTAATTTTTTTAAAAAAATAGTTGGGCGCCATTTGTAAAAAAAAAAAGAGCACTGGAGTTAACAAACTTAGTTATGTTCTACAAAGATTTGAAATAATGAAATTATTTGCATTTCCTAACTAAAGCTCTCCCTTATTCCCTAACGATTGGCCTATTATATATGTTTTTCTTTTTCAAAAGCTAGCTATTTTTTGTATTTACATACATAAAACAATCGCTTGTCATTGCATTAAAAAACTCATGTTTTCCAAATCCTACATAAAACCAAATTTTACAACTAATAGTGTCATGTTTGTCAATTTTTAATTAGCTCTTAAAATAGTATGGAACATACAGTCAGAAGCTCCTACGCGAGATAACCTGTCCCCAAAAAGAAAAAAAAGAAATCATATCGTCCAACAACTGAGGTATCTTTTCGTATATCTCTGACAATTTTATTTTTAAGCAACGTAAAACCTCGACAGAGGGAAACGATTTTACGGAACGCACGAAAATCGTTCCAACTGCGAGTCTTCTCCTTGGCCCTGGTCCAATTTCAAATGGATGAGTTATCTTTTCACAGACCAATTTCTTATTTTCTCTTTTTTTTTTAAAATAATTGCTTCGTCTTTAAATAAATTTCCGGCATGTAATGGGTAATTTTCACATTAAATATTTAATTAATTTTTTTCCTAATAAATTGAATAAGAATTATTTATGTGACCTTCGGTAGTCAGGAATGCTACTTATATAACAACGTCTTTAAAGTCTTTAATAGAATGCAGTATCACTATTATCCAAAAAGAATCTTTAATTTTGTGCATGCAAATGATGATGTCGAAGGAAAGGACTTCAACGAGAATATAACTTTTACAGAAAACACAATATCTAATTAAATTTGTTATTGTGATCTTCTTTTAGATAAACAAGGAGTTCTGAACGAACAATAGACGTGGAAGTGGAAACAAAAGTGTATGATAGCCCTTCTACTGTCAATGGACACTAAGGTGTTGTACACAATAAAAGCAAGTAATAGGCATTTAATATAATACTTTTAAGTGCTTTTATAAAGATATCAAAGCCATCACTTTTCTACTCATTTTGGTTCTTGGTCTATTCTATTGATACCTTCTGTTACGGCAATTCATTGATATCTTTTATTACATCTCAAAGCTTTGGGTTATTTATGTACATACTTATGCACATTGTATTGTTTTTGATACCGCGATTGTTAGGCAAGTGTCCGAAGGCCGTTTTACAGGGTAGCTATGACTTCAGGGATGACATCAATCTGCGCTTGAATTTAGACGACAGACTTCTGCAAACAACATCTACAGAGCCTCAAGATAGCAACTGCAAAACTTGAGCCCTGTAACTGAAGCAACCTCCATGAGCTATAAGTTTACTTAAAGGTAAGGTTAGGTCTCTACGCAAACGCGCACTTGGACCAAAGTGTAAGTTCATTGTGATACCGCTTATTACCAGGTTTTCGAACACCAGAAACTTTAAGTTCAGTACCTGTTACCGTCTCGTTTTACTCATTGCATTTGGACTTAAAGTCTAATCTCGTTATTTTATAGATATCAAGACTGAAAGAGTCGATGTTTATTTCACCTGCCTATATCCTGCAGAAGTTGTTGGAGGGAATACGCATTATTTCAATGTTTAAGTCTATGAAAGCTCAAATTAAAAGGCTCAAGATTTTTCTAATTCTTGAAAGTATTATTTTCATTTTCTTCATAACCAGCTCTGGGTACACCAAATCAACAGCAATGAAAGATAAGTGCTGATATCGTTACCTACTATTTGCCATTCTTTATGTGAAATTGTATTTCTATTTTCAAAGAGTTTCCGGTTACTACCCTCTTTAGCTCATCCGCTCTACCATTCGATGGGGGTTAGACGAGCTCGATAATCTACATCTTTTGTGTTCGCGTTCATTAAGTTCCATTAATTTGTTCAAACAGTGCAGCCCAAAACAGCCTTACTTTTGACCCTGGTAAAGTATGGGTGATAGTATCCAATCCTATGGGATACCACTTTAAATTTAATATTCATCTGGAAAGCCTAACTCTTGTAAATGGATTTCTTAGTCTTGTTGCGCCGCAGCTCAGTGGTTAGTGCGTTGGAGAGCATGAGCGTGAGGTTTAGATTCACGTCCTAGTAAAAACACATCTGGCGAATGTCTGATAAAACTCCAGGAGTAAAATTGACTTGAGATGGTTCTCAATTGCTACGTTTGAATCCCACAATAAAAAGGTAGGTCCCTTCTAATCGTGCAACACGCACTACACACAAATGAGCTGTCTGCGCCTAACAATTATTATTTATTTAATTTTTCTTTCTGCACGTGAATTGTAAAACACTTTGAGCCACTGTCAACGTTTTTCTGCATAAATATAAGTACATCAGACATACGTTGCCTTTCTTTTGACTTCTACGCGCCTATATAAGATATTTTGTCTGTCCTACTATTATTGAATAATTCCGGTGGACTGTTGCTTAATACCCATGTTTTGTTGCCAATGCAATTTGTTTGGAGTCGGATTTTATTCCTATTAGTTATTCACGCTTTCTTGATTTCACTTTTACTCTTTAAAACAGACTCTAAATACTCGAATAAATACACAACAGGTTTAGGCTAATATCCTATGTTCAACATATTTTTCAACTATGTACATGCATACCTTCATATATTTAATTTATTTGCTTATTTAATTATTTGTATTTTTTTATTATTATTTTACTAACATTGAATATTTTTTTCTCTTTACAGTTTTGATGTAGAAAATGGCCAAGGCGCTAGATCTCCGCTTGAAGGCGGTTCACCCAGCGCTGGATTGGTTTTACAAAACCTCCCTCAACGTCGTGAATCGTTTCTCTATAGATCGGATTCTGACTTTGAGATGTCCCCAAAGTCTATGTCAAGAAATTCGAGCATAGCAAGCGAAAGGTAATTGTCTTGTTATAATTTTTAAATTCAAACATTTTTTTTTTTTTATTCGAAAATATTTTTTATCACTTTTTTTTCTAAAGAATTATTTATTTTTATATCATCGTTCTGAAATATCCTGCATATTTTTAATATTCTTAATAAATTCTTCAGTGTTCACTTCAAAATGTTTAGAAATTTACAGACAAAAATATTTGAGAAAACAGTTAAACAAAAAAAATGTTAATTAATTTTTCTTAACTTTTACAAATACATATTAAATATTAATTAATACATGTGAATCAAATATGTTTGTTCTGTAATTTTCTGATCAGGTTTAAGAGGACATAAACATGTGCTCACACAACTTTGTATGATATACCTACTTGTCTTACCGTTTTGTATGATATACCTTATTTACCATTCAAATGCGTATTCAAATTGTAAATTTTATACGAAACTTAATCTTGTAAAAAAAAACCTGCGATTGGAATTGTGGTTTCATCCTCTTCCCTGCTTGAAATCTTAAAACTTAGGCATCACTCCAGAGCACTGTATAAACTTTTACCAACAATTTTTTCCTATTTTCGATTTATGATTATTATAAAAAAAAAAATGACCACCCAGTCTTATTATTTTAGTTACCAGGGTGAGTCTCACAGTATACATACCTATTTATGTATGTTCATTTTACTAGTAGTCTTCACCCGGTTAGTAACCACATTTTCTTGATTTGGAAATGTAGTCACAGAGAATTTAAATTATATTTAATTTAATTTAATTAAAATTGAATACAGGGTGAATCTTCTAAGATTGTCGCTTTTAAAATTAAAAAAAAAATGTTTCGCGCTTCGAATAGTAAAACAAACATTTCGACTTCGACTCCAGCCACCACTTTCATTTTCAAAATCTCAAACTGGGCAATTTCTAAGTTTTTCTTTTGAAATTCAAATCAAATTTCCTTAGAAAAAAATATGATAACATAAGTTTTAACGAAATCACAACAAACGAAGAATGCAACTTCCGGCCACCACCACATGCAAGTCCCGGCCACACAATGCTTCTATGAGGTTCAAAGGTGTACCTCAATAAGGACATAACAATTTTGTATTTAAATAAAACACAGAATAATTGAGATATCGGGCTGAAATTTATTCCAGGTGTAGTACACATATTAAATTTAAGTAGAATTCGATCTCGTTCATATGATCACCGCGAGCACGTTTGCAGCGATCGATTCTTTGGAGCCAATTTTCCACCACTCTTCCACACATATCGGCCGGAACGTTGTCAATTTCCCGTTCGATATTGTTTCTGAGCTTATTGGCATAAACCAACAACTTAACGTAATCCCATAAAAATAAATCCATCGGCGTTAAATCGCATGAGCCAGCTGGCCATTCGACCGGACCATTTGTTGAGATTACACGATTACCGAACTTTCCCTTCAATAGATCAATATTTTGACCAGCTGTGTGGCATGTGGCACCATCTTGTTGGAACCACATATCACTGATGTCAAGTCCATCCAATTCTGGTCAAAAATAGTCTTCCAACGTGCACGATAGTGAACTCAATTGACCGTAACATGGCGATCATTCTCATCGACGAACAAAATCACACCTCCGGCATGTAATCCACAACATACGGTCACTTTTTGTGGATGCAATGGAGTCCCTTCAAGCACACGTGGGTTTGTTGCTGTCCAAATGCATATTTTGCTTATTGACAAAGTCATTAATCCTAAAATGAGCTTCATCGCTAAAGATGATTATTCGATGATTTTGAGGCTTCAGGTCCTGAGTTAATTTGATCTTGTAAGGGTGTAGGCCAAGATCTTTACGCAAAATTCGTCACAATGTGGACTGAGAGATTCCCAATTCCTGTGAACGTCGTAGAATCGACTGATTTGGCTCATTTTGAACTGAAGCACTTACGGCTGCGATATTTTCGGTACTTCGACCGGTGCGTTGTCTCACTGGCACAGGAGCATTCAATAGTGAATATGTTGACTCGAATTTATCCCCTATAGTACGCACAGCCTGTCTGGTGGAACGATTATTACGACCGAAAATTGGAGTAAGCGCTCTTAAATTTGCGACCACCGACTCAGAATTTCGGTAGTACTCGTAATTTTTAATAATTTCCAAACGTTGCTTGTTCGTGAACTTCACCATAATAAAAATGTAAACCTTGACTGACTTTTTGACATTGACAGATCATAAAAAAAGTTTAAGGGTGCGTTTGTATTAAAATACAAAATTGTTATGTCCCTATTGAAAAACCCTTTACTAATTAAAAAAGTTTTGTATCTCAAAAACCAGACTCATTCAAAGTTACTCAAGAATAGAGGCTACTTTTTGTAATTTGTCTTCAACTCTCCAAACGATTTAAGACTCAAGACTGAAGCTGCGGACTAGAATAGTTAGTCGTATTTCAGAAAGATTCATGAAGTGCTGCTTAATTCGTCACTACGTGCGGCTCAAGTAGGTATGATCTTGCTTACGCATTTCATTTGCAAGAAGTTTCAGTTTGAGGTTAAAAGAAGGGAAGAGATTTATAAGGATGTTAGCAAGCACCCTCATTAATACAATTGAATGCTATTCAGCAAAATTCATCGCGCAGTACATCCTCGTATATGTAAGTTAATTTCACAATGACAAAATTCCACCATTGATCGCTTTCGTGAGATGTCACCAACCGCGGCATGCATAAATTACATGGTCGCTAAATTTTATAATTGCTTATCACTAGCTTCTAAAAAAAAACAGTAGAGCCGGTTGTCATATGATTAGTTATTTCGAATTACATGCATAAATAATTGATTACCACTTTATTATCAAGAGTAATAGTTTTTGTTTATCTTAATTTTAATCATGTCTCACTCTATAAGAGTCAAGCTTTGACGAAGAAGAGGAAAGTGAATTATTTACGAGTACTTGTTTACAATATAATTTTTTATTTTATTTCCAAATCATGATTCTTTAAATTGCATGTAATCACCTTTAGAGCTGAACTTGGCATGCATGACACTCTTAACTTCGATACTTATTTGGAATACAGAAATTAAAAACGAGATGTACCTCGCATGACTCAGTATTGTCGTGCTCGACGAATGTAATAAAAACAGAAATTAATTTTTTTTTTAATAAAAAGTTAACAATTGCAGCCAAAGTTATTTACATTGTTAAGTTATTTTAACAGGTGATCAACTCACATGACTATTACACAAATGATGGTACCTAGCGGGAAAAACAATGGCTTTAGTCAAGATTCGAGCGCTGATGTGTATTGTTGTCCGTGTTTTTTTGTTAACCAGCGGTTCAGGTTAAAAGTTGGATTTTAGTATTTTTTTGGTACTTTTTAAGCCAGCGTAAAAGAAAAGGATCACAACCCTTAACCCGTGCGGTACGAAGACACTCAGGACAGATGTAACCAATGCATAAAGTTTGAAAAAAGGTAGTTGTGGCACATCTCATTGCGTATCGTAGCCACATGCTTTTCACTGTGATAATTTCCAATCGCTGATTTCAACAGCATTCGCAAGCTACATATGTATGTCGGTCAACATGTGTTGTTTGGTAGTGTCTCGTGTATTTCTGAATACGAAAAAATATATCTTTTCTAGATATGAAGCAGTTAATTAACTTGCTCCACTTGCGTGGAATGTGAACTTCGCAAGAGAAGTGAGAAATGTTGATCGCCGCCTGCTGGTTCTTCTCTCATTCCATCGCACCAATTTATGATCGATGGGTTGGAATATATTTTGAATGGAATTTTATTAAAACTTTCAAAATCTTTGGCAATTGTCCTTTAAATTTATTTCTTGACTTTGTGGTGGACTTCTTGTAAAATCGTTGTTAGTCCAGATGTTGAAGATCCCCATAGTCATGTGGACGTTTTCGCTATTTGCTATTGGAACTAAGATCAGAACAAGATGTTTTTTTCTTAGCTAAAATGCAAGGAATTGTGTGTAAACTTTGCTTCTAATTGTTCCTTTCTGTTCATTTGCTGATCAGAAATCTAGCAAATTTTTTGAGCCTCACTTCGAGTGCAACTTTCCCACATTTTCTGTGGTTTCTATGTCGTTATCCACGTATCCTCCAATAGCTTTTTGAGACTAACAAAATAGTAGTGTATTCTAATTTTTTCTTTTTTTCAAAATTATTAAGAAATGTAATAAATATCAAATGCATGTACAAATCGATTATGATCAAATGATCAACAATTTATAAACAAATTTATTTTTTTCATAAACTATTGAGGTACACAGAGTGTTGTGCCGCTGAATCGAGATCTGGTAGAGCCCTGAATTTGAAGCAAACAATTTGTTACAAGGCATTATGGAGCTAAACTGATTTTTTTTTATCACCTTCTTAACTTGGTTCTATCCTCAAGAAGCCTATACCAATTTTAATAATTCTACTTTTAGTTGAACTAAAGGTACTCACTTATGAGCCGTGGCTCAGTGATTAAGTGCGCGATTACTGAGTTCAAGGTTCAAATCCAAGAAAACACAAAAAAAAAAGTTTTCTCACGATACCACCTCTCGCGAACGTCTGACAAACATTCGAGAGTAAAATTGTCATGAAAAGCTTCTCTCAATCGAAAAAAAAAAATTGCCCTTGGGAAACGGCATAAAATTGTAGGTCCTAACCATTAGTGCGGCGCACAGCACGAGTGGCTGCGAGAAGCAAGGCCAGGTCCTGCATTTGTCTGTTAGCACCAAAATATTTTTTTATCTATATACATATATAAAACTCAATGTACCTATGTACCTATGTACCTATGTTTGTATGTATGCTATGGACTCCCAAAACAACGAACCGATTGAGTTAAAATTTTCAGGCAATCTTCGGTATTGGCTCCAGAGTGTTTCTGTGAAATCTTGTTAGGTGGAGCAACGCACGCCATGTCTCCTCTAGTATATTGTAAAGATATTCTATTGAAAGCATACGATCAACGCGCTTACAAAATTTTAAATAAACAAAACTAATTGATTATGCATACTTTTTCTCACAAAATGATGTTAAAGTGAAAAAATTTAGTTTCCACCAAATTGAAATGCAAAATTTTGCAGAAAAAATTTCAAAATTTCAGTGAAGTGTTTCCAGCGAACTCACAAAATTTTATTTGACACTACCTGTCAAATGATACACACATTCTTTCTATTAGCCAGCATTACTCGTACATCTTTGCTTGCTAAATACTAGCAAAAACTTTAAAAATAGGAAAAAGAAACGATATCTCAATTTGTTTACAATCAAAGTGTTTTTTCTATACCCTCTATCCGATCGTCCGTCCGCCCATTTTTGAGCTAGAAGGATGAAATTTCATACATAAGTTTTTCAAAATCGAAAACAGTTCAAGTGGACATTTTTTTTGAAATCCTCCCACAAACACGCCCACTTTTCAACAAATTTCGTTTTTCAATAATCCTACTAGAAACTGAAAAATATTTATTCAGCAAAATCTATTGATGTCCATATATTGTAAAAGGCCACGCCCACATTTTGGGGTGTTTTTTTAAAAAAAAAAAAACTTATTTTGATTTCTCAAAGCTTCTTGCGTTGACGATTAAGTCTTGTTGTGAATATTTCACCAGAATCTGAATATTATTGCATTTGAATCAAAAAGCTCGCAATGCCACGTCCAGTTTATTAGGGATGGGTTAAAAGGTAAGGGATAGGGCGTCATACGATCCGTTCCAAACTTGTTTGTATGTTTTTGTCAGCATTTAAAAGTGACGTGCTGAATTTGTTGAAAGGTACATTCGATTTGACAAACTGCCAACTCCAACGTAATTTGGCTTATATTACATATAGGTATAAACTAGGAGTTTCGAAATGCAAAAATGTATCAATGCTCTACCAGATCCCGAAATAGCGGTCTCTGTTTAAGAAACACCATGTTCTCATTCTTGGTGACTGAATCTGCATCCAAAGTCAGGACTTTAAAATGGGATACCCACGAAATCTTGTATTTCAAAATTCTGTATACAGATGACCTGCATATTTTATTAAGTCTGTAAATACAAAATACAAATAGATGCCTGTATTTCGGATTACTGTATGCCTGTATTTGAAATACAGGATTGAAGAAGCCTATTTGCATTATGTCTGTATACTGGTATAGTGCAAAATTTAGTTCTTACTTGTTAGCCGTGTGATTCACTTTGGCTATAGGGATCTCGGAGGAAATTGGTTCATGGAAATGATCGAAAATGTGACGATTTCTTGACAGTCACTTCAGGGCTAATGCAATGACAACTTTTTCCTGGAGTACAAGCCTAACTATAAGTTTCCTTCTTTATATCCTACGTAGGCTACGAAGGCTCAAGTTAAGGTGAAGAACAATTTCAACAATCATTTTCTTCTACTAACGTTTACTCCACTCTAGTCAGAGTTTGTAAATGATTGAACAATTTTTTATATATACGAGTACAATGCGAACACTGCGTTGATTTGTGTGAATTAGACATTCAAACTGACATACGAGTATCACCTATGCATCGCATCTATCTATATAATATAGCATATTACATGTTATGTTTAAAGAAAATATTGAAGAGAAATTGTTTCATTCCCTTTTGCACATTTTTCCCCTCAAAGTGATTGAGCGTCTGTACCATACTCGTACTTGATACCTAAGTGAATTCCATATTGTGCTGCTGACCAGAGAAACCAGTGTCGATACTGTTTGTAAGTATTTTAAGAACAATAATTTGTTTGTGCAAATACATTGTTTTATGATCCAGACATTTGTGATACAGGCTTTTGTGTTTACAGGCTTTTGAAATAGAGGCAGATGTAAAACAGGCTTTTTTATAGCACAGGTTTATAAAATACAGAAAATAGGACCCAAACCTTTCAAAATTAAAATGTCGGGTTGCAAATGGCGCCCAAAATTGTAAACAAATTTTTGCACGCCATTTTGAACTTTCAAATCGACAGATTTTCGTTCTCTGTTTATTTTTTGCGGACTTTTGATATGTTTCTTGTAGGTATTGCTAAAAATGTATGGAACAAAACTTACCCGAATTCCATACATACCTCTGGGTATGTCCTATGTATACACTTTCAATCTTTTCTTCAAAATTCATTAAAAATATCATAAGAGGGCATAATATTGCACCTTGTTTGACAGTGGTATATTCTGATTCAAGCATACTAATATTTTGAAATATTAATGTAAATAATAGCAATATTAACCGCATAGTGGGCGTGGCCTTATGAACGTTTAAGGGTTTCTGTTGACTTAAAATGTAAATATAATAAATACTTTAAATATTGTAATATCCCAATATATTGTAGTCTATTGTCTCTGGGATTCATATACATATCTATGTATATGTTATAACACTTTCATTACTTGTTACTATTGAAGTTCTTCTTAAAAATGATTAACAAAAAAAATGTCATTGTCTCTTTAAGTCAATTATCTATACATTGCAAAGTGATGTGTACCTATTTATCTCCAAACACTTGACACATTTTGTCTTGCCCTCAATGAAGCATGAACCATTCCATTAAATATAACACCGTCTCCCATTTACGTATACAAATTTACAAAATTTACAAATTTTAGAAAATATGTAAGAAAATCGCACTAACCACCACTTTTATCTTAGTGAACCTACTGAAAGATACTCGTATGTCAACATTTTCCATTGTATGAAGAGATCATTTTTATTGAAAAGTATATTTAAAAAAAAAAAAAAAACCTTCTTTTATTCATTTACAGTTAATCAGTTTATTTTTTTTTTTTTACTTTAGTTTAATGAGTTTTTTTCTAAATTCGTTTTTTACACATTGTAAAATCTTAATACTGACAACCGAATGTTTTCTTAAACGTTGTCACCCTTTCAGGTTTAAAGAGCAGGAGGCATCAAATCTAATTGAAAGATCGTACGTATATATACAAAAAAATATCTTACTTAAATTTTTGGTTTTCCGTTTTGGCAAATTTTCGATTTAATTTTTTTAAAAAAAAAGCCAATGTTAAATTTCATTGCAGTAGCTATTTTTTTTTTTTTTTTTTGTTTTTTGCGCAAGTGCCTTTTTATTAGTTTAAATGCCTTTTTAGAACTGATTCACTAAAGACTGAATTTTAGTTAAAAGCTAATGTAGGCGAATTTTCGCGTAGATTCTCTTTTTTTTTTAGTTTGAAAACTGATATGCTTTCTTAGAACAATTTATATAAGATAAACTAACAAAATATAGTAAGCCTAAATGTTATCTAACAAAAAGACAAGCAAAACATATAGAAGAGGAGATTATTATATGACAAATCTTAGTTCTGCTAATTATTATTTACGCAAATTCTTTATTTAAGTTTGTTTTTAAATTGTGTTTTATAGTTTTTCTTGTGATCATCTTCTAACCACTGTTGACAAATCGTTTGTGGTTTGTATAGCAAACTTTTAAATTTCACCTGAAAAAAAAAAATAAATTTCTTAGGTAATACGTAGGCTACCAGAATAGTGGCCAGTTTTTTTTTTTTTTTTTTTTTGTTTAGCTGAATTGCTATCGAACAGATTATTTGCAGTTTCTTCATTTCTGTTTTCTAGTTAGAGCTAATTAATATCCGCACGACCAGAGCTCTAATCAGTTGATTTAATTTAAATGCTTTTAGAATTATAAGTTAAACGTACATATACAGGGTGTTATGGGAATATGAGGACAAATTTAAACCACACACACAGCTGTGGTGTTGCTTAAACATCGATAGTCGATACTTCCGATAGTGTCGATAGTTTCTAGAGAAAACTATCTAAGCCAGGCAGGGGGTACTAGCTTCTATATTTAAACAATGTTCATACAAATATATTACAAAACAAAAAGCTTTCAAACAACGAATTCATACAATTTTTATATATTTATTATTTAAGTTTCTGACTGATGAACATTTCAGTTAGTTAAGGCGTTTCAGTATTTCTGAAGCAAATGTCACTGAATGCTTTTTTTTGCATTTAATCGCTATTTTGCTGAAGTTAATTATAAATTGAACCTTCTACTCTCGATTATAAAAATACCAATACTGAATACCAAAGCTGAATGTATGATTTTTAACATATATAGGTTCGATTTTTTACCGTGTTGTAGTTTTACTGGTTTTTACTTTTTTGTTACACAAATTCTTCCAGCACTATCAAATGAATTCGAGTATCGATAGTTAGTAACTGAATTCTTTCAACTATCGAATTGTTTCGTTCATTCAGAATACAGGCACGAAGAGTTGGGTAAATTGTAATAGATAACAGATTGCATGATTACAAAATGTAATCTATTACATTTTATAAATTACGATTACTCTTTTTAATCAGTAATTATCTTATTGAAATTTCAATTGCACAGTAATCGGAATCGATACAAACAAATTTCATTTAAATTTCAAGATGAAGTGTGAGGAAATCTTTAGAGGATGTATGGGTGGAAATTGAGTATGGGATATTTAGTAGATGTTTTGGAGGGTGGAAGTTGAGTTTTCAAAGTGTGACTGAAGCGTTTTAGAATGCACTGGTGGAAATAGAATGTCCTAAATAAGTCTAATAAATCACGTCCTTTATAATTCCACTTACAATGCCATGATAGTGCGCTAAATGGATGTTATTGAAACTAAATTACAGGAAATTTTAATTAATGTTTTATTTTTTTTAATAATTAAATACATTTGCAATTGATTATGCCCAACTCTAGTCGCGCATACTTGCACTTATATTTATTTTTATTAGCAAATAAATTCAAAATTTTTGCAAAATCGTTATAATGATTTTTTTTTTTTTTAATTTGTTAAAAATCAAAAAAAATGTTCCAAAGCATTGTATACCATGAACAATGGTCAAGCATAGTCCCGAATTAAGGTACGCCTGTCGTACGGGACGATTTCATTCAGAGAAAGTAACTTAATTGATGCTTATGCAATGCGGTCCGGAACTTCGGGCTTCCCTTGGTTACTATGCCAAAAGGGCGGGTGCTACAAACACAGGTGGTAGACAGGAACCCACTTTCTTGTCATCCGGTGAGATATCACCACATCTTGCTATAAGTTCCATGAAATAGTGGTGATTACATTTCGGAGCTTGGCAGATGGGCTGGTATTACATTCAGTTGTTAAATGTATTTTTTGCTAAAAAAAAAAATTTGGTCAATCGTAACTTAAATAATCAATTTGGTAAAAATCGTTGGAGCCGTTTTCGTGAAAATCGATTAGTAAAGTATATCATTAATTTTGGAGCGATTTCGTCCTAAGTATTAAGCCACTGACCTCACATATAAAGTCTGAAGTAAATCCGTCCAGCTGTTTAGGCTGTGGTCGCCTATACATACGAGTACACACAGGCAGACAGACATTAGGAGATCCACGTCAAGTCTGATATTTTAGAGGATTACGTAGTTTTAAAAAATTGTCATTGTAGAGAACTTCAATTTGGCTTAAATTTCAAATCCGAGTAATTTGCAAATGAATAGCATATGGGTTCGAGAGGCGGCTGATAAGTTCGCGGCCTAAGGCATTAAGTGAAAGAAGAGATCCGATTAAAAAATTGTATTTCTCAATATAATCTCCCTCGAGTGAAATGCATTCCTCACATGGAGCATACAGTGCCTTAATACCACCGAAAAAATATTCTTTTTCTTGCCTTCAAAATGACTTTCTACGGCTGCCTTGATCTCGTTCTCATCCGCAAATCTCAAGCCTCGTAACTCCTTTTTTAAATCGGAAAAAAGGAATATGTCGCTCGGGGCCAAGTCTGGGCTGTAGGTTGGGTGGTCTATCATTGAAAAACTTGTCTTCTAAGGCCTGTCTTGAAACCTGCGCTCGACTCGTCGTTGCTTATCGAACGGCGTGAGCATTTTTGGTACCCAGCGCGCAAATTTTTTTCATGTTTAAATGCTCGTGCAAAATTTCTCCAATCCATTCTTTGCTAATGTGCAACTCGTCAGCTATCTGCCACATTTTTATTCTTCGGTCGACAACTGATACAGGACGCCCTTGTTGAAATAAGCGACCCCATTTTTTGACCATGATTTACGAAGGCCCAAGAGTCCTAAAGAGTCGATGACATGTCTTCGAAAATTTCTTTAAGCGAATTGCCTTTTTTCATAAGGTACTTTACCATAGGCGGACCAGTAGGGATGCAGTAAAGTGGTAGGGTTGCGATCCTTCTACTCCGGATTAGAACTTCGTCGTAAGGAAAAGAATCGGAGAATTTCCGATTTCGGATTTCACCACAGATAATAACAAAATGAGATTTTTATTGAAACGAGGTGATATTTATATGTACTACTAAAGAGTGCCGCAGTTAGTGCTATTACTAATGAGAAGATGACTCGTTGTTGAGTATCTCAAGCCGCGAACTTATCTGCCGCCCCTCGTACAAGTACGTGCAAGGTGCAACCCATTCGTGCACTTCATTTTTTACCGTGGGACGTCACTCTTCGTTTTTCAAAAGTATCATAGCATGATGCTGCTGGTTAGAGTGTGCACTTGTAATTTTAGACATGATACACGAGAAGGTACATCAGGCACTTGATGACAAACTTAGTTCTGACACTACTGGCCTAAATAAATGATTGACTTCACAAAATAAATGCACACCCCAATTGTTATCACAAACATTTGGAAACGTTCCCTATTACACTATCTTACCTCATAGCTTAATAGTAATTCTTTTTAGTGCTTTAACTCTTTTGATAGATAAGAGAAATACATAGAGGGGAAAACCTACCGATGATCATTGATCTAGCAGATAAATAAAAAAAAAAAAAAAAAAAAAACAGATAACATAACAATCATAAAAGTCTGCAAAACGCAGGCGCAGTTTTATTAAATCTAACTACTCGTATGACAGTTCTTTTATACTCGTATATATCAAACAATTTGTTTGCATTTCTATATTTGTTGTTGTTATTGTCGTCTGTATACATACTTAAGTTGCCGATCTACTCTGCAACGTACTTAGAATTGAAAATTGTAAATACATTTCACGAGCCAAGATTTCATCTACACTTCATATGCATAATTAATTTCCGTGCCATTAGTACTCAAAACGAAAATAGAATCGTAATTTGCATTTAACGCAAATTTATACAAATAAATATAGTTGGATATGTATGAAATCGAATTATTAAAATGTAATCTTTTTGTTTTTGCAAATAGTTTAAGTAGTATGTGTTTTTTTGGGGGTACGTTCAATGTATGAAGAACATATGGTGCACAGTGTAACCAAAATTTTGAACAATGGGCTTAATGTTTTATTAAAGGCTGATATTGTGATAATAAATTTTGGAGGTGACAAGAACCTTTAAAATATAAATTTAAAAGCTAATAAAATTAAACTGCACAACTTTACATAAAAGGTCACTAAAGCCTAAAGAAGTACGGTGTAAACATTTTCGAAATCCACTTAAAAACATACGAGAAACTAAAAAAAGGATTGACATGAAAATAGTTCCTATGAAGCCTAGAAATGGTCTCAATCACTTCCAATAATACTATAAGGGTAACCTTCATTTAATCGTAAATGTAATAGATAACATGTAAACTTTTCACAATCATATAACAATTTGATTTTCTCCAAATTTTTCGTTGTGAAATTTTTTTTTAATTTCTATGTTGGATAGGAAATTTCGTTGGCCTTACAATTATATCTCACTTACCAATTTCGGTTATACCATTAAAAAGTTTAAGTACTTTCAAAATGAGATTAATAACAAAAAACAGTCTTTGTTCGATAATCAGAGAGAGGTACGAGTAGATACCCCCCAATGGAATAACCTTTTAACTTCGTTCAGTATTGTTCTGTAAAATTTATCGAAAATGATCAATTTTGAAAGAACTTTTTTTTGTAAAATTTGATTCTGAACAATAATTGTCAATTTTACAAATTTTTATTTGTAAAATTGACGTTTTCTCCACTACGACACCCCATACGAAGGTGTAAACATTAATATGTAGTTCACGGATATATTATTAAACGATTGAGACCATTTTTAGTGATCATTGTCTCATTTTAAAGATCAGAATTGCCTATTCTGTTTAAATGGTAACTTTGCTTCTAAGAAAAAGTCCTACAAATGTTTTATCCGATAGAATTCTTTAAAAATCAACGAATATATCGGATAACCATGGATGTTTTATCTGAACCACATTAAAATATTGTGGTAGACAAATGTTGACCTTAACTTTCCTACTTATCAGGTTCCCGACTTGGGAAGAGTGTTCGGCTGAGACACCACATTCTTCCAAAATGTCATACCCAGGTACATTGTTTTCAGGTCTCTAGACCAAACTTCTTTGTATCATTCGCCCTTAATTCGATTTCTATATAAATATGACCAAATGCTGAAATATTGTACTGGGAAAGCAATGTTTGTTTTATCAACGACAACCTAAACTGCTAAAAAATATATTTTTTTAAGCAATCGACATCGCACTGCTTCATTGTGAGACTACAGATTTAAATTCATTTAAACCAGATCTAGTAGTAATGTCACCTATTGTCAGTTGCTAGTTGTATATTGCCTATTGCTCCCGTATGTTAGCTGCCTAAGAGAGACTGTACATTGAGAATTAGAGAGATGAAGGACAACACAAACGCAAATCAGAGACACGGTGACTACTTTCTAAATTAAGGGAAAATTGGTTTTAGAAAGACTCATGCTCCAAGATACGACAGTGCGCCTTCAAAATTGAGTACGGCAATCGGCCCGTTTATCTTTCATCAAAAAACTGTTCTGGCTGGTTCTTGTCGAGCCGTCAGTGTACGAACATTTAAGAGTCGTGCTGTTTGCATGAAGTCATCTTCGTATGTGTCTTTTTTACCAATTTACTTCGACGTTACAAACTATGATAACAAATTATAGAGGCGAACATGTAACTTTCAGTTTAAAGTGTACCTCTGACCGTAGCTGTTTAATAGACAATTTTCGAGTTGCAACACAAGATTAGTCGAATCCAGTCTATTATAATTATAGCATAAACTCTCTGCAAATTTTAAGAAAACTTATTAAAAAAAAGTCACCGTCGATTTCGAATGAGTTTCGTGGACGTTTCCGGTCATCTTGTTCAAAGAGGTGATCTATTAACGTCGAACGATTTGGTGGTCCAACAGTTTTTGGGGTAAACCAAAGCAGGAATGAAACCCTTGTTGTAAGAGTCGGTTGTCTTTCCGTCCATTCGTCTGCCTGTCCATCAGTCTGTCACAGCCTCATAACTTTTCAACTATTTGACATAGAAATTGATTAGAAATGTCAAATGAAAAGTGGCAAGTAGCCCTGTTATTTTTTTTTTTTAAAATACTAAAGAAAAACAAAAAGGGGAATTGTGAGGTTTTTTTCGATTGAAATCATAGACTCGTAACTTGTTCACAGAGTATCAAAATAATGGCATATACTCGCATCTATATTTTGAAATTAATTTTGATATTATTAGCCAATGAATACCTGATGCAGTGGCGCGACATGACATACTTTTTACATTAGTTTCATTTAAAGACGCATGCCAGATACTATGTCAATGCAACGTCGTGGAGAGCTGCTGCCCAAGGTTCAAGGCAGCATGTAATCTGGCACTTGATAGCGCCGTGGCAGTGGCATGACATAAACACACAAACCTATGTAGAAATATGCTATACGGCGTTACTTCAGTGTGCGTTGACTTCAATGCTTACACAAACTTCGATTTGAAAATGCATGCCACATGCCATAGTGGTGGCAAACTACATGCCACGTCGCTTGTGCCTAAGGACAACAACCAATTGTGACACACCATATGGAAGTTGCTTCTCTACGAGTATGTCCCTTAGCGAAAAACGTAAGTCACACTGCCTTTAAACTGAAATTAAATTTATTTAAAAGCTTTTCCACAATTGGTCGCACTGTGTTATTGAATTAAAACAAATCGATGTTTCTCCGTACACACGCTCACGTTAACATCATCCCCCAAACACATATCAACGGGGCAAAAATTTATTTTATTATTGTTATGTAAGCTAGAAAGCTAAATAAAATCATTAACCGTGCCAGAGGCGCTCGCTTAAGTGATACATGTCCATGTTTTCATGATTCTTGCTCTAGATCTGTCTGCGACTATAAGGGCGCGCAGTTTACTCATTTTGCGATGTTGTTATAATGCTGGTATAATACTGCGAGCGCGATCTACTATGTCAAGCCGCCGACGGAATGTTATAGATACAGAGATACTCGTACACTCGTGACTGGACCGGGATAATGTTTTCTTCATAATTCACATAAAAATTGGATATCGGGAGAAAAGTTTCAAAAACATTGCGTACAACTCGGCAAAGTGTTTTCGTGAAGTGATTTTAATTAAAAATAAATAAATAAATAAATAAATGTTAAAATGCCTACCATCGTAGGAAAATGTAACCTAAATGTTTGAATGTTTAAATAAATAATTTGATGGGTGAATTACATCAAAACATGATTCCGACAATATTTGAAGATGAAGATGACTTGGCTGCGGCTATCGCTATTGAGCGAAATAATATGTTCCACAAGTCAAGAAGGTACAAAAGTTTGTACAAATGTTTTTTTTTTTTTTTTTTAATGTGTTTTGTGATAAAATTTGTGATCCAAATTGTACGAAGCTTTTAATTGCTTTTGGTGATTTAATGTTTTCAAGAAGTGACACAGGAAACTTTGTAACAAATCCTTTATAAGATCTTGCGGAACAAAGTTGAAAAAATAAATTCCATTACCCCCTGTCTTTACACTTACGTGAACAATTTTTCATTCCGAATACGTTTTCGATTCTAAATTATACAAATTTGAACCTAAACAAATGCCGTCACGATCACTGAATAAAGGTGCGTGCAGCACGCAATGTATAAATTAAGGGCTTGCGAGCAGTTCTATTGATGTAAACTTTTACTACTTTTATTTGTGGTTTCCCCTCTGGAAGCTATATGACCTTGATCTTTTGAGCATTGTCCTAGTTCACACATTTTCTTATATTCTATGACGCAAAAGAGGCAACTGATCGTGCGCGCCGCCATGTAGAGTGATTCTCAATATGCTTGATTCGTTCATAGACGTTCTGCCTTATATTTGTTTAGGGCGACACATTTCTTCCAGTGTACTGAGCAAGTGAATTCCACGGCATTACGGATATTGCAATGGAATTTATTTCGCGTCGTTAACTCTTTAAATGTAACCAATCCATTGCCACCTTCTTCATAACATTATTGTGATAAATTTCCTGAATTTTGAAGGCCTTTTCGAAGTCGATAAAAAGTAGATAAAGCAGAGACCTACAACCGATGATTAAAATCTCATCGTTGCTGTGATTACTGTATTTGGGAACTTGTGACTTTGGATAGCTTATTAAAATCCGAAATCATTAGCAAATCCCTTCTAGACTGGACTATGCAATGGCCGCGGCTATAAGCTTTGACCGCCTATCATCTTTTAGTCCTATACTGTCGCACCTACATATTTGATGCTTCCTCGGCTTGACACGCAAGTTGATACGTTATCTTTTATCGTGTCACGTCACTTTATTAATTTTTTTTTATTTATGATACTTTGTAAAATGTACGTAGTTAGCTTTTGAAGGTCTTAATGTGGGCATAATAAAATTTTATTATAGATTTTTCGTAGGAGCTTTTAGCTTCATGAATGCCCTGTGCTGGTGGCAGGAATGTCACATTCACAAGACTATAAACAGAAAACCTAAAGGCTGTTAGTGTAATTTTGCTTCCTGATTCCGAAAATGTAACTCAAAATTTCAAAATGGTGCACAAAAGCCCAAAAATATAAACAAATACGTCGTACAACATTTTCATAAACTAATGAATTCAATCAAGTACTCGTACTCGTAAAGTAAAAGTATTCTGGGGGTCTCTAAATCCGAATCCGCAATCAGAATTTCAAAGTTCAAAATAGCTCCCAACAAATTATAAATATACTGCGAAAATTGCATCGATTCCAGTTCTAAGATTTTGATATCAGATTCAGCGACTTAGACGACGCTGCTTCTTTAGCATGTCTATTGAATTTGTTTATTTTTTTTTTGTTTATTTACTGTAATAAAGAATTAAATACTGCTTGGATTTTTGGGAACTTTTGGTATGGTATTACTAGAGTTGTTGACACCTCAAAGTCCGACCCCTATTTTCTGTAGTTTCACTGGACTATTACCTAAAAATTTATAAACTACTCGTAAACTCGTGGCTAAGGCGTTACATCAAAACATTTGATGACATTTCTTAATTCAGCAGCAACAAATTAACTACAACAAATACCAGTTGGCTTTTGGGTAAAATTCTTCGATTAGTGTTATTAAGCCAAGCAATTAATTAAAAAGATTAAGCTGGACGCGTGCCTAAAGTGCGACTTAAGTGCTGCAATTTTAATTGCAATTAAATGTATTTACTATTCGTCCGCTGTTGCCAATTATGCGTTGTATCATTGCTGAAGAGTTTTACTTTCAACTGAATATGAGATGTCACACTTTTCCTAAAGTTAAGCTTCTTCGAGTTACAGGTTGTATACAGGGACCCAGCCCCTTATGATCCAGTGGGTTACCACCACATCTTACTATAGGTTCTGTGATGTAGTCGTGATTAAGTTTCTAAGCTTAGCAGATGCTCTGGTAGTACAGACATTCTTGGATACTGTCACTGCATTATGGTTTCGTCTATCTTGAGATAAGATTATATAAATAAATTTCATAAATTGTAAAAACTAGAAGCCTCCCCTTCCTCCATAGTGGAGGATCGATCATGTTTAGTTACGAGTACGTGAATGGACTTCTCGCGGCTATAATTTGAATGGGAAAACTTTGACTCAGATATTTTTCATAGGAAATTTTATAGTCAATATCTATTGAGTTAATAGCTTTTTTATCATGATTTGCCGAGATATTCGCAAAAAAAAGGAAACATTTTGGCGTGTTTTCTTTTAGAAAGCGCCGACGAATGGGACAAAATAAAATATCTTTATTACAAAAAAAAAATTTCTAATTGGAACTTTTTTTATTCACTGACGTTTGGCCTGATATTCCTAAATTTTTTTATGTGCATACATACATGTGTATATCAATGTACCTCTTTTACAAAAATACTGTTTTCATTTGTAACGATTCTATAAAATTTGAAACTGTCTTAAAGGGTTTCTGCGTTTCATAATGGTTAGAGACTCGATGCTCTATCCAAACTGGGTTGCGCCGAGCTCCAGGGTACCACAGGCAAAAGTTCGACATTTAGTATGACACTAACTTTTGAGCCAACGAAAATGTTCCAACTGAAATGCTGCTGCCGAATCATAATTTTGCGAAAGCAATGTAATCACGAAGTGTCATAATGCCCAAAAATGTACTGTAGAAATTGTTTTTACTGCACCGCTTCGCTGCTCTTTTCATCTTCCCCCAATACAGAGTCTTTTAGCATAACCGCTAGAGAAGAAACGCTGCCCTAACCTTTGTCATGAGCTTCTCAGTCTCATACATGGTCGTCCCAGTCTCATGCAAGATCCGACAAATTCAATTTCTGCCGCCGTGCTGACCATTTCGTGGCTCGTATCTCGATCTCTTTTAAGTACATAGGTCCTCACTATTACAAAAGGGGTTTTCAAACCTCTGCCCTCATTACGAATCAAAATAAATTTGGCTCGGATCTAGTCAAAAAAAAATCGCCCAGATTATACCAAATTCTACTCGACGCTAATTCCTCAATGTGTCCTTTTGCATAGCGCTCTCCGCCGCTAAGCCAAGTAATTGCACTTACTTTTAGAATATAGTGTGGCCAATGTGTTGGCCTAACAATTTTGCCCTATTTTTTCCAGCACAAGATTGAAGAAACTGCAGCACGACGAGTCACCCTATCTTAACTTCTGGTGGAGTTAAAGGTCTTTGACGGCACAGCGAGCGTTTTCCATTGTCGCGTCATCCTCTAATAAGCGATTAGCTTATCCCGATTTATGTTCTGATATGTTCTGGGAATCAATAAATACATATGTGGTGGGTATCGACTTAATATTCTTGGATCTTCTCCGGTATTTGGTACAATGTGAAATTTTGTCGATTTTGATTGTCCAGGCGCAATCAGTTCATCGTATTAGGCGCTCAAACATTACACCAGGTATGATTTTGTAGATGATGTTCAGCAAATTAATTCATCTGCAGTTGTAGAATCCCTCAAATAGTTCTGCTTTTAGACCATCTGAGCTAGCGGTTTTTTTTTGGATTCGAACCTGGTTATCGCTGAATCTATTCCGGGCCAGTCGGTTGGATGGAAAAATGTCTGTGAAATGTAATAAATGGGAGAGCTTACGCAGTATTTTGGCTAGGCTAGAAGAACACTTCTTTAAGACAAGGGGAGAAATCCCATTCCACCCTTGGTTGTAAAGTTCCGCCCCTTCCAAGCGACTACCACCGCCCTTTCAAAACTTACTGCAGGGAAAAATTTCAAAATCCCAGCCATATCCCATCGACAGTGGGCAACTTCCTTTCAATTTCAAGTTTTAACGTTTTTATTAAGAATAAAATAATAAAATAATATAAATAGAATGAGGGTGGGGGCGCCAGAATTTACAATTCATCAAAGGGGCGAATGGAACGGAAAAAAGTTTGGGAAACACTCAGCCCAGGGGCTATTCATTTTATTCAATGCCTGAATCAGTGCTGCCAGTATTTTCCAAATAATTTTATAACACGAAAAAAAAAAAAAAAACACAAGAAATCAAGAAAAAACATGTATTTTAGGACAAATAAGAACATATTTTTTTAAAAATCCGGAAGGTTTGAAAATAAAATTTTCATTACATAAAATGCTATTTGTTATTTGAATAGAAGTTCTAATTTTGCAGACACTACGTACTAACCAAATTATCGTTCAAAGTATTAATTTTCTTACTTTTGACACCGGTTACAATTGAGAATATTCTTTCCGCTTCAGCATTTGAATTAATTTTGTAGTGATAATTATTATATTTTTAAGCGATTTTATTTCTTACATATCTTGTTACAAAGACTTACCTTATTTTTGTACCGAAGAAAGACAAAATTACCTTTTTACCATATTTCGGAAGTGAAGTCTAAAATTTATCACGAAATGGTTAATTTACCACAATTTGGCAGCATTGGCCTGAATGTGCCTCCTTAGTATGTGACTCATTAGTATTTAATTTGTGGCACCCATGTACATGTATCGTACCAGACTTTCAGTGCGTTTCTATTGAGAAATGCAATCGTGTGTATAAGCTATAGGATTGCGTGAATAAAACGATGATCGTCGCCTTAGTTCGCTTTTCAACTTATCCAGACGACGAAGGTGGCAATACTTTTTTGCACCCAATTCGCATCAATGTATTTTAATTAGGCATCTAAAGAATTTATAGGTAAGAGCAACAAAATATTTATCACGAAATGGTTAATTTACCACAATTTGGCAGCATTGGCCTGAATGTGCCTCCTTAGTATGTGACTCATTAGTATTTATTTTGCGGTTGACATGTGGATATGGCACCCATGTACATGTATCGTACCAGACTTTCAGTGCGTTTCTATTGAGAAATGTAATCGAGTGTATAAGCTATAGGATTGCGTGAATAAAACGATGATCGTCGCCTTAGTTCGCTTTTCAACTTATCCAGACGACGAAGGTGACAATACGTTTTTGCGCCCCATTCGCATCAATGTATTTTAATTAGACATCTAAAGAATTTATAGGTAAGAGCAACAAAATGCATCCTTATATGTGGAAATCCTGCTCTAAAAGTGTCTATAAAACCGAAAGAATATCTTGTCTAGTCATACCTTGTGACAAATAATTAAATACCATCTTCAACCAGAAGCATTTAATGTTATGAAACATTCTTCATATTCTTTTAACTTTAAACAAAAGCGTCAAAATATTTTTTTTTAAATTTTTCAAACTTTTCTATCCTTTTTTTCATATAGATATATTGTATTTATTGTTTACAAACATTCATAATTGATGACTAATCCTGTGGTATTTTAAAACCAAAATAGCTACTGTTTTTAGCTGTATTACGTTGTCAAATTAACTGCACCTTTTTTTCTAAATGAGCATATCTTGCCTATCCAAAAAAAATAAATATTTATTGAGGTCATAAAATTACTAATTAAATTAAACATTCTTCGACTACTATGTAGGTAGGTAGGTTCTCATTAAGGATAAAAACAAATCACGTATGTCTCATCTAGCCGAATGTCTCTGATTCTAATGACCGTGGGCGTACAAAAAAAGAGTAAAAATAGCACCACCTAACCTCGGCTGATGTTTTTCAACGACCATTCCGATCATATCTGTGAGTCTCGAGAATGTGTATGAATTGAAATTTTATTTATATGCAAATTTATCGTTTAGACAAAACAGATATTTTTTATCTTTAAATTCTTAATGAATAAAAGAGAAAGGGCATTGCCATACAAATTGTTGTTCAATTCAGCGGAAGTACTGTATGTAATAATATGAAATATGTAGGTGCCCGACATTTGTGACAAAACTTACATAACTTAGAATTCATATTCCTTTTTTATGAAACTTTTATGTATCATAGTTTATTTTTGTTTTCCTTTTTATTGCGTTATAATAAAATCGATTATTTACGTTGCCTACATAATAATTTAAAATTGTATAGCCTTAGGTTACGCCTGCAATTAGGTTGTATAAGTTCCTGCAGTTCATACGAGTATAATTAGTTCAGTTTGAAGTATCTAATAGATAGGTTGGTTATCTTCCATCCATGATGAGGACAAACAGTTATAATCTGTTGGACGAAAATGTTACACGTAATAATTCAAGGCACCAATATAATAACCCTGAAAAAATAATTTCCCAATATATCATAAACTTCACACCAAAAATAAGAAACAGAAATGAATTTGAGCGAACTCATCGGGCGACTGACCTAAAATTGAAATACTGGACGTGTGGTACACCCCCACTGACCCACCCACAAAAACAGGGATCATTCATCTTCTTATACCTTGTTTCCCTCAATAGTTTTCAATTTCGAGGAGTTACTTCCTCCTTACTTAACGCCTGCCAACCCTTAAGAACCTTTGGAGAAGCTCTGCCTGAAACACCTCAGCCTTCCATCCTCATTAGTCATAAACTCATTGGATAGACCAAGCTTCCTTCTTCTCATGACTATTTAATCTGGTATTCATAGACACTCTTTTTACATTTTTTTAGATTAGATTAGATTTATTAAATTTTCATATTATTCAGAATTTACATAAAAAAAAAAACTTAAATCTTAAAGACATGGCTCAACGCCGTCTGCCAAAGACTTCAACCTTTTGGTACAATTTGAATCATTTTTCAGTAATGTTTACTACTAAATTTTTAATTTTAAAAATCTTCTTCAATAATCATTCTTCTATAACCTAACGTTCATTCACAGTATGATACGAGAGCTTTCCAATTAGAACTGTTTAATAACTCCTTTACTTCTTCGCTCGACTATAAGACTTTTCCAGAGTAAAATTTCCTGATGCCCCGGAATATTGGCCAGATTCCCAAGAAGTGTATAGAGTTCTCTCTTTGAGCTAAGTTACAAATTGAGCAGAGAACTGGAAGATCCTCTCTGTTTGGCACGAAGTTGAGTGGCAATACCTCTCCTCCGGAAAATCAAAGAGATACATCTTACGCTGTTAGAATCCTTAAAGTAATTAAGAGGACCTAGGGTAAACTGCAGAGTCCTATAGATTTCCCTGTGGGTTGATGCCTCTGCTTCCTCGATATATTTGTTACGCATGCATATATCTACGTGAGATATAAAGTCGTAGAGTAACCCCTTCCAATTAGCCCGAGCATCCCAGTCTAGGACACGGTCGTATCCATATGTCTGCGACAGACACATCTTACTCGGCCTCAGTTTTTTGTACTACGTCCATATCTTAATGCAGATCATAGAGATCGATTGTTATATCGTCTCCTCCAATCACCCTCTTTCCAAGAAGCGCATTCCCTTGCCGAATTTAATAACCCATCATATTGTACAGCTCTATTCGATGGAAAGATGATGAGCTTCAAGCTTTTCAGGTACTGTGTATGTGCGAACATTCGGTACTGCGGTTTCTATTTGTGCATTTAATGCAACTAGGACTAGATTTTCTTTATTATCTTGAAGACACTTAATTTAGATATTGAAGCCCGTTGCCAGTTGCTTGACTTCCGATTGCACTAGGAAAAGATAACGCCCCTTATTAGAATCGTTGTGAACCATCTGACTTAAACATTTCGAATTTAAAATTCGTTTAACAATACTGCACTTATGACTATGAGACCCATTCTAAGCATTCATTACAAGAACTAATGGCTGGCCTTCTGTACTGATTTCTAAGTAGACATCGGCTCACGAATTGATGTATTTTGCGAACACCTATGAATCAGATATCCTTCAATTGCAGCATTTTTTCAGTCATCATAATTGGGTTACAAAAATGATCAAAGAAGGAAATATTGTCGAAAAGGTCATTGCTGTGTACCATGATAGTCAGGCGATTCTTAGCGCTGTGGAGTCAGCAGATTTTAGGTAATCTAATCTGTTCGTTGCCTAAATGTCCTACTTTAGCTTAGAGCGTACTCTTACCAGTCGATTAGCGACATGTTCTACGTCATGCTAAGAGGACTGCTAAGATTGTTGATAGATGTTTCCGAGGTGACAGTGGACCCAATTGGGGATCTACTTAAGTCGTTTACTTTTTCTACCGATGTTTCAACAAAATATTTTCTGATGACACAAAAACTATTAAATTGCTAATCAAATATTTGAATTACTGGCCAAAATACCGTTTACTGCTATAAGATACACTATACATATGGTAATTAAACTACCTTAAACTATATAAATTGACTGAGAACTACCGGGTTTACATATGCAATGATTTGTTGGCACTAGTACTTATTGGTACTCTAGTCCTAATAAAATACATAAGTAAACCTTTACTGGCTCGCCAGTCCGATCTTTGCATGTTTAGAAGGAAAAAGTGGGAAGTCTTCCAAATTCAAAGTGCGCCAGTAAATTGACGTATCAATAAAAATAAAATGTTGATAATTTTTGATGAGAAACTGAGTGGGGTTCTATCTTGAAAGTGAAGTTTTTATACTGAAAAATAGAAATAACATTTGAAATGTCAAAAAATAATGAAATTTTTAAAGGCTTCGATGAAACTAGCAAAATAAATTCGATTTCAACTTCAACCAACTCAACTTTTACTGCCGCAAAAGTTCAACTGGCACCAGCAAATGATTGCATGTGTAAACTCGCTTTTATTCATATTCTACCTATATTTACCCGAGACACACGGCGTTCAACAAATTATTTTGAAAGGCATTCCAACAAGTTTCTTTTCTTAGTGTTTGATACCAGAATGATATAAACGGAACACTAATGGATTGTCCGTGTGCAACAAAAATAGTACATGGATAAAGTTCCTTGAACAAAAAAAAACTCAAAAACCATGGCATAGGCATCCTTTTCTTCACCCGATTTTGATTTACATGCCCGAGTTAGGTGAATGAGAAAGATAATTCGAAAGTGCTCCTCATATCTTACTCCCCCTCAATTTATTTTTTCCAAAAGTTTCAAGTGGAACTACTAACGTATCAGTCTAAGCCTGCTTGCCAATTTTTGTCGAAATCCGTTTAGAAATTCATGAGTTAGACGGCTAACAGATATAATTTAAAGATTTTGAAACTCCGCCCCCCACATTGCATACAAATTAAATTTCATCAAATTGCCTTTAGAGGTTCTCAAGCGAGCCATGTGAAGACAAACATGCATTTAAAATAACGGTACGGAACACTAAAGTGAGAAACACTCGTATAAACCCACGATTATTCACAATCTTATCATCTAACACATAATGAGCCCAGTGTCGGTTCGTTAAATGTTCGTTCACTTTTGCAAACATGAGCGAACATAAGAGAGAGAACGGTCTCAGTCGCTCATTGCATATGTAAATCTGACAGTTGTCATGTTTGTTATGAACATTTTCCAAAAAAAAAATGATTTGACAGATAGGTATGCAGGGAAAAGTATTATGGTCATCGGTTAGAATTGACAGAACATAGGGAATTTCGTTCAGTTATGACATTAGCTTATGTCTCCCAATGTTGATTATGGTTGAGCCTTAACTGCGCGAGAACCGACTCGCACTTGACGAATTCTCTGACGTCTAAATAAATTTGTGCTGAGGAATTTGGGATACTTTTTTCGTTAAAGTTTTGTACTGATTTCTAAGGTGTAACTGTATTGCGGGAATAAATAGTAAGTTTCTTGGCCTTAGGTGCCGGGCGAAGTTGAAAACTTTTTATCCTCAAGCATGTATATGGTAAATGCATTCACGAATAGATTTATATTCGCCTTCTTAAGAAGTCTACATATAGTAAAGTCTTATAATACTATT
The DNA here is from genome assembly GCA_963082735.1 of Pocota personata. Classification (NCBI taxonomy): domain Eukaryota; kingdom Metazoa; phylum Arthropoda; class Insecta; order Diptera; family Syrphidae; genus Pocota; species Pocota personata. The sequence goes on from OY720430.1 coordinate 54,513,449, forward strand.
ACCGTTAAAGAAGTTAAAATCAATATCTATTATAAAAATCTTAGAAAATATTATGCATTTTTTTTTAAAAACTTTGCTTAAAATTATGTAATTTGCTTATTTTTATAAAAAAATTAATTTGCTTTATATAGCTTTTCACAAAAACCATTATGCCATCATATTACTTATTTTATAAATCTAATTTAAAGCTTCAATATTTATAGCCATGGAGAAGATCTTATTGTGACACCATTCGCCCAAATTTTAGCCAGTTTGCGTTCAGTACGGAATAACCTTTTAAGTCTGACAAATGTCCAAGCGACAAACAAGTAAGTGCCTTATCCGTTGAAAGTAATTTGTTTCCCTTCTAAAGTGCATTTGTTTATTAATTTTTGGTTATGTTCCCGATTGTGTTACTCCCCATCAATCACCATGATCACACCAATCAATCAACCAACCAACCAACCAACCAACCAACACGCTACCACCTTTTAATAAATTGAATCTACTTCCCTCAAAAAAAAAAATTGTTGTTGTTGTTTTTGTTGTTGTCGTTGTGTGAAAAACATTTATTAATAAACAAAAGATCCAGGCGGCCCACACCTCCCTCAAACGCGAGTCGAGTGCAATTAGTCCAAGGAGATGAGGCATACAATCGCTTGGCCACAGATACCATTGAGGAGCTTGATTGGTGCCTAGATCAGTTGGAAACAATTCAAACTCATAGAAGTGTGTCGGATATGGCATCGCTTAAGGTGGATTAAACATCTTAAATTTAATAAAACAGTTTTCACAATTGAATATTTATTTGCAGTTCAAACGAATGCTGAACAAGGAGCTATCACACTTTAGTGAGTCGAGTAAATCGGGGAATCAAATATCCGAGTATATTTGTTCAACATTTTTGGGTAAGTCTTTTTCTTTTATTTTTATCGTCTTGATTGATAGATTGACATACATAGAGTAGACTTGTTTATCCCAAGCACACAGGCACAAAATATGGTCCATTGTACTTTGACCGCTAAAAATATAAAAATAGCTAAGCAGGGAGAGAGTTAACTGAGTCCATTTCGATGACATCGATGGCCAAAATGTGCAATCTTACTGTGCGCAAACACGGGTGACTCGTTGTCACGCAACTGATTTGTCACTACCTCCAAGTCTATTACATTTTATGGTAATGCCCGCGACCTGACTGCAGGGTTGCTTTTCAGTTCCACCTGCCGGCAACTTTTGACTGACAAAACTGCCTACGTTTATATGAGAGTACGCACACGGATGACAAAATTGTCACCGTGCTGACCCACAGTGTTCAGACATATATCAATCGATTTCCTGAAAGCAAAAGCATATTGTAGTTCTTTCCCTAGGTAAGTTTCATGGTGATAGTCACCCTTGTGTGACAGAACTGTTCCGTGAAAAAAAAAGTCACTCGTGGGGCACCCACACTAAACCTATAGTCCATCCTACGTAAATTTAAAAGGAATTTTGCGGTGCTCTTATCTAACAATATATTTTTTGTATATAGTCAGCACCATTTGACCGATCCAAACGAAGAGAGATCACCTCACCTGCTAATCTACCATTTACCAGATCTATGTATTCTGCTGTATCTTGTCATTGCTAAACTCGTTCGATGTGTAATGACAATTAAGAACGCTCGTTTTATCGGAAAAAGCACAACTTCCAATACTCTAGACCAAGCGCTCTGGCATCCGCAATCACTTGGTCTTTGAACCGGTAGTTCAGTCTTCCTTGTCGTCTCGAACCTGGAGGCTGAGATTCGGAGATCCTCTTATTGTCCATTCCCTCGATATGACCGATCCAATGTAGTCGTCGTATTTACGTCCACATCTTGGTACAACTTGTAGAGTTCGCAGTTGTATCTTCTCCTCCATTCACCCTCCTCGTATACAGGACCAAATATTCGACGAAGAATTTTTCGCTCGAAAGTCCTCAAAACCCGCATTACTTTCCCGCTTATCGTCTATCACTCGGAGCCATATAACAGAACTGGCAGGATTAGAGTCCTGTATAGCATGCATTTTGTCTTTCGAGAAAGGAGTTTTGATCTCATTTGTTTTGCCAAATCGAAGTAGCAACGGTTTCCAAGGGTGAGTCACCATCGAACCTCCACTAGGGTGACATTCGTGGAGTTGATGTTGACTCTGAGGTAGGTGAACTCCTTTTGCCTCGAAGTTGTAGCTATGTACGTATACGGTGACATTTTGTACAGAGCTGCCTTGCCCCCTACCTGCTCCAACACGAGATTGAAAAAGTCACACGATAGCTCATTTTCCTTGGCGAAATCCGGCACATGTTTGGAAAAGTTCAAAAGAGTTGCTTCTGCACGTTCTTCAGCGTTACGCGACATAGCTGGATCAGCTTTACCATGAATCCCGAATTCAGTCATCACCTTATAGAACTCCAGACGATGAATGTTATCGTATACCGCTTTGAAGTCGATAAAAAGGTGATCAGTCTCGTCTTGAAATTTGTTGTTTTTTTCCAGGGCTTGTCTTAGTATACAAATTTGGACTATAGTCGATCTGATGGGTCGGAAACCAAACTGGTACTTGCCAATTAGTAATTCAAATTGAGAAGCAATTTAGCGTTATTTGAAATGAGTTTCAGAAGATGCTCGAATTCAAAACTTGTTCACGCTATTTAACAGACTTTCGGCGAACGAGAAGAAACTGGTACTTGTTTCCCCTACTATTTGTCACTTGTAACTGAAAATAATAAGAGTTTCTCCAAAATAGGTAATAAACCAAAGATCAAAAAGTTAAATTAGTTTTTAAATTGATAAATACCAAATGTTTTTGGTAAATGTTAATTAAATGGCGCCCAACAAAAGGTATACTATATTGCTCATAAACACCGTCTGTTGTGGAAAATAGCAGGAGGAAGAGACATATAACAACATAATATGGAAAGTTAGTATCGGAATTCTTAGAAAGGCGACCCAAAAAATTGTTGAGTGATCTCTAGCTAGTACGTTATGAATCACATACAGAGTACTGAAAAAATATTCCAACACCGTCCATCGAATTCAGATCAATGAAGTAATGTATCTAGTGTAAGTGGCAGTTCCTTGGTACAAATATTCAGTGCAAACACAGAACTGCCTTACAAACTCTTGATTGGAAAATTCCATACATTTTGGTTATCTTATGGCATAGCCTTCCATTTCCCAACCAATGTTAGTTCATCAATAACTAGAGAATTGTTTCGCCAACTACTTTGTTCAACTCAATACGTATTCAATTTACACTCGCATTAGATGAAAACCCTTCAATGTTCCCTAATTCAACGTCTAATTTACTCGTACTCGCTGCACAATGTCTATTTCAATTCTTCCGAACCTCGCTCATATAATCTATCGAACTGAAATAATTTCTAATATTGATAAGAACGCAATTGATTGCTTCTATTTTTTTTTTAAACCAGATTTTTTGCTTTGCAATAATTTCCTAAACTTATCAATTTTGTTATCAAAAAATTCTCTCTTTGGTGAAACAAAAAGTTATCGAAAATTATGATAAGTTGATAAATGTGATAAGTCGTTGAAGAAATAGGGTCATGGTAATAGAATCCTGTAATCGTATAAGCTCTCTATGAGATGCACCGCTCTCTATGAGATGCACAGCTCTCTATGAAAACGTCAAAGCGCACTACTGCATAAAGTTCCTTAACGCCTTGAACATGCCTCGCAAGCCAGTACAAAAATAATGTAGCTACTATGCAAAAGAATGGTTAAGTGATGCTTCGGAACCTGAGAGCCCCCAGCCCCTGCAAAATCACCAAACTGTGAGTTGAGGTTCTCAGGAGAGTCAGATTCCATTCCGCGAATCCCGTTGATTTCCAAAGTCTTCAATCTTCGCTAAAGATTAGCTTTACCATATCTATTAAATAGTCAGAAGAGCAATTATGAAAGATGTCCTTGGTTTTCATGAGGGAGACTGTAGTCTTGTCTGGTAGAGACGGTGGGCTGGAAATTTGTTGTGAAGAACTGGACAGGTATCAGAAGAAACAAAATGTCTAGTGTTGAGCGAACCAGTGGTCCTGAGAGCACCAATGTTGTATTCCCGACCTCGTTCCAACGGATATTTATTTCTTTGCCAAAGTTGAGAGGTGTCGTAGATTGCTTTAAGCGTACTTGGATTTTGGGTATCCAAAATAAGACCCAGTGTCGGCATGAGGAATTTAAAATTTCCTACCTACCCAGCTTTGTGAAATTACACCCATTGTTCGCACTTAGACAACATTCTCCATAAGTTCTCTGATCGTAGTCAGGTGTTACTGCATCCTTAAAAGAAGAAGCAATAAAAACCCACCTTGTGGTGTGCCTGACAAACCATCACTCTGAGATGATAACCAGCCTCATAGCCAAGTATTACATATATCCGGCATAGGATATACGCTGACGGATATCCGGCTCTAAGTGTATGGAACTCAATGAGAGCATTCACACATTTCCGGCGCTGGATATACGACGTTTCTGTACATTTCGAGCCGAATATATCCGGTGATGGATATGTATGCGATGAGACTTGAGAATATGATGAAAAATTGTTGTTCTTCTTTTGTTGGCCAATAACCTTTCTAGAAGCTAACACATACGGAATGCAGACTGCGAGGGTACAATGGATATCTATATGAAGTAGTTCGACTGTTAGATATGATCGCAACCAGCAGCCTGTGCTCTACAATTTATGTTTATAGATTATTTATTTATTAGTGGGGGCCGTGGCTCAGTGGTTAAGTGCGCGATCACTGAGCGAGAAGTTCAAGGTTCGAATCCAAGAATACACAAAAATTAAAAAAAAAAGTTTTCTCACAGTCCGATGTCTGACAAACATCCGAGAATAAAATTTTCATGAAAAGCTTCTCTCAATCGAAAAAAAAATTGCCTTCGGAAATGGCACAAAACTGTAGGTCCCAACCATTCGTGAGGCGCATAGCACGGATGGCTGCGAGAAGCTAGGCCAGGCCGTGCATTCGGCTGTTAGCGCCAAAATATTTATTTATTTTATGTACGTACATAAGTAAATTTCATATATTCCATTTTTTTCCCCTGCAGACAAACAACAAGAATTTGATTTACCGTCGCTGCGTGTGGAAGAGAACACAGAACAACATGTGGTGCCGTACCCGCGCGCTCGATCGCCACGTGGCCCGCCAATGTCTCAAATATCAGGTGTGAAGAGGCCCTTGTCGCACACGAACTCCTTTACCGGTGAGCGATTGCCAACGTTTGGAGTGGACACGCCCCACGAAAATGCGTTGGGTACACTACTAGGTGAGCAGGATACGTGGGGCATCGATATCTTTAAAATCGGTGACCTAAGTTGCAGTAGACCGCTTACCTGTGTTGCGTACACAATATTTCAGGTAAATATTATATTCCATAAGATTGTTACTCGTATATCATATCTAACAATGATTTTGAATTTGTATCTTTTCTTTACAGAGTAGAGAATTGCTGACCAGTCTTATGATACCACCGAAAACTTTTCTTAATTTTATGACTACTTTGGAGGACCATTACGTTAAAGACAATCCATTTCACAATTCATTACATGCGGCCGATGTCACCCAAAGTACTAATGTGCTGCTAAATACTCCGGCCCTAGAGGGGGTGTTTACGCCACTTGAAATTGGCGGAGCCCTTTTTGCGGCATGCATACATGATGTGGATCATCCGGGCCTAACAAATCAATTTTTAGTTAATTCAAGTATGTTTCGGCCTTCAAAATTAATGAGTTTCTGTTAATAACTTTTTTTATGCCTTCAAAGGTTCCGAACTAGCGTTAATGTATAATGACGAATCTGTTTTGGAAAATCATCATTTAGCCGTTGCCTTTAAATTACTGCAAAATCAAGGCTGCGATATATTCTGCAATATGCAAAAGTTAGTTGGCTGCACTGAAAGAACACTCTAAAAATGGAACTAATTTGTTTTCTCTTTATTTAGGAAACAACGTCAAACCTTGAGAAAGATGGTGATTGACATTGTTCTATCAACAGATATGTCTAAGCATATGAGTCTCTTGGCTGATCTTAAGACAATGGTTGAAACTAAGAAAGTGGCCGGTTCGGGTGTTCTACTCTTAGACAATTATACCGACCGTATACAGGTTTGTCATCGCAATTATCTGAGAGTTCTTATAAATGATGGTAACTTTATTCTATAGGTCTTGGAGAATCTGGTGCATTGTGCCGACTTAAGCAATCCAACAAAACCGCTTCAACTATACAAACGCTGGGTAGAGCTGCTGATGGAAGAATTTTTCTTACAAGGCGATAAGGAACGAGAGAATGGCATGGATATAAGTCCAATGTGCGATCGACATAATGCTACGATTGAGAAATCGCAAGTTGGATTCATTGATTATATTGTTCATCCATTGTGGGAGACATGGGCCGATTTGGTTCATCCAGACGCACAGGATATTTTAGATACCCTTGAAGAGAACAGAGACTATTATCAAAGTGCAATACCGCCATCGCCACCACCATCGCTTGAGGAAGGCGACGACAAGATTCGTTTTCAAGTGAGTAGATTTTTTTTCGCAAAATTATACTTTTATTTTATTATCTCCTGGTGATAATATTACCTATACTCGAGGCTTAACTTTTGTAAAACTATATAACACAATGACATCAGCCTACGGAGCCATTTCAAACGATATCTTACACAACGTTTAAGAATTTGTTAATACTTAATGTAGCTTCCCAAGTTAACAAAAGTATCGGGGGGTCCGATTCAAGAGTTTTGTATACTCTACAAGTTGAGCTAGCCGAGCTGCATTAAAGTTGCTTCACTGGTGTTCTGATGGAGGCCAAACCCCTGGAAATAAGATTAAATAATTTAATACTCTACCGGCTGTTAGAGCTTGAAGAAACTAGAGGAGATACTCTTCTAGTTAAAAAATTACAGCAACGCAAGAATCTCCATCACCTCATCTTAGAATACGTACAAGGCGGGGCCAAAGTAATGTCATAATGTGAATGTGCCATAATTTTTGCAAATGGCGTCAACTGTCATTGTGCTTTGACATTTGTGTTGACAATAATCAATGGAGCGATACACTACACACCTGAACAACGCGGAATTATTGTTACTGCTTATTTGACCAATTTCCGGTGTGTTGTTTTAACGCAGCGTGAATTTCGTCGTCGTTTTTCTCGCAATTAAACGTTTGGCTGAGCGTCTCGTGCAAACTGGGTCCACTATAGATGTCGCAAGAAGTGGCCGGTGGAAATATCACTGCTGTGGCCGAGGACGTCCGAGAGAGTCCACAAACATCGACGAGACAACGGTGAGCGCAACAGACATTTTTTAAACGAGTTTTAGTTGCCGCAAGTTGCTGAATTGGTTCTCGAGCACTCACAGAGCTCGGGCAACAATGGAGATTTTGAATCACCAATTTTCGGGCCGTGTGATCTCTCGTCTTTGGCGATTTGAACAGGCCGGCCAGATCGCTAGATCTGACTGCGCCAGACTTCTTCCTTTGTGGCTTTTTGAAATCTCGCGTTTACCACAACAAATCACAAACCAACACAATCTTGAAAACCAACATTGAAGAAGAAATCACCAATTTGGATGATGTTTAGCGAGCAACAATTCAAAATGCCGTAAAACGAGCACAAATGTGCATCTCCAAAGAGTTATAAATTGGTTAGAGTGCCGTTTGGTATTTAATTTTGTTTAATTTTCAGAGTTTATAGCGGACTCGTATCGACTTTATTTTCTCGATATTGTCTTTCCTGTCACCATTTTTGCTAATCTCCCAATTTTGTCAATGTCGTCCGATCGAACGCGTCTACCGTACCTCAGCTTCGACGAAATTATTAATCCCAAGAAAACCATGCATCTTCTTAGCGTCGGCGTCGATGCAGTTGATTTACCTGCTTAGAGCAAATAGATACTTTACTGTGCAACACCTTCTTCTTCTGTACAGGCACATGTTAGTTAGTTAATTCTTCAACCACAAGTTAGACCGCGGCTTGAGTATTGTTCTCTTGGGTAAGAACACTTTTCTGACAGTTAACGCAAAGGTATACTTTTCTATTTTAACTTATTCTGACAAGCTCTTGCTATTATGCCCTTCTTCTTGGTCATCGAACGTAGCTATAAGCTTTGAAGTCTAATCACACGCAGAACTTAATTTTGTACACCTTGCTCGAAAAATAAGCTACAGGTTGTTGAAAATCTCATCAAAATCCGCTCATTGATTCTTGCGATTAGCACGTTTATACAGACATGACATCCATGTACGGCTGTAAATATACAACTTAAGGGTCACTTTACACATATTCAGCGTAGGATATGCCATTTGTTCGGCAAATCGAGAGTCGCATATCCGATGTTTGTGTCTTATATCTGATGACGGAAACATGTAATATTTCTCTATCAAACTATCAAATAAGTCTATTGCGATTTTCGCTAATAAGTGAAGTACCGTTACTCGTATGTTTAGCGAAAAACTTTGTATCTTTGTCTTAATCAAACCGTTCGTAGTACCTAACCTACCCCAGATAAGAGTTTTAATCAAAATTGTCAGAGCCGTTTCACATTTTTTCACGGCTTTTGAAAAGGAGTATACTCCTCTAAATTAACGGTACTTACTGCCTCCAGATATGTAGTCTGAAGTACATACGGTGGGGCATACGGACAGACAGGCAAAATTTCTCTTCAATAATACATAGTACCATCAACACTTCGAGATCGAACATTTTCACGAAAACAAGACTTGTCCTATAGGAACATGTAAAACGTTATATGGAAGCGAGAGGCAGACGTCAATAATAATTAATCTCGGAAAGTACATTTTAAATAAGATTTCAAGTACCTCCTTCTTATTTTATGTCTGTTTTTCTTCTTTGCTTGTGAGTGTTGCTAAAGTGGAGAATTCCTCAGACACGAGAACTTTATGTAGACGTAATCAGCTGCAAGGCATTTACAAAATGGTTTGGAGTGACTCTCTAAGTGCTAGGTATACTTAGACAAAAGTATGTTCAACGTGTTGCCACTAGATGTAAGTGGGGTGGTTCACCCTGGCTGCTACTAAAACCACGTACGTCTCACTATGATACACTTGATTTTAAACGTACACGCATTCATAGTATCTTTCCTGATGTTGGCAAGGACAGCGCTGGGATAGAAGGAGATTACTACTTCTTTTTTTTTTTATTTGCGCCTACATACATATGTAAAACCTACTGCATAACCCCATAAGAACAAATTTGGAGCTATTAAATCCGAAGAACGAAGAGGCCAAACAATGTCTCCATTTTGAGAGATCAACTGACCTGGAAACATTTATGACATTTACAAGGTCGCGACGTACCAAATTTTCGAAAATTGTCGAAATTTTGTTTTCCAATTTTAACAGATTTAAGACAACAAAAAAAAAAAAACATTTTAACGATTTTGTTTAAATTTCAAATCTAAATTTTTGCAAATAAATACCATATAGGTGCAAGTATGTGCGACCCAATCGTGCTTTTTATCTACAAACTTACCGTTTGTCGTGCATAAGATACTTAGCGTACGGCATAGGTGCACACACTTATGCTATTCGTGCCGGAGGAACCTTGTGTATCTAACTAGTCGGCCACACAATTCCCTAGAATATAACCAGCTAAACATAGACTGTCCTAGATCTTATGGTTATAAGACATTTTATGACAGCTTAACTGACGATGTGTTTTTATGTTTACCTCCTGAATTAAATTCAGTTTAGGTGCACAGAAGGTCAGTGGAGCTAGGTGCCTTCCATTGCTGAGAATCTCTCAGCCTTTAAGATGAGTTGGTAGCCATATGCTCACCGATGATGCTGAAATATCCAGCTCGGTACGTCCTTTCCAGTATTTTTTAAATTGGAATTGGTATCTATCTAACTTCCGGAGTATTATAAGCAGTGCGTTTAGCTTTAGGCTTAATAGAGTGCAGCTACTCAGCCTTAGATCCTTCAGCGATTGCTGTGTATGATCTTGGCTGCCTTGGATGTGAAAATAATTCTCACCTCGGCCCCTGAGGATGTGTTTTAAGTATTATTCTGAATTCTTATAAGTTGTCTTGAAATCTAATTACATTTCATAAATTACGATTACTTTTTGTATCTGCAATTATCTTACCGAAATAACAATTACGAAGTAATCGGTAATCATAATTGTAATTGTAATCGCAATCGATAACAAGGAAATTACATTCCAGTTTCAAGAGGATGTATGTGTTGGGTGGGGTGGATATGGTGTATGGAGGAGATCATAGAGGTGATCTTTTAGAAGACGTATGAGTGGAAATAGGGTGTAGGTGGTTGATATTATAAAGGATATAATTATGGAAACTGAATCTAAAGGGGGTGGTTGGACATTTTTAGGTAGCCTGAGTGAAAATGGAGTGTGTGGCTGGCGGATGATATTTCCTCCATTTCCACCAACATCATTTCATCTTGAAACCTCGTAAAAAGTAATTAATTACTGATTACCTGTAGTAAAAATCACAAAATTAATTAGTAATCAACCCTGCAATTACTAAGTAATTGCAATTACAATACCAGTGTTTCCTTGTCAAAATTATCCCATTTTAAGACAATTTTCGCATGACAAACAATTACAACAACTAACTGGGTAAACGGTTTGAATAACATTCACAATTACAATTAACTGAGTACAGCACATTTCGACTATCAGGCAAAAAAGATGACGCAATACGGTTTCAATTTTAGATTCTGTTTAACGTAAATTATTAAATGATTAATTAAACAAAGAGACAAACTGGTACAACGGTAGAAACACTAATTTTCCTTGAAATCCATTCCGCGACTGTATCAGTTGTGCGATATTTGCCGAAAAAAATAAAAAATCGATTCTTTGTGAAACTTAACTGAACTGAAAAAAAAAAAAAACACGGCTAATATAATCAGAACTAAAAAAAAAAACTTCTTTATCAAGTAATTCGATTACTTAGTAATTTTAATTAATGTAATTGTTTGAGTAATTGATTACTTTTGAAATTGATTATGCAGAACTCTGGCTGTAATCTACTGAACTCTACACCCTTACGTTTCACCTAACATAAGTTTGAAATTAAAAAATATAATAAAACAATGCTGTTTATTTTTTTTACATATTTAGGTCACACTCGAAGAATCTGATCAAGAGAATCTAGCTGAGCTTGAAGAAGCCGATGAGAGTGAGGGTAGAATTGAAATCAAGCCGTCGGGGAGTCAAAATCAGTCACAACACATTGGAATGTGACGGAGAGTCGTAGGACTTTGCAAAAAAATAACTGAAAAGGCGCAAAATTTTTTACTTATACGTTAGTATGTCTCTTTTTAATGTGTAGGAAATTTAAAACAAAACAAAACAAAAAATATAGCGCAAAACAAAATAAAATTAATTAGGTAAAATGTATAAATAAAAAACAAAAAAAAATCCATACACCAAAAAGGCGGATGTGTCGATTAACAAAAAAAAAAAAAAACATAATGCTTACAGGATACAGAGTAATTTCTACTGAAATCTTAATTCATATTTACATTTGGATTATTAGTTACAAATTTAAATTAAGTTTAAAATTAATTGCTTTTTTTTCATAGGCACATGCGCCAATAAAATAAAATAAAAACTTAACAAACAAAAAGAAAAAATTGAATAGAAATATATACCGATTTACAAGAAATTAATGATAAATATTATTAACCAATAAACAAACAAAACAAAAAACAATAGTTTTAACTTTGCGCCCCCAGTCACAATTTGAATTTTGTTCGTTTATAGCATTACTATAGCAATTATGAAAAAAAAAAAAACTAACCAAAGTGTGAATTTGATGAAAGTTCTAAAAACCAAAGTAATAAATATATATATATATACTACATAGGTACTGGTGTAATATTAAATTAAAACGTAGCTAGTCATTTCAAATGTTATAAAAAGAAATTAAAAAAAAAAAATGGTGGAACTACAAAAAAGAAAAAAAAAAACATAGATGCCCAAACGTAAACTTTGTAATAAAAAAAAATAAAAAAATAAATTTATTGTATTATGACGGAGAAGCACAATAAATTAGTTATTGTTGGACTCGAATTTGAAAAACAAAAAACAATTAACTTTAGTTTGTATAACTCTAAGCAATGCTCGCTGCGTCTATTCTCCTTCTCTTCTTCCTTCATTATAAGTAAATAAAAAAACAAAACAAAAAAAAAAAAAAAAAAACATTTAAGTCTTCGAAAATAAAAAGAATGTTGTGATCTAACATGTTTTAAGATTTTTTATAAAACTAATAGTCCTTAAAAAAGAGTCTTAATTTTATTAAAATTAAGATGGGAATTGTGAAAACAAATTACAAAAATGTTATTTATTTGGAGAGTTATTGGATGTTTTCCTTTTAACTAACCAAACAGTGACCTTTTTTTTATTATTATTATTATTATTATTATTCTATTCTTAGCTGGCTTTTCATTAAAAACAAAACAACAATTACTCGAAGGGAAAAGATCCAATTTCTTTTTTTTTTTTTAATTGTAAAAAAAAAAATACAAAAAAAAAAAAAACAACAAATGTAAATAAAGAGAAAGAGTGAAAATCTACATTATTTCAGTTCATAAACAAAACACACACAAACAAAAAATAAATGTTATAACAAACAAACAAAAAAAAAAAAAACATAGTCTTACAAATGATGACATAAACTAAATAATAGATACAAATAATTTTATTTATTTATTCTATATTTTATTATAAGGGCAGGATCCCTCCTTTTGCTATTTATGTAGTACATTATATGAATAACATTGCAATATGCATTAGAATATATATATATATACATAAAAAAATATTGATAGAAAAATTGTTATAAATTATAAATTATAAAACAAAAAATGCATACATAATACTTTGTCATTGTGTCGAAAGAAAGGTTATATTCCCTTGTAGCATCCGCAAGCCCTTGCAGCATGCAATAGAATCGGACAAATTCATATTGTTTGCTACCATTTTTTGTGGTAACAAATCATAAGTTTTAAGATTAAAATTAAAGAAAAAACAAAAAGAGAGTACGTTTATTTCTGTATTTCTGTAGAAGGCAAAACTGATTTACCACTAACTACTAAGATGTGACTTCTTTTTTTTTCGTTTTTTTTTTTTTTTTAAATGCATAGGCATTTTCTTTTTGTTTTTTTCATTATGAAAAACCTTAATCCAAGCAGAAGAAAAATTATGTATACACACATATATCGTAAACATTAACTCGTGTAATCTAGAAAAAAAAAAGTAAAAAAAAAAAAAATCAATGTTATGTAACTATAATAGTCATATTCATATATGCAACTGAATAATCTTATTGCCTCTTTTTGCCAATATCTTAACGTGAATCTATTTTTTTTTTTTAGTTCTCATTCTTTCGTATTTTGTTTTTTTTTTTTTTTTTTTTTTTTTATTCTTCGTGTTCCACTATTGCTGGTATCAAAATAAGAAAAATATAAAACTTCGCTAGGAAACTACAAGAAATCATAAATAATAATAATAAAAAAAAAAATAAAAAAAAAATCAATAGACATCTTTGATTGTAAATATTTCTGAAAAATTTTCAATTTCATTAAAGAAAAAAAAAAAATAAAAAAAAATAAAAACTCAAAAGTAATGGAACTATAGAGGTTGGCTTATTGTAACCCAAAAATTTGTTTTTTTGTCGGATGCAAACCAAAGCGCAGATACTGTCAATGTAGCTGTAACTTATTGGACATTTAACTACAATTCAGATATACACATAGGAAACAAGTACTATTATATGTAATAAAAGGAAATATTATACTAGAATTCTAATTAAAACAAAAAAAACAAAAATAAACACTAATCAATTTTAGTTTATAGAAATGTAAAAAAAAAAAAAAAAAATCTATAAATAATTGACATAACACGTGACGCTGGCGTCACGTGTATGTTGTATTTATTTTCAAGATGTGTAATAATATACAAATTAAATATAAAATCTGATGAAAAGAAAACAACAACAAACAAACGGAAACATATTAATTTTAAATAAATCTAAATTATAACAAAACAATTATTTTTATTTGTCATTTTATTTTATTATAGTAGCGGACAATCGATGAACTAAAAAAGTAAGTATGAATCATGTTTTGTGTTTATTCGTCGCACATTTACGAGTACCTGCCGAGTAACTATTCAAGCCACCTTTGTAATACTTCAAGTCATTTATATTAACATTGACAATGAACTTTAGTCATAATAAAAGTGACTTTAAAAAAAAGCCGATGTCGGCAGGTGCTTACTGCAATATAACTTAAATAAAATTCAGGCACTTTAATAGTTAAAATAAAATATATTTTTGTTACAAAGCATTTTGTATGTTATAGTTAAAAATAAATAATATTTAAATAAATAAATAATAAATCAAAACTAAAAGCTACTCGTATACAGTGCTTTGCAAAAGTATAACCGCACCCTGTAAAAAGCCTTTTCCAGGAAACTCTAAGCGGATACAGGCCCTTTATTATTTTTTTTATTTTATCGCATCAATCCTGGATATTTTCTTTTGGGATTTCGAGCAATAAAAAAACTGTTTTGTCTAACTTGCAAAAGTATAACCGCATTATATTTTTCTCAATTTTTTTTATTTTGGCTAATTGTTTTTACAGATATTAGTGTGGGATTTTATTACTCCTCTTTTCAATGGCACTAAAAATTATATTGGGCATACTCTCAATTAGTTTTCTTAGTATAGAATCCTCCAAGGAGTTCCATGCATCCATAATTGATGCTCGGGGCTCGGCAACGTTCTTGAATTGCCGATTATGGGCATAAACTCGGCGTGTAATTATTCACCAAAGATTTTCTATCGGATTACAATCCGGAGAACGTGCCGGCCACTTCATTGATCTAATGTTTTGGGCTTGAAACCATTCCAAACTTCGACGACTGACATAAATCGCTGCATTATTTTGTTGAAAAACATGAGGAAATCACCGATATCACCTTAAAAATGGTACCAAGTTCTCTTCGAGTAGCTGGGAATAGGCTGCATAGAGATAGGTCTTGCGACACACAAGAAATTCACGTAAGTTTTGAATTTTGCGCCATTTGTGCGGTAAAGTGTTGCCAACTAAAAAAAAAAGACAGCGTGACAGCTGACAGTTCAGGGTTATTAAAAATGGAGTGCTACACGAAAGAACGACGCGTTTTCATTGGTTTAGCAGCTACAGTTCACAATTTTCGTACAAAATGTGGTTGGAATAGTGATTAAAACTTCATCATGTGAAGGAATTAATTCAAAAAAGCAAGGAGACCGGATCAATTAGTGATATGGGGCACCCTGGCCTTCCTTCAACAAGTCGTTCAACACAAAACATCGAAGCAGTTCGTGAGAGTTTTGTCGAGAGTCAAGGAACATCAATTCGGCACCGTGGTCAAGAATTGGACATTTCGAGAAGCTCTCTACAAGGTATTCTCACGAAATATTTGAATCTTCACGTATACAAAGTGCAATTAACTCAAGAACTGTAGCCTACTGACCACGCACAGCGAAGAGAGTTCGTTGAATGGATAATGGAAAAATGCCAATGGATGCGATGAGGCTCATTTTCATCTTGATGGCTTTATTAATCGTCAAAATTGTCGAATTTGGGGTTCAGAAAGTCCACGAGTGATTGTTGAGAAACAAATGCATCCACAACGTATCTATGTTTGGTGCGGATTTTCGGCTGGAGGCATCATCGGACCATTCTTCTTTGAAAATGCGGCTAGTCAGCCAATAACAGTTAATGGTGCTCGCTATCGCAACATGATAATCCAGTTTTTTGTACCTAAATTGCAAGATATGGATGTGGACGGCATGTGTTTTCAACAAGACTTTGCCACATGCCATATAGCCCGGGAAACAATTCAATTACTGTATGAGTCATTTCCTGGTCGTGTAATTTACCGTTTTGGAATCAGAATTGACCGCCCAGATCATGCGACTTAACGCCGTTGGACTTTTTTCTTTGGGGTTTTTGAAGTCTAAGGTTTATGCCAACACACCCACGACCACGACGCCTTGAAGGAGCAAATTGAGCGCTGTATCAACGAAATTGAGCCACATTTATGCAAAACGATCATGGGAAATTTCGACAAGATTGCGTATGCGCCAGCAAAACCGTGGATGCCATTTACCCGATATGCTATTCCATACATAACGTATAATTTATGAATCAGTAAAATATTAACAAATTTTCTATCGAAATTACTTCTTGTGTGAATTTTGGGACAGCCTTTAGCATGATATTATACACAGTCTAGTCATTATACCCAAAAAGGGGCTTTTTCAAAAAAACAAAATCATACAAACAAAAGAATTTGTACTTGCAGCCTCCTTATTGAAATTTTATACTTTCCCCAAAAAAAAAAATATGTCGAACATTTTCACGAAACGAGTACGCAAGTGAAAAGTTACCAAAGTTGTGCAGGATCATGAATATAGTAAATGTTACTTAATAATATAATCATGTTAACGTTTTTATATAAGATGATTACACATCAGACGAACAAACTTTGGGATTTGAAAGGCTGTAACAAAACAAGGAAAAAATTGTATGGCTACGTAAAGTTTTACACCATGACCGGGAAAGTTTTTCTTTCTAGTTAGTCAGAGGTGTACTGGAAGGACACGTATTGGGAAATCATATTACGTAAGTGCTAAAAATATTTCATGCAGCACCCTGTGCTTTGAAAATCGAAAATCTCCGTTAGGTTCTACCTCTTAAACATGCAAGACGTTTAACATTTCTAGGTGACCTGAAAGGTCCTGGGAATTGTGGTAAGGCACACACACAAATTAGGGAATTTAATTGTTATTTTTAACTGCCTGTATCTGTCGGAATGTGAATCTGTCCGCATTTGCAGTCTTTAAGTGTGCTAAGTTTTATCTTTTTAGGTCATCCGAGCGCTCCTGAAAGTGTACATACACATAGCGTTCTTTGTAACACCCCGTATTTTGAAAATACGAAAAAAACACAAATTATTTGCTGTAGTCATTTATCGTTTATTTTGAACATTGCAAATTTGTTCTGACCACTTTTTGAATATGATATCGCGTAAATGGTCGCCGCCAGAGCGAATGGCGGAATGTGTTCGTTTTTCGCCATTTCTCATCACTTTTCGAAGTGTTTCGGGCTGAATAGCGGTCATTTCCTGTCATATACTGTCTTTCAAGGCTTCTAGCGTCCACAGGAAGAAGTCTGGAGGCGTTAAGTCGGTTGATCACGGAGGCCAGTCAAAATCACCATTTTTCGAAATTAGGCGTCCGAGGAACAAAGGACGCAATAAAGCGAGCTGTAGCGCCGTCCTGTTTGAACTAAAAAATGTCCATGCCGTTATCAGTCAGAATTGGCACAAAATCAGCACGAATTAAGCGTCGGAGAGACGTGTGAGGGATGCTCAACTGCAAAGAACGGCAACGACTCGATGTCGTCGGCGATCTCTCTACGCTGGCCTGTACAGCCTCAATGTTCTCATCAGACCTCCTCGGACGACGTCGGCCTTGACTGGCATTACCAAGATTGCCAGTGGCGATACATTTTTGTGTAAACGCCTGATGATGTGGTCTGAAGGCGCTTCCCTCACTGTACTGTTCAATGGCACAAATTCGCTTGGACTGACGTTACGAACGTGGGCTGTCATAAGCCGATCTGAAAACTGATGTCAAAGTTATAGGCTTGCCAGATGCCGAAGGTTTAAATGGCCCACCCTGTACAAAGTGAAAAGGATAACAAATATATCGCTGGTCCAAAAGTAAAACTATCGACTAATAAAATTGGAGACATAATGAGGATAATGAGGGTTAAATATAATATATTTTTTGCTTTAAATATATCGACTCAATCAGACATTTGGAAAACTACGCGATGATTTTTTTTTTTGCTGTTCCTATTGCGGAATGCATTGAGTCACATTCCAATTGCGAATGGCCAGATTGTAAAAACTTCAGTTCAATCTGTCTCAAATGTCGTACATTTTCAACTGTATACAACAGCCAAATAAAATTGCAGCCAATTGCTGATTTCGATTCTGCCCCACAAGTGCATAAAACAATAAAATTTCGCTGACTGTAGATGGCAGAAATTTTATGAAGCTAAATATTATGGAATCGATTTTGTTGTTTCTACTCTTTCCATGAAGCTCATTCCATGTGAAACAATGCGCCGTCAAGTTATAAAAGCATATTTTTCTTAAGTAATAAAACAGAGACACACCAGAAAAGGGCAGCTGTAAAACACTGCATGTCAAATGTCATTGTTGAGAATGAAGGCTCATTACTGCTCCTGTTTTATCTTGGGTTGCTCTTTGGCTTCTTGGCACTCTACTTTTCTTGTCATGTGGAGGGAATATTCCATTTCCAATTCTTTTTTCTTCTCTGGATTAGCTTCTTCGTACTTAGAATATTTAGTGCATTGGTCCTTTTTTGGCTTAAAAAATTAAAGATTGTAATTTTTGCAAAAGATGCGCCTTTAGGTAAACTCCTTTACTGCAACTTTTTGTTTTAAGATCCTACATTTTTAATATGTATAACTTACTATCAAGGTACAGTTTCTTGCTGAATTACCTTACATAGTGAGATTCCATGACCGGAAAACTCTCAATGTGCTGTTTTATAAAAGATAAGTGTTTTCATTATTATCTAAGCCTTCGAAATAGTCAGCAGAACTTGCATTTTAAACAGCGGTATTTATGGGTCCATTGGAAATGCAGAGTTTTTCAAAAAACTTTGCACACACTATGCTTACCATTGTTACTTACCAAATAATAAGCTTTTAATAAAGTGGGAGCATTCTTAGAATACTCTTCTACTTTTCGACGTTTAGGTTCCACTGTTTGCACAAATTTTATTAGAAAATCCTTTTGTCTTTTATAACATGCAAATCACCAATATGATTTGCAAATTTCAACTCTCTCTTATTCTGTAAAATATAACGAACACTTGAACCTACAGTTTGTACAATCAACTTCAAAAATCACTAAGTGAGTTAATGAGTTTTTCCTCTCAAACAAAATTAAATGAACGTACTTACGTATTCATAAATCCTATAAGTATGACTTAATAGCACTTATTGATTTTATTCTGCGTAAAATGCCGCTAGTTGTGTAACTAAATAGGAAAATCTCATTTTTGAAAAAAAAAAAAACGTACTTACGGTTAAGGGTGGGTCAATAAGTCCCTGAAAATTAACACAAATTGTGTCGTCACCCTAAATTTTTTTTTTTTTTTTTGTCAAGAATCACCTTTCAAAAGAACGCACCCAAATTTCAGACAGATCTGTCAAATTTTTTTTGTGGCAGCCATTTTATATGGACGCCTGCTAGCATTTTCTTTAAAATGGAAAAAAGTGAATTTCGAGTGCTCATTAAACACTATTTTTTGCGAGAAAAAACCATCACGAAAACCAAACAAAAGCTTGACAAATATTATGGGGACTCTTCACCATCGATTGGAACCATTTACCACTTTACTCAATTTCGGTGCGGTCGTTCAAGCACAAGTGACGCCGAACGTTCTGGTCGCCCAATTGAGGTCTCCACACCAGAAATGGTCGACAAAATCCATGGTTTGATAATGGACGATCGGCGAGTGAAAGTGCGCGAGCTTGAAGAGGCCACAGGCTTATCAGTGATTTCGATTTTACATAAATATTTGAACATGAAAAAGCTTTCCGCAAGATGGGTGCCGCGTTTGCTCACAATCGACAACAAACGCATTCGCTTGACAACTTCAAAGGTGTGTTTGGCGATGTTCCAGAAAAATCCAGCTGAGTTTCTGCGCCGTTGCGTAACCGTGGATGAAACCTGGATTCACCACAACACATCAGAAGTCAAAACAATGGACTTCTCCTGGTGAATCGAAGCCGAAGAAGGCCAAGGCGGGTTTGTCAGCAAACAAGGTCATGGCGACAGTTTTTTGTGATGCGCGCGGTGTTATTCAAATGGATTACCTTAAAAGGGTAAAACGATCACCGGCACATATTACGCAGAGCTGCTGGATCGATTTGAAGCAAAAACGGCCTCATTTGGCGAAGAAAAAATTTATTTTTCACCAGGACAACGCACCGGCGCACAAGTCCGCAGTCGCAATGCCAAATTTCATGAGTTAGGCTACGAACTCCTCCCTCATCCAGCATATTCCCCAGATTTAGCCCCCTGCGACTATTTCTTGTTTCTAAACATGAAGAAATGGCTCGGAGGTAAGAAATTTGGGTCGAATGTAGAGGTCATCGCTGAAACAGACGCTTATTTTGAGGGGCTCGAGAAATCGTATTATTTGGAGGGCATCAAAAAATTGGAGAAACGTTGGATGAAGCCTATGTTGAAAAATAAAATATTTTTATACCGAAAAGAGTGATCTTTATTTCATTTTTCAGGGACTTATTGACCCACCCTCGTAGTGACTTTTTACCTTTGAACCGACGCGATATGTACGAAAAGAAAAATAAAAAAACAGATTTTTAGTTTTGTTCAATTTTTTTTTACATATTTATTTAATTTTAAATTTATCATTATTATTGTATTATTTTTGCCATTCAGTGCAGGATTCCTGTGGTGATAATTTAAAAAATAAATTTAGCAAGCTTCCAGCACGTTAGATCGTCTTTCTATCTATTCCGTTCTACTTCTAAGACATTGCTGCTAAGCAAATGAATTAATGCACTTCAAGAAGCAATCAGAATCCGCAATGTCTACGAATGGTGATTACTTTATCTTTCTCTTCTTTGACTTTATAACAATATCCATTATATATTAATTTAGTAAAATATTTTTTTTTTTTTTTTTTGTTTTTCTTTTTATTAATTTCAACTATTCATAATATATCAAAATAATATTTCGACAATTAAGAAAAGAAAATATATATAAAGATCAAACTTGAGTAAGTTTTGTTTGTTTCTTTGAAATAAATAAGTGTAGAATGAAATTGCCTTATACAAAACGAAAACAAAAAAAATAATAATAATAATATAACTCAGTGGGTAAAATAAATGTATAGGTATGATGTTACATTATTAAAGTAAACTGACTTACAAAAAAAAAAAAAAAAAACAATTAAAAAGGCATTTTGATGTTTAATCTTAGATAATTATTATGAATTCGATTAAAAAAAATATGAAGATCTTCATTTCTACAACAATAATTAGTCAGAACGACGAACAACTAAATAAGTCTAAACTACGAATAATCTATTTTAGCTACAATTATTTAATGTTTGAATAAAAGAATGTAAAACAAAACAAAAATAGAAGAACATAAAGAAGTATTGGCTGTGTGTCGTTAATTACTTCATGTAACATCTATTTCTAACGCATATTCCTCCTAAAATGTGGTCTAGTTTTGCAAATGTGCATCTCGGTCTCATCTCCTCACAATTCAAACTCTGCTGTTTCAGCTGTAATCTTTTACTTTTTTTTTTTTTTTGTGCATAACTAACCAGAGAGAGTTTGTGTTCACATTCGGTTATGCATGTAAAACTTTTCTACATACACAATATACCTAAGTTTAGTTTATACAAATAAGAAAGGCAACAGCATTGCTTTCGTCGGTTGTCGTGTTTAAACATATTTGAACTCGTAATATTAATGAAGTATGTAACCTACTAAACTAATTCTATTTGTTTCAGTTCAGCATGTAAAATATCAAAATGCCTTTTAGTAATATATAATTTATATATATTTATAAATATAATTTGTTTTAATTTATTAAAAATAATACGTAACTAAATAGCGCAGTGAAATTAAATTGTTACATTATGTACATTTTAATTTTAATAAATTCTCCTTTTTTTTATTGATCCTCGTCTTCATTACTCATTACTGGTTGTGTGTATATGTTTTTTTTTTTTTTTTTTGTTTTAAGCATTTAACGTTCTAAACTATTTACAAGATGCTTAAAGATTTGTTTGAAAGAAGCATTTGCCGCCATCATCCATGATGAACCGCATTGCATGAGTACATAGTCTTAGTTGGTAAAACTTTAAGTATACATAAATATTTTTTTTTTTTTTTTTTATAAACGTATGGCTTTAACAATGTAATCGTGCATTTAGGTTTATTGCTTTTGTTTTCTTTTTTTTTCTTTCTTTATGGTGATATCAGTAGGTTTGAATAAAATCAGTCGCGTATTTCCACCCATTTTGCCAGATTCCTAGCCACTAGTTCCTTATTTATAAATATAATATTCTGAAAATAGAGTAAAGGAAGTGACTTTTTAGTATAAGCATTTATTCGTTCTGCGATTGTATGCGATGAAATGAGATTATTCGTATGTAAAGGGTTTTTTAATAGGGACATAACAATTTTGTATTTTAATATAAACGCACCCTTAAACTTTTTTTATTATCTGTGAATGTCAAAACGTCAAACGTCAGTCAAGGTTTACAATTTTATTATGGTGAAGTTCACGAACGTTTGGAAATTATTAAAAATTACTACCGAAATTCTGAGTCGGTGGTCGCAACTTTAAGAGCGCTTACTCCAATTTTCGGTCGTAATAATCGTTCCACCAGACGTGCGTACTATAGTGGATAAATTCGAGTCAACATATTCACTATTGAATGTTCCTGTGTTCAACACCGGTTGAAGTATCGAAAATATCGCAGCCGTAAATGCTTCAGTTCAAAATGAGCCAAATCAGTTGATTCCACGCCGTTCACAGGAATCGGGAATCTCTCAGTACACATTGTGGCGAATTTTGCGTAAAGATCTTGAAAGATCTTGGCCTACACCCTTACAAGATCAAATTAATTCAAGAATTGAAGCCTCTTGATCATTTCAAGAGCCGGAACTTTTCCGATTGGGCTCCGCTCTGCAAAAGTTTAAAGAAAATCCTGAATTTCATCGAAAAATCATCTTCAGCGATGAAGCTCATTTTTGGCTTAATAGCTTTGTCAATAAGCAAAATACGCATTTTTGGACAGCAACAAACCCACATGTGCTTCAAGAGACTCCATTGCATGCATCCAAAAAAGTGACCGTGTGGTGTACGAGCGTGGGTCAATAAGTGTCAATAAGCGATGACCTCTTTATTCGACCCAAATCTCTTACCTCCGAGCCATTTCTTCATGTTTGGAAACAAGAAATAGTCGCAGGGGGTTAAATCTGGGGAATATGCTGGATGACGGAGGAGTTCGTAGCCTAACTCATGCAATTTTGCCATTGCGACTGCGGACTTGTGCGCCAGTGCGTTGTCCTAGTGAAAAAGAATTTTTTTTCTTCGCCAAATGCGGCCGTTTTTGCTTCAAATCGGCTTGGAATCGATCCAGCAGCTCTGCGTAATATGCGCCGGTGATCGTTTTACCCTTTTCAAGGTAATCGATGTATAAATAACACCGCGCGCATCCCAAAAAACTGTCGCCATGACCTTGTTTGCTGACAAACCCGCCTTGGCCTTCTTCGGCTTCGATTCGCCAGGAGAAGTCCATTGTTTTGACTTCTGGTGTGTTGTGGTGAATCCAGGTTTCATCCACGATTACGAAAAACTCAGCCGAATTTTTCTGGAACATCGCCAAACACACATTTGAAGTTGTCAAACGAATGCGTTTGTTGTCGATTGTGAGTAAACGCGGCACCCATCTTGCGGAAAGCTTTTTCATGTCCAAATATTTATGTAAAATCGAAATCACTGAGCCATGTGATAAGCCTGTGGCCTCTTCAAGCTCGCGCACTTTCACTCGCCGATCGTCCATTATCAAACCATAGATTTTGTCGACCATTTCTGGTGTGGTGACCTCAATTGGGCGACCAGAACGTTCGGCGTCACTTGTGCTTGAACGACCGCACCGAAATTGAGTAAAGTGGTAAATGGTTCCAATCGATGGTGAAGAGTCCCCATAATATTTGTCAAGCTTTTGTTTGGTTTGCGTGATAGTTTTTTCTCGCAGTTTAATGAGCACTAGAAATCCACATTTTTCCATTTTAACGAAAATGCTAGTAGGCGTCTATATAAAATGGCTGCGACAACAAAACTATTTGACAGATCTGTCTGAAAATTTGGGTGCGTTCTTTTGAAAGATGATTCTTGACAAAAAAAAAATTAAATTTAAGGTGACGACACAATTTGTGTTAATTTTCAGGGACTTATGACCCACCCTCATAGATTTCATGCCGGAGGTGTGATTGGACCGTATTTTTTCGTCGATGAAAATGATCGCCACGTTACGGTCAATGGAGTTCGCTATCGTGCCATATTGGAAGACTATTACTGGATGGAAATGACATCAGTGATACGTGGTTCCAACAAGATGGTGCCACATGCTACACAGCTTGTCAAACAATTGATCTACGAGTATTGAAGGGTAAATTCGGTAATCATGTAATCTGGAGAAATGGTCCGGTCGAATGGCCACCTCGCTCATGTGATTTAACGCCGATGGATTTATTTTGATGGGATTACGTTAAGTTGTTGGTTTATTTGAACAAGCCAACAATGTTAGAGGAGCTCAGGAACAATATCGAACGCGAAATTGTCAACGTTCCGCCGATATGTGTGGAAGAGTGGTGGCAAATTGGCTCCAAATAATTGATCGCTGCAAACGTTCTCGTGGTGATCATATGAACAAGATCGAATACCGTACTTAAATTTAACATGTGTGCTATATCTCAATTATTCTGTGTTTTATTTAAATACAAAATTGTTATGTCCTTATTGAAAAACCCTTTACTTTATATTTGTTTCCGTAACATGGATAAATTTTCGATAATTTTCCAAGAATGAGGTCAAATGTTGATAAATGTTATTAAATATTAAACATAGTGTAAGAATGAATGTTTTTGTATGAATGGTTAGGGTTTCATTCAAAAGGAGTTTTCAATCTAAACCAAATACCTACCTTAGAAAAAAAAAAATTAAATTTTCCCTAGAATGCGATCAAATTTTAGCCGCTGGGTTTTCCTAGTATAAGGAAAATTAATTTTTAATATCTTGAATATCCAATGATATTATTCCTCTATAGATTTTGTTTACTAAAAGGTATGTTGAGTGCTTGAAAATCTCATTTTCTTTAACCACCGAAATGCCTTTTACACTGAAATTAACCAAATAACGATTTCTAAAGGGAAAAAACGAATTTGTGGGTCTATTGTCTGACCTCAAAGATGATATTTTCGAGGAATAGATGATGTAATATCGTGGATCAGGCGACTGTACCTCACAGACTTAGCGAAGAATATGATCAGAACAGTACACAACTTCACGATCAGCTTTCGCCGCTTTGGCAGAAGGCTTGAGACATAAGTCTCAGACGATTTAGCCTGAACTGATGGGATACCACAACTTGATCCTAAAGGGTGCATCTTCGGATGAACCCCATGCTATTAACACGAACACTGATATCACGGGCGCATCCATCCACATACACATGGATAGGCAAGCAACGCTTATGGCGCTTGATTCCTACACTTTCGTCCCTAACGTGATTGATGACTATGTACAACGTACTAATCTTAGGAACCACTGCAAGGATTTTATTGCTCTACAGACCCGAGTGTTAGTTCACTTGTAAGGAAATTTATTTAACAATCTAGTTGTTCGGTTAAAAATGAGTTTCTAAGCTGCTGAAAATAACTCATGCGAATTGCGCACAACTACAAGTTTCCTCAGTACATACACACATGATGGAAGTACTGGTGGTAAGCTTAAACAATCTACATTTTGATTATGTTCGAAGTGCATATTAGACCAGAAATAAAAGGGTCATACTATTCAGTAGACAAACACGTAAGCTCCAGCCCAAACTAGTGAGTTACACATATGTAAAAGGTGATTCAATTGGAGGTTACAATTTTAATCTAACACTACTGTGGTTCAGTCAAAGATAAACACCTGATATTTGACATCTGTGAATGCTAAGCATTGACATTTGTAATTATAGAGCGGTATACGAGAGAACAGCGCATTTTAATTGTTAAAACCGATCTCTGAAATGGGGAAACACGATTCACTCATTGCGAAATGATGCCTGTAACTGGTGACGCGAAAATATAGCCGCAGTGAGTGACAGTGTTCGTGACAGTACGTCAAAATCCATTTTCAATCGTTCCCAGCAATTAAACCTACCAACTGCATGCATTTTAACAAAAGATCTTCAATATCTAATTGACTCGAGGAATTGAAGCCAGCAGACCATGAACGGTGTCGTGACTTCGTTGATTGTGTTAGAGAACCACCAATCAAATTTTGAACAAAATCATCTTTAGCTATGAGACTCACAACTGAATTGATACGCAAACAAGCATTTGGGGTCATTAAAACCCACGAGCCATTCACGAACAAACAATGCATCCATAAAAAGCCATGGTTTGATTCGGATTTTGAGCCGGTCGGTGGAGTACCACCGGAAGGGAGAACCAACTCAAGGAAAGCTAAAAGCTCGTGGTTACAGTTTTTTGTATCTGTGGGAATTCTCTTAGTCGACTTAAAAGACAAAGAAATCCAGTCATTAACGCGGCCTGTTACTCGGATTTACCGCGGCAACTAAGACACACAGATGCGATTTCTAAAGCTGTCATTCAAGAATGCGGCTTTACAGAAATTACAGTCGTGATCTGTAATTTGCATCCATCGGTAATATGTCATTTGATTCAGTTTTATAACTCCTACAATTCTGTCATAACAATTCACCGAGGCGGCAGCACATCAAGAGTTACAACATACCAGGAAGATAAATCTTTAATAAGGACGATTAATTCCCTTCATGTCATCTAGGGAATCAAAAAATGAATTAAAGATAGAAGCGAGCGCTAGGACGATTCGTCGGAGAGTTGTTGATGGTGGTCTTTCATCTTTCAAAGTCGTAAAGAAGCTATTTATTTCGCCCAAGAAGAGAAAGGGAAGATTGAAATTTGCAAATGACCACACCAATGTAAAATCGTACTATTTCCGACGAATCTAAATTAAACCTGAAGGGATTGGATAGCTTTCGTCGTCGTGTCCGTCGGCCGACGAAACTCTTAATCCTCGACGTTCGAATGGGACAGTTAAACATGGAGGAGGAAACATCATGGCTTGGGGATGATGCTGCTCTGGAAATGGAGTTGGTCCGATTTATAAAATAGACGGAATTATGGACCGGTTCGTATACAAAGACATCTTAGAATATATAATGCTGCTGGAACATGCTGAGGAATTGCATCTGAAATGGACATTTCAGCAGGACAATGATTCGAAGCATACACTATATGCAATTGAATGTTTTGCAGTTGAAAAAGCTCCTGCAACGTTTAAGTCCAATTGCGCTTGGCAGCACGTGTTGATAATGCACCGCAGATTGTACTAGCTAGCATTGACAAACACCAGCTCCGCTCATTTTGAAAGTATCTTTGACATGCTTCAGAAATTGGCGATATCACCGAACGTTGAACACACCCGTGTTTTTTTGGTAAGGACATCCTTATCGGCATTGCGTTGTGATGGATAAATAACCAGCAATATATATAGCACACAAGTTGTTTTGAGTTTATAAAATTACGTTTAGTTCGAGTTGAAATGGGATTGACTCAACTCGACTCAGCTAACAGTGCTGGGTCGTATTAGAAAAATGCATGTATACCTGGGTTGAGTGGTTGAACTGACATGTTGTCTCTGTGTGATCTCTTTCTTTGTTTGGGGTGGGAAATCACTTTGTTTTGATTGTGTTTCAGATAACGAATCTAACAAAACAGAACACTAACACAATCAAAAGCAGAATGTCTGCTATACTTATCTTTCAGTTCAAATACGTTCGAACTTTTCAATCTTTCGACTCGATGTGTAGAAATACTCAGAACGAAATCTCAACTCGATCCCTCGACTCTGCATATAAACGTGGTAAGTGTTTGGATGGATCCGAAATGATTTTCTTACGAGTAGCTATCACTTTCTCAGAACTCCAGCGCACACGCAAGAAACTATCCCAGTACGCGCGTAGAGTATGAGTACTCCAGTACAGCTCGCACACTTGGTCGCTCCCAGTCCCTAGTGCATTGGACTGGTAAGCATGCCGACGAACTTGGGTACAGGTTCGAATCCCAGCAAAAAAAACACATCAAGAAGTTTTTTTTTTGACGGTATTACCTCTCGCGTATATTTTACAAACCTCAGATAGTAGTAATTTTCATGAGAAACTTCTCTCCATTTGCTGTTCGTATTTTCAGCAATAAAATTGTAGGTCTTGGTTGCCAACACAAAAGCATAGCCCCCTATGGTTACATAACCGACTTTTTGCTTTAAAATTCACACTTTAAATCAAAACAAAGGGTTTCGCGGACCATAATCCCAGTCCGTTCGTTCTTTTATATGAGGTATCACCTAAAGGTGCGTTTATGCTTTAGCGAATATCTGCAAACGAACGATTCGTTTGGGTCCTGTTGGCACAATTTGCATGGCGCACAGAACAGAGGAGAATGAACTAGTTCGCGACCCTCATTAAGAATTATCAAACAAAAACTGTGTTCAATATGGGTAGGACAAGTGCAAACGAATTATGAATTCAATTAGGAAACTATTACTACTTTTATTTTTTCCAGCAGTTGATTTAAATTATTGTTCTTGTCTGAGAATATGACATGGTAGCAAAGCTCGAGCACCGAACGAGTTAACTTGTCTTTTCGTTCGCTGATCACCTCTTTAATTGAAACGCATCGAACCATTTATGGAAGCAATATTTGCTCAATGGAAATGTTTGTACATCAACAAGCCAATGTTTTACATGATTTCATTGAAATTAGAGAGTTTTGAGCATTATTTGACCCTGGAGTCAAACTCGGTACTAACTTTAATTTTGCTGGCATATTTATAACAATATCAAGATTTATGCAATCAAATTTTCTTAAACAACAAACCGCCATTATCATTTAAAATACAAATAATCTCACTGGACTCACAGATAAGGAATTGTCATCCAGTTAAACGATATAGAGAATAGGGGTGATTTATTTATGAAAAGAATTTATGTAAAATACCCTACACAGCGCGGTCGATTCCCTGTGTGCAATAACACTTTCCACACGCCTTTGCGCGAATACTTCCGTTTGGCCACAGAGATATTTAAAGAATATACATCACGCCTTTCTAATAAAAATATACATAACATCATCTATTCGTTCATCTACTTACATTAGGTCCTAAGCAAGCAAATAAATAGATTTCCGGTATATTGTGACTATTGTAGCCAGCGACTTGCGCTTGCAAGACTATTCCTTTAGTTAATTTACATAAGATATCTGCTGCTTCTGGTGTCCAGCAAGTATCTGTAAATTAATAAAAAAAAAAAAAAAAACACTTTTATAACCGAACATTTCTTTAATGCCTTAAATAGTAAATAATTACCAATTGGTTGAACATTGGACAGGATACATTCAGTTGCTTGGAATGGTGTTCCCATGAAATCTGCCCTAATCTGTCTAAGCTCATTCAAGTGGACATTCATATAGCCTCCAAAGTCCAAAAATTTAACTATGCAACGCTGATCGTCTTCAGCGTCAATCTCAACGATTTGAACTCGATACCATACGCTGTTAACGCAAAATACACACACTGCGTTCAGTTCAATTCCAGGAAGCATTGGTGCCTCGCATGCATTATAGCTGTCATACAGGCACCTTTGTAACACGGCCAATGATGGATGTGAGGGGTGCAGCGGTTGCTGTACGAAGAAATGGGCTCCCGAAATCACCACACTCACAACAACATCATTATTGATGCCTTCAATTAGACTCAACTGCAAAAACAAAATTAATAAATCAGATTCGCTAGAAAAGCTCTTCCATTGAGTTACTTACCTGTAAATTTAACCTAGTTTCTGTAGCTAGAGGAACAATAGTCTGTGGTAGGGCAAAGTGAATCCTCTGCATGGTAAAATTTGGATAACGCTTCGACGGCAAT
Source organism: Pocota personata (assembly GCA_963082735.1). Taxonomy (NCBI): domain Eukaryota; kingdom Metazoa; phylum Arthropoda; class Insecta; order Diptera; family Syrphidae; genus Pocota; species Pocota personata. The sequence goes on from OY720430.1 coordinate 54,543,338, forward strand.
CGATTACGAATTAGCACCAGTGCGGCGTTTATTTCATTCTCTGTACCTTCGATAACACAAATCTTAACCTTTGACGAGAAGGGATTCTTTTGCAAGACAACATCGGCGGCGGTTTGAGCCTTTATTTGGTTTATAAACGCACGCTTGCGACCGTACAGCTGTCCGACCAGACTGCTTGGAAAGAAGAACTCATAGGTGGTCTTTTTACGATTCGCTTCGGATCGGGGCAGACTCGAACCCTTGCCGGAATCTCCCGATTGCAAGCTGCACAGGCTCAACGAGGGACTAGATGCATCAACGTTTCCCTTTTTATCCACCTTTTCGCACTGTAATTCGGTTTTGTCATCGTCGTCTGACTTTGTCTCTATCGCAGCTGTTTTAGTTGTTTCCTTCTCTACGGATTCTGTCTCCTTTTCACTTTGGCAATTATTATTATTATTTTTATTATTGTTGTTGTTATTTTCTTCACTTCCGGTGACAGTGTATTTACTTTCCAGGAATGAATTTTCTGGGGAAATTTTTGGACTGGCCGACGCTTTTATAATAACCGGCTCTTCTTTGGTCCGAGAATTACCTCTCATATAGAACGGTATACGTCTGTGTACTGAATCTGGTAGATCTACCGAAGAAGACAAGTTCTCGTAGTCTTCATCGATTGATCGCAAGGTTTTATTCTCAGCTACTTGGATTTTTGAGCTCAGTATTTCGGAATCGATTGGCAATTGTTTACTGGGAGATGGTCTATTGTTGTTTTGCACTATTTTTATGGGAGCCGATTTTCCAAACATTTTCGTAGCCGGGTTATCATCGTCAGTGTTAATTGTACCGTTTATATTCATCGAGGCCGATTTCTTGGGGACATTGTTTATGATGCATTTGGTTTTCTCTACTTCGGGTTCAACTTTCTTCTCATCTTTACCAATATCTCCGCAACGGTTTTTATTTCGACGTCGTAACCAAAAGAGGCCAGTGATGAGTATTGCAATGGGCGATAAGTATAATAATGGGCGACTGGATACCATTTTGTAGGAATTTTGAATAGATGCTGAAACGAAAAGAAAATCTTGATTTAAGAAAAAAACACTTTTCTGTTTCACTTTTGTAAAAGTTAAGCTCATGTACCTTTATAGGATGATGATCAAATAAACAAATCGTGTTTCTCTCTTCAATGAGTCGTTCGTGAAGATAATTTAGAAGGTTTCAATGTTATAATCTAACGACTAAGTTTAAATAATACTTTGCACGTTTAGGTATGTATAAGCACTTCGTTGACTTCAAGTTTAATAAAAAAAAAAAAAAAAAAATAAGAAATTTTATCATCACAGTACCAACATAGCAGAGCTGTTTCTTTTTATTTTTAAGTTGTACCCTAGCTTCTTAAATCAACACCTAAAAGCCAAAAAGCGGCTAATGTGTAACCAAAATACAAAGCTAGCACTACACGAGCGACTATGTAAAGATCGACGGAACCGATTTAAGACGTTAGCTCAGTTAAATAGGTTCTATATGTACGTAGCGACGTACTTTGGCGACAGTGACAGATATATTACAACACAAGAGCATATACAAATATATGTACCCAGCATTAAAAGCAGCAACTTCGTTGGTTGAAGAAGTACATCGTTTGGCGAGCCGTGACGAGCCACTGTGATTTTAAAAACCGCGAAAACAGAAAATACATTCATAATGTAGCTGCGACAGTAAGATCGCACATATAATCAACAAGAAGCAAATGATCTATGAAAGCTCTCACGAGTCTAGGCATTGCTGATATCGGATGAGGAGATCAAGCTGGTTTCTGTTCGTCATCATACTTCATTGACCCTGTCCCTCCTTTACCAACTTCGAGAAAGCTTTCGATGCAATTTATTTTTATCGTTCGCTTTTCCCGAGTGTACAACGTTGAAAGTTTTGTGGATATCTGCATCACAAACCGACTTCATGTACAAGACCTGCCATAAAATGAGTTAAGTGCCGACTGATGTGCCATATTGACCATATACCTATTAGTCGACGGATTAGATATTCTATTTCAGATATCCGAAAAATACACCATATTATGGTAGCTTCAACCCATCTTTATACTGCAGCCGTCCGAAAAAGCGAAAACACCCAACTTCAGGCAGTCAAAAATGCGCCAACAGTTTAGGGACCATCTGGCTCAAGGAACGGAGACAATCAGTAAAAAATTTTGATAGTTTTCTGCTGATTTCGGGTGAAAATCAGCACTTTTCCTCCATTCTAAACCACCACATTGTGTTTGGAGTTATTCTTCAAAGTCGGAATAAGCTATAACATTGCTACTAAAACTCTAGGATTTTCATTGCACATCCTTGAATGCATAACATTTGAAAAACACACTCTAGAGCAAGCAATATTTCGTTCTGGGGCCTCCTGCGTTTAACACATCAGTGGCTGATTTCCTTAAATGATTAAGCTGTCTTACAAGCAATGGGGGGAAAGCTTCTTGCAAGAATGGAAGGGGCCTACAGTTTTGTTGGTGAATGTGAAAGGCGAAAAGCTTCTCATGACGATCTCGGAAGTTTGTCAGACATTCGCAAGAGGTGGGACCGTAGAAAAACTGTGTGGCAATTCTCTTCATAACTTTTTGGGGTGAAAATTTACCTGTAGCAGACACCAGCTTTAACTTGAAAAATGTTGTTTACATATTTATCAATTCGGTATCTATGTACCTACATACAAAAAAACTGCGCAGGCAAAAGGCGAACTAAAAATTAGCATTCTTCTTAGCGCGACCCCGACATAAAAACATTAAAGGCATTTATGGGAAATTGAATAGGCAATATTTCGTCTCTCACAATTTTATCGCAGGATAAAGCGTTCGGAATTTAGGGACGAAAAACTGAAGCTATTTCCTGCTCGAGGTTAATTTTCATCCCAAAAAAGCCATGAAGAGGATCACTAACTAGCTGGCCCACTCAGCTTCTCTCGTGTGATTTACTGAATTTGTTTGTCCTAATTGGAAATTTCTGATGATGAAATCGATCTTATTTTGCTGATTACTCAGCTTCAGGGTAACTTAGGATGATAATTCATACCTCCATATGTTCACTATATATTGGGTTGGTAAGACAGTAATTTCGGTTTTTACAAGTTATGTTTGTTGATTCTCGCTTTTGTCAATGTTATGATTTGTTTTTCTTTTGGCATTTGATAGCTGTCACTTCAAGCTTACTTTAGAAGCAAATTGAGTTTAATTTTATTTACGTTTTTTTTTTTTTTTTTCTTTTCCAAATCGCAGAGCACTCAGACTCGATTTTCGGTTCAATGTACTACTAAGCAGAACTCCTTTTTGGTGTAGTGGTTGGATAAACTTTTATTCGTTTCTCTTTTATGTTCAGTGGCTGTGATTGTTGTTCCCCGTCCGGGCTTGAACCTGTACAGTTCGAATCACAGACGAACACACTACTCATTAAACCGTGGTCACCTTCAACACCTGTTCAGTGTCAATTTTACAATTGAGTGCAAAAACGGAGAAAGGCAAGAAAGCTGCTGAGATTCACAAAGAGATATGTGAAGTTTACGGTGTTGACTGCTTAACAGAACGCAAGCGTCAGAATTGGTTTACGAAATTCCGTTCTGGAGATTTTTAACTCTAACATAACCAACGTTCTGGAAGACCAACTGAGGTTGATGATGACCAAATGAAGGTCATAATTGAATCAGATCGTCATATGACTATGCGAGAGATTGCAGAGAGGTTAAATGCATCAAATACAACAATTGAAAATCACTTAAAACGTCTTGGACTCGTACACATGAATTGAAAGAGATTCACTTAACATGACGAATCAATATTTGCGATATGCATCTCAAACGCAATGAAATTGATCCTTTTTTTGAAACGAATCATCAGTGGCGATGAAAAATGGATGGTCTACAACATCAATCGAAAACGACCATGGTCTAAGTGTGGTGAACCAGCACAAACTACATCGAAAGTTGAACTCCATCAAAAGAAGGTTATGTTGTCAATTTGGTGGGATTACAAAGTTGTTGTATATTTTGAGCTGCTTCCAAGGAACCAAACGATCAATTCAGATGTTTACTGTCCAATCAAAGAAAAACGGTCAGAATTGGCAAATCGTAAGCGAATCGTGTTCCACCATAACAACGCTAGACCACACACATCTTTGGTAACTCGTGGAAAATTATTGAACCTTGGTTGGGAAATGATTTAACCTTGGTTGGGAAATGATGCACCATCAGATTTTCATTTGTTTCGAAGTTTGCAAAACTGTTTGAATGGTAAAACTTTCACCAATGCCGATGATATGAAATCGCATTTGTTTCAGTTTTGTGCTAATAAGGGCCAGAAGTTCTATGAGCACGGTATCATGAAGTTGTCAGAAAAATGGCAGAAGGTCATCGAACAAAATGGAAAATATATAATTGATTAAAAGTTTATTCTTCGTATAAAGAGTTTTATTTCACACTAAAAAAAACCGAAATTACTTTCGTGCCAACCCAATATAACAACAAATCGGCTAAGTCTTTGACGGTGTAACTTTGCAGAACGGAGCATGATGTTTAGTTTTCTATAAATATTGTGAGCGAAATTACCTAATCAACAAAACAAATGGCATCGAAATAGAATCAAAAGTTCCTGAGTTATACGCATACATCGCAAACAATTTAGCAACTTTATTAATGAGATCAGAAATGACATGAGTCTGCCTAGCTGTAGAGTTTCTCGTTACAAAAACTTTTAAGACAAGCACGATTGAGGTGTAACGAGTTTTGACGCAGAAAAACATGTGCACTTGTCATTGTCATCTAAAGAACTGAAATAAAAACATACAAATCCCAGACACAAAGGCAGTTTAATCTCTTAATCTCCGTCTGACTAAAGGCACTGAAAACCCAGTGAATGGAATCGAATAGAACATAAACCGAACTCTGCAGAGGCAGAATCCCATGATTGAAACTGCAATAAGTATAATACAAGGAATTTAATCGATGTAGCTGCTTCTTAAATTGCAACACTTCAGTAATAATGTTACCTTAGCTTCGTTTAACTACCCTAGTGGAAGTTAACTCAGTCCACTACTTGTCTTGAGGTGTTATTTTGAATTAGAGTTTTTTTTTTTTTTTATAATTTACACGTGTTAAAGGGGATATGAATACCCTAATACTAATTTTTAGAACACGTGCGTTTTGTGGAAAGGGGAAGAGACAGAGAAAGACAGAGTGGTATTAAGTTTCTGTAAACTCCAAGGGTGGCTGTCCAGATAACTGGGGAGTATTTTGTTTGTTTTCGCTATTATTGTCGTTGCTTATGATTCACAGTATTTTTTTCTGTCCTCCTGATATCACCATCCCGATCAAGTTGCATTTTAGCCATATGACCACCCTACTGCCAGTGTTATGCCTTCACAGTAGAGTTGACTTAGCTTTCGCAAGTGATCGACTTTTTTTATTTATTTCATGCGAAATAAATAGATGATTCTTGGCATCAGGATTCGAACCGTGCATCAACAGCGTGACAAGCGATGATGTTACCACTACACCACGGCCACCCTTATTCAATAATTACAACTTCAATCTTAAACAAAACGCAAAGTTTCCCTAATTGTTCCAATTTTTGCAAACAATTGTTGTTCAAATGATGAATATGGAATCATTAATGAAGTTAACTTAATGCATGCGTACGCCAAATCTATCATAAGTGGACTCTAGTGGACAAGTGGCAAAGATAAAATAACTAGGCTATATTAATCGCCGTACTCGATAAGATCAAAACAAAAAATAAAAACAAACGATTAGCAATATGAGTACAGTATTACCGGTAATCAAAGTCTAGAATTCTATGCCGAACAACATCAATTAAAAACACCAAATCACATAAACAAAATCTAAATACAAATTCGTAAAATAAATAAATAAAAAAACATAAATACGCCTAAGCTCCTTCGTTAACTATTTTTCACCTTCAAAAAAAAAAGAAAAAGATGCAATCACGTGTTTACAAACATTTTTTGGCAAAGTTGCCGAAAATACGCATCGCAATTTTCTTTTCTTTTTTTTTTTTTTTTTCCTTATTTCTGATCTCGTAATTCTATTTCGCGCACAGTCAAATATTTTTAGACTGGCGTTGATTTCGATTATGAAATCCGTTCTTTTCTTCTTGTAATTTTTTTTTTCAACAGATTCTATAAATAAGGAACTAAAACGACTTTATTTTACATTTAAAAACCGTCAATATGATTCGATAACATATGGAAAAGGCGGCGGAGGAATCGTTATCAGTGTTCGTAAGTTATTTCGATAGAAAACTACTTTGATATTGAATGCTCACGGCTACGCGGTTGCTTATCTACTGAAATAGCTGAAAACATTAGGCGATTGGTGTGCTGCAACCTTCTTCTCAGCGCAGTCTTATAAGTTCTCTTTATTTTTGATCGATAAAAATACACAAAAAAAAAGAGATATATTCCCACATGTGTAATTTATAATTACCTCACCGAAATGTATTATGCGATTCTTAGAATAGGGTATAGTGTTTTTGTGAACAATTTTGATTGTGGCTAACGTGCGGGAAGAATGAGCGATAATTGGTGGTTTGTCTGGAAAAAACATCAACATACAGATAAAAAATTAAATTAACACAATTATTGTAATAAAATATCACGACGTGAGGGGGGGGGAGTATTATAAATTTAAAATTCAATTAGATGATCTAATTTGAAGAAGAATCCAGGAAAATATTTACGAGTATATTTAAAATAATTTGCTACTGCCAGAAGTAAAGAATGTAAACTAGTAGATAGATACCAGGAAGGAAGAAATATATAAGTATACTTCTTGAAAAAATATTTTCCCAAAATAATAAATAATAATCCGTAGACAGTTGGAGATGAGTGAACTCTAGAACCTGATACAGTAATCTGTAGGTTAAAAGTTGACTGGACAATTGAATCGTTTAGGACCTTCAAACGACAAGGTGAGTGTGAAGTATACCTTGTAATATGATAAGTGATTTAAGTCTGTCTCAGATAGTTATGTATTTGTGTATAGGGGCCAGTAAATGATTACAGTCCAATACATTGCTATGAATGGCAAAAAGATTAAGAGATTATTATTATTATTATTATTATAATTTATTAACATAAAATTAAAATTTACATGTTAACAGTAGCGATGAGCACAAGCTGCAGGGGCTGGCTTTCGGCTCTAAGATAACTTAAATGTAGATGCAGATACATATATTATGCTTAAAACTATATACTATTTATTATGATAGATATTAATGTTGTCTACTTAATTAGATTTGAAAATTGGATGCTTTTATGAAGTTATAGATTTTGTAGATATTTTCAGGATTGGGGTGTCTTAGGAAATCGTAGGGTGATACAATTGTGTCTAGATGATTGTAATTTGATGCTTGGCATGCTCCTATGCCTAGAACGTGGTTAATGTCTATGCTGAAGTTGCAGACCGGACAAGTTGGAGGATTATCATTTCTAAGGAGGTGTTGGTGAGTAAGAGTTGTATGCCCCAGACGTAATCTGACAAATATCGTGTTCATCTGCTTAGAGGTAGTGGTGGGGTATATCGGGTGTAATCTATCCATGTTGATTGATGAGTAATGATGCTGGTAGTTACGCCAATCGTCCAGTTGTTGTGGTTTAAGTTTTCGATTTATAACACGCAACAAGTCGAGTTTGGTGAGAACGGAGATTGAGTGGAGCGGAGCATGATGAGCGGAATTAGCAGCTCTGTCAGCGTTTTCGTTGCCTTGTATCCCTACATAACTAGGGACCCACATTAGCCGCAACTTATTGGGAGATTTTATGAGGCAGTCTCTAATTTTACTGTTGTTGGGATTTCTTAAAGCGTTTAGTACTGCCAAACTATCCGTGCATATAATAAATTTGCCATGCGACTTCAGTGTTATTGTTGCAGCTTTTAGAATCGCCGATGCTTCAGCAGTGAAGATAGATGCAGCATTGTCTAATATTCCTATGCTTAGCAGCGAGCCATCTTCGTAGGTTGCACCGAACGATGTGCTATCGTTGGTCTTAGAACCATCTGTAAACACAAAATTCCAACCTCTAGAATTTAGAGACGAGGAGATGCTGCGGAAAAGCGAGCAAAATGTATTTTGAGCGGTGTTGGTTTTGTGATAGACTGCCAAGTCCATAATGAACGACGTATGTTTAATGCACCATGGTGGGTAGAGTGGAAAGTATTGAACATAGTTGACAGTAGGCAGTTCCATTTGTTTAGCACAGGTAAGAGCGAGGGATATAGATGATGGAATGCGTTTCGGTGAATTCGTGTTCCTTGAAGAAATTATGTGCTTGTCGATAATTGAACCATTTGTAAAGGTAAGCTTAACAAAAAGTTTAGCTCTGAGATATTACATAGTGAGTTTATATGCACATTAGATTTCTTACAAGCTAAATAGTTTATTATGTTTGCCCTTGCAGCTAGACTCTTTTTTAGTTGTAAGCAGTGAGTTTTCCAATTATATTTATGATTAAACGTAAGCCCTAGGATACTTAAGCTATTTACATTTTCTATATCTATATGATTAAAGCTAAGCGAAAAGTTTCTACAAGACGTTTTACGACAAATATGTAGGGTTTTGCACCAGAAGAGGTAGACCATATTAAAATGTTTTCAATAACTTTCGAGAGAAGACCCTTGGTTTTTTCTAGATCATTTTGTTTACACAGAATGTATATTTCATCTGCGTAAATGACGTGATCTAGTTGAGAAAATTTAGCTATGATTCTGCTAACCTCATCGAAAGCTATTAAGAATAATACCACTGATAGTGGAGATCCTTGAGGGATCCCATTGTATAAGGGGTAGGAGGTCGAAAAACAATTGTTTGTCCTTACACAAATTCTAAATATTTTAGGGCCAACGCCCCATGAATTGAGTTTGTCTAAGACTAGGTGTATACCTATTCTGTCAAATGCCTTGTCGAAATTCAAAGAGAGAATGGTTACATGGTTGCGAGTCGATAAGGCTTTAGAAATGTAGAAATCAAGGTGGAGTAGAGCATCAACACAGCCTTTGTTTGGTTTGAAAGCAACTTGATTTGGGCTAACGAGCTTTTGGGATTCTATAAACCAGAGCAATCTTTTTGCGACTATTTTCTCCAGCACCTTTGACGTGCAAGGGATGAGCGATATTGGTCGATAACCATTAACATCGATTAAGAGATTATTTCAAATTCCTCATTGCAACATGTTTGGACGTAATGAGATTCTCTTACTTAAACTTAAACATTACTTCAACTTTAATGAAAGTGCGTTAAAACTGATAAGAAGTTATTTAGCTCTCATGCTGTTTCATCCAATGGTAAGATGTCGGACTTTCTGGAATCCAAGGCTGGGGTACCACAGGGATCTATTATGGGGCCGTTACTTTTCTCTCTGTTTAACAACGAACTACCCTCAATCCTACATAGCTGTATAGTACAGTTGTACGCCGATGACGTTCAATTGCACCCCAGCTACCCCTCGGACTGATAGAAGATGCGACTTTGCGTATAAATGAGGATTTAAGATTAGAGGTTCGTTGGGTCCAAACAAACATTCTTAAACTCAATTGTGACAAAATCCAAACTACCATTATACGCCGTACCAGCTTAGATGTATCCTGTTTTCCCCTTATCGAAGTAGATAGTGTCCACCTTGTATATGCTGAGCGGGTAAACAACTTAGGGCTAAACTTTAATCGAAATCTAACCTGGAACGATCAAGAGGCTACTACTGTGGGCAAGGTATACGGTGGTCTAAACACATTGTACCAATCTGGCTACTGTCTTCCAACGGTGAAAGCGACACTGGTGAAGACCTTGGTTTTGCCAATGTTGCTATATGCACAATCTTGTGATCTGAGCAGCCTTAGTTCACGAAAATTAAGGGTTGTATTCAACAGCGCTGTGAGATTTGTGTACAATGTTCGCCGCCATGATCATATTTCTGGATATGTTAAAGATTTTCTTGGCATGGAATTCCAAGAGTATTTGGATTTCAACGTTTTAGTCTTTCTTTTCAAACTCAAACAAAATAAAATTCCGGAGTACCTTTACCATAGAATTCAATATGCATCTTCCGAAAGAAGTCGGGTCTTTATTTTGCCAACCATCAGGTATAGCACTACCGAAAAACAATTTTTTGTATATGCTGTGCGACTATGGAACTCACTTCCAGACGATTTACGGAGATACCAGGGAATCGGTGACTTCAGGAGAGGGCTCAAGCAGCGTCTGAGTACATCTTCTTCTTATGGTTCCTCTCCGCTCCGGAGGTTGGAAATCATCGATGCAAGTGCTGACATTTCTAAACAATTCTACCGTTGAAAGATTGAGCCATTTTCTTAAGTTTGATAACCATGTCACTCTCGGTCCTCCGACACTCCTGCTCCTTTCGATCCTCCCTTGTAAAATTAGTTGGAGTAGCTGGTATTTGTTGTTTCTCATAATGTGTCCTAAGTATTCAAGTTTTCTTTTCTTGATTGTGAGCATTATTTCTCTTTTTCGTCCTACTCGTCTTAAGACTTCTATGTTAGTTATTCTGTCAACCCAGGAGATCCGTAAGATTCTTCTGTACACCCACATTTCGAAGGCTTCTATTTTTCTTATCGCTGCTCTTTTTAGTGTCCATGTTTCTGCTCCATATAATAAAACCGACCAGATGTAGCATTTGACAAATCTTATTTTCAGGTTAAGATTTATTTCTCTACCTGTCAATATTTTCTTCACTTTGTAGAATGCTGCTCTAGCTTGTTCAATTCTGCACTGAATTTCTTTGTCGGGGTTTGCATTGCTGTTTATTATTGTTCCCAAGTATTTGATGGTGTTCACCCTTTGTAAAGGGTGGTTAAGTTTTAAGGGCCGATGTTGATTTTGAATAAAACACAAATTATTTAGGAAATTACTGTCATTTCTTTTTATTATGATAATATTGGTATGATTCAATTATGTGTGGAACAAAATATCGGCCAAATGGCCGCCGCGACCTCGGCGGCACACCTCCATCCGATGGTCCAAATTTTCGATGACGCTGAGGCATAATTGAGGTTCTATGCCGTTAATGTGCCGAATTATCTCACCCTTTAGCTCTTGAATTGTTGCTGGCTTATCGACGTACACCTTTTCTTTCAAATAACCCCAAAGAAAGCAGTCCAACGGTGTCAAATCACATGATCTTGGCGGCCAATTGACATCGCCACCACGTGAGATTACACGGCCATTGAATTTGTCGCGCAAAAGAGCCATTGTTTCGTTAGCTGTGTGGCAAGTGGCACCATCCTGTTGAAACCATATATCGTCCACATCCATATCTTCCAATTCGGGCCATAAAAAGTTCGTTATCATCTCACGATAGCGAACACCATTCACAGTAACTGCCTGACCGGCCTCATTTTGGAAAAAATACGGCCCGATGATGCCGCCAGCCCATAAACCGCACCAAACAGTCACTCTTTGTGGGTGCATTGGTTTTTCGACAATCACTCTTGGATTATCATTCGCCCAAAATGCGGCAATTATGCTTATTGACGAATCCACTGAGGTGAAAATGTGCCTCATCACCGAAGATGATTTTCTTCGAAAATTGATCATCCGCTGTTGCCATTTCTTGCCACCATTGTGACCATTGACGACGCTTGAAATGGTCAAGAGGCTTTAGTTCTTGAGTCAATTGCACCTTGTAAGTGCGTAAATGCAAGTCTTTATGCAGAATGTTCATCAACGACGAGCGTGAGAGGTGCAATTGTTCGGCACGACGACGAGTTGAGGTGGACGGCTCTTCAGCCACACTATCGCGAACAGCAGCAATATTTTCTGCAGTACGAGCTGTACGAGCATGCACTGGTGTTTTCACATCTCCTACAGACCCGGTTTGCACAAATTTTTGCACGATTTTTCTGATTGTACGCACATTTGGACGATTAAATTGACCGAAAGAATCACGAAATGCACGATATGCATTTTGATTTGAACGCCCATTTTCATAATAAGCCTGAATAACTTTAACGCGTTGCTCGATTGTGTATCTTTCCATGGTTCAAATTGAGTTAGTCTGAAATTGAGAAATGTCAAATGAAATGCAGAAAAACACTTGACGTTTAGGTGTGGTTCACATTCAACATCGGCCCTTAAAATTTAACCACCCTTTACTTCAACATTGTTTATTTTTAATTCATAATTTTGTATTTCTTGCCTTTTATCAATTACTATGAATTTTGTTTTACCTGCATTTATTTTCAACCCGTACTTGTTACTTTCTACGCTAAGTTTGTTCATAATAGTGTTTAATTCATTTATGCTACTTGCCATTATAACCGCGTCATCCGCGTATTTAATGTTGTTGAGTAAGACTCCATTGACTTTAATTCCTCCATCTGGGCTTACAGCTAGGTTTTTGAATATTTCTTCTGAATACATGTTAAAGAGAAGTGGTGATAATATGCAGCCTTGTCTGACTCCTCTGAGAATCTCTATCTCTTCCGATTCTTTGTTCTCTATTGTTATTTTTGCTTTTTGGCTCCAGTAGAGATTCTCAATTTGGCTCTTAAAATTTCCATCATTTTATTATGTTGCACTTTATCGAATGCCTTTTCATAATTGACGAAACATACAAAGACTTTTTTGTTCATTTCTAAACTTCGTTGGATTATAACATTAAACGCAAACAATGCCTCGCGTGTTCCAAATCCATTCCAAAATCCGAATTGAGAGTCGCTTATGCCTTCTTCGAGCTTATTGTAAATCCTACTGTGAATTATCTTCAAGAAGATCTTCAATGTATGACTCATCAAACTTATTGTCCTGTAGTCAGCACAGTTTGTTGCTGAGTACATGAGAATCAATGATATACGTTGTCGTTTTTGTAAGGGAGTAAGCTAACATTAATTAAATGAAATTTGTATGTTTGTCTGTCCGCCAGTCATATGCAGCCAAGACTACAGTCTAAACGGCTGAACGATTTTCTTGAAATTTCATATCTGGGATCTGGTTCAGTTTTATTCTAACCCCAAAATTAACAGTACTTTACTAATGACCGGTTTAGGAATGAATCGTTTTCGCTCGTATCATTTTGATCAAATTTGATATTTGAGTTACGGTGAATATATGCCAACAGATGGCGTACTAAAAAAAAAAAATCATTTTAACGACTTTGTTTAAAATTTATATCTGAGTTTTTGGAGATAAAGAACATATACAGAGGTGCAATTACGTACTAACCAGTCGTGCACTTTATTTATTTATGGCTTAATTTAATATGTGGATCTAATTCATTGTTGACCTGCGCATCGGCTTCGTATGTGGCGTACATATGTATTAGGCGGGAACGCTATATATAAGATGTCACAAAAGTCTACATACGAAGCCAAATTACTCGATTATTCTATTGAAATGAGGAAAACTGAAAATTTTTCTTGTGCACGGTATCTTATATTCGTGAAGACCAATAAATAATAACATTCGCTTACGCACCCTTGAAAGAAAACGTAAACAAGCACACAAGAAATGTCACAAAAGTCTATATACGATCGTAAAACCGATCGAAAATACCGTTAGTGCAGGTGAATGGAAACATCTATAGGATTACACGTAGTTGAGTTGTGAACAAGAATGGTAAGAGAGAATAAAATTTAATTTATTTTTATTTGTTGAAGTACTTTTTGAAGATAAAATGACTGGCAGAAAAGAAATCACAACCGAAGCGCGAAAAATCGTCATAAAACTTAGGAACGAGAGCGAGTCGATGGCGAAAATTGGCAAGACTCCAAATTTTCAGAAGGCTACATACAGTTCACACTGTCATAAAAAATTATAATGGCACTGGAAATTATGATAGTAAGCCAAGAAGCGGACGACCGAAGAAGGTTGACAATAGGATCAGAAGGAATATATATAATATATGCGGAAAGTTGCGGAGAATCCAAAACAAAGCGCCACAAAACTTGCGGCTGAGCTGCAATCATTCGAAAATTTAACTGTGCATCCAGAAACTATCAGTCGTGTACATGTAGCGAGGTAAAAATCGTTGAGGAAAAGGTTGGAATACGACAAAAAGTATGAAAAAGTGCACATTGACGATCCTACATTCTGGGAACGAGTCATTTTTACAGACGAGTCCAAATTCAATGTTTTTGGGCGAGATGGATTTTTTTTTTTTTTTTTTTTTTTTTTTATAATTTCCGCGCCAAATGGGATATGAATAACATTAAATTATTTCAGGGCACGGGCGTTTGTAGAAATTGAGAGAGAGAGAGAAAGAAAGATTGGTGTAGTGAATTTGAAACTTAGGTGGTATTAAGTTTCAGTAAACTCCAAGGGTGGTGTCCAGATAACTGGGGAGCTTGTTTGTTTTGCTTTTTGTCATTGCTCATGATTCACAGTATTTTTTTCCCTCCACCTGATGTCATCATCACGATCAAGTTGCATTTAAGCCATATGACCACCCTACTGCCAGTGTTATGCCTTCACAGTAGAGTTGACTAAGCTTTCGCAATTGATCGACTTTTTTATTTATTTCAGACGAAATAAGTAGATGATTGTTGAGATCAGGATTTGAACCGTGAACCAAGAGCGTGACAAGCGCTGATGTTACCACTACACCACGGCCACCCCTGGATGGACAAAAGTATAGCGAAACCTGAAAAACATTTGCCCTACTGTTAAGCACGGAGGAGTACCTGTTACGGTATACGGATGCATGGCGGCGAATGGAGTTGGAGTTGCATTTGATTGACGGTTGACGGAATAATGGATCGGCACAAATACCTAAATCTTTTGAAAAACAATATTCTCAAGAGCACGCAAAACCTATACCCCGAATCATATTTCGTTATTATTACAACGACCCGAAGCATAACTCGCTTCTCGTCAAAGAGTGGTTGCTTTACCACGTTCGGTCGAAGCTTGAACATCCATCCTCCACAATTGCCCGACCTTAATGCTATTGAGCATTTATGATCACATCTTAAGCAAAAAAAACTCAGAGAAAGGACTATTACATCAGTTACAATGCTTAAAAGTGTCTTGGCTGAAGAATGAGGCAAATTATCACCCGAAGTAACCCGAAAACTGACCCTTTCTATGCCCTGACGATTAGGACAGGTAATCAAAGGAAACGGTGGTCCAACACGCTACTGTTAGCTACAATTTCAGTTTTCATAAATATCGTATGTGGACTTTTGTGAACACAAAAAACATACTCTAATGCCTTTTTCTATTTCAGGATTCCAGTTTTGCATAAGTTAGTGGTTGTGAGTCCCTCGAGCCGAAAACCGCAAATTGGCCATCAGAGAACTGGCAGCGGACTTGGACATTGCTTATGGATCCGTTCAAGACATTTTGGTTAAAGATTTGGGTTTCAGAAGTGTCACTGCAAAGATGGTGCCACAAACGCATAATTACTGGAGACGAGACGTGGGTTTATGAGTACGAAACGAAATCCAGTCATCAGGCGAGTGAATGGCGTACACCGAATGAGCCAAGACCGAAAAATCCACGTCCATTTCAGTCGAAAAAGAAGGCGATGCTCACAGTTTTCATGGCCACAAGATCTGACAGTCAACAAGGTTTATTATTTGGGCGTTATGAGACGCTTGCTTGATGCAATTCGTCAAAAAGGACCGGATTTGTGGGCAAACAACTCATGGGTTTTGCACCACGATAACGCACCGTCGCACGCGAGTTTTTGACCAAGAACAGTACGAATACCATCCAACAGCCGCCGAATTCACCAGATTTGGCTCCCTGTGATTTCTTCCTATTCGATCGACTCAAGAAACCGTTACGGGGAACTCGTTTTAGTAGCCGAGAGGAAATAATAGAAAAATCGAAGACAGCTCCTAATGGCTATACCAAAATCTGATTATAAAAAATATTTCGAGGATTGGATCAAGCGCTGGCATAAATGCGAATGAAGGGGACAATATCGATTATCCAGATGTATTTTCAATTTTCTAAATAAATTCCTGAAACTTTTTGAACTAGCATACAGCTTTTACAACCGCGCTCATACGGGCAACGCACGTCTTCTAATTGCGACGATTCAACGAATCGATTTATACTAGTAGCACGGTACACAAGTATTTTTGATATCCCGAGCGGTTTTAGTAATTCAGAAATTTGGTTAACATTTTGTCCGCACTTATGCAACGCGATTTTCTTTTATACCCCACTCCATGATAACCAATCAGTACCTGAAACCAAACTGGGTGATATTTATTCTTTTGTAGTGCTCTGAAAACAAAGTTAACGATACTATTCCTTTGCACTGGAAGTTTTGTAACAGAATTCATGGGAGGACTAAGTATGGACGAAGAAGAGGAGAAACCTATTCTTCACCTTCTTTATACCTGACCAGGTCACGCTCAAAGAAGCAAACTTCACTTGGGAGCCTTCTGCTTCACCGAACTAAGCTATCTAATAAATGCAGACAATAGAAGCCCCCGACTCCGCATCAGAAGCTCCAATTGGTTCAATGAGTAGGCAAGAGAAATTGTTGGGCATAATATTGGACAAAAAACTGACCTGGAAGAAGGAGTTACCAAAGCCAAGAGATGCGTAATAAAACCTATCATCTTCTACGGTGTAGTTGTATGGTGGCCAGTGATGACCAAAAAGTATGCAAGTCACTTGCTAACAAAGGTGCAACGTATGGTCTGCTTGGGTATTACAGGAGCACAATCCTCAACACCAACCACGGCCATGGAGCGATCCTAAACATTCTACCAGTGCACCTCGAAGCGAAGAAGATTGCCAGCATTTCAGCCTCACGGCTAATACAAGACATCGAAAAATAACCGAAATGATAAGAGTAATGACACCACTCATCGATTGCCCCAGTGAAGTTGTTGAAAATCGTATACGTTCTCCAACAACTTCGAAACAATTTTCCCCGCAAGAGAATTTTGGACGTATGAAAGAACGACAAGAAACTCCAATGGGGTATAGGTATATACAGACGGTCCTAACATTTTAGGGGAATCAGGGGCTGGCATCTTTAGTGCTAACCCACGGATTGAACGTGCTATTCACCTAGAGCCATTTGTACCGGTGTTCCAAGCAGTAGTATTTGCAATTATGAAAGCAACTGAAATACTCGCAGAAGATACCAACGAAGAGAGACAAATCGACATCTGCTCGGACAGCAAAGCAACAATTAGCGCGATCACAAATCCCATGTCGAAATCACGACTAGTAAGGGAGTACAAAACTAAATTGAACTTACTTGCCAGACGCAATAGAGTCCGCCTTATATGGGTACCGTGGCCATGAAGGTGTACTGGGTAACGAAAAGGAAGACGAACTGGTAAGGAAAGGAGCGGGCAACACAGAACTGAATCCGGATAATACAATAGGGGTCCCTCTGACAACTATTAAAACAATAATCAATGAGAAGATACCACAGGAGTTCAATAACTACCAGATGGAACTAGACACGTGCAAAGTGGCTAGATCTGTGTAAAAGAGCTCTAAACTCACATCAATCTCAACAAACATTTGTTTAGACTCGGGATAGCTGAACAATCTGTACCAACTGTGAGGAGGAGGAGGAAGATATAGAACACTTCCTCTGTCACAGCCCTTCTACAGCGAGGTTAAGACTGAAAATTCTGGGATCTCCAAGGATTCCGGATATTACACACACCTTAGTAAGAAAGGAATCGGGAATATATTGATGTTCGCCAGACGAACAGTACGGTTCCCCGATACGATATAGTTTACCATTGATACTCCCCATGATACCAATACCTAAATATCCTCTCAACACATAATTCCCAGAGCATAGCACTATACCTTACAGTTCCATAGACGAGGGGAACACATCGGGCCCAATGGAAGCCTAAGTGAAGAGCACAAGCTCACCCTCTTAAACCAACCAAGAGAAATTGTTCCCCCAAGATCCACGTGGTATCACAATAGACCTATCATTGGTCTAAGTGTGTCGGCCTCTTAAATGGCAGCCAGTTCAACCTAACCGATCCGAGTATAGAAAGTAGGTGCCCAGACTGCAGAAACGGCTTTTCGATTGTCCGGCCAAATTCACACCCGAATCCACTCTTGAAGCATCCCATCGCATACGCCCAGAGGGTATACACCAATCCTGCAACCATTCAAGTGCATGAGCGCGTGTAGCGCTGCTACAAGTCATTAATTGCTCATATATTTTGCAAACGCTTTCGAAATCTTATAAGAAATTGCTCTTAATGTGAAAGCATCTCATTTACTAAATAAATATCTACTCAGGTAGGTACACTGTTCATGTGAAGGTTAAATAATATTAAAATACATTTCCGCGTACGTTTGCTCTACTGCATGGTAAACACGTGTTTTCGCACACTCAATGCGAAGAAAATGTTTGGCGAAACATCGAAAAACTTTTTTTTGCTTTCTTTGTGCATACGCAGATGTTCGATGTATGTATGTATCCACCCAAGTCTGGATTAGGCAATACATTCGCAAATGTGAGCAATCTTGTAAGAATTTCAATGTGGCGGGGGGGTTTAATCAGTTCACCCCACTTCACCCAAGTATATTTTTAGATTACACGAAGTAGGTACTCCCACAACAGTGTATTGGGTAGATGGCCACAACTAGATAAGTATCAACGTAGAAATTCCTAGCACTCATATGTTACGAGTGCTTTTCGGCAAGTACCCACGTTTACAAATATTGAACAAATACACATGGTTTGCACACGGCTGTTACGTGCAATTGATTTGGATGACGTAAAAAAGGGGGATTGTTCTACAAGCAATTCAAAACATACAAATTAGCGACTAGTTACTGGAGCCAAGCACACGACAAACTTAAGGAACAGCTGATGTAATAATCGTTTTATTTTCTACATATGTATGTACCTCGCATTACGCGCAGAGGTGAAATACCAGATGCATTTTCTTTTCTGATGTAAATAGCAGCATCTTATGGTGTAAACATTCCATTTCACCACAAATTAACACCAAAGACAATCGCTCTACTCTAATCGCTCGGCTGCCTAATTGCCCGTGTCGAATTTAATCACTCTCCGCTCTATTGAATGTTTTTATATATTTTTATGACCATAGACAGGTACCTAGCATGCAGGCATTAAATTTGCATCGATATCCGCTGCGTAGTATTCCCTACTTTCATTCATAAATCTATTTACCTACTCGTAGACATTTTCCCAGGAACCATACTCGTCGTCGATTATCTCATTTGGAAGACGTAATATATGTAGTTTTATTCATTCGCCGACTCTATTGGCCCAGGACGACGGGACTTTGAAATTGCGCATACACCGGGACAAATATTTCTTATAAGGAAAAACTCCAAATGCGGGACATATCCCAATAAGCATTCAAACCGATTTAAAGTGCAAGAAAGTAATTTCGAAATGATTTTCAGCGCAATGCGGTCAAATGTTGGCAATTTCGCTAGTGGGTGGGTGGTTGGTGGTTGATGATCGACGATGATGAGTCGTCATCGTCTACCCGGGACTTCCTAGTCTACACAACTCATTTTTAGAGAGAGGAAAAAAAAAGTACCTTAAATAATTAACGCCAATCAAATATCCAATGTATTTTGCTTAAAAATATTTTCAAATTAGTCTGCGTAGACACTTGAAACACCAGTGGAATAGGTTATGTCGCCCGGATCAAAATATTCACACTTACCTTCGCAAATAATTAGTTATAAGCTGACGCAATTATACAATTGCAATTGTTATGATTTTAGATGATTCTTTAGTAAGTGTCTTGGGATTTTTTGATAGTTTATACAAGTTTTTCACTAGTTTTCCACACAAGAATTAACGAGTTAAACACGTGTCTAGATAACTGCTGCTTTGCTTTCTTCACAATTAGGCAACACAATAACAACATGGCCGGCGAGGTGTGCGAACGAAAATATCTAAATTTTCGAAAATGGGAATTTCGAAAGCGATAAGCCGTTAGCCGTGTTGAGTCGACGAAGTAGCGTTTTATGCGCATCGGTAGTGTAGGTTGTGATCAAGGGTACGCTTACACGATTAGAAAAAAAGATTAGTTTTTTTCGATGTCCCAAGGGGATCTGTGTCAATAGTATTTATGAATCGTTCATAAAAAAGTATTGATGATTGATGATTCAATACTTTGAACGATCAAATCTCAATAACAAAGTTATCGGAAATGGAATGTAACGAAGATGTAATAACAACGGAAAGAGACAAATAATCGTAAGACATAATTTTTTCCTTCTTCCAATTTACCAATATACGATTGTCCCTCTTAAGCTCTATGTAGTTAGTGTATAGTTAACCTTACAAACAAAAATAAAATAATGAAATTCTTAATGGACAATCTTGAAATTGTACTATGTCATGGATTGAACGATTGAAAACCGATTGATTGGAATAATACTAACTGGGTTAGTTGTCATTGAACGATTGAATGATTGATTGGAATGACTGAATCAATTTTGTTATCCTGAGGTAGAATACTATTGAAAGTAATCGGAAGTTGATTCCTTCGCTATCGATAACTATCGATAGATTTCGATGGTTTTTTCAATAAGTTTTATTCAATAGTTTCACTGTGATTGGCATTAATGTAAGCTTACCTTACTTGGAAGAGAGCTCACACAACATGTTTCAGTTTCTTCTACCATGTTCAACGATAAGCGTTAATATTAATGATCAGTTGCAAAGTTGTCTCTTCTTTGGGTAAATCGGCAATCGTACGGACGAAAATAACGAAAATTACGAGAATGTCGATTATAGCAGTCTTTATTCGTTTTTCGAGGCTTTTCTATTATATTAGTGATCAGTTGCAAAGTTGTCTCTTCTTTGGAAAATTACGAGAATGTCGATTGGAGCTGTCTTTATTCGTTTTTGGAGGCTTTTCTACTGGTCTCTGTGCTCTTCGATTACAGGCATCATTTTACTTGTAATATGCTCCTTCATTCCAAGTGAAACAGTTTTTTTTTTTTTAGCAAATTTCCAAATCTCGGAGCACTCAAACTCGATTTTCGGTCCATTGTACTACAAAGTATAAAACCCTTTTTGGTGAAGTTGTTATATAAACTCAGACTTTATTCGTTTCTCTTATATGCTCGGGTGGCTCTTGTTTGCTGTTCCTCGTTCGGGCACGAACCTTCACAGGTCGGGTCACAAGCAAATACAGTACTCACTACACCAAAACAAGAACTGTGATTTAATCCTACCTGTGCGGTTGCTGCCCGGAAAAAGGAAAAGGCTTCGCGTTATATAACACAAACATCTACTGAGGAAAGCCTAAGTCTCTTTAAATAATCTAGAAATTACTGCAACGCCACTTTAAGACCAGGGGGAATCTCTCCCCTTGTTTTGAAGATGTGTTCTTCTACCCTGGTCAAACCTCTGCGAAATCTCTTCCACCTATCGCACTCTATTTAATGTAGAGTAATTCCACTCGATATATCCAAAGTTTTTTACAGAGTGCGGCACGGGACCCTCATAAACACCTTCAAGCCTATAGTGTTAGTAACAGTTTTTCTAAATATATTACGAGTTTTTTAAGTAATCGATGAATACAAGTTATATTAGATGAATGTATTTCCACCAAGTAAGTCGTCTTGTTAACGGAAATTGGTAGTATCCAGTAACTCATTTTCTTATTTATTTGCTTCTATAACTTCGATTGGTGAATACTGTTTTTAACTACAAAAAATGTATTCTGTACCTAAATACCCTCTAATTATTAAAACAAAATCAAAGTACAATAATCAATAAAGATAGAATGCTTTAACAAAATTTCAAAATTCAAATTCATTAACAATGAAAATAACACAATCTCAGAATAAAGTAAAGAACAAGCTGTGTTTTGTTTGTATGTTATATGGATTTACCAGAAAATGTGTGTTTTGAATATCCGGAATAATTACTCAGCTGTGACCTAACTGCAATACAAAAAAAGTTTTGGAATTACTCAGAATAGACAAAAAAAACAGCAAAATTATAAATAAAAAGCAAATAATTGAATTTTTTGGAAATGTGTTTGCCAATTATGACACGTATTGTGTAAAACCAAACAAAACAATACATTAGGGGGTGGTGTGTTTGTTTTGTGTGAATATGACCTTGCAATTTAATTTTCCCAGTGAACTCTTCCGTTGCTTAAATTGTTGTGTACTACACTTTACGAATTTTTTTTTTATCTCCGATTCTACCAATAAATTTCAAATTTATAGCTTATGTGTACCGAAATATCCGGCAAAGGTCGTCCTTACTGTTCTGATTAGTTCATTTTGTGCAGACCATATAAAATAAATGGGTTGCCAAATTTTCAACTTTCAGTTCTCTCTGGTTCTTTGACAGCGGATTTAAGGTAATTATTCAGAACCGCAAAATGCACTTCTTGTCATAGATTCTATCGGACTTCTATTATCATTTGACAAGTCATGGGGTTTTGGTTTTACATCCGAGAAACTGTTGTTTTCATGTTAAAAACAATAACAAACAAACAGTTTCACTCTGAGTTCTATGATTGAAATACATAGAAAACGATCGATTGTCAAAAATAGTCTATGAACTCTTCATAGAGATTTGGGTATGTTCAGTCTACCAGGTTTGCATTTTTGAGTAAAAGTAAAAAATCTACGCTCAACACTACGCTGCATTCTGCTTCGAATTTAAACATTATTCGAAAGTGCTTTTCGATTCGAATTTGATTTGACATTATCTAACCCTTTCAAAACGATTGCAATATGTTGCTAAACTTTTTCCCAACTATCGAATTTTGTCGACTCGCGCTCTAAGTGACCAACGTCAACGTAGATGAAGAGCAGAGTGTGCTGCATATTTACTAAAAATGTTCTTGATTTTCTTTGAATATAGCAATAATTAAAAAAAAAAGAATTAGTTTAAATTGATTGTGCAATTATTCTTAATTACTCTTTTAAGCGATGTGTTAATGTTAGTGATTAACAATTTAATAAAATGGCTAGCAGCTCCTTGGTGGTGAAGGTTAATTTCCATCACCCACTAGAGGTTCTTCAGTACACAAATTTGACATAATGTCAAGTGAACTATGGGTCTTCGCTCCACAGAAAATGAAACACTTTTTTTTTGAGAAAATATCGCTATTAACAAAAGTATAAAGTGTACAGAAACCTAATGAAATTCAAATTTGTGACACCTACCTATATCAATTGACTCCTTTCAAATAAAATGCTTTTCTTTTTTTTATAGAAAAATCTTTCACTTCAAAGAAAAATGAACCAATTAGCAAGCTAAACCTTTAACGAAAGAAATATCCGAAATTCGAGAGACATTGACATTAGGTTTCGAATTACAAAGTGTCGATTTTCCTAAAGAAAATTTAATTGTTACCATATACAAATAGTTGTTCGATTCTCGAATATATGTGGCAAAAGAGTAAGGCCCCAGGTAATATATAATACTACCGCAGCTCCATTTTGAAAAAAAAAAAAATTAAATCCTAGCGCTTGGACTCTGATTCACCCATAAACGCTACCCAAAACTTTACTTTATTTACTGTCAAATTTGACAACTCCGAGAGGATTAATTTCCGAACTCCTACCCAAATGTCACAAAAAAACTAAACTAAACAAATTGTAGTAAATATGGCCGCCCAGACGTATAGTAAATTTGTGAAAAGATTTCGTGCCACCACTTTTGTACAGTAAAATTGAATTTTTTCAAAGAACTACCGATTCCGAGGCACTCCAACAGACGAAATAATGATTTGCCACCAGTGAAAACCATGAAAACACAAACCCCATAGCGAGGAACAGCTTCCGTGTCTATCTCCGTGTGTTTGGCTAAAACATGAATTAACCAATTAGAAAAAAAGGTTTGCAAAATCTATTTCATTATCCTATAATGCTGTTTGTGTAATCTAAATTCTGTGCGATACCAAAAATTGTGTCCAAATGCTGTTCATTCATCGGGCGAGAGAATTATAGATACCCATCGTACGTTGTCTGCGGTGTGCGATAAAAAGAAATCAATAAATTCAAGATTCGCTACTATTACTCTGATCGAAGTTTCAAATTGAGTCGAGTGTTTGCATTACACACTGCTAATAAGTTTAGTCAAGTGATTAAGGTCGATTTAAGCGTGATGTCATCTTTGAACTTCAAAAGCCGAAGGTTTAGTACGCAAAAGATTGATGGAATTTTTCAACAATTATAGTGTAGCACTGCCGCCTGCGGGGAGGTTGGTGTTGGTTGTGCAAAATCTATTTATAAAATAATGATGTGAAAGCAAAATAACAATTTATAATATATAAGTGTATATAAGAAATGCAGTTGAATGCTTTAAGGCTGTGATTTTACAACGGCGGTAGTACTTTTTCACCTTCTCGTGTTCTCTTAAGTAATTCACGGAGACTGATCCTTCGAAACGTGTCTTATCTTCAAGAAAAACATTTCAAATGGCTGTTATAATCAACCATGATTGTGTTGTTCCTTAACTGTCCTGCGCCAAATGACTCGCGTGAGACCCACCCTATTACCCTAGGTCTAGGGTAAGATGATTTACAGGCTTAACATGGCTAATTATGGAATTGTCTTTTAAAAATATTTCCAGTCTATCGCCACTTATTCCGACTGGAAACTTTTTCAACCCTACATTATAAAATTTGTATCTCATGGAGAGGCATCAACGAATGTTAACTAAGAAGCTGCAAAAATTCAAAGATCTATACGCAAACACTATACTATCCAACGCAAATAGTTGTTCTCTGGTGGAGTAAGGACCTTCAGATCTTACGACATACCAAGCAGAAAAAAGTTCAAAAAATATCTTATTGCATACCGAAAAGCTAATGCTCTTTCTCAAAGCAGCCAAGCCAAAACAACTTTTGAATAATTTTCCTCAAATATAAACCCAAAAGCCATGGGCTTAGTGTATACTGCGAGATCACTGAGCGGAAGATTCAAGGTTCAGATCCCAGAAAACACCAAAAACAAGGTTTCTGTGAAAGTAAAATTGTCATGAAAAGCTTCTATCAATCGATAAAATTGCCCTTCAGAAACGGCATAAAACTGTATCACCCAACCATTCGTGCGCCACACAGCATCAGTGGCTGCAAGAAACTAGGCCTGGCCCAGGGCCTGCATTGTTGGTGCCATAATATTTATTTAAACCCGAAAGCAACATTAAAAAAGTTATGGGCAGATGTAAAATCACTTACAGGTAACTACGTTTCCCATTCGATTAATGTTATCAACAAGGATGGCCGTGGTGTAGTGGTAACATCATCGCTTGTCACGCTGTTGATTCACGATTCGAATCCTGATGTCAAGAATCATCTATTTATTTCGCATGAAATAAATAAAAAAAAGTCGATCAATTGCGAAAGCTAAGTCAACTCTACTGTGAAGGCATAACACTGGCAGTAGGGTGGTCATATGGCTAAAATGCAACTTGATCGTGATGATGACATCAGGAGGACGGAAAAAATACAGTGAATCATGAGCAATGACAAAAAAAGCAAAACAAATAAGCTCCCCAGTTATCTGGACGCTACCCTTGGAGTTTACAGAAGCTTAATACCATTTAAGTTTCAAACCACTACACCAATCTCTCTTTCTCTCTGTCTCTTCCTCTTTCCACAAAAACGCACGTGTTCTAAAAATTAGTATAAAGGTATTCATATCCCCTTTAACACGTGCAATTATAAAAAAAAAAAAACTCACATACAGTACCAGACTCCTTTTAAATTGCGGAACACTTCGCTAAGACCTGGTCCGATCACTCAGCTGAATTCATTCAATCCATATCGTTGGCAACCAGGCTGTAATCTCCAAGTGATATTGACCCATCTACTAGTTTAGTTGAGCCCCCCATTACCAAGGTTGACTTTGAAAACGAACTTAGGTCATGCAATGGGAAAACACCTGGATATGACAGGATCTCGTACATAATGCTTAAAAATATCCCAAGACTTTGGTACACCATTGATATTTTATCGCGTCTGATCTGGCCTCAATTTATAAGGCATTCATCCGCGCAAAGTTGGAATATAACGCCCATATCTGGTCTGGTGCACTCAAGACCGTTTTGCATATACTAGACAGGGTAAAGAATCGCGCGTTAAAACTTATAGATAGATACATTGTGAACTCCATTCATTCGCTTGAACATCATCGAAATGTCTCATGTCTCTCCCTATTTTATCGCTTTTTTATAAAAAATATTCCAGCGAAATAGCCAGTCAGTAGAGATGCCAACAAAGTTATCGCCTGGAAAAGAACACATTGCTAACCATCCACAATTTACAGGACTATCTGCTTTTCCAAAAATATAGGTGTACCATTAAAAAAATTCACCGATGGCTCGAAGTCAGAATGTGCTACAGCATTTGCTGTTGCTGTTTCGAATTGTTTACTCAGTTGCGCGATCATGACGGCCGCAATCTGTGCTTAAATCGCGATACACAGATATTACAGAACTGTTATTTTTGTAGTAAGATGTAACAATTTTAATGCATCGGTGGTTAAACGATTGATATTTTAAAATGGCAAGGCAAGAACTAACTACCAGTCACTGTGGATGAACAAATGAATTTGACAGATACCATTCTAGGATATTAAATCCTAGCCTCGAAATTTTTTTTTTTTTTTAAAGGAAATTTCCAGATACCGGAGCACTCAGACTCACACGAAGTCCATTGTACTACCAAACAAAATCCTTTTGGTGTAGTGGTTGGAGAAACTTGGATTTTATTCTCGGGTGGCTGTGGTTGCTGTTTCTCGTCCGGACTTGAACTTGCACAGTTCAAGGTCACAAGCGAACACACTAACCACTACACCATGGCCACTTCTTTAACAGTAGCTTTGTTTGTACCTTTGTCGACTGCAAATATTGCGGTGCCATCTGACGTTGTTGTCTAATGGTACATCCCTTATGTACAATTAATACAGAGTTGGCCCGAGAACACTGTCTTGTGGGACACCTGCCGTTATTTCCTTCAATTCTGAGTACTCTTCAAGCACCGTGCCGTACTCGAAAAAATCTGCCTGACTGTTCCTATGCAGTTTGAACTCCGAGCCTTTATGCCACACCTTGTTATGTCGGGGAATAATGCAGAGCATACCTGTTTACCTTTGAATACTTTCTCTATCACGTGATCTGTTGTCGAATGCTTATTCCTAAACCCAAATTGATGGTTATTATTATTATATATTTATTATGACAAGCTTACACATTATGATACAATATCTTATAAGATAGTGATAAGCTAAGAAAAGAAAATTATAAATATTATAAATGAGAGCTACACAATAAGCTAATGAAATTCAATGAAACAAAATAGAAAAATTAAACTAAAAATACAATAAGCGGACATAAAACGTAGCTGAAACACATTTCATCCATTTTGAGAAAGATATATTTTAAGTTCTCTTTTAAATCTTGTTATGTTGTCTACTCTTCTAAAATACACGCGGTAACGAATTCCACAAACAGGTACCAAAAACGAAAAACTGACGCTCAGATGTGAGGGATGAATACCTTGGATGAATGAATAAACTAATATTTATTGTAGAGATAAGTTGGTTGATGTAGTAACAGAATGTCGGAGAGTAGAGACTGTCAAACGACATATTAAATAACGCCAAGAAAAATTTGACACCCGGTCATATCTATGCAGTCCGAGAACATACCTAGTTGTGCTGTTAAACGCTACTTGAAGCCTTCTTTTACTGGCGTAATTACAGCAATAGAAAATTTCGCAGCCATATGGAAGGATAGCTATAACCAGCGTTTTTGCCAGCATGAGGCGCGTTTTTATGGGAGTGTAAGTTTGAGTAACCCACAGACCAATGTACGATGTTGTCAAGGTCCTCATTAACACAGTTGACACAGTGCTCAATCATACCAAGTGGACAACTCATGTATATCTGAACGTCATCGGCATACATGTGAAAAGAGCAGTATTTAGTGACCGAAGAGAAGTCATTCACACATAGCAAAAATTGCAGTGGACCAAAAATTGACCCTTGTGGCACACCAGAAATTGTTAGAAGATAATCTGACAGGGTATTATTTATTTCAACCGCCTGCGAGGAAAAGAGTAACTTAACTGGACAAGGCAAAAAGTTATAATGCCGATGAAGTTTAGTACTCAATTTAGAGTGATCCACAGTGTCAAACGCCTTAGAAAAATTGAGGGGAACTATAAATGTCACTTTATGTACCTTCGACCTGGGCTTGTCGTAGATCCTCAGTGACACCAATTAAGGTCGTACTACAACTGTGTTTCTTTCGAAATCCAGATTGTTTGGATGTTAGCAGTTTCATAGTATTAAGATACATACTCATTTGCTTTTGGAGAATCTTCTCAAAAACTTTCGATCAAAATGAAATCATCACTTTTTCAGCTTTTAGGAATCGGTAGGATTTTGGCTAAATTCCACTGTGAGGGGTATGAACCTGTTATCAAAATAGTATTAAAAATATACGTAATGCAACATCGACTTTAAAAATATAGGATTTATCCCATTAAGTCCAACGGCATTCGATTTAATTGATTGCAAGCTTTCTACAACATTAGCACAATCTACGGTCCTAAAACCAAAGCTGGAATCAGGTGTTATGGGCGACTGACTTACAGGATGATTAGGGAAGCCTCTGCATTATTTAATATTAGAGGTATCGGCAAAGATGTAAATTTCTGATTGAGTGAATGGGGTCAATGTCGTCGGTAGGGTTAAATTTTGCCTTTCCAATGTCAATGTTATGCAAATTTGTTCACAATTGCCGTCCGCTCAAAGAAGGACTTAACCGAATGGAAAAAAAATTAAATTTTGTTCTGCGAATCTCCATAACAACTTTGTTGTGGAGGGAGCAGTACATCCGTTGAAGCTTCTCTAAACGAAATTTATTCCAACGGTTGTAAGCTTGATCACGTTGACATGTTAATGAGCGAATTTGAGGGGTGAACCAAGAATGATTACTTGGTTGGCGGGTTTTTGTTTTAATAGGAACATGATTTTTAAAAAGATTTACTACATTATCATTTAGAAATTTAACTTGTTCCGTGGATTATAATATGTGGTGGATAGTTTCCCAGTTTATATTTCTTTTATCTGCTTCTAATAAAGAATAATCAACACTCGAAAAGTCCCTATACCGAATTGTTTTAACAGCTGAAGTAACATTAAAATTAAACGTAAGATAGATCAGATCGTGCCTAGAAAACGCAGAAGCAGCGAGTTGTTCACAAAGGGCCACTTTGTCCATGTCACTCAGCCAAAAAAGGTCGTTTGATAGATGGAATAATGAGTAGGGGTTGTGACGTTGACTGGTCGTAAATAAAATGTACTCATACTATCAACAAGGGGATTATCATCTAAGACATTACAATTAAAATCCCCGCACAATATGATACATTCATGCTATTATGTATGGAATAGCACATCATTTAAGTGGCCGCCTCGGCTTCGCTGGCAGTGCTTCAAGCGGTCGGTCCAATTTTTGATGACTCGGTCCAATATGTGCGGCGTTATTCCGGCGAGCTCGTCTAAAGTGGTTGGCTTGTTAGCGTAGACTAAAACTTGACGTAGCCCCAGAGAAAATAATCGAGGGGTGTCAAGACACATGATCGCGGCGGCCAATTGATGAACTCTCGCCGTGAGATGACCCAGTCGCCAAATTTCTCCTTCACCACTTCGAGCGTTGCGTCGCTTGTATGGCATGTAGCGCCTCTTGTTGGAACCACAGCTCAGATATATCGATGCTGTCGAGCTCTGGCCACAGAAAGTCGGTTAACATCACTCTTTACCGAGGACCATTGACGGTAACGGTGTCTCCTTCCTCATTTCGAAAGAAATAAGGTCCGATGATGCCGCCGTGCCATAAATCGCACCAAACAGTCAATCTTTGTGGATGCATTGATGCTTGGTCAAACACTTGTGGATTGTTTTCGCTCCAATAACGGCAATTTTGCTTGTTGACATAGCCGCTGAGCCAAAAATTGACCTCTTCCGAGAAGATGATTTTTTGGCCAAAATCCGGATCTCCGGCCAACATTTCCAGCGCCCAATTAGCGAACTCACGGCGTTGCCTATGCTTGTCCGGCTTCAATTATTGCGTCAGCACAATCTTATACGGATGCAGGCCCAAATTCAACCGCAAAATAAGCCTGCTTGACTCTGGCGTTGCCCAATTCAGCTGATCGGCGCCGAATCAAATCATGATAAAATGGCAAACCTTACTGAATATTTTGTTATCTGGTCACCCTTTATAACTCGTTAGTGTAATTTCCTCCAATAAAATTGGGAAAGGAGACATGTTTATGATTCGCGAAGAGTCGTCATTCAATAATGAGTAGTTTTTCAAAAATGTTGATAATATCGGGAATAACGATATTCGCCTACAGGAAGTAACTTCTGTAAATGACTTACCTTGTTTCGGTACGACTACTTCAGCGATCTTCCAGTGATGAGGTACATGTTTTAATTTAAAACATGCATCAATTAGAAGCTTAAGTTTTATTGTGGCTACATCCGGTAGTTCTTTCAAAAATTGCGCTGTAATAAGATCGTAACCTGACGCTTTTTTTATTCGATATTTTAAGTCTTATTAGAGTTTTTTTTTATCATACTTGATTCATGTATATAATTACGATAGAATATTATATAACTTTCAGACTGTAACATAACCAAAAAAAAATAAAAAACGGAAGGAAATGGAACCGCAAATTACAAAAGCTAAGGACCCAAATTGCCATGAATCTTTAGTTCCATCCGTCATTCTGAATCCAACGGCGGCTATGATCAACCTCTGCAACAGTGATAGCTTTGGAATGATTGCGCCAAGTCATGAGCTAATTAGCGCCAATAGTATCGAATTGAACGCTGCCACCTCACTTAGTGATGACTCAGGAGTTCCGCTTACCACCAACAGTTCAATATCAAGTGGAGATTCGTATCGCTTGGGCATTTGTAAATTTGAAATGGAGGCAAGAAAACTTTCTATAAATAGTTTTATGTTCCAGTTGTTAATTTCTTTATGGATTTAGCTGGCGGAAAGCGATGGAGAAGTTTCACAATTCGATTCGCTTGATAACTGTTCCGAAGGAGGTATGAGCGCTGAGAATTTCAATACTTTGAAAAAAGGTCCACTCGCCCCTATAGACCCGCCACCAGAGTTTCAAGTAAGGAATTACATGAAAATTTATTTTTTGTTCAAAAAAATAAATAAATTTCCTCTTTTTTTTAGGACTCCCCTCATACGACACTCACAAGATCTCTTTCGAAAAACGTATTAACCAATATTCCCCGGTGGTCGTCGCAATCGTCACTTCAAGTCAAAGACATGACGGAGAAGATCACGCCAAATATTATTATAGAACTTAACCCAACCATTGCAAACGTCGATAGCGCACTAAAAGATTCATACTCTAAGCAACATATCTACTCAAGTGATTCTATTTTGAATACAAGCCACATTGATAATATATACGATGAACCAAACGATATTTTAAGCTCATCCGTCGGCAATAGCATTGATGTCGTGGACCAACAAAAGGTGACATTGTGTCCACACTTTCAAGATCATACGCGATACTTTAGAGCTATACCGTCGGAGCAAGACGTCGCAACGCACACGCAACAAATGCAATTGCAGAAATTTAATTTAGCCGGTCTGTCGGATATTCACGATTACGATCTGTACTACGGTCTCAAGCGTAGTGCATATCAAAACGACAGTAGCTTACAACGAAGACTTTTGTACAGTCCCTTGCATCATCATCATTATCAGCATCAGTATCATTATCATTCCGGTGGCAGTGGCAATCGGCCAAACTCACGGAACTCATTAAACAGTCGACTGTCGAGCTCTCACAATTCACTCAGTGTGTCGAATGCAAACAAGGCAGACGACTCGATATTCATAACCCAAGCAATGTCCCACGATGCTCTGTTAACTCGTGAGATATCGGATTTCTACAATGTGCCAATTGATTCTGATATATATGCGTTTCCCATTGATATGATTAAGCCCGATACCAAAGATACCATAATAAGTAAGTATAAGGACACCATGAAGTCGAACCAAAAGAATCGCTTGAAATACTCGCGGAATAATAAGCGACGAAAACGAAACAACAACAATAACATCAACAATTTGAATAACAATAATACAAGCACCGATGACAACATATCTGGAATTGATAAGCTCGAAATTGACAAAAGCAAGACTAAAGCAAATAAAGCCGAAGATAAGCGGCATAGTGTTCCAGAGAATCCAATCGAACCGCTTCACATGACTCTCGATGAAGTAAAGCAATTCTATCACACCTTGTATTCGGATGCAAAAGATATACCGTTGAAGAGTAACTCTAGCTTGGCGCATAAATCATCGGCCACGAGTAAAACGCCAACCCATACCATTACAATGAATCGATCCTCCAATGGTACATTTGGTGCAATAATAACACCTCGTCCCAAACAATCAACATTGAAACAGCTGTCAATTAATCACTCAAAGAGCATTTCAAATTCTGCCAGTATTAAGAATACCAAATTAGTTGTAGGCGATAAAACCAGTGACGTATCGAATAACAATAATATAAACAACATTAATAATAATCATATAAGCAAGATCACCATACAGGCAGAGAAGAAGTCACAGTTCACGTTGAATCTAAAGCAGAAGTTTTGTAGTATATTTCGCTTCCGTAAGAGTCACAATAATCGATGTCGTGCCAATTCAACCGATTCAGCAGAGTATATTTCAAATAAGGAGCAGTCGACTACAACGAATCAACAGCCAGAGTCGGCAGATGACAAGCGAAGGAAGTTCCAGTCGAGAGCTCTGCCGCCGTTGCCGAAAAAATGTAAGTAGCCAAATAACTTGGGGCTTTCTTCTTCTGTTAACAAACATTTGTGATAAGAGCCAGTCACGTTCGAAGAGTTGGCTGATAATAGAGGCGCCCAACGTGTGGTTATTGTTATCTTTGGTGCAGGCGAAGAGAACTGTAACACGCTCGCTAGATCAGTTGGTAAAATATATGACTGCTAATCAGATGACCGTGGGTTCGGGCTCTACGTGGGACATCATTCTTCTGAGCAAAGGCAAGGCAAAGTTTGTTGCATAGGAACAAACCTCCAACTCCCTCTATCGGGGGTTGGAGGAAAAGTCTTCGGCGTCTGATAGGAACCAGACTACCCAGAAACTTCGACAAAACAACTTGAATAAGGGAACAACTATCTTCAAAATAGCTGCCCAGAGAAGAAGAAATGCTCAGGAGATTCGTTCCCCAAAGTTCAATTCAAAGGCCAGCTTCTTGTGGAAGACAACAAAATTCTCCACAGATGGCGACAGTATTGTGAAAGACCCGGGTATACTTTACTATACGAAATATCCGACATTACTGTCGAAGAAGTTAGGAATGCGGTAAAATACTCCAAAAACAGAAAAGCGGTTGGGGCAGACGAGATACTCTCTGAGTTCTTCGGTGGCCAAACACTCTTACTTTGCCTTGGCAAGGATAGTTCATCCTCTATAATCTGGTTTCTCTTAGGAATCTGAGAATGAGAAGTGTATCTATGGTTGGCATATCCTCATCTGATAGTTGGTACTTGCCCAAGTATTTCAATCTTTTGTGAGTCAGTGCCCCACAAGACTCCAGAAGATGTTGTGGAGTCTCGCTGGACTCATTGCAGAATCTGTAAAGGCCTTCGTTTGTTATATCTAGTTTCCTTAAGTGCTCCCGAGTTTACAGTACCCCGTTAGAAAGCCTGTTAGGATACGTAGGTTATACTTCTTAAGGCAGATGCACGTTTCGGATCTTTTTCGGTTGTAGTGTCCCAGAAGTTTCTTAGCTTGCCTCAGACCTGGAGTATTGACCCAGGTTCTCGCCCTGTTTTCTTTCTTCATCTTCCTCAATTCTTCGCGTATGGTATGATTTCCTATTTCCTGATACTATCGTCCCTACGAATTGCTAGAAGTGGGAGTTTCTTGAGAAGTATGTACATCATATTCTTTCGAACTGATGAATTCCTCTCTCCCGATACACTCTTTTTCCGTCCTTAGGATCGTCCGCTTTGCGTTTTGCTCAACCAGGAATTCTTACATGGCTGCAGTTGGACATGTTCTCATGGCCCCAGTAATACAGAGGCAAGCCAGTCTTTGAAATTTAGTGAGTGTTTCCCTCGTTGGGGATAGACTAGTTCGTTTTGCCCACGCTATCGCTCCATATGTGATCATTGGTCTCACAATGGCGATATACATCCATCTTAGAATGCTAGGACTAAGTCCCCAAGACTTACCTACATATCATAAGAACATGGGTGGCCTTTTTTGGATATCTCCTCTGTGTGCTTTTTCCACATGAGTTTACTGCCTAGATGTAATCCTAGATATTTCACTTCTTTTACTGGTGTCAGTTCCTTGCCCGACAGCCGGATTGGCTTCAGTTCAAGCTTCATTTTTATCGTAAATGTAGTTTTTACCGGTTTTATGTTGAACACAGCCGTGTAGCACCATTCTTGAGCTGCTATTAAATCCCTTTGTTTGATGTCACAAAGGGTTCCTTCAAACTTTCCTCTGACAATCAGTACTATATCATCAGCGTAGGCTTGACAGTTGATTCCACCCCCTTGTTTTGTTGACCTTAATAATTCTACGCGACGTCTGGATTTCTGCTGATCTTGTTCTCATCCACTTAGGTACTGTTCTGCTGAATCGACTTATAGCAGCTGTTAAAATCTTGAATCTTGAGTTCGAGATATAGTGAAATCTCTAAAATAATGGTAGTCTCGTCGCAATCAGAAGAGAATTTACTGAGTTGTCGCCGGTAGTATTTAAATCGACAACATTTGAATCCGCTTTCGAAATCTCTACCTATGGCGACAACCCGTAAAAAGAGACCGGGTTATGAAAGAACTTTTGCGTAGCGGAAAGAAATAATTTGAAAACAGCCAACGGCATTCTATAGCCACCCGCAACTTCTTTACACTCATTTACATCATAAAAATGTACCTAAACTAAATTTATTGTTTACTTTAACAGCCGGAGTTGAAACACGAGAAAGCTTATCCGATCTGGAGGATAAAGATAGAAAGAAAACCGAACTACGTTCGTTTCATTTTACATCGAGTATAGAAAAAGTCAAAGACGTAAGTAAAGTTTTTTTTTTTTTTTCAACTGACAAACTGATATACCTTCTCTCTATAGTATGGATGGTATTGGGGACCTCTCTCCAGCGAAGCAGCTGAAAAAGTTCTTTCAAATGAACCCGATGGCAGTTTTATTGTTCGTGATAGTTCCGATGATCATTACATTTTTTCATTAAGTTTCAAGTTAAACAACTGCGTACGGCATGTGAGAATAGAGCAAGACCAAGGTATCCTTTAACCGTAAACTACAAGTTACACATATGTATATAATTGATTTTGTTTAAAGGAACTTTTTCATTTGGTTCTTATGCAAAATTTAAATCGCAAACGATTACTGAATTTATCGAGAAGGCAGTAGAACACTCTAGGAGTGGAAGGTAATTAATTGAATTCAATTAAATACGAACGATGTGTTAGTTAATTTGTTGTATATTTACAGATACTTGTTTTTCTTGCATAGAAGACCAGAGCATGGGCCAATGCGAGTACAATTAACGAATCCTGTTTCTAGATTTAAACATATTCAAAGTCTTCAGCACATGTGCAGGTAAAAGTTTTCCCATTCTCATTTACTAGAGTCACTTACCTACGGGTATCCTTTTGTTTTATTTTTCTAATTTACAGATTTGTTATTTTGAAAGCGGTAGTTCGAAAAGATTTAATACAGACATTGCCATTGCCAAGAAGACTATTAGATTATCTAAATTACAAACACTGTTACTCCGAGCAAGTCGAAAGTGATAGTTCTCAATCTCAGGTAAGACATCACTCTTTTTGTTTTATGTTTTTCTATTGCGAACTTTGAATTACTACAGATGTCTGGAGACGGTCAGGTCTAGAAGAGGATGTTTAAACGCCATAATAAGGTCAATTTTGCTTTTAGGCTGTAAGCAGTGATTTTATATAATTATTATTAATAATACGATTTAATTTTTTATTAAGATGCAAACGAAGAAAACATAAAATAATATTAATAATAAAACAAAAAAATTAAATACTATTAAACATTTGTACTCGGTGCTATACTGTAAGTGAATAACGACAAAATAATTTATACCTTAGTAATAACAATAAATGTTGTAAGACTCTGATTCAGTATAAGAACATTGATATGTGAAGAATATTAATAGGATACTTAAAGTATTGTTTCTATTTTGCTTTAATTAATTCACATAATTTAATTCAAACCGGATAAAAAAAAGAACGAAAACCGATAAATTATACGAAATAATAAAAGGAAAACAAAAAAATCAGAAAAACAAAAAAAAAAAACCATGCTGGATTCGTGTCTATTTTAGAATACCACGTTACGCAATAAACGTTAACAGTCATTGATAAATAAACGATTATATAAAAGAAGAAACCTAGTTTTGTTGTTCGCATTATCACTTACTTAGATGACACTGCAATAAGGACTTGATCCAGTTTCGCGCACTAACTTGGTATGTATCGTTCCACTTGTGCGCATTGTTGTGAATGCATTACACGAAATAATGATAAGACCAAATTAAAAGCACTGGGTTTCTATTTTAAATTATATAAGTAAGAGGAATATTATAATAAATAATAATAATAAGACCAAATGACAAATGGTATCCAATTTATCACGAAACATCCACTGATATCCAAGTTGATCACCTTCAACAAATTGTACTGGAATTGTTCAATACACACGTGCCGCTCAGAACTAAAATTACTAAGTATCCCCATAAGTCGTGGTTTACACCAGAAATTATTGCCCTAAAAAACAATCGTGATACAGCCTATAAGAAGTGGGAAAGATTTAAGCTCAAAGAATTTTATAACAGCTTTCGTCAACTAAGGAATTTGGTCAATTCCAATATTAAACAAGCCAAAAGAGTGTTTTACGCTAGACAATTTGACCATGAGTTACCTTCAAATACTCTCTGGCAAAATTTATGCGAGCTTGTTTTTGGGCGGAAAAAGAATGCTGAAATGATTGAAATCGATCCCAACCAGCTCAATAGAGAATCCACGAAAGTACAAATGACATCCAGCACAAGTGCTGATCCACTGGATGTAACGCTCAGTGGATTTAAATTCTCTCATATTGAACAGGATGATGTTGTCAATGCTATCCTTAAAATTAAGTCCAAAGCTGTTGGTATCGACGGGATTCATCCGATTTTTATTAAAATCATACTACCTTACATTCTTCCAGCCATAACCCATATTTTTAACAATATAATGACTACATCTACTTTTCCTCCTTATAAATGATGTTACTTAATTAATAATAAATGCTAAATACTAAAATACTAAAAGCTTCTGGGTATCAATAATTTGTTTATTGTACAATGACTTGTTACAAACGTCTCCGCATTGAATTAATCAAATTTTTGACGACATTTTGGTCAATTTTAGCTCACTCAACCTTAATTGCCTGTTTTAGTTGACGAACCCCATCGAACTGTCTGCCATTTTGGAAAACCTGCTGGGACAATATGCTTAAAAAGTTTTCAATAGGGTTCAGGTCCGGGCTACATGCAGACCAGTGGCCGTGGTGTAGTGGTAACATCAACGCTTGTCACGCTCTTGATTCACGGTTCAAATCCTGATCTCAACAATCATCTATTTATTTCGTTTGAAATAAATAAAAAAGTCGATCAATTGCGAAAGCTTAGTCAACTCTACTGCGAAGGCATAACACTGGCAGTAGAGTGGTCATATGGCTTAAATGCAACTTCATCGTGATGATGACATCAGGTAGAGGGAAAAAAATACTGTGAATCATGAGCAACGACAAAAAGCAAAACAAACAAGCTCCCCAGTTATCTGGACGCTACCCTTGGAGTTTACTGAAACTTAATACCACCTAAGTTTCAAACCCACTACACCAATCTTCCTTTCTCTCTCTCTCAATTTCTGCAAACGCCCGTGCCCTGAAATAATTTAATGGTATTCATATCCCATTTGGCGCGCGCAAATTATAAAAAAAAAAAAAAAAGTTCAGTAATGGAATACCTCGAGACTTTAAAAATTCTTTTCTAGTTTTGGCAGAGTGAATTGCAGCATTATCTTGCTGGAATATCCAGTCATCTTCACCAAAGTCAACAAGTACTTCATAAAAAAGTTCTACATACTTGGAAGCATTCATTTTTGTTGAAATGAAGCAAATGCGACTTTTTCCATGTGCCTCCTCTATAGTTTCGAGACATCCGCGTTTCTTTCTCTTTCCGCTTATCATGCCAATATCTTTGACATCCATCAGGACCGTCTAGATTGAACTTCTTTTCATCAGAAAAGATTTCTTTCTCCCATTTATTCATTCCAGAATTGGTATTTTTTTGCGAAGTCTAATCTTGTACTTTTGTGACGCATTTTCAGTCCAAGTTAGTATTTGATTTTAAAATTTGCTGAACGTCTTACTGATATATTTAAATTAAGGGAACGTCGAATTTCAGAAGAGCTATTTGATTTGTTTGTAGTTAATCTCTTAATTTCTGGTATTGCCCTTACGGTACTTGTTTTCTGTCCGTAATGTTCGCCTAATTTTAAACAATGTGTTACAACTGTCTTATTTCTCTTGACTCGAGCAGCAGTATCTATTGTTGTAATCCAGATTGACGATACATAACAATCTGTACTCTTTCTTTTTCTGTCAACTGTTTACCGCGGCCCATTTTCAGATAACCCTTACAAATCTAACAACTTAAACTGTTTAAATTAAACGAAAATGTACTCGTTTTTTTTACCCACTTACCTGTTAAGAAAAGTTTTACGAACGTATTAATTTTTTTAAATATTTTGATGAAAAACAAGTGTGGTCTTAACAACATGAAACAAATGCATAATAATAAGAAGTTAGAATGACACTTTTACGACTATTTTGGTTAAAATGCGGTAACTGTACAAACACTTTACCTTTATTTCGTGTAGTGTAATCAATATGAATTCGAACACCATCTGTTGGTTTCTCTTTAAAATTGCTATAAAAAAATCCATCTAATATTTTTCCAAAGTTTTTTACTTTATTGAAGAGAGTACACTTTCCGATTATTTATGGAAAATAATTTCATTTAAGTGGCTGCCGCGACTGGCTTGCCAATAGTCCATCCTGTCAACCCAATGTTGCAATATATTTTCGATGGTTCGGGACTCTATTTATTTCACGAATAGCTCGATGAATATTGTACTTAAACCCTCAACCATAATCAACTTTGGGAAACATAAGCTAATGTCATAACTGAACGGAATGCTTTCCTACGTTCTGTCAATTCCAACCGATGACCATAATACTTTTGCCTGCATACCTATCTGTCAAATCAATTTGCCCGTTTTTTTTTAAATATCCCATGCCCTTTCCTTTTTCATTTTATTAAAATAAAAGGCATCTCTTTTATCGAAAAGTCACCTATTTTTGCGAACACTTTCTATTAATATGTGCACAAATTCTCCATTGACTGTACCGCAGTTGCCATCTTCATCTTCGAAGGAAAATGGGTTCAGTTGCTGAGATTTGTTGCGAGTTGAGGTGCTCGGGTTTAGACGCACACTTTCGGCAACAGCAGTAATATTTTTGGTTGAGCGCACAGGAAGAACGCGAGGATAACTTGTGTTATCAGTAAGTATGCCTATCTCATGAACTTTCTTCAGAAACAGGCGTATAGCAGGTACGGTTGGTGCATTATTTCGACCAAAATTTATTTTCGAAATTCGCACTGTTTCGGCAACACAGCACTCACTTTGGAAATAGATTTTTAATATTTCCCAAGGTTGTTCATGCGTAAATCGATTAATTTCGTACCGCGGAGATATGATACTGTGTGTCTGTAAATTTATTGAGCGCGAAAGAGCTGTCAGTGTCGACATAACATGTAATTTAAAAAGAAGTCAGCGCTGATATCTGACATCGTTTTTCATTCCACATACATATGTGTCACATTTTGAACTCTCGAAAACTGGGAAATGAACAGTTTCATACATTTTTACTAGCCGAAAGGAAATATTCGCGGAATTCCAGGATATATATATATATTTTTTTTATTTATTCGGATTCTGATCTGATTAGCTTTTATTTTTGCTTCTTCGCTATTTGGAGTAGGTGTGTGGTCTCCGATTTCAAATTTCCCTATTAATCTTTTCATTTCAAGTTACAACAATCATTTTGTTTCTTGTCTATCCTTCCACCTGTCCCTTTCGCTTGTTATTAGCTGTTGTGTAAGCTGGACCTTATAGGGATGAAGATGCGAATCCAAACACAAAACATGTCAAACGGAGTTGTAGGCGATGCCCATTTGCTGAGCACGGCATGGAATTGACAATTTCGGGTTTTCTGACACTAAAGCACTTCCAACGGCTATGTTTTCAGTTGATCGAGCATTGCGCAAACACTACCGATTTATTCGAATTTAGTGATTGTGTTTCGAATTGTTTGTTCAGTTGGGCTATTATGACGATCATACGAGTATACAGATACACAGATATTACAGAACTGTTATTTTTGTAGTAAGATTCAACAATTTGAATGTGCTGAGCGATGGTTAAACGATTCATATTGTAAAATGACAAGGCAAGAGCTAACTACCTGTCACTATAGATGACAGTTCCTGCCATATGGCAGGGATGTGAAATCCCAACCTCGAAATCATACCTAAAAATTAATTAAATTTGGGTGAAGTATAGAGGGATGAGTGCTAAAATTCATCAAATATTGTGACTGTTAACTAATTCTTTCTCACAAACTTGATGAAATTCGATAATATTTGGCTTGTGGCTTTGATCATGCGTGCAGATGGTCCTTTGAGCAATTCTTAACATTTAACAAAGTGGTGGTAAGGTAAGTGACGACGAAGTCTTAAAAATCCTTAAAAATTATGTTTCTAGCGCGACTAACTCAAGTTCCACTCAATGAAATTTAGTTCGTTGGTTTGTTTAGATGCATAGACTGTCCCATCTGATCATCATCAAAATCGGTTACAATGGAGGTGTTGGGTGAGGTTATAAAAATCTTCAAAAAGCATCAAATTGGATGGTCTGGGAATTAGATATGAAGGGTTGGGCTTTAAATATTTTCACTAAAAGCCTAAATCGAGAAGTACTGAACGGGTTTTGATGAAATTTGATTTCTAAATTTGTCTGAGTGAAGATAATATTTGCAGATGGGGTTTAAAAAACCAGCATGAGGCAGATATTTTTTAATTTAATTTTTTTTTTTATTAAAGGAAAGTATTTATTCATTTTCTTTGGATCGTAGGTACTAATATATAAGTTTTCCGTTATTTTGTTTTGAACGGTTTATTTAAAAATTAAATAACAAAATAGTTATTTTGTTTGCTCTGTACCTACATAATTTAATTTTGGTTTAGTTTCTTATATTAAGCATATCATGGAATTTAAACCTTTTTACTTTCTATTTACTTAATAAATAAAAACAAACCAGCGGTTATAGCAAAACTAGCGACATTTTATTCAACCTCAGTAGCAACGCTGAGTGAAAGCATTGAGCAGCAAAGCAGTCATACTGTTGAGAAATAGTAACTGCTGAGGAGCAATAAACAATGTTTTGTGTTGCATGCGTATGGTCGAAGCAGAAAAAAGAATTAAACAGCAGAGCAACTATCCTGCAGAGCTATCGCAACTGTTCCCTGCTATTACAATCTCACCTTTAGAAACGTGTGTCTTAAAGATCCACTTCTGGATTCTAACTGTTGGTGTTCACTTCGTATACCTATAGATAAGCATTTGCAGAATCCATTGCTGGTCTCGCAGTTACTCGATTCCTGATTCCATGGGAGTCGTGATGATTTTTTACTGCATGCCCAAAAATAATTCCCATTTTAAAGAAGCTGACAATTATTTAGCCTTACAGCCGGAACACAATGGTGTGGCTGCGGCGGTAGTTTTAGTAGTAGTTCGAGCTGTCAAAAATAGAATACACACAAACTCAATACTGCGAACACAATGGGTAGCTGTAGAAGTAGCGCGTCGCTGTGTCGGTAGTAAGAGTTGGCCAACTTTTAACTTCTGTGGCGCTGCAAGCTTGACAGCTTACTACCAGTGTAAAAGTGGACCAGATCGGCATTGTTTCAGCTCGTAAAAAATAAAGAAATTCTGTGGAATTTATGCCATCTGCAATACAAAAAGCACAAGAGAAAACACAAAACAAACCAAATTGAAATGATAATTTGTTTGAATGACATTTCATTTGGCATCGCGCTCTACACCATTGTGGGCGAATTTTGTGAGTGCAGCGCCACACTATTTGATAGTTCGTACTACTACTACTACTACCGAAGCAGCTATCGTGTTTCACCGTTCTACGCTGAGATGATTTGAGATCACCACTCCCATGCTTCTAAAATTAGTTGCAAACTGCACTTAAACCGACAGAGTCCAGTAAACAATAGGCGATATACAAAAAAACCATTACGTGTACGTATCTACGAGTATATCATATTTTTTATTAAGAAATAACGAAATTTCTATTTACATAAAAAAAAAACATTTTTAAAAATTGATATACACAATTCAGAGTGTATTATTCCTGTGCACTTAAAAAAAATGATGACAAATCCTCATTTATAATGATATTTATATTTTATCCTCTTAAAGGAAATTTCAGAGCCGTATTCGGTTGTTTGTTGTAATCATCCAGTCTTTGAAATTAATCATAATATGTGATATACGTATAAAATTAATTTACAATACATAATATTATGTTATATCAAAATAAAACAAAACGAATTAACTGTGAAGTATTGGTTGACAAAAGATACACGTGTATATTAGAAAACAATTACATAAACTAATGAATATAAAAAAAAAACGATAAATATAACTATAACTAAGTAAAGAACCATTAATATATTTTTTTTTTATATTTCTTGGAAGACATTTTGTATTACTACTTATTTATGCCTACTATAATTATTTGCTTATTTTAATAACAGAACGCACTACAGTCCAGCTTAACAATTCTGCATAGAATGAGAAATTATTCTCAATAAATCGCTGTCAATAAACACACACAAATTAAGTTTATAGCTTCGTGTGTTTTTTTTTTTTTTTAATTAATTTTACAAACTTTAATGTCTGAAGAGATTCGATAGGGAAATTGGGAATTTTTCAAATTTGTGACTTACTTACTTAAAATCGACAAACAATCTAAATTGACTACAATGCAACTAGAATTATTATTATTATGGAAGTGTAGAGTTTAACTTCATGCATATATATATATATGTAATATGTATAATTATTAATTGTATCCTTATTTTATAGATACATGTAGATATGTATTTATTTCTTCGTTGCGGAATCGTTCCTTATGGTTTCTTCGATGTATTCTTAATGACTGCTGATAAAACATTTTTTAACTCAAAAATGTTAAAAATACTCTGTACACTATTTTTACGTCAGAAAAAAGAAAAACTGTTAACAGTCGGAAAATATTTGATTTGCGGATTATTTAAGAAGGTAACGAGTGCAGAGCTACTGCGTTAATTAATTTGAGTTTATGATTATCTGAATGTTTGCATTGTTCTTAGCATCTTATTTGTTTTTTAATTTGTATTCTTCAATTGTGGTTTAGTAATCTTAAAAGTCCGGATATGTAACTCTCCTTCGATGCTGGAAAGGTTTAATAGTTGTAGGGTCCATACTGCGATCCATGATAGTAAGGAGCTGGATATATTTGAGGTTGTGGGTAGCCTGCGTATGGTGGATAAGGGGGCTGTTTTTGGGAATACACTGAAAATACAAAGAAATAGAGTATATAAACAATAAAATAAATTAATCAGAACTATACTGTATCAAAGCTAGTATTAGTAGGAGTTTGCTGTTTATTTGTTTATATTATAAAGAATTCTAATAAATCGAAAACCACATTGCATTGAAATATCACCCCGTGGCAAGAGTACTTAAGTGGCGCCCAATAAGAATTTCTTTAAGGTAGGACTTGAAAATAAAACGAAGGAGACAGAGAAAATATGCAGTTTTTTTTTTGTGTGTTATCACTTCATATTACGTATGTGTTTACATACGTATACATTTACATTTGAATTCAGCAACCTTTAATTCGGTTCATAAGTTATTTAGGCTTTTCCTGTCCCATTTTGAATTTTAAAATTCCCTTATTATCCCTCGTTCTACTTCAATAGTTTACGAGGAAAATTAAATTGTTTAAATTTTTGGTTGCAAAATTGTTCCAAGGGGGGCAGTGGCTCAGTGGTTAAGGGTGCGATCACTGTGCGGGGAACTCAAGGTTCGAGTCGCAGAAAACACCAACGAGTTTTCTCCCACCTTTCGCGAACGTCTGATATCGTTCATCCGAGAGAAAAATTGTCATGAAAATCTTCACCCGAAGAAAATTGTCTTTGTCGTTTTTTTATGAACTTTTATTGGACTATATAACATAAGAGCAATACCCACGCCACGTATGTACGTATTCATAACCATCATCAAGTCCATGCATCTACAAACATTTTCATCTCTTAGATCTTTTTTTTCAGTCTGCTTTTCAAAGTTGATCGTGGATTACTTGACCTTCTGTTAGCTTGCGGGCAAAGGAATTTGCGGTAAGATGTCCCGACTTTTCCTCGCCAGTTGGCACGAAGAACATGACAACAAAGGATGACAGTCGTGACAATATGCAACCGTGTTGAACTTTAAAATCAATCAACACATT
Source organism: Pocota personata (assembly GCA_963082735.1). NCBI lineage: Eukaryota > Metazoa > Arthropoda > Insecta > Diptera > Syrphidae > Pocota > Pocota personata. The sequence continues at coordinate 54,588,088 of OY720430.1, forward strand.
ACCGTTATGCAAGACGTGACAATTTGTATAGCTTTGATGAACTCTCATTTTATAAAAGGTTTTGCCTAACCAAAGTACCCTTTAACAGGTACGATTTGAACAATTATTTATTTAGGCGAATCATCATAATATTATACTTCACAGAAAGAACCCTATAACTCTTCGATAAGACAGATATATAATAGAACTCTCTCTTATAGCCACAGCTGAAAGTTGGAAGCATGTTGCTTCGGCTAAAACATCAATAGTCGAAAAACGGCAACGTGAATCGGGCTTATTATTTTGGCAACAGAGGAAAGGTCCAATTACATCTCCAGTTTCTGCACTCCTTAGGCTACTCTTCTGGGGGAGTTTAATGATCATTCCCTTTCTTCAATATCTCGACAAGTTTCAGACGTTCTACCTATATATTTAGGTTTGTTTGGCTTAAGAAGGAATCACATCACTTCTTCGTTCTCTTGATCACAGTTAAAATCTCTGTATCACTGAGAGGCTCGACGCATTTACATATTTGTCGCTTCGGATATATTCGAGGTCGAAATCATGGCACTATCGCTTAAAAGGTTCAGTTTGTGAAGTAAAGTAATAGCGGTAATATAGCCTTTCGGTGAGTTATGCCTTTTAATCCGTTCCCAGCTGTGGTGTATTTACCTTAAACCGACAAAACTATTTGTCCCCAGTTAAGAAACATCGGCCCTTACGCGGTCAATCGATTGACGTCAAGCATGATGTATGTGTGGATTGACGCTACCCCTTACACAGTTCAATCGATTGACGCCAAATTTTTAGTTTTTCTGAGTTTTCGTGGTGTACGGATGTGCTATAAATGAAACGCATAAAGTGACATCCGCTTTTTGTGCATGTAATTTTTTTTTTTTTTTTCATTATAGTAAAACTTCATATTGTTGCAAGTTTTTGTTTCGGTCGATGTCATATTTCCTTTGCACATCCCATAAACTCGGTAATGACCGATAAGTTTCAACTAAATCCCACACAAATGCTTGGTGCCCTCCATTTTCCGCTAACGACCGACATGTTTTCTCTTCCGCGACACAACACATAATGAAGTATTTATGTCAATCCAACCTTTACACACATCAATCTGCATGACGCTGGTCATGAAAAATCAAAAATGTTTTGATTTTCGTCAATCAGACTTCACCTAATGTGTGTGATGCATACAGATACATTTTCACAAACACATGTAAGTGATTGAAGCAAATCGAATGACCGTGTAAGGGCCGCTTAACGAGTAAAACTAAAGATCATGTAATACATACGTATGCTGCTTACAAAGGTAAAACAAGCACCTGCTGACCTGCCTACCTAATTTTTCTTTGTAGTGGTTTTTAAAGAGCTTAAGCCAAATATAGTATCTCAAATTGAAGTAGGTATGATGTACATCCAAAAGTATTCAGCAATTGTCTAAGTGATTCCCACTATTTCAGAGGGAATCCACCTAAACTTTTTATATTAATACTTTGATTGCCACAGAGACTGACTGTTCGGTAACCCCGCAATCTTAATTATGTTGAGTCATATTGGCCAAAACAAAATACTAATGAGCTACGATATTTCTGTAAATAATAACTTTTATACAATGACCTTGAAGGCAATGCTCTTTTATTATTTGATAAATCTAATCCATTATCACACGCGCAGGTAACCAATATGGTATAAATAAAACGTTCACTAGATGTCAAGCTCATGACATTGGAGACGGCAAACAACAAATATAAACATTACGTTTGGTAGCCATAATGGATATTTGGATTTATATTTCAAAAAGAAAAAAAAAAACATATTCATACCTGGCATCAAATATTGCAAATTCAATTGTTCCTCCTTCTCACGTTCGTTCTTCAAACATACGGCAGCACCAGATAAAAGAATTGCAGCCAAAAGACACGTTCCAACACCAGCCCATGCCACAACGTACGACCAATCGTAAGTGGTTTTCGTGTTGTCCTTGAGAACCTGAAATCAAAACCGAAATTAATCATTTCCCAAACAACACATCAAAGACACTTTCATACCGTGGTCCACTGTTGAGGATAGTCTTCACCAACGACTTTCTCTTTTTCAAAGAACTCTACCGTATGCCACAGACCCATGGCACCGGCAGCTAAAAGACATGCGGCCAACAATAAAATCGCAGTGGCCGTAATTGCACCCGCTGATCGTTTCCAGCACCCAGAGAGACCAGTCCAAAAAGCACAAAATATTGTCACGAAGCTGGAGACGATTTATCATCCAAAGGTCATTAGGTCATGGTATTGTACAAAGAAAGTGAAATGTATGTACGTACCTAATTATGAACAAAGCTACACATGACCGTGCCAAATGTAATCTCGATGTCGCATCATCATTCGGTATCTTTTCTTCGTCATTATTGGGGAAATAATCGACGTTGGAGCAGTGTGTTTCAACAGGCGATAAGTATGTTGGGACTGTAAAAGAAATAAAAAAGAAAATTGTCAGAACGGTTACGGTGTGTTAACTTCTCTTTGATTCAATTGTCATAAAGACGATCGATGACAAGCATAAATGAATAAACGAAAAGATTTGTTTTCAATGAAGGTGGGCAGAAAAACACAGTCACTTAACATGAATAACAAGAAATGAAAACGAAAAAAACTATCAAAAATAAACAATAAATAACTATAATAGTATTGTACACATAGGGTGATCTGTAAAATTATGGTAAAGGTTTTTGAAAAGTCTCACCTTCACTGACAACGATAAATACTTGGGTCTTAAGGCTTAACCATAATCAACATTGGGAAACATAAGCTAATGTCATAACTGAACGAAATACTTCCCTATTGCCTGCGTATCTATGTATCTGTCAAATCAATCTAAAAATTATTTGACCGATTCTTTTGAAACATCATCCCATGCCCTTTCCTTTTTAATTTTATTAAAATAAAAGGCATCTCTTTTATCGAAAAGGCACCTATTTGATCAACATTTTAAAAATTTTAATGATTTTATTTATATTTTTAGTCTGAGTGATATCCAGTTAAACAACAACAGTCGTGCACTTTATTTCTGATCATGTTGTGAGATCAGCTTATACCGCTTCGTTGGTCATACTGGGGATGTGAGTTCATTTTGTCTTCGTATGGTATCAATTGTAAGACTTCCATATTACGAAGAACTATGTTTCCAGGAGTGGGATAGTAGCCCATTGTTCCGCTCAGTAATTTCCGCTCATTACTAAAATTAAAAGGTAAAAAAAGGCATTGCCATCATCATAGCCAAAGTTAAATAAATATGCTCTGAAGTCGCAATCTCACTTCTGACAGTATCCCATATTACGAACCCATAGCATGGTTAATATCTGACTTCCGTGTCCCTTCGTGACTTGGGTAAGAAACAAATCCATCTCTCCATGTTTTCGAATTATCTATACATCTAGGTTTGGATGAGATATACTCGTAAGTTCACGTTTTTTCGTTGAACATTTCATTTGTATGCTTCGGACTCGTTCCGCGTCTAATGAAATTTGATTTTGATGCTTATTTTTATCATAGATGCGTCGAAGTTCGCTAGACAATATATGTACCCCAAGGTATCATTCCTACTAGGACTTTTATTGCATCATCTGAAACAGTGCAAAAAGCACTAAATACGCTTAAAGTGACCACACACACTTGAATATGCTCGGCGAACATGTTCCTGACAGGGGCTGGGCAAAAATGTCCCATCGTCTGTGGGACTCAACGAACCCTCATCAGCGGCTAGTATACTCGGTCCGTCGAACCCAACGTACACGGACCGGACTACCAATATATTTGCATGGGTGTGTCCATGACAAACGTACTTCGCCTCTTGCGTAGTCAATTATCAAATTATATGGGGTGATGGTGGTGTTTACCGTAGTGGTAGTTTTTTGTTATAATTTGTTATACGAGTATGTGAAGGTCACTGTGAAAGAGACTCAACTGATATTCGTCAATTTGGTCTCTACATTTGTGGGAAACGGCGAGCATGCTCTGATCGGGGTAATTTCAAGTCCTCCGGACATATTCGAGTGTTCGTAGCTACTATATTTACACCCGACTTACACCTTTTGTATCAGTCTGTAATTTTAACCTTATATCTCACATTGGTGTTGCATACATAAAGATCTATATGTACAAAAGGATTAATTACGATATTGCTTATGGAACGTTCACACAACGAATAGATCATGTGTAGCCGATCAATTTCCTTGCTTTCGACTTTTATGATTTATCGAGTGATGCTTCCAATGGTTAACCACTTCCAAAATAGTACAAGAATGCAAGACCTGACTGAATTCAGTGTCAAACTTGAACCCACTAAGTCTAAAAAATGAGATCTCCGATGAACTTGAGACAACGCTCAAAGGAGCGCCGCATTAGGTCTGCGTCTTCGATCAGGACTTTCGCTTACGGTTGGGTTTTGTATGAACGTAATCGTTGGTGGCATGACTCACAGGATGCCTCAGGACTTCTACAAAAAAGTCCACAACAAAAGGTCTGTAACAAGTCTTTCCCACTCTATAAAATACTACTTAGTAAGGGAACCTCAAATATAAAGAAAAGAAATATTTGTTGAATAATTGTCCTAGGAAGAAAACATGCGTCCAAGGAAAGAATGTCATCCTGTAGATGTAATAGATTTGACTTCTAACCTGATAACCAATTGAACTATCCGTTGATGTCTTCTTTCAAAGACATTCTGTTAATATTTATTAACGTGCAAATTTTTTTTTTTAATCTTCAAAGCCGCACGATCTTCGAAATCTTTCGTCTTGGGAATAATTTTTAGATAACTCAGAGATTAGGGTACTTTATAAACGCAGCGAATGTCTCATCTGGTTTATAATAATTTGGGTACCCGTATGCAAATGTATGCAAAAGTAATATTACGTCTGAAGACATCAGCAAACCGTACGCGTACTGAGAGACTTAACGAAACTGAGAGAGATATAATTTTTTCTTCGTTCATCTTTCTGTAATTTTATTCCAAAGGAATTTCGCCTCAGGAAAAAAATAAAACTGTCAAATGAGTAACAGCTGATAAGTTTGACGGAAAAAGATTTAAAATCAAAATAAGCAAATTTGTGAAATCTATTTTGAATTAAAACGGTCTTAATAAAGTTAATTTGATGTAATTTGTGAAATCTGCGATTTGATTATTTGAGAAAACAAATGTTGTGACGTTTCTCAAGATTTCATACGAAAAGCGTATGAGTACTTTTTTTAATTTTATCTCAATTTCTGAAATTTTACCATTTCAAATTTTCCTTTCAGAAAAGTACCCGCTCACACCAAAAGATACGAAATAGTGTTTTCCTAAAGTCTGAACCCACAAGCAATATTATCCCTCAAGCCTCTGCTGCAGACATGTCATTAACAATACGATAATATCCAGATCCATTTCCCTTGTTTGTGATATTTATAGGTACGAGTATAATGCTTTACCTAACTAGAAAATGGCAGATTGAGATAACACAGAAAACACGATTCGCGAAATGAAGAAAAAGACTAGAAGAGAATAATAAAGAACTCAAGAATAAATAAATAAAGACAATGAACATAATAAGATAAATAACTTTCGTTGCAAATGAATGGAGGTGTTTAATAACAAGCAATAAATACAATTCTATCGCTGAAAGCATATTCGGGCGACACAATAGATAGTAGCTTGAGTCCCACTACAAATTACTTGCAAAACCAATTTTTCTTTCTTTGCCTCTTTGGTTCTTTCTTCCCCGTAGGGAAATATTTTATTCAACGTGAACGGAATTTCATATCTTGTCGGTCATTGGAAAAGTGCCATGAATGAATTACGAAAAAAAAAAACACTACAAAAAAGGCAAAGCGTGAGATGTATAGGTATGTAGTTTTGTATCTCTACCTCATTATAACCAAAACTTCTGCAACTACTGAAAAACTTATGTTGTAACATTTTAAAGGCATTAGTCATGTGGTTAATCCTACTCGAATGGCGATACCTACCTATACATTGTTAAGTCGTTAAACAGAAACAATTTTCAGTTTACCACGTTATACATACATTATTGTATTCACCAAAACTACGTGGATGCCGTGCCTTCGGTTAAAGATACTTCCGTGCCTGCCTGAAAAGCTCTCAAGATTTACATCCCTGATAGAAACTCCTCCCTCCGATCTCCTCTTTTCGTTAGTTTAACTTTCTAAAAGTACTCCAATTTCAGAGAAAATTATACAGCCTATCTTCTAGTATCTACTTGAGACCAAAATTTTCTTGTAGAACCTACACACACATAAACAGGTAATTATGAAGTAACTTTTAAACCGTATTTATTTTGACAGGGTGACATAAATTTCATCCCTTTCATGTAACTTCCCGGACCGATTTATCTCACTCGCCAACCACGAGAGTAAGAATAATAGGTCCGTTTAAGTACTCGTATGCAAACGTAATATTACGCCTGAAAATATCAGCAAACCGTTCCCGTACTGAGAGACAACGAAATTAAGAGAGGTATGATTTTATATTCGTTAATTTTTCTGCAATTTTCTTCCAGAGGAAGAACCTTATAAACAAATAAACAAATAAAAATTGAGTGACAACTGATAGGTTTGACAGCAAAAAAAAAATTAATTTATTTTGGTTTGTGAAGTATGCGATTACGAAAAGCGCACTGAGAGCGAAATTAATAGTCGCAACTTAGACCGATCTAAAGGAGTATTCACAGCTGGCGAACTACGAACTGTGAATGAGCGAATAGTCGCCAAATTTGACATGTCATTCACAACCAATTTTGGTCATGGTTTCAATAATCTGCGAATTTCAGTTGTCATTTGTTTTGTGTTTGTAAGCAAGAAATGTGTGCCATGAGAGTGAATGAACAAATATTAAAGAAAAAAATGTTTGCTACTTGTATAATTGGTATTGAAAATTTTTTATAAGATCTAATCGATCAAATCAAATTAATTCTGACGTTAAAATCGACGGAATATTCTATTCGCAAGAATGTGAAATGTGAATTCTCGAAAAGCATTCGCTTATTCGCAGAAAAATAAACCAATTGTTAAATTCTTTGAAGAAACTTTCTTAAATTTTTTTATTAAAAAATAAATAAAACTTAGTTCTTTTTTTGAAATACAGAATTTACAATTTCGTATGTAAACAAGTTTTGCAAATTTTCTTAAATTTACTCCTTAAATCTCCTTTGCTGTCCAAGCAAATATTTTCTGTAGAATAAACAAAACTATCACATCAAAGTACGCATTTTTTGGCTTAAGACTGAACTATAATAGTCGGAAGCAATCGCAAGCTAATGTCATAATTCCGCTATAAGTTTCCTTCGGTACTGTCAATTGCTCAAGTAGTAGTAGCAGAGCGAATGGATTCGCTCTTCCGTAAGTGAGCAAAAGTGAACGAAAACTTAACGAATGGAAGCAAAAAGCTATTATGGTCACACAATCCTTTATATTCGCAGTTTCGGAAGTGGTTGTACGAAACCACTCTTCTATTATAGTTCAGCTTTTAGACTGTGTACGGTCTTAGTTGAGATTTTTCGTTAATTTCAACTGTTTAAAATAAAAAAATATAGAAATATCTGGGCAAGCTTAGGTTCACATTTGACTGGATTCTCCGGTCTTCTGATTGGTCAACACAGCCAGATATTAAGAAGGGGAAGCACACAAGCCAAGGTAAGCATTTCCACCGTGACTTCTAAGTCGTCAATACATTCAAACACAATACACTTAAATACATAAATGAGTTCAGCATTTAAGGCGGGGTAGAACATAACCAAAAGTATGTTGCCCGCAAGGAGCAGCATTACAAGTGCCAACAAATTTAAACGTCGTTCTTTAGGAAGAAAGAGCAATTTTGGGAGAAAGAGAATAGTGATCTCACTCTAGGTTTAGAATTAGCATGGAACGTCACCACGAGTTTCCTTTTCTAGTTTTCTGCATGGCATGACCATGTAAATCCACCATATATTTTCATATTCCATGTCGACAGGTGGTGTTACGAAGTACTACAACATTTGTTTGTGTGTAAATTATGCAGTGGTGGATTTACATGGTTACGCTACGCTCAAAACTAGAAAAGGCAACTCGTGGTTGACAGTCCTTGCTAATTCTAAAGAATTACGTCAAAATTCATTGAAACATGTAATACCGTTCCTTACTGGCAGCAGACTTTTCTCTACGTTTAAATGCGTAACCATGTACTCGTATGTATGTACATAAATCGACTATCAAACTGTTTCTTCCTTTAATAAAAATATGAAAAAAGAATCTTATTTTTAGAATTTTTGAATTTTTATCAAGTAATGTTAATTAAATATTTGGCAACGTCTGAATTTCTTTACTCTGATTATAAAATTATGTAATTTTTCGAATTTTGCTAAAAAATATGTTGTTTAACGGGCTTACGAGTACATATTAAAAAAGAAAACTAAAAAGTAATTATGTACTAAAATGTTGTTATTTATTGTTTTTTTTTTTCCCCCCTATTTGTGTGTCTTTTATGTCAGTAATCAGTACAGTAGTACCCTCATTTATGTCAATAAAGCACATTTAATATTTAAGGAAATTTAAATTTCTATAAAATCTTACCTGCAGATGTGGGTGGTCTCTCCTTTGGATAACATATCCTAAACAGTCCCCTGGTTCTCGTGTAATAGTAATATTTACTATTAATGCTATTTAACAAAGCCTCCGAGTCTGAATGCTTTGCAGCGAATGCCTGTAAAAAGATTAAAAACAAATATTTAACAATAGATCGTATACAACATTTTCTCATTATTGATAAAATACAAACAAAGAATAAAAAAAAAAAAGTTTAAAGATAGTTCTTTACGGGAAAGCTTGCAGTTTCAATTGAGCGTTATTTTGGTTAAGAAACACAGAATATTCGTAATGAAATCATTCATTACATTGCCATTAACTCATTGAAAAATAACGATTTGTATGGCTGATTTTTTGATATGGTTATTCATAAAAAATTAATAAAAATATCAAAAAATCATTCATGCCGACGGGATTTGAACTTGTGACTCTCGACGCTACTATATGTGGTATTGTCAAAAGCTATACTAGTTATTCTAGCACATGACGCACTTAATAAATAATTAATGAACACAAAATAACCATAGAAATTAAATAGTTAAGCCATCTTTTTCGGGTTCTAAGCCAAAGGTGTTGATATGCGTATGAAGAAATTTTGATATCTCGCAAAGGAATCTCGTCTTCTTCTACCTCCATGTCATAATAACTCAACGATAAAATAATTCTCGACAAAATGACTTAACGCTTCCCAAAATGTCATAAACTTCACCAACAAATTAAAAAAGCCGGTTAAGCATGAAAATGCTTCATGTGCCGAGGGTTCCGGAGCAATTACAGTAAATATTTTATTGATATTAAACAAATAAAACGTTTTTAATAACTTGCAGGCTTTTTCACGACATGTTTGTTTTAACCGAAACGTGATTGAACTTTGGTATACTTGACGCCGAGCTCTTCGATAAAGTGTTCATATGACAGTATGAACTCCTTTTGATAATCTTATAGCATGTGGTGACGCCCTTATTGCTGTATGTAACCATTCTTCTTTTACAGACTTACAAGTCTCCATTTGAATGGTTTGTTTTTAAAAGTACTGCATTCAATATTGCTATTTTCATGCTTTAACTATTATGAAGTTCTTTCTTCTCATTTACATATTTATATGAGGAATATTAATAAATAAAAATATTAATTAATACGAAGTTTACATTGAGAAACAACCCCAAGAGCTTTTGGAAGTTTGCAAACTGAAAAAGGTAACCCAACGATTTTCCTCAGATCATGAAATACCTTCTTGACTCTGGTAATAACCCAGGGGATATCTGCAATTGGTTTGCTAATCATTCTGCGATAGTGATTTCAACATTGATGACAATTATTTCATGGTAACGACACTTATAGCCATATATAGTATTTATTGGTGAAAATGTGTTCACTATGTACGTTCACCAATTGAGTGACAATTTTTCTTCTGTTCCGGACGGAATTCTACTCTTGATCATTAAAAACTGATGCGATGCGTTTGTTAAGCTGATCCTATTAAAACTATCTTGCAATACTGTATTTCTCAAAGTATTTGAAAAATTACAGAACTAGCGTAACAAACTGACTTACATTCCAAAACTTCTTGAGCAATTTGTTTGTATAGGATATGCACTGAACAACATGGTTCTTGTAAAAATAGATCCACTATAACTAACCTGTTGGCCTTTACTAACCACTGTACCACGACAATCAAAAAAGGGTTTCAGGTTGGCACATTCAAGCTTTCGATCAGCTTTCACACAATCTTATAATTTTCAAATTGAAACGTCTAGGATTCCCAGTACCTTCACGTGTTGGATGCAGTCTTCAGCATTCCGCAAGGCTTCATTTGGGTGCGATTCTTTCTATTCTACCTATCAATGATCTTCCATCTTAAATAACAGTGACATTTTTATATACGCAGACGACATGAAAATTAAGAAATCCATCAAAAGTGTTTCCGATTGTGAGCTTTTAGAGTTGGATATTAATGTTTTCGCCCTCTGGTGCAATAAGAATGGTTTAATACGTAAGGCGAATAAATGCCCGGCAATGATTTTTTTTCACACCAAATTACAAAATTAATGTGAACCAAACAGCATTGAGGATTTACTTTACTTTCTTTAGACTCAGCTACAGTCTGGAGCGGACCTGGGCCTCAACCAATAAGCGTCTCCAGCCAGCTAGATCTTGTGCTCATCGCCTCCAATTTTGCACACGAAGTTGGCTGAAGTTCATTTCCACTTGTACGCTTTTTTAGTTCAAAGAAACAGCAGTTGGCAACAGTGATTCTTCGCTAGATCTCTGCGCTGGTGTCAGTATTATTAGACAAAGTATTCGGGGCTATCAACAAATGTATATAGTATCCCAGTATTCTATTTACGTCAATAGAAAAATAGTGACGAATTGCGTTTTATTCATATTTAAGAAATGTCTGCACGTATAAAAGTATATGGTTTCAGAATTATGTAGGTCGGTGAAATCATCCATTAGATCCTTCACAATGGACTTATTTATGTCCAGATCTATCTCACCGAATACCATTTAAAACCTATCCAAAAAGGATTTGCTTTAAAGGTGCTTACAAATAATGTGAATGAAGCATATGGCTAGGTGAGAGTAAAAGAAAGGGTGCCCCAAAATTCACGCAAGAAGTAATTTTAATAGAAAACACAAGTTTTTAACTAAAATTTGTAAGTGTTTTATTAATTCATAAAGTATACAGTATAGGGTTATGTATGGAAAAGCATATCAGGTAAATGGCACATACGCATGACCATGACCGTTTTGCATAAATGTGGCTGAATTTCATTTATACAGCGCAGCGGCCGTGCGCTTGTTGACATAAACCTTAGACTTCAAAAAACCCCAAAGAAAAAATTCCAAAGGCGTTATATCGCATGATCTGAGCAGCCAATTCGAATCACCAAAACGGGAAACTACACGACCAGGATATGACTCGTGCAGTAATTGAATTGTTACTCGGGCTATATGGCATGTGTCACCGTCTTGTTGAAAGTACATGTCGTCCACATCCATATTTTGCAATTTAGGCACAAAAAACTAGATTATCATGTTGCGATAGCGAGCATCATTAACTGTTATTGCCTGACCAGCCGCATTTTCAAAGAGAAATGGTCCGATGATACCTCCAGCCCAAAATCTGCACCAAACAGTGACACCTAGTGGATGCATTTGTTTCTCAATAATCACTGATGGATTTTCTGATCCCCAAATTCGACAATTTTGACGATTAACAAAGCCATCAAGATGAAAATGAGCCTCATCGCTGAAGATGATTTTGTTTGAGAAATCAGCATCCACTTGTTGTTGTCCCATAATCCATTCAACAAACTCTCTTCGCTGTGCGTGGTCAGTAGGCTTCAGTTCTTGAGTCAATTGCACTTTACATGCATGAAGATGCACATCTTTCGTGAGAATACATTGTAGAGAGATTCTCAAAATGTCCAATTTTTGACCACGGTGCCAAATTGATGTTCCTGAACTCTCAACAACACTCTCACGAACTGCTTCGATGTTTTGTGTTGAAAGACTTGTTGACGGCCAGAGTGTCTAAGATCACTAATTGATCCAGTCTCCCTGAATTTTTGAATTATTCTCTTCACAGTTGATGAAGTTAAATCACTATTCCGACCATATTTTGTACGAAAATTGTGAACTGTAGCTGGCAAACCTTCATTATTTTTAAAATATTGCTCAACAATGAAAACGCGTTGTTTTTTTTTTGTGTAGCACTCCATTTTTAATAACCCTAAACTGTCAGTTGTCACGCTGTCTTTTTTTTCGTTGCCAACATTTTACCACACAAATGGCGCAAAATTCAAATCTTGCGTGAATTTTGGGGCACCCTTTACAACCTGCATCATGGTTCTAGTAGGCTAGTGTTCTTAAGACCCTCAATTTCAAACGCAGTAGTTCTAGCAATATTCATAAGACAAAAATTATAACTGACACAACAACCTATCTAAAAAAAGAAGAGCCTAATAAACTACACACTTACTTTTAATTTAATTACGATACTGTAGTCACTGATAATCTAATATTCTAATCTAATATCTAACTAAGTTAAACAAGTAAATTAATAAATTAAATAACAATTTTAACTCATATAATAGATTCGGTAACAATTTCTCAAGGCCTAGAGTACGGTATAGAAAAAACTAAACAAACGTATATACATATGTATCTAGGTAATCTTGTTTCCACAAAACAGTATGTTCACATACCGATTGCTATTGTTAGCTTTTGGTAGGCGGACGTAACTTCCTATTTGTAATCTGAAACCGCCAATGAATGAATGATTGTAAAATTTCTACAATTACTGTCATTTCATTCATTCAATTTTTTTTTTATAAAAAAGTAGAAATTCAACTGAAAACATTTGTCGTAATTTTGTTTAAGATTGCATAAGTTTTATTTATGTAAAGAATTAAAAACATAATAGAGAAGTGCCTAGTTTTGTTTGGATTATGTGTCGTCAACGCATCTGCTCTGTTTTCAATATTGGTAGGCTGTATTCCCGGTTAATCAACCTTCGAAAGAAGTTTAATTAACTAATTATTAGAAAGTACGAATATGTGGAATGTGTTTTCGCGAACCAAACTAAGAATGGTGTACAAAATGAAACTTGATTTGCATATCAATTATTAGGCCACTAGTAGTCAAATGGTAAAACTTTTACTTTTCTAACCTTATTCATATCATTTATGGCATAAAACATACGTGTACATATAGAATAGTAATCATGAAGAATTTATGAAAGTATGTATGAAATGTCTTGTATGTACGAGTATGTATGAAAGTATGATGAACGGCTGGCTGAATAGCTAGTTAAATAGAACAAGTAATCATAATTTTAGTCTGATCTATTAATTTCAATTTTGAAATAGGCTTTTGGTCAGTGAGGAAACTTTGCTTGAACAAGGGTAATCACTGGTTAGATATATTTTTACCGATCGGGACTTTTAGAAGTAAGAAATGTTTAATACCTGAAGACAAAAGTGGTTTCATATAGCCTCTGTCTTTACCTCTGCGTAGTGAACCATGGGCGCCCAGTACATAAGCCAATTGAATCTTTGGTGAGAGAAAAGTATTTCGATTACGGTGCTCTTATTTTAATCAAGGTTGCAGCCTTGAAATGGCTTCTCTAGATGAAATTAACGATGTGAGTCCACCTTTTAGTTAGATCGAACTACTTAGTGAATACTTGTTCGATCATGACTTGTTCAAAACATGATTTGGGCCAGTATTAAAAACAGCCAAGTTCGTAACCAAGTGCTTGCTTTGGATTCTCAAGTTCATCTCCTATAGCTACATATGTATATGTATTGACTCTTTTACAAGTGTGTGGTCTAATAAATAGACTAGGAACGAAAGATAACAATCTACATACGTTACAGAAAAATTTACTTGATGACTTTTGAGTTTCGTACCCTGGCTTAGATTGGTGCCCAAATTTGAACGAGAACGAGAAATAAACTGGATGCGGGATAGTGCTAATCCTCAACATGATAATACTGTTCGAGTACTACTATATTCTAGCATACCATCCAGAAGTATATATAGGTACGCGAAACTCCTTTTCTTCTGAAAATTTCATGGCGAATTAACTGAAAATACTGATATGTCATTGCGAGGAGGTATTTCATTGGAAAACACGGCGTCAGCGACCTCAGTGACAAGAGTGAAAGTTTTGTGAATTTCTGTAATGGCAATCACCTCATCACCATAAGTGGCACCATGGAGCAAAAGACCTTTCACAAAGTTAGTTATATGTCAAAACACAGGCAGAGAACGTCAAATCAACTTGAACATTTGGCGACCAACCGACGTTTAACAAATTCTCTCTTGGATATCCGAAACGGGCGAGCATATAAGCGCGACATAAGGCTAGCAACTTTAGCAACTCAAGTATATAATCCCTCAGCAATACGCCAATTTTTAGAGTACCATCTTCCGTAAGGATTGCAGACTATCAGCACCAATAACACAAGATCATTGGAAAGCACATGTGGAACTGAAGAAATGATTGTATGTAGATCACAATAAATATCTAGGATGTAGATTTCCATAGATAAATAGAGACGGATCAAAGAACGTAAAGATCTTATATAAATCGCATTGCATCTATCATATGTCTATAGTATGGAGGGAGTAGTGAACTAGAGAAACACTAAAGAGCTGCTAGGTGGTCACAGCTTAAGCCAATACAGAATGGAAGACTTAAGGCCGAACTATAATAGTAGAATAGATGCGTACGTCGACGTCCGAAACTTGGCAAACACAAGGAACTTGTATTTTATGACCATAATAGCTTCTTGCTTAGACTCGTAAAGTTTTTGTTCACTTTTGCTCACTTACGAAATTAGCGAGCCCATTTGCCATTTCGTACGAAAATTTGACATTTGACTTTAACTCTGACAATCGCTTTTGTTCACATACGCCTATTATGGGCAACTTGAGAAATTGCCAGTATTGAAGAAAACTTAACCAAGAACTTTGACATTAGCTTCCGATTGCTTTCGACTATTATAGTTGTAGTGTAAAATTTTACACCAAAATTCTACCAACTTTTATACCTTATCGTGAATATTCATCAAATATTCGGTTGTCATTAAACAAAAAATATGGCGAAATGATATTTTCAAAGTAATTATGTTTCCATCTTATTGACCAAATACAAACGATACGATTGCATCACTGTAGCAACACTGATTGCGATCCTAAATGTGAAATTAAGAACAAAATCCATCCAGTCTGACAGGCACACAAATAGACAGAATTCAGAGAGCCTTTTTTCTTAAAGCTCAACTATAATAGTCGAAAGCAATCGGAAGCTAATGTCAAAATTCTACGTTAAGTTTTCTTCAGTATTGTCAATTGCTCAAGTTGCCCATAATAGGCATATGTGAACGGAAGCGATTGTCAGACTCAAAGTCAAAGATGTCAAATTTTCGTACGAAAAAGCTAATGGGTTTGCTCTTTTCATAAGTTAGCAAAAGTGAACGAAAACTTGACGAATCTAAGTAAAAAGCTATTATGGTCATACAATACAAGTTCCTTGTGTTCGCACAGTTATGTACGTACGTCGACGTACGCACCCACTCTACTAATATAGTTCGGCCTTTAGTATCTTCATTATTGTGATACCAAAATTGATCAAAATCTTGAAATTGAGAATTTTCACGAAACCAATTTTTTGCATTTTACGTGCAAATTAAAACACTTAAGTGTCCGTTATCTGGTGGTTTTACCCTACTTAATTGGTGCGAGAAGCTAGGCCAAGACAGATTAGCGCCAAAATATTTGATTATTTACATTAATATAACAATTTATGAAACGATCAGATGCAGTCCTGAGAACCTATTTTTGTAATTGCAATTCGCCGAGTGAAGTTATTTCTTATAAACATATTATAAGTAGGGCTGATGTTTTGAGTATCCAAACTGGAGTACATTTATGGTTTGGAGGGAAGAATTTTGACTTAGAAGGGAGTACGATATACGAAAAGAGATAATGAAATTCTGTATAGAACCCTTGTCTACATAGTACTCCTATCAAAGACTGCTGAAAACATTGTTGAAGTCTTACAGAAAAAAATGCTTCGTACGAGAACATTCAGCGATCAACTAAACATACTGTAGGTACGTGAAATCGATAGCTTACGATGGCTAGAGTTATTAACACTAATTCGCCAGATAGTCCCGAAGGACTAAGTACGCAGACAAGACAAACGTTATCTTCGATGGAGTGTGCAAGTGTAGAGAAAATTAAACCGACTTGTGCGCAATTGGAAGCAGTTGGCAAGGGGTCATACTGACTGGAGAAGCTTATTAGTTGAGGCCCAAGGCCAGTAATGCCATGCTTGATTGCTGCTTCTAATTATTTAAGAAATGACAACGACACTCAAAAACCAGTCCTTCTGTTATACTCGGCCATAATGTTTCAATGTATTTTCACAATTTACTACCGAAGTAAAATTATTTGAATTGAACCTACTCTAAAGTATGTCTTTACATTTTATTTATGTAAAATTAGCTAAATGTTGGAGTATTATGTAGGGGAGTAAAAAATTGAAGAGAGGAGTACATAGTACCAAACATGCGAGAGGAGTACGAATACTCCCTTAGTACTCATTCCGACAGCCCTGATTATAAGTGACTAAATACGTGAATGAATAAATACTAAATTCAACCAAAAATGCATTATATTGTACTACTCTAACCGAAAGCATCTACATATAAATGTTTCCCATAATTTTTACTAGCATTCCTCACACGTAGAGCAAATCGAATTGGCGCACCTAAAAATGCAGAAAAATAAAATGCTTTTTACTTTTTAATGAATTGAATTTTATATAAGGGACTATACATATTAAACTTTTGGAGAAAGAAACTCTTGCAAATAATATTAAATGTTGTAATACACTCATAAATAATTTATTGTTTTCATGGTTTTTGAGTTTCAACAGCACACAAGTCAATTTGGTTTTTATCCAAGTATTGCGTGTGTGTTTGTGTTTTTCTTTTTTTTATAATCTAGTTAGCATAATTCATAATTTAAGGTTCAAAGGTATATTAACATATCTGATCGCATGTGTCTATTCATGGCCGAATGGGCAATGGTCATTATAATCACGGGCAAGACTTGTTCTATTAGGTAAAGTAAAAAGGTAATAAAAATACAAGAAAAAAAAAACAAGTTTTCTGTTTAAAGTAATGTATTTTGCATTACTTTTTAAATTAAAGCGCACTAAGAAGTTGAAAGTAAATATTTTTCATTACGTAGATATAACGATACTTTAACGGCACCTACAAATAAGCATTTAATTTTTGACTAAGCAATTGGAGTCAACTTTATTTGCTTGTAATAATCAGATAATCAAATATGTCTTCGTGTATATACAAATTTACACGTAATGCATGGGTGAACTTCATAGTTCACCCAGTGTTGTGAGTGTTAATTATTATAACTCATATACCTCGTAAAACTATAAATTTGATTCATACTTAACTATAGTATTATAAATACAGGCGTATATCCGTTTTAACTTTTGGACAGTTGGAAATTGAAAAGCACAACGGTTTTATATTGTTTCCGCTGAACTTCGTGTTCGTACATATCTATGTATGTATAATTAAACTACGTTTGTTCGATTAGATTAGATAGTGGAATCCATTGGATGGAACCATGTGGATATAACATATAGGCACTCTAAGCGTTTGCTCAGACAAGGAGGTCTGAGTATGATGTTAAAGAAATCCCATGACATTTCTTCGTCTTCTCTTAGACCTTTTCTGACATCAACTGAAAACTGGTTGTCATTAATTCGGTTGGATAGAGTACTCTGTCAGACAGCGAAGACTTGGTCGTCATCGCCGTTCAACAGTTTTCAGACGCGATTTCTTCAAACTCTCAGCCCCGAGTGTTACTCTACTACTAGATTTCCTTCTTAATGCCTGCAGACTTTTTCTATTTCTTATAACGTTGCTATGTTCTCATTACCATCTGATAGAACTTTCGAACGTCATTCATTCTATAACAACTCTCTATTCAGTTGATCGCTCGCTTCTAATGTTGTTTTTCCTTCTTTCAGAGAAGATGGCGTACTTCCCTTCTATTCTACTTGTACATCTCTTAGGCACCTCTCGTTTATATTTTCAGAGCCGCTTTAGATAGTTCTTGTTGTACAATTGGCGTCATTTGCCATCTAATCACCCCAGTGTTTCTGACTGGCAATAATGATTCTCACTGTACTTCTTTGATGTTCTGGTGTTCGAGATATCGTCATTCATACCTTGGTACAAAGTCTATGTATATTGGCTGCCCGTAAAGTGCGAGCATTCACAACACTGTAGAAGTGCTAGACACGACGTTACGAGCTACCGCAAATTCTATTAGCCTGAGTCCGTTTCCAGAGGTGATGTCGATTTAGGTTTAATTTTCCGACTGCGCCAACAAAAATGCTCACTTCTCCTATTTTTAAGTTACTTTAGACGTTGTTCGTAAGTCGACGACTTCGTAAAAGCAATCTTTAGTGTTGTCGTCTTTATTCTCTATGGTAGCGTGAGCGCATATTAGGATGTGAAACGCGCATTGTCATCACTCATCCAAATAGACAATTCTTTTGTTTCCAGCACCATTACAGATGGCACACTTTTTCGTCCTTCTTTTGCCCTTTTCATCCCATCGAATTATACTTCTTAGATGGCGGTAATATCTGTTTAATAGCGGGCTAAAGCCTCCGATAATTGGTTGGCTGAACCTGAATATATCCTGTACAGCACCCGAACATTCCATGTACAAATCTGATAGCAGGGTTAACGAAAGGAGACATATGTCGCTTTGATTTTTTGAGTGCCAAGACCCTGGGTGATTTTAAACTCTTTTTGAAAATATTGGCGACCTTGGGATCCATTCTTATAATAAAATGTTTTCCCAAATACCTTTTTCATTTTTATTCAAATTCAGTTTTCAATCAATGCGTCTAAATTCTGCTTTCTGAAAGTAGCACTTTTTTGTCGAAAGTTATTGAGCGCGATAGCAAAGTAACATAAAGAGAAAAGTGACAGCAATAGCAGGTTATGTCCTCCGAATGTCATACAAAACCGACCAAAACTTTTTGGTACTTAACTTTATTTTTATGAATTGTAATTTGTTTTTTTTTTTTTTCTTCTTCTTTTCTCCTTGATTTTAAATATTGTAATATGCGAGCTACGGCTCGAGTAGATAAAACAATTATTCTGTGAAATTATTTCTTTATTTTCTACTCTATAGAACAATTCAAGTTCACACTATACTATTCTTCGCAAATTCTTTTCTTACAATGTCTCTTTCCTCTCAAATCACTTTATCTCCTTTCAATTACTTAATTCACAAATTCAAACTAATTACTTTTTCTTGTTTACTCTCAACTTTCAATTTATCACCAAATTACAACTTCGCCCGTTATCACTTTTCCAATCTCTTCGCCACGGTTCTAAAACCAACTGTGTCTTTTTTGATCGCCATCTGTCCTTATATAGCAGAAGTTTCTGATAGCCAGAAACTTCTAGCAAATTCTTCGACCACTGGAACAAGAGAAATAATTCTTGCAGTTTCAATTCCCTTTTATCCCTGATATTATTCGTCTCTTTCGTTGACATGAGCTGTGGAGACTTCGTCCCAGACACGAACCTCGAATGAAAGGACAGTACGAACCAAAATTCTGCCAGAATGAAGTCACTTCGGAATTTGTTGCGTCATATTTTAGGGGGCGTAGTTATTATTATGTTACACTGCCCCCCTCTTAGACGTGTTCGTCCCGAACAAGTGCATCCTCATTTCGGCCATTGTATCGACTCAGTCGGTCCACATGAACCACTTTCATTTTGGCCCTTGGTCCTCGCTGGATGCGGTAGACAACATCGTTGATGCGGGTTACTATTCTGTAGGGACCTTCCCAGTTCCGCTGTAACTTAGGTGATTTCCCCTTTTGGCGATGGGGATTATACAGCCACACCAGATCTCCTTCCTGGAATCCTGACGTTGTTGCCTTGGCATCATACCTGGTCTTCATGCGGTCGCTCGTCATCTTAATCTGGCTTCTGGTCCTTTGGTGTATGTCCCTAAGCCTTTCCCTAAGGTCCGCCACGTACTCTTCTTCATTTCTGGGCTCATTGGTAGGAGATCCAAATTTCACCTCACTGGGTAAACGAGCTATTCCACCAAATAAGATTTCGAACGGCGTATGTCGAGTAGTGCTATGCACGGCACTTCTATAGGCCATCAAAAACAAGGGAATCTGCCGGTCCCAATCCCGTTGGTAGTCACCTACGACCTTCGAGAGATGTTCGTCCAAAGTCCTATTGAAACGCTCCACCATACCGTCCGACTGTGGATGAAGCGGGGTTGTCCTTGTCTTTTTGATTCCGAGTAGTTGACACATCTCTTGGAAGATTCTTGACTCGAAGTTCCGCCCTTGGTCAGAATGCAATTCCAAGGGCACACCGAATCTGCTAACCCAATTGTAGACGATCTGCTCCGCCACGGTTCTGGCTTCCTGGTTAGGGATCGGAAACGCTTCCGGCCACTTACTGAAGTAGTCCATCACTACGAGTATATACCGATTACCATTGTCGGTTTCCGGAAAGGGCCCTGCGATGTCAATGGCGATTCGTTCGAAAGGTGCTCCCACGTTGTATTGGTGCATCTTACCTCGAGTTTTGATTCTCGGACCCTTGCTAGCTGCACACACGTCGCATTTTCTGCACCAGTCTTCGATATCTTCCTTCGCTTTTAACCAATAAAAACGTTCTCGTACCCTTTCTAGCGTCTTATTCACTCCCAAGTGGCCTCCGGTCGCCCCGCCATGCATTTCCTGTAACACCTCCTTGACCCTCGTCCGCGGTACTACAAGCTGCATTACAAACGATTTTCCGTCGGAGGATTCCCATTTTCTTCTCAGAACACCTTCTTGGACATGGAGGGAGTCCCACTGCGCAAAATATGCCTTTAAGGTCGGGCTTCTGTGAGAGATGTCCTGATGATCCGGTTTCTCCATGTTCTCCTTCCAGGCCAGAATCGGCTCGATATCGGGGTCTTCCTTCTGAGCGTTCCGGATCTCATCTACGCTCCAGCCGGCGATAGGTTCGGCTCTCATTCTTTGGATGGAAACCAGCTCCCGTTCTTCCTGACGCGCACAATGTTTACAATCCGTTCTGCATGGTCTCCGGGACAGTGCATCCGCATTAGAGTGGAGTTTTCCTTTACGATGCTGTATTTCGTAGTCGTAGATTTGCAGCCTTTCGATCCATCCCACTTCTGACACCAATGTAATATGCGAGCTACGGCTCGAGTAGATAAAACAATTATTCTGTGAAATTATTTCTTTATTTTCTACTCTATAGAACAATTCAAGTTCACACTATACTATTCTTCGCAAATTCTTTTCTTACAATGTCTCTTTCCTCTCAAATCACTTTATCTCCTTTCAATTACTTAATTCACAAATTCAAACTAATTACTTTTTCTTGTTTACTCTCAACTTTCAATTTATCACCAAATTACAACTTCGCCCGTTATCACTTTTCCAATCTCTTCGCCACGGTTCTAAAACCAACTGTGTCTTTTTTGATCGCCATCTGTCCTTATATAGCAGAAGTTTCTGATAGCCAGAAACTTCTAGCAAATTCTTCGACCACTGGAACAAGAGAAATAATTCTTGCAGTTTCAATTCCCTTTTATCCCTGATATTATTCGTCTCTTTCGTTGACATGAGCTGTGGAGACTTCGTCCCAGACACGAACCTCGAATGAAAGGACAGTACGAACCAAAATTCTGCCAGAATGAAGTCACTTCGGAATTTGTTGCGTCATATTTTAGGGGGCGTAGTTATTATTATGTTACAATATGATGCTTTTTTTATTGTGAATTGATTTTTACTTATTCATATTTTATGAATCACCCTCGTTTGTCTCGTGGCGACTTTTTTGGGCCACTTATTCAAATTCCCCTTCATTAACCCCTTTGGCCCGTAGTAATAGAAATACTAAAACCAACTCCTAAAGCCGCTGTTAGTTAGGTGATTTTAAATTGCTTTTAAAGTTTCGTAGTAATAAAAGAGATTCAGCAAAAGTCAAATTTAGAATACATATTCTAATCCATTGTCACATTTTCGCTACTGTGAATTTTCACATTTGACTTTTGACATATCAAAGAAACTAAATTCAGATTTTTGTCTAAAAAATTCTGCATTAAGTGTTGAAAAGAATGTGCGTCTGATCGAAGGATGTGAACAAATGAATTGAAGAAGAGATGGAAAATGAATTATTTTGAAATATGACCAATTTCAATTATGAAAGATTTCGAAAAGAAATTTGAACGGTGGAAGCCCTCAAATTATCGGATTATCTTGAAACTACCAGAGTTAAAATATTCTCAGATTTGACAGCTAACTGCATTCAGTTCCATGGAACAGCAGGCCGCTCAGAAACGTCGCGACTCAGACGCAGATGAACGTACTTATCGGCCCTAACGCATTCAATCGTTCCTTTATAATTTGTATATGCTCTATTATTCGTTTTACCATGAATAATATCCAGATCACGTAATGTTTGTTCATTCCCCATTCACTTGGAATGTTGGCTGTCAGTTTAAAACCTACATAGAAGCGGGAAAGTGTTTTTTTTTTTTTTAGAAGTGACATTCAAGTTATTACTACCAATTTTAAGTTATACGCAAGAGAATATCGCAATTATTACTATTGTCGACAACATTTACTTTGTAGGTTTTCGTAAATTGCATACTATGCTCATATTTTACAGTTGTTCTCGTGCTACGAACGAACAGTAAGTACTCGGAAATACTTCAAGCTAATTCCTGCAGTAGGGAAAGTTGTGAATTTGACATATTCTCTTCATTTTTGAGTTTAACGATAATAAAAGAAACAGAAATTATGCTAGTTTCGTGAACTAGCAAATTTCCAATAGAGCAGCAGACCTAATATTTTTTTCTTTTTTTTTTTTAATCCAACTACTTGACCCTGCATTTGCGATAAGCTACATTTGGTGCAGCACGGCTAACTAGTTGATTGAATTATAATTGAAACATTCCAACACTGAAAATCGAAAACAAACTAAATCTTATCATGCTCATGCCAAATACGAACATGTAGAACGCCGTGTAATAGCTTCACACATTTTGGCAAGTAGGTATGCGCCCATGTAGGTATGTCTACTCTCTTTATTACAGCGAGAAGCACCTCCTATTATTCTATTCGAACGAAAATCATGAAATGGAAAATATTGGATAAATCAACAGCAAAAGAGACAGTTCATAATATTTATTCGAGTCATAATCCATTTATTTGTGCCAATTCTATTCAGTATACTTAAGCAAACGGTGAAACTATTTTGCGACAATTTTAACTTACCAGAAACATGAGGCAGAGGAAGAACAAAATGTCTGGGAATTCAGGACAGAGGGTCAAAGCCATTCACCTTAAGTGATTCCCTAAAACGTCTTAAGTATTCGTCATAGAAAACTGAAATATACTCGTATGTACCTACAAGTTAAAGATTTGAAATTTTTAAGCTCAATGCAAATTCAACTCTAACTCAGCTGACCATATTATGTGCATATGTATGTCTAATGATGAAGGAGAACATCTTTATTAGCTGCATGCTCATAAAAATGTGCAAGTTTCAAAAAGTAAATCGCAAATTTAAATTTTATAATTGTTTTATTAATAACTACATTAGCTGTGTTTTTTTGTGAAAATTATCCCCGGCTCAGAAAAATTTCACATAGAAATCAGGAACAATAATTCACTGGGTATACCGTTTCAGTAACTAAAAATTCCATATAATCCAAAGTTATCGATAACTAAATATAGCATATTTTCTCTATCGGGCGACAGGTGTTTTGCTCAGGAATATTGGCTGACAAGAAGAAAGCGTATTTCATATACTCGTATTTAATTTAATATTATATTAAATGTAAAATAATGACATGATTAATTTAACAAGAAATAAAGCGGGAGCATGGTAGAAACACTAATTTCCTTTGTACTCCAAATGCGCTTCAAATCAGTAGTGCCAAATTACAAAATATGACATCGTCCTTGTGAAATTTAACTGAACTTATATAAAGTTACAAATCCGACTATTGTATAAAAGGAAGTGTCGCTATGTCTTTCTGCCTGTCTGTATGAACGCTATAATCTTAAGAGCCACTGAGCGGATTTTGATATTATCTGAGGAAGGTTTACGTGTACATAAATATACGCTGTGCCTTTAGGGACCTGAACAGTGAACATAAACTTGAACGTGAACTCGCAGAAAATTTGCTATTGATGCATGAAAAACTTCAGGCGCTGTCAAAACAATGTTGACATTGGGAGCAGGGAGTGGAGAGTTTCGCTTACGTATGAAGTATGTCATTGGCAGAATCGGTAAAGCAAAGTCGCACTTGGAATGTTGCCCATTAACGCGATTTTTTTTAAACACAAAGTTACAACATTTTCGCTTCAATGGTGCTATATAGTAAAACATTACGTACAAGTGCTGGAAAGCGGTCAGCAATATCACAAGAAATCTCACACACTTGTGAACTGATGTCTACGAAATATTTTAAGAGTTTAACAGCATTTCTAAGGAACACCATTATATAAACAATAATAACCCATAAGCACCACCATTTAACAACGGAAGTGGCCATGAATTCGTTAAACCTTTCAAAAGGGCGAACGTTTCATAACCCTCTAACTCAGAATGTAAAAATAGCGGGTCGATATACCTACAAAGTACAGTAAGTTGAAGAGGTGTCACGATAATTGGGGACGAATTGGAGAGATGTACATCTTCGAAAACCATACTCGATGGCGCATAGCCGTTCTAGGGGTCCTAAAAGACCCACGCAGGGAGTCTGGACTTAACAAGTATGGTATTTTTCCGTCACAGCGTTTTAGCGACATTCCATAAAACTGCGCTCTTTGTGCGCATCCCAAGGCTAGATGGTCCATCGGGTTGGTTTGGAAACCGACTTTTCGGTTTTAACTAATTTGTATGTGTGGTAAATCCCTAGCAGTTCTCTCAGCTTTAGTCAAATATGGGTATAACTTGTTTCGTTGAAAGTGAAGACAGTGCGCTACCAAACCATGTTTGACTGTGCTATGGTTCCTGCTGTAGGTGCTATTTTATGTACAACCCTGAGTTGTAACCGCCAAAATATCGACATCATAAATACATACAAGCCTGCATTATTCTCCCATTTAGATTAGACATAATCAATGTTATAATACTTTTAGTTAAAGATAAAAAATAATAATAAAAAATTTATGTTGTTAATGGCCTAGTTAATGGACGAGTAAGTGAATGGTTCATTATTAGACTATCAATAAAACGCAATTGATTCAGGAAATAATATCTTCCTTTGAACCTGATTCAAATCTCCTCGATAGGACACACGTATATCTGCGGTGTCCTCGCAGAATCGCCTTACCGATGCTAGACTTCTAGATTTGTTTGTTATACTTGGTGAAAGCAGTAGACTAATTTTACCAATCGCTTAAAGGTGAGAAGTTTACTTACTCTTAGTCTGTGGTATTTGAGTTCGTTCCTCCATCAGGAGGTTTGCCTCTTAAGAGCCTATGTTTTAAGGGACCCTTTTTTTCTCCAATTTCAAAGGAGCTTTTTCACACTATCGGGTTTCTCCTATGAGGTTATGGATCGGATCAGATAGTAAATCGTTGGTTTAGATTTATCATTTCACAATATCAGTGAATCAGGTTATACCTACATAACATATATATACATTGCCAGGTTAATATTAATATAGTGAGGGCTGATGAAAACAATACTTCTACCTAAAACATTTTTTGTGTTATCCCTTGACTCTCCCTAAAAAAAACAGGAGGTTGAGTTGTTCTTGCGTAAGTTAGTGAAGACTGTTCTTGCAGATAGGTGCCTAATTTCGATTAAGGAAGTGAAACTCCTATGGAATGCCGGGGACTGTAGGAACATTTGTGCTTCTTGTTCTTCAAGATTAAAGAGGCTGTTAGACGATAGTTGAATGAGTAGTGACCGATGACGAAGTCTTTAAAGAGCTTTCCTCACGCTTGCGGAGAAGTTACTGGCTTCTAGTTTTGTCTGAAGATTTGCTGAAGACTTGTCTTACAAGTTCATCTGCAATCTAATTTTCTTCTATACCCTTGTGTCTGGGAACTGAGGTGATGTAATGTTCATTTATATATAGGTAATTAAGTATTAAGAACCCTTTAATTCAGTTTCTTTAATCCATTATGATTGTTGTAGTTTTAAATCTGTTTGAATACTAAAATATAATAGCTTCTAAGTGGATAAATATGCAAAAAAAAAACAGGATGCATAAATTTAGATGTATAGATAGTTCCAGACAAGCTTAGACTCAAAACAAAAGGAGTCCAGAACTTATAAATCTACTTAGCTATCTAAAAAGATGTTGATTTGGGATCTTCGGAAGTTACACGGCTCAAATGCATAGACCTCTGGTTGGTAGATTGAAGTAAAGCAGTAGAGTAAGACTGCTAATTTGAAGTTCAGTAATACACTCCACATTTAGTCTGCATCATAATAGAATACAAATCGAAAACTTTGTACCAAGGAAATAGGGTAAGGATCTCACGAACTCGGATTGTTGATTTTGCTCAATGCATAGTGTCGTAAGAAAATTGTATCATATAATTCAATATGTGCAATACCTTGCACCACCCTATAGGTACAAATATTCAGAACCTCATTTGGAATTTTCCTCATGGCTCATACTATAAGTGTCTAAAATTTCGGATTTCTAAGTCATTTATAAGCCTTTTGAATACGCGGGAGGTAACACACATATTAGAAAGATTCGTAGGAAATAATGGCTGTGTTTGTCTCATTGAATAGCAACTAAAAGTGTGCAACGAGTGTGAACTTTTTTTTCACGTAGAGTCCGGAGTTTTTCTAGTAAAAATATAATTTTAATGGACTACGTTCATGTTGGAGGTGAAACCCGATAGTATAAAAGAAGTCCTAGTCAGACAAGCACTCTGATTTGTCTCCATTAACGATCTATAACCACAAGATTGATCTAAAATACTATAACCACAAGATTGATATAAATTTTTATATTTATTCTCAGCAATTAATGGGGAGTTATTGTGAAAAAAACGGCAATGGGCTGTTGCCAGATTGAGGTAAACTTACATTAAAATGGTTATTTCCGACGAGTTTTTGATAAAAAGGTAAAAACGCTAGATAATTCTAAATTTTACTAATTTGACTAAATATCGACAAAGTTATTACCCTATATCCACAGTAGGTAGCTTTGCTGTGCTTGAAGGATTATTAGCTGTGTTTGATGACCATGTTCAAATTGTTTGGAATAGAAAAGTACATCACTTACCGTTCTGTGATACCAGAACTCGTTTCAAAAGTTTTTCTTCTTATTCAATGACTATGTGTGTTTCAAACAGTCCAGCACAAAATTAATTTTAAGGATGGAAATTATTCGTTGTTTTGAGGATTCGGTACTCAAAAACTAAAACCGGAACCCATTTAGTAAGAGTCAGTTGACTGTCCGTCAATTTGTCTGTCTGTCACAACCTCATAACCTATGAACCGTTAAACTTAGAGAACTGATATTTGGAGCGGAGGAGAGTCTTACTAACGCCTCTAGAGTACGAGTAAAATTTTGAAAAAGTTGAAAACCAACAAAGTGTTGGACATTAGTGTGAAATTGAAAAGAAAAAGTTATTTTTTTTTATATAAACACAATATATAGTTCTGTTATTTTTGCCAACAAAAAAAAGGTGTGTGTCTCTCCCTTATAACTACCACTGAGCCGACAAATTTTTATAAAATCGTGGGTATGTGCTACTTTTTAAAAAATTACATGAAAACTATTTTCATTTTGGTACATACTCGTACATATGTCGGTCTTTGAACATTTTTTACGAATGTGAGTGCTCGACAAAAAGGAATCTACCGTCCGCTATCTTGTTCTTTTCCGAACAGCCAAATTTTTTTATTTTATATAATTTGTACGTGTTAAAGGGAATATGAATACCCTTATACTAATTTTTAGAACACGTGCGTTTTTGTGAAAAGGGGTAGAGATAGAGAGAAAGACAGAGTGGTGTAGTTTGAAACTCAGGTGGTATTAAGTTTCTGTAAACTCCAAGGGTGGTTGTCCAGATAACTGGGGAATATTTTGTTTGTTTTAGCTATTATTGTCGTTGCTTATGATTCACAGTATTTTTTTCCATCCTCCTGATGTCATCATTACGATCAAGTTGCATTTTAGCCATATGACCACCCTACTGCCAGTGTTATGCCTTCACAGTAGAGTTGACTTAGCTTTCGCAAGTGATCGACTTTTTTATTTATTTCATGCGAAATAAATAGATGATTCTTGACATCAGGATTCGAACCGTGAGTCCACAGCGTGACAAGCGATGATGTTA
The DNA here is from genome assembly GCA_963082735.1 of Pocota personata. NCBI lineage: Eukaryota > Metazoa > Arthropoda > Insecta > Diptera > Syrphidae > Pocota > Pocota personata. The sequence continues at coordinate 54,616,633 of OY720430.1, forward strand.
CCACTACACCCCGGCCACCCATATATGTACTATAACTTGCGATAATAAGAGGAATTGTAAAAATCGGCCCAGTCGTTTAGGCACACAAACCCACATACAAATACGTGAAACATATCCCAATTCTTTTGATACTACCTACTTTTTTAATATTTAGTAAAATATTTACAGTAATTACACTTTCATTCTTGACCGTCTATTTTTTAAATAAATTTTCATTGCATGTAGTTTGTTGTTTTGAATTTAACTCCATTTTGACGACAATCTGTTTTATGTAATCATTTAGGCATGTCCATAATTCTCTTTATGAGCTAAATACTTGAAAATGTTGTTTGTTTTGTTTTGTTTTCTAACTTTACTACTAAAACGAATAACACTTGGAAAAAGTGTTTTGGTACATAGATCACAAGGCAGAATATACTTGTGTATTCTATCACGTTTTGGTAGTTTTCACAAACTTGTGTTGTTATGTTCTATTATCTTTCATAAACACAGTTAAAAGCATTGTTATTCAACCACCTACAAAACACTGTTTTGTATACTGCATACATTTCTCGAGGAGGAAGCAATTCGATGTTGAAAACCAAAATTCATTCAGCTTCATATTATTGAGATTAATGTATTCATATAGTCAGACAGACTTTGTGGCAGTATACAAACTTGTTTTATATAGTGTAGTAAATCCAATGTGTTAGCAGAAAGTGATAAATTTTTAAAAAAGTGTTAATTTTTTGCTGAATCACATGTAAAATTTAGTCAAAACGTCCGCAATGGATGTTGGGTTCCAATTTTTAATATCGCGGGTCGATTCTAGTAATCTGTTTTTTTTTCACTCAGCAGATTTAAAATACTAATGCAAACTATGTGGCATCATCATATCACCCACTTGAGAAGATATCTTGCGAAAGAAGCCTACGATGGGCGCCATTTTATTAAGATTGCTGCGCTTGTATTGCACGCCAAGACAAAAAGTTCCAAATTTTATTGGAATCTTAAACTTTGAAAAATATACAAAAAACAAAACATTGACATGACTACAAATTCCAAAGAAGAAGAGTCACATCACTGCTTAGTCTATTGTTAGAGACGTAATACCTATCTATAAAATTATAAGCAATGATAGTTTATATTTTAATTAAGTAAACTAAATGGTAAACATTAGAATAATACGCATATATAGCTCCATAATTAAAATTTATCAAAAACCGACTTCCGGTCTTGGGCATTGGTATTTTCTCCCAATAAAAATGACATCAGATCACAATAACAATATCACTTCTGCTTCAAAAAGTGTAAAACATTAATTGAAAGTGATTGACTAGAAATAGTTGGGTCTTTGTGTTGTATAAATAATATGTTAATTTATGCAATATCATGACAAATCATTCAACAATTTATTTAAGAACAACTTGTTGACTTCTTAATATGTATTTAACTTGATGGAATTAAAAAACAAATAAAATCTCACTCAAGCTTTCCTGATGAAGCGTGAACTGTGTATTTAATTACTAGTTTTCTTTTAACTGTAGTATACGCTTATTTTTAAACAGTGTAAGAGAAATACGTACAAAATAAAAAACAGATTCTTCTATGTTCTCAACAATGCATCTCCCAATTGTACTTAATCTTGTAAAAAAAATATATATATATATATAATTCGAGTTGGTGGTAAACAAAGATGTTTACAAAGCCTACAGATACATACAAGTATGTACCTATGTTCTTCCCACACTTTCATTTTTCATCAACACATGGTTGAAAAAGATTAATTTTCATTTTGTAACTACAAAAGTATTTTAATAGAATAGGCTAAGGTTTAAGCTGCAGGAGAAGTAGTTTTCTCTCTTTTTAGTTTCAAGATTTATTTTTAGAAAAGGAAAATTAAAGACAAAAAAAAAACACATAATAAGTGATAGGTAATGAAATTTTTATATAAAGATTAAAACAAAGATCAATTCATAGAAAAATAATTTTCGTAATCCAACAAGAAAGAAATACGGAAAGCGAAATAATAAAACTGAATTACAAACAGTTTTTTTGTTTGCTTGCTTGCTTGTCCAAAAACAAGTTTATGACTTTGCATTGAAATCTTTGGGATTTTTTTAAATCGATTTTGTATAATTTTTAGAATTCCTACGATCATTTAAGAGATACTTATCCATGTGACTCGTAAGACTGTGTTAGTTATTGCTAATGCGTAAATTTTGTTGATTGTAATGGAATGTATGCATTAATAGCTGGAATGGAATGCACCAACAAAGGCCAATAAGCAATAGCAGTAATAATAAAGATATTAACTGCAGCCATACGGCAAAATTACGCCTGACTAAGCACAGTGTGGTGAGCACTTAAATTCAAATTCTACCCGCGCGCCGCCGCCATGTGTAATTAGGGAAAATCAATTTGGGGTAGGCTTCACTTGCATTCATGGTCCCTAATGTCTTTTCGCACATTGACTCTGCATCAGCAACAGATACGAGCAGGTACAAGATACAACGGTTGACATGATCAGGTAGAAAGAGAAATACAGATACTCGCACATTCCAACGATCGCGTGGATCGTGCGGTAGCGTATCGAGGAGTGTGCAGGTGTTTGTGTTAGCGTTTCGGATGGTAATGTTGGTGGTGGCACAAAAAAATGTAGAAAGTTTAATGTTTGTTGGAGAAAACGCTCGACTTTGAGAATTCAGACGAGCATTTCTGCTTCTTTTGGTGGTTTTTTTTTCCATCACACACTCCACCCCGAAAACGGTTAGTTTAACTAGAATTTGCATAAAAAAAACTTTTTATTTTAACAACCAGAAAGAAACCATAGGCGAATTTTCGGTTACTCAGAAAATTTAAGGTCATTGATGGTGGATTATGCTACGGTACTCCGTTTATATCCAAAAAAAAAAAAAAAAAACTGAAAAAAGTACAATGATACACACCTGTATATTATTCCGTTTAACATCATAATTTAGCCAATTATCTGTGGAGAATGCGATCGCCAACAGGGCAGTAGCAATGATGGCGGATATCGTAGCTATCGATAGTGTTACTGCAGAGCAAGGCATTTTCCAGTTCGTGTTAGTTTGCTAATGTAAAAGAAGAAACTAACTCTATCGCCAAAGAAACTGATTTTTTTTTTAACTATTATTCACTTGAGATATATTTAAATCTTGGTTAGCTGCACATTATTTTTTTCCCGAAAAATATTTTACAAAGAATGTAGATTTTTGTTTATTATTATTTTTTTTTAACTCAAAACTATGCTAGACACCGCCTTAGCAATATTGCTTAACGAGAACAAAAATATGTCAAGATTTCTCCGGAGACTGCTATTACAATACTAACTTACAATGCACAGAGTCTCACCAAAATACCTGATCCACGGCAATGGCTGTGAGCTAAATTTTGTTGTTTTTGTTGTAGTTGGTTTGAAAGTGAGAAGGAAATAGTTGATAGGTTGTGTTTGTCTTGCACGTGTAATCAAATATTTATCAAGTCTTGGGTTAGAAATTTATATCTTGCGTCGTGCCTCTTCCTTAAATTCCGGTTATTAAAAGAGAAAAGCGAATAGCGAACAGAAATAATTAAATAACAATTTTTTTTTTTGGATTTCAGATTTCAGGTAAAGAGAGACAATTAAGAGAGGCAGCTAGATGCTGGCTGAGACCTTGCTTAGAGGTAGACTTACGATATTATTTTCACTTTTAGAGCTGCCACTCGTAATTTCTTTCGAAAACACAAAACTTATCTCTATTGTTATTAAAACATGTTTGCTTTACATATATTGTTGGATTTCACACTGTTTTACAGACTACCAATTTTAGGCGCGTTTTAAAGATGTCCTTTCATAGAATTGATTCTAAAAACTTCTTAAACTTGAAGTGACTTCTAAACGACCTGGATTTTTAGAGTTGAAGCTTCGACCGCTTTGATAACAACTTGACTATCTGTGTAGATAATAATATCGGAAGGCGAAATTGAATTCATCAACAAGCTACCTAAATATGAGTTTATAGTGGAAATATGCCCGCAGTTGGACCTCCCCCAGATTTGGAATCATCTGTTTGTCTTAAGAGTTATTTCCTAAAGATGTTCTATCTTTCTATCGGTCTTTAAGCTGCCGATACATATATTTTTTGGTGAAATACAAACACTGATATAAAATCATCGAAACAAAACATACTTGTATCTATGTATAAATTATTTTTTTTTTTTGCAAATTACTTAGTTTGAAATTTAATCAAAATCGTTGAAATGATTCTTTTTTTCTGATTTCATTAATAATCGTAAACAAATATCTAACAATTTTCCAATGTCCTTGCATATCTCAAGTGAATTTTAGATATTGATTTGATTTACATCAAAATGTCTTTAGTGGTTCTCGAGCGAGCCGTGTGAAAAGAAACATATGAGCAGACGTGTAGTTCAATTGCACTTTGAAAACATCAAAATTTGATTTCTACTGGTGAATTTGAGTTTACTGGCGTATTGGAATGTTAGAAGGCTTTCTACTTTTTCAATCTATACATGTAAAGATTGAATTAGTGCACCAGTAAAGGTTTACACATGCACTTTATTTTTACTGACGCGACAATAACTACTGGCGCCAAGAAATCATTACTTCTCATTAACTAATACTAGTAAGGACTGAAATAGATTACTGGGCACAAACGCAAGCATCTAAATATACCAATTTACCTGAATTAAATAAATTACAATACTGAGACAAATGTATGTAGTTAAATGAAGGTGGCTTTTGTCTAAGAGTTCCTCGTACATAACCGCAAATGTACAATACAATTTCATTTCGATAGAAGTAAATTGTGTCAAATCTAAACACATTTTGTTAATGCCAGAGGGTCTCTTAATTGAGATGATTTATGAATTCTATTGGTAAATCCATTTCTTGTTGCATCTGTTCATGGGACTATGAACAAATTTAATGTTTATAGTCAAAGTATCTTGGACCTATTTGAAAACATTGACTTTGGACCAGTCTAGTGAAGGAGAAAGCAAAAGATTTGATTGAGCTTGAGATTGACCGTATTTGAACTAGGCGGCAACAAAAAGGTTTAGCTACCTTAAAATTTTACAATCACTTTTATCTTAAATTAAAAATTTGAATATTTTGTTCTGAGTTTATGCTTTAATTTCAGTTCTGGACCTATTTTAATGCATAAAATAACTTACGCTACCATTCTCATGAAAAATAATGACCTTTTTTTATAATGCTTTGAAAAAAATGTGCTAAAATGCTTTCGATTCAAGCCACAATCACCAAGCTCCGATTTTGCCTTCGAAAATCCTTCACTCTTTTAATTTCGGGAATAGAATGCAATTTATTTCTCTCCGAACAAATTATTTCGAGAATAGAATGGAGAAGGTGCAGAATTCACAATAAAATGCAAAAAGAGCACAGGATTTAAGCCAACCCACAATGTACATAACCTTACATATTAATACAATATACATAGGAATACATTAGTTTCCTTTTGTAAAACTCCAATGGAAAATATGTAATGTTACGCGCGTTAACTTTTTGCCTTTTCGTTAAGTTTATGCGAATTGACGCCGTGGCTCAGTGATTAAAGACTCAACCATAATAGGAATAAGCAAACTGAAGCGCCAAATAGAATGATTCCGAGCCGATAAATTGGTTTCGGCGAAAGCGCTGCACAGAAAGCTTCCGATCCGATTCGACATTTGAAGTTTTGCCATTACTCATAATAGGCGAAAAACAGAAAAATTATAAGTGGAATATGTCAGTATAATTGGACATCTTTCAAATATTTTTGCACATTTATGGCACATATTGTGTGAACAATCAAACGAAAATAATACATTAATGAAGATGAAGTGTCTATTTTGTGCAAACATTAATAAAATTGTTGCTTTTTTATTAAATTTTCGTACTGAATGTGTGAATAGAATCACTCTTTGGTTAATGAAACTAAAATTAGCTCATATGGACAAAACAATTTCTGTTTAATGATCACGCAAATGGGTCCCGCATTTAAAGCGGGATAAAACATAGCGAGAAGTCTGCTGTCAGTATGGGACAACATCATTACTATGATAGTTTCAACATATTTTGCCGTCGTTATTTAGGCAGAAAGCCTGTGTCAAAGAAAATAGTAATCTCACTCTAGCTCTAGAACTAGCTGGGATGGTCAAATACGAGATTCTTTTTCTAGTTGTCCCCGCATGTTGCGTGGCGTGACCATGTAAATCAACCATTTTTTTTATTTGTAAAAGCTGACTGCAGCTGGCTTAAGTTTATTATGGCTCAGCCTTAATTGCGCTATCACTGAGCGTGAGACTGAAGGTTTGAGTCCCGAAAAATACCGAAACGATTTTTTACGGTCCCACCTCTCGCGAACGTCTGACAAACATCATAAAACTGCATTAAGGTGTCCTTGCTGCGAAGAGCCTTTTTTTTGTTTTTTTATTTTTTTTTTTGTGCAAAGTGCGCTATGCGTAGGTGCAAGGTAAGGAAACTTGACATTTAAAAATATTTGTTTAATAGAAAAGTTTAGATTGAAGGAATACACAAATTTCTACTATCTCTTAACGAATCCAGTGAGGGATTTCGAGCCCCTGACATTATGCCATTATATTCGTTGTTTTTTCAAAGATCTACATATGCAAGCTGATGAAAATTGTGGTCTCTTCTTTTGGAAAATCGAAAATTCAAAATATGATTTTTCATTGTTGTGCTGAATTCGTTCATTAATTAATTTACGAACAAGCCCTGGTTTGGACAAATCTGAAGTGGTGTGCGTGAAAAAGTGACAGCGATTATGTTGTTTATTGTTTTTCTGTATTTGTGACCATATGGACGAAATGTGTTTCACATTTCGAAAATTTTGTAATACTCCGCGAGTAATTCGATAGATTTAAAATATTATTATGGACACTCCTTTAAATAACAATCCTGAGGTAAAAAAGAAGTTCAATTCAAAGCCAAGACACCGTAATACCCACGAGTTAAAGAAACGCCCGACATCGAAACCATACCAAAGGGAGAACGATATTTACATCACGTCCAAGTCAAACTTTAAAGTAAAAACAATAATTTTGCAATATACCTGTGCCATTTTATATTTAATACTCTATGTTTGCAGGCACAATTGAAGCAATGTGAAAATATTTTGAACGCCGGAGTCAAAGATATCTACTTACACTGCCTGGGCAACGCCATTAGTCGTGGCATTAATTTGGCTTTAACACTGGTGAACAACTCGAACGGTGTTCTCTTCTATGAGGCCCACACTTCAACCATAGAACTGATAGGTATAGCTTGACCCACCCACGACTGGCGAAGTGTAAAAGTTTCAAATCGATTATTTCTTCCAGATGAACTACATCCTCTTTCGGATCAAGACGACCTCACTATACAGCGGAGAATGAACTCTGCTCTTCATATTAAAGTTTCAAGGAGTTCTGATTTTGAAGTTGATCTTTAGTTATAATACAGCGTACTATTTAAAAAGAAAAAAAAAATCTTCAAAAATGTTTAAGTTATCGGAACTTGTCCGATGGTTGGGGCTAACAGAGTTCGAGATATTCATTAACCTCTGCGGATTATTTATATTTTCATTGACACTTGCTTTTAAAATCGCCGGTACTTTCGATGAGATTTTGGTCGATTGGTTTATAGTATTTAGCCCGCTTTTCTGCGCGGATGTTTTAAATGCATACTTTTGCGTTATTGTCGCCATCCGTATGTACCTTTATATAGACAACAAGCGGAAGGCATTCCATAGACTCATGTGGAGTACGTATTTTTTGGTATTGATTGCAATCTTCAAGTATCTACTGTGTTTGAAGCTGTCTGGACAAACGGGATTGGAATATAGTGAGGTATTTTCACCCATCTTTGTGCTCCTGCAGTTGGTTGCTGTTCGAGCTTGCCAATTGCCGAATTCCACTTGATTGCAAATACAATTTAATTAGATTATAAGTGTGATAGGAACTAAGATAGAAATATAGTTTTATTACATTTTATGACCGTGACATGTAATCTCTTAAAAAAGATTTCCAATAAAGCGTTAAGAAAATTTTGAATTTTATTATTAAAGGGTGCAGCAGTGAATTCCGTCCCATTTAGCTTTCGGCCGATTCGGATGCGTCTCATGCTTGAGTTATACCTACGTCTCTGCATTTTTAGCCTGGGACTAAATAAGAATAACAAGATAAAGAAGTCATCTCCCAATTGCACTATCAACGATTTCTACTTTGAAAGCAATAGTATTAGAGAGACCAAATGTTCGTCCGTTATAGGAAATATAAACATTCTCGTATTGTGTGGGATCAGTTGATTAATGCTGGCTTTACATGTGTCTGCAAGGGCTATATGAACGTGTTAAAGAATGAGCTATGCACAAATTTCATAAATTGTCTTACACTCTTGATCTCACTTTAAAATTATGGATAATCTATAATTATTCAGTTTATGACATGAAAACAGATGAAGGGGTCATGCGGTCGACTGTTTCGCAAAGTAATTCACTTTGCACGACCCTAACTTCAGAGCAACTCATTCGATCGGAATACAATTAATTTTGCTTGCAGTTCAATTTTGCTTGCAGTTCAGATATTATCTGTCAATCTTTAAACTATGTTTATGCGTTATTCTGCAAAAAGCACAAATGATCTCTACTCAGCCAGTCACTGCTAACCATGATTGACGGTCGCTACTATGCGGAAAAGGATATGGAAAGGAAGTAGGCATTTAAAAAAACTGAACTGCAATGCGACTTTTAATGCGATTGCTTACCACCGAATAGAGGCTATAATTGTTTGGAAAGTGTGAAAATCATGTACGGACGAATTAGACATTTAAAACTCTTGTTTCGCCTTTCCTGTAAGTATATTTTTACCCTGAAAAACACAAAGTAATGGATTTCAAATGTATGCAATATCAAATTTGAATATCTCTCCTAACACTTTTCCACACACTGAACTGCAGTGCAACTTTCAATGCGATTGCTTACCGCCGGATAAAGACTGTTCCTATAATTTTTTGGAAAGTGTGAAAATCAAGTAAAGTGTATAACGGATGAACATTTTTGTATGATACTTTCTCCCAACTATTGCTCTCAAATTAGAAATCGTTGTTCGTCACTTATGAAGTTTACTTCTTCCATCCCTATCCAACGAGTGAAGAATTTGTATGTTTTGTCCTTATTTAGTATCAGGCTGAAGATGCAGCGACATGTAATACCAGTATAAAGCACTTCAATATTTCTAAAGCTATTTAGCGATTGCTCCCTGAAAACCTTTTCCATTGGTATCGCTTCATGGAAATGAAAAAGAAGTGTGTTTCATTCAAGCGTTAAAGATGAACATTTCCCATGGGTCATATTTGATCTCATATTAATAGAAAAACTATCAGCGCAAAGTGGATAATAATAATGATCGCTAGATCTGTTCAGTTAGTAATTAAGGGATTAACGCCTTAACAATGCAGTTCATTGTAATGCTTAGGCCAACGGAACCAGCCCATTTTTATAGGGAGATTACCACCACTGCACTTGATTTTCACACTTTCCATAAAATTATAGGAACCTATTCAGCCGGTGATCGCTAATGAATTATTTAGAGAAATAAAAGAAACTATCAGAAATGTCCCCGGATTTGATATAATCACAGTAGAAATACTGAAACAATTTCCAAAAAAGGCATAACAAAACTAGCACAAATTATAAATGCTGCATTTAAGCGACCCTTAGAGATATCTTGCAGAACAGCACTGCATGCAGCATTTACATGTAACTTCGCGAATTAAAACATGTGTGTTCTAATTTCAATGCATACAGAGTTCTGTACATGTGTTTTGGGCATTACACGGTCAATCGATTGACATCAAGCATGGTGTATGTGTGGATTGACGCTACCCGTCAAATTTTTAGTTTTTGTGAGTTTTCGTGGTGTACGATGAGTGAAACGGACGATTGTATTGCATATATTGCTCTTGCACTTTGCATAAAGTGACATCCGATTATATTTTCTTTATATTTTTGTAGTAAAACTTCATATTGTTGTAAAAAAAAAATTAATAAAGTCCCCCAACGCAAGCAATTGCGGCTTCAATGTCTTTCGATGATTCTCACCTTCCAACGGAAAACAAATTTTGTGTTTATGAAAAAGAGTCATAAATTAATGCACTGTTAACCTGTCCTTAAATTCTCGTACAAAAGACTCAACGCCAAACGAAGTGTACCAACAGATTTTCCTGGAATTTTCATCGGCCCAAAAAACATTCAATTGGAAGTTTGTTTTCACAGACGGCTTCAAGACCGAACTTGGCACAGCATTTGCTGTTGTCGATGAAAATGGCGATATCTTGTCCAAAGTTTTGCTGCCCCATTTTGCGTCAGTGTTTTCAGCAGAGGCTGTAGCTATTTTGCGGGCCACGGCGCTTTCAAAGAAATTCAAAACGATCATTTGCTCGGATAGTCTCTCCACTTTAACGGCAATAACCAACATCAACAATAACACTCCGATTATTGTAGCCATCCGCGACGCATTAATAAACAGTGATGGGAAGCTGAAACTCTTATGGATACCAGGGCACGCAGGAATAAAAGGCAACGAATACTCGGATACGGCAGCTAAGGCCGCGGTTCATGAACCTCTGATAACCCACTATGTTTTCAATAAAAATGATATTAAGATTCACATCCAAAACTTTTGGAATGGAAAACATAAAGAAACATGGAATGCCTACACTCACTACTACAAAGCGATTAAGCCCGGCGCCAAACCTGCCATTTATCCGCAGAATTGCCCAAGAAATATGATCAAGGCTTTTATTCGACTCCGGTTAGGACACACAAGGCTAACGCATGAACACCTAATCACCAGGTGTAGTCCTCCCCAATGCCACCTCTGCAACTCTAACCAGACACTTTCCATGCACCATCTATTCTACGAATGCAACACCGTACAAGATAAAATACGTAGTCATTTTCCTAACTCTAACTTACTCGACCTACTTTCTTTACCTTCTGAAACTAATGTAAAAAAAATATATAATATTCTCTCCTCTCTAAAACTAGAAAATAGTATTTAAGTCCAATTTTTAGATTAAAACATAGCCGAAAGCCCTGGTAGCTAGTGCTATTTTAGTTGTACTATTAATATTATAATTTATTATATGTTAATAGAGCTTAATAATAATAATAATAATAATAATGCACCAGGACTGATTGAAGATCATTCTACCTTTTATACAAAATGTTTTATCCTTCGTGGGGAATATTCAGCGGATTTATTTTCGGTGTTTTTGCTGGCCACACCGTTCTATAGGCAAACCAAGCAGCTCTATAGGCATTCAATGAACAAGAAAACAATGTGAGTATTACAAAAGTTCCAACTTTTTTTTTTATTTTCTAAAAAAAAAAAAAAAAAAATTGGGAATGTATTGCGCGGACGTTAACGAAATTATTTTCCAATAATTTGAAGCATGTCGATAAATATACTTTTTGTTTAATAACTGTATAGAGATAACATAAAAGTAAGAAACTGTAAGGTTACACAAGTTTACATGTCAAAATATTAAATTCGATGCAATAGCTAAACTCTCATGTAGCAATCTTTTCAATATCGTCCGAATTTTCCGCATTCAGGAACTCTATTTTCTTCTGGAAATGTGATTCGACTGTGCGACAGATCGCCATTGTTTTCTCACTATCTACAAGATTGATGGCAATTCCATTTTTACCTTAAAAAAAAAAGAAATCATAGTTAGTTGGATATTATTTTAGACGGTGTCAACCAAAAAATTGAGGTGGGTGTAACAAACTCGTATCCTCATAGTCGACTCAAGTGATATCTTATTTTCAGTGACAGATTGTCGCCCCACTTTATTTTAGGTTTCATTCTGTATTGAACAAATTCTTCTAAATTACACGAACTTGCAATCCGGGAACAGACCTTTGCGTTTATTTCCATATACACTGACGGTGTCACTCGAGATTGTAAATTTGACGTCTTGGGTGACTATGGCAATACACACAAGAGTGGAACTAGAAAAGGTAAGTTCCACAGGTATGACACAAACTAAAGTAAGGTGGCAAACTGGCACTTTAGCACGGGAATAACTAAAAAAGTTAGGTGATCGAAGAAATTGTCACTTGGACTATGGGAGTAGAATTGATTTTTCGGGGCGAATCAAACTTACCAAATCGACCAGTTCTTCCGATACGATGTAGATATGTCTCACAGTCTGCATTACCTTTCATGTCCATAGGTAAATCGAAATTAACAACAATCGTCACTTGCTCTACATCAATCCCTGTTTCGGACAAAATTTAAGCTTTTGCTTTAGTTCAATCAAAATTTGATTATTACCTCTTGACAAAACGTTGGTAGTAATTAGAACTTTCTCAAGGCCAGCTCTAAATCTATCTAGGACAGCCAACCGTTGTTCTACTGTTAAATCACCCGAAAGAACCGCAACAGAATGCCCATCTGAGGACATTTTACCGGCGAGCCATCCAGCCGCTTTTCTAGTCTATTACATAGGGCAATCTTTAGCATTCCACATCCATAATAGCGAACAGAAAACTTACGTGACAAAAGATAATGGCCTGGCCAATTGTAATACCGCCGTAGATGTTCTGAATTGCCTGGTACTTCTCATCCTCATTCTTGCACCTCACATAGTACTGCTTAATGTTATCTAGTGACTCCTGTTCTCTTAACAATCTGCGATAAAATTTGTTTTTCATATTTTTGCCTTAAAAAAATATCAGAGTAGTAAACCTAATAATTGTTGGATCCTTGACAATATGCTGCGCAAAGTCCATCACATCTTTTTCATACGTAGCCGAAAAGAACAACATTTGACATTTTGGAGAGAGTTGCCTGCAAATGTGACATTTAAAAGAGGTAACACCTTTCGCCTTAGTAATTCAAACCTACTTATGAATACGAATGCACTGATCGTGGTGGCCCTGGGTAGCAATCATTACATCGGCTTCATCTAAAACAAACACACGAATCTTCTTCAAGTCAAAAACTCTATACTTGAGACCCCAATCTAGGATTTTTCCAGGCGTTCCGATGATTATGTGGTCACTAAGTTTGGCATTCTGTGCAACTAAAAAAGCAAATTTCTATTAATTAAATGGGAAAAAAAACTACCAATAGAACTTTGCATACCCTCTTCTCCACGAACTGCGAATTTAAGCTTAATTTCTGGACAGTACTGTGCCATCCGGGCGGCAACTTCACCAGTTTGAATTGCAAGCTCATACGTTGGCGATAAACACAGAACCTTAAAATAAATTATAAGCTGTGATGTGGAAAAAGTTATAAAAACGAAAGCTTTACCTGTGGATAGTCAAGCTTTGTATCAACTCGACTTAACATTGCTAAAACGAAAGCAGCAGTTTTGCCGGTACCAGATTGACTTTGAGCGATCATGTTCTGTGGGGGATCCGCTAGTAAGGTAGGCAAGGCTGTCTCTTGGATTTTCGATGGAGCATTAAAGCCCATGGCATAGATACCCTTAAGCAACTCTGGTTTCCTAAATACAAAACAAAACATGCAACATAGTGATATTGCTTCAATTGAGGATCTTAAATATTGATGTATCTAATTATTGTGCCATATTGCTACGGTTCGAAACTTCAACTCTCTTACTTACTTTTACAATTTCATTTACAAATATTCACGGCTTTTCAATAAATTCCAATATCGTTAATTTCAAAAGTACGTAACGTTCCCATTCACAGTGAAGTACGTTAGCATTCCCATTCACAGTGTTCGCATCCGTGGATGCATGACATTAATGTTTTCGATGAGATGTGAATACTTTTTACGTTGTTACGTACGAATACACTCCTTGACAACTGGTTGAGACACTCCCCTGATTTCGTCGGCGTTTCTCGATAATTCTGTTCTACGAGTAAAATCAACCACTCATACAAACTCCCGGATGACTGTAGCATCTTTCAAGCTGAGGTCTTCGCCATTGTTAGGGCTGCACAGACTATACATAGCAAAAAACTAAATCCTTCCAAGATTACAATTTTCGTGGATAGTCAAACGGCAATCAAAGCTCTAGACAACGAGAAAGTCAGATCGAAAACAGTTTCCAGATGCTGTAATACGTTGAACAGAATATGCAACACCCGTGATGTAACTCTCTGTTGGGTTCCCGGTCATAGTAATATAGAAGGAAACGAGACAGCAGATGAACTAGCTAAAAAGGGATCACCATTGGATTTGCAACATACTTCGATATCAGTAGAAGCTCCAATAGGTGAACTAAAAAGTAAAATAGACCTAAAATCAAGAGAACTGATTAACTCCGCATGGTTTGTCGTGCGATCCAGTCGTGCACTTTATTTTGATTTGCATCAATGACTTCCTATCTGTTTCTTGTAACGTGATTCATTCCTTCCCGAATAACTCTTGTCTTCGCCTTTTCGCTAATAACACCACGACAAGGCCCCCAAATCGTCGAGTCTCAGCGTCAGTGAATGTCTACTGAACTCAACTCTGACATTGATGCAATCATCAATTAGAGTGTAAACAACCGAGTTGCGTTCAACGCCCCAAAAACCCAGGGCTGCCTCCTGGGATACTAACGTGGTGAAACTCAGAATGGATGTGTTCAATGTTTGGCAAGTATGTTAGCCCAGACCTTCGATGGAACCAGCAGATTACTGACACTGCAAAAGATGGTGCTAGATGCCTAAGATTCCTTAAAAGGTATAAAAGGTTTTCCACTCCTGTGGACTTGACCGCAATCTATAAAACTTAAAGTTGAATATAACTCTCATGTTTGGGCGGAAGCCAATGCTTAAGTTAACTTAATCGTGTTCAGCGACAAGCAATCTGTTCGCTGATAAGTCTATATGCAACCAAATCGCATCGTCCGAACACCGACGGAATATTAGATCCTTAACGCTCCTGTACTCGTAGTTGAATTTGTGTCCCGCCTGTCCTTCTGTTTAATCTTAATACACACGTTGCCCATTCTGCACATGTTTGTACAGGGTTGTTCATTTTGTGCTTTAAGATTTTTAATTTAAATAAAATAAAAAGTATTAAAGATTTCAATGAATTTTTTTTTACTGATTTAAATTTTGGACTATGCCATTATACGAGTATATGGTTATATGGTCGCCATGGGAGTTTTTACAAACTTCGATTCTTGTGAGGTAATTTTCGATGACTTTTCGGTACATTTCTGGCTGTATTGCGGCCAAAACTTCGTGTTGGTTTTTAAGTGCTCCAAAGTTTGGGGATTGTCTGTATAAACACGATCTTTAGCATAGCCCCACACAAATAAATCCAACAGGATCAGGTCACTTGGTCTTGGTGGCCAATTGATGTCGCCAAATCTCACAATTAAACGTCAGGGCAACGATTCGTGCATTATCATCTTGTTGAATTTCCAGCACCCAGTCGATGTATGTTCTGTGCATTCTATGGTCAGCAGGATTTAGTTGTTGTGTAAGCTGGACTTTATAGGAATGAAGATGCAAATTCAAGCGCAAAATATGCCAAACCGAGCTTTAGGTTAGGTTAGGTTGGGTGGCTGTGCATCTCAAAGAGAGCTTACACGGGGGCCTATTGATCCATTGTGATACCCCTTGGGTTGTGATACCATAGCTAACAGTTTCTAGTTAGCTTGTTCTTACTCGAACCAGCGTGTGTCCCTTATGAATCCTGTTAAGTCCGTCGACGAAACATGTGCCACCTCACCCAGTTCTCCGAAGAGTCTGCTTCCCATATAGAGGAGGCGACGGTTGTGGAGATTAGGACAATCGCAGAGTAGGTGTTTGATGGTTTCTATTTCTTCCTCATCTTGACAGCTCCTGCAGTAGTCCGGGGAGTTTATGTCCAGCCTTTTGGCCATAGTGTCGAAAGCACAATGTCCCATCAGTACACCTACCAAGATGTGGATTTCCTTTTCTTCATAGCTAGTAAGCATTTGATTCTCCCCTCATTTAATTGTGGGCATAGGCTGCGGGATATAACACAATCCCTTCTTGATAACCAAGAATTATTGGTTGATTCCCTGGTCCTAAAGTTTATATTCTTTTTTCATTACACCAATAGGGATGTCTATTTGTGCGTGTATATGCTCTGTACCTAGTGATGATCCTTTTCTGGCTAGTTCATCTGCTATCTCATTCCTTTCTATATCACTACGTCCGGGAACCCAACAAAGATTGACCACATCGATATTACTAAGTTTGTTCTGCGTTTTACAGTCACAGCGGATATATTTTCAGTTGATCGAGCATTACGTTGATGCACAGGCCTTACGACATCACAAACACTAACGATTTGTCCGAATTTGGTAGAATTATTTGCTTAGTTGAGCGATTATTACAACCATAGATATTACAGAACCGTTATTTTTGTAGTAAGATGCAGTAATTTTAATGCGTTGCGCGGTGGTTAGACGGATCGGTGTTGTAAAATGGCAAGCCAAGAACTACCTACCTGTCACTATGAATGACAGATAGATTTGACAGATGCCATATGACAGGGATGTGAAATCCCAACCTCGAAATGAATACCACTTTAGAGCTTAATTTTACTCGTGTCGGTTACCGTAGAATATCGTTTTTGAGCCGTTTAACGCAAATGTGCTCCTTATCTGTTTACTCTTTAATTCTCCCATACCTTTTCCTTTCACTCCATCACTGGGCTTTACAAAATTCAAAGAACCCAGTTATATGGTGTATATAAGAACAAACAAATTTTGACAATTTTCAGCAATAACACTGCTCGTCAGGATAAATTCACAGTTGACTGTAATTAACTCCCTATTTCTAGTTATGACCGGTGTTAACTATTCACTTGCAAACTCTTAATTTTTTTTTTACGAAACGGCTTCCACACCTATCGACAAATATCGACTACCTAACGACATTAGAAACACGTCAAACCCATACACGTAAATAAATCGTACTACATACTACTAAAAGTGCTCAGTGGATAGTCCGTATGTACTTACAAGTGCAAAGCTTCGAAGGTCTTCACAGAATGCAATGGCGACGTGGGATCCTTACGTTGAACTTCAAGATCTAATTTAGACTCGACCAAGCCCTTTCGGATTATTTTCAAAAGCAGACTAGTCTCAGCAGGACTAAAATAAACAGACACCGGCATTAGCGAAACATGTGGTAGACGGATTATAGTTTAGTACACCCACCTGACGACGTCCGCTTGCTCCTCTTGAGGTGCGGGATCCTTTGATTTACTTTCTGGCAAGGGATCATCTTTGTTTTTTATATCCAATTTATCGACCTTCAAGCGAATGGTAAAACTATATGCAAATTAATTCTAAGGATTTGCTTACCAAATTCGAGATTTCCTGATCCTCTGCTTTTTTAGCCCAATCAGACATTTTTGAATTTAATTCTATTTACTGTAAATATTTGCGGAATAGAAAATTAATATATTTTGAGCATAGCATGGATGATTTACCTATTTTTATTCGAAAGAATGAGATCCCAAAACTATTCGCCCTCGGACTTTTGCGGTAACAGGGAATTTGTTTTCGTCTTCTTTTTACTTTGTGGTTAGAGAAATGTCATGTTCGGTTTGATCTACTACTATGAGATCGGAAAGTAGTAGAAAGAGGTAAGGGCTATATGACATTGTCGTCGAAGAAATTAATCGTTCAGCGCACTTGGTGGGTGTACATATTCGCAAACGCAGACTTTTTATTTGAGGAGTTAAAAAGCAATTGGCCGACAAAAAATCGCAAATGAGGAACTAGATTACTTAATTTCCCATACGTTTCCTTATTTGCTAAATCATCCCACTACTCGTAAGTGATGTAGGAAGTTAGCAAAATAAAAACGAACATACTTTAAACAAATTAAGCTGAACGCATTAAACGTCAAAAAAGTAAAATAAAATAAATTGTTTATTTATTTAAACAGCAAATATGAACGAAACAATTTTTTATAATTTGCGCCCGCCAAAGGGGATGTGAATACCCTTACATTATTTCAGGGCACGGGAGTTTGTAGAAAGTGAGAGAGAGAAAGAAAGATTGGTGTAGTGCGTTTGAAACTCAGGTGGAATTAAGTTTCAGTAAACTCAAAGGGTGGCGTCCAGATAACTGGAGAGCATTTTTGATTGTTTCCTAGGAATCACACTATTTTTTTCAGTCCTCCTGATGTCATCATCACGGTCAAGTCGCATTTTCAGCCGTATGACCACCCCACTGCCAGTGTTATGCCTTCCCCAAAAGGGGTAAGAACACCTCCAATCAGGCAAATCTCCGGTCGATAAGGCTCCTTCCGAACATCAGCAAGGTATTCAAAAAAGTGATCAATAGAGCCCTGATTAAATGGACTGAGGACAAAAAAATAATTCCGGATAACCAATTCGGTTTTAAGGCGGGGCATTATACAATACATGCTGGGTCTAAACTGGTATCGGATATTCAATGGAACAAAAGCAAGGACCAGTCCACGGGTGCCTGCCTGATTGACTTCGATAAGATTCAGCAATATTGCGATGACTGGAAGTTGAAGATCAACTTCCAGAAATCGGAAACCATTATTTTTAGGACGCTTTGTCTGGGGCCTCTAGGGATACCAGAAAGAATTGGCGGAAGTTCTCAATCGTGGGACCGCACGGACAGCCCCTGGCTTGTAGAAGTGGGGCTCTGATTAGCTGATCTGACCAGAGCCAAAGGTGCTTTTGCCCTTACAAAGAGACTTTTTTATATCAAGCAACTCGACGCAAGGGTAAAGATAATCTGCTACACGGCCCTCATTCGGCCCATGATCGTATTTGGATGTCCCGTGTGATTCAACGTGGGAACAAGCTTTTTGGAAAAGATTCGGGAGTTTGAGCGGGCTTGCCTTCGTTTATACAGAACACCAGAATCCCAGTACATAAAATTCTGTCATAATGAGGTCCTGTACAACAGGGTTAACCTAATAAGAGTAGATAATTTCGTTATCAAGCTGATTCGAAGACACATTGCTAAAGCAATGAGCTCGATGAAAAACCTGATCTCCAGGGCTTATCGGCTTTGTTCTTCCAGAGGCGTTCCTTTATCTTGATGTGAAGGGTCTGATCCAGGAAAGATTGGTGGTGCCGCTGTGGATATTCGACTCAACTACGACAGAGACGTTGCACACAGCAGTGTGGAGAGTTCCCTTCAAAAACTTGCCTTTAAGTGCCCGAATGCATTCTGCACTAGACAACGGCATTTCGATAAGATGTAATTAAAATCATTTTCCGTTTGATTTGCACTTGTTTTGTAGGGATACCCTATCCCATTCATAAATGTTTTGGAAAAGCGAAAGGCGAAAAATCCAATTATGACAACTGGAACATTCATTCCGCATATCTTAGTTTGAAATCTTGTTTCCTGCTTTGCCGAATTCTTTAATTCGTGGCACAGTATTTTCAAGGCTTCAAGTGACATTCGAAAATTTTCCTTTAAAAATTCAATATTTTTCCCGTACTTCCTTTTTCAAAAATTTGCAAGATAATGGAATCAGCCATCTAGACCTTTTTGGGCGCTTTCCCTTTCTGTTTCCGGTGCATTCGTATATAGCATACTCCATTTTCTCAAAAACCTCCCATATTACCTGCACTTTCTGTTGTTTTGAAGTAGGAGTCTTGGTCTCTAAGTCTGATATATTTTTCGTTCACTATTCTATCTTCCCATCTGTAATTTTTATTTTTGCATAAATACTGTTTCCAGAGTCATCTAGCGGATGATAGTTTATTTATATAAACATTGCCTTATTCAACATCTTCTAACCATTACGTACTAAGAAAACCCATTTGACATACATGTAGCCAAACACGCCTGTCAAACTTCTTTTTGACGATTGAATTTAGCCAAGATGGTATGTTTCCGATTTAATGTGAATTAATTCCGGAATTTGTATTGCAATCCGTGAATAAAACTAATCAGACTTTATGCATCCTAAAAAATAATACAGTCCTAATCATGCTTAAATTTTTATTTTCTATGAAAGTCCTCTAACTGAATGTTAAATTTCAGGTCAAAGTCAAGTGCTCCGATTTGAGGACCAAAAACAAGGGCGAGCTCACGAAACAGCTCGAAGAGCTGAAGAATGAACTCCTTGGCCTACGCGTAGCCAAAGTAACCGGCGGAGCTCCATCGAAGCTGTCTAAGATGTAAGTTCTCGATGCCATTTATTCAATTTTAAAACAGTCGCTAAATTTCATTATCTCTTGCAGCCGTGTTGTGCGGAAGGCTATTGCTCGTGTTTACATTGTTATGCACCAAAAGCAAAAGGAGAATTTACGCAAAGTCTTCAACAACAAGAAGTACAAGCCCCTGGATCTGAGGAAAAAACGTACCCGCGCTATGCGTAAGGCATTGTCGCCAAGAGATGCCAACAGGAAAACCTTGAAGGAAATCCGCAAAAGGTCGGTCTATCCACAGAGGAAGTTCGCTGTTAAGGCATAGGTTACGATTGTTTGCAAGCAAATCCATCTTTTTGTAATAGAAATAACGAAATAAAAAACAGGCAAAGTCCATGTAAGATCTGTTGTTATCAAATGGCGGGCAAATAGGGAAATTTCTGTCGAAAACCAGTCGGGGATTTCATGTGAGCAACGTTCTTAATTTCTTTAGAGACTGATGGGGTAAATGATTGTACTGTCTGAAGGAGTTTTTTTTTTTTTCGTTTTGAAAGAGTCCAGGGCTCGTATTCGGTACCTCTGCGTTAGACACGCATGTCTTCAGTTTTCATTTTCTAGCTGAAAGGTAAATGGCTACATTCGTTATTAATGATGGAACGACAACAAGAAATCGTGGTTAAGCGTGGACTCCAGCTGTTTATGCTTAGTTTTGATAAGAACGAATATATAAACGATATTTACAGTATTAAAACAAGATCGGGCCATTGCGTAAGAATATAAGATCGATCCCGCAGTGTTAGCGTTGTCAAGGTTTCAGTCACGCAGATTTTCTGTTAAAAAGAACCGCGATGCGGTTGATGTTTCGCCGGTAAACATCTTTCGGAAAAGTACAGGTTAGATAAACAGGCTCCAGCGACTTACATAAACTGTAGAGTGAAGCACCCAGCGAACTATAGGGGCTGTGAAGTGGCCAAAGAACTCCAAAAAAGTCGCGATGCGATTAAAAGAAACTTACACCCGAAACCACAGGAAAAATCTGAACTTTATACAAGAAAACTTGTCCAGGAAAAGAAAAGCTGTCATCTTCTGGCGGGCAAGAAAATAAGAAAAGCACTATTGCTCCAGGTCCAATTTCACAAGTTTTTTCTATAATTCTCGCAAAACTTGAAGAGCAAAGCAAAACAAATAAACTTATATTTGAAAAATTTAGCAATCTCGAGTATAAAACTAGCAAAACAGGAACTCAAGTATGAATATGGAACAGTTGCTTTAAATATTAACATGAAACGCAAGCGGACTATTGGAAAAGATAGACGAACTAGAGGTATTCTTGCGAAGATTGAATCTAGTGTAAAATAAAGGATACTGTGCTTACCATGCGTCAGAAAGGGCTAGAGGCGGAACTTCCCTATTCATTAAAGATTGTATTGAGCTCTATAAATATAATTATTGAGACCAATACGATGCAAGTAGGTTAGGTAACTGTGTACCCTTGTTGACAGGGTTGTCAACACCTCACTTCGACCACTTAGAGTTCATTGTGCGCAATATTTAGAACCCTGGGAACCTAAGATTTCAATCTTCGACTGCTAGGCTAAATCACCCAGATAAATGTATGAATCTTAGGAGTTTTCTTAGCTCAATGCTACCTAGCTCATCCAGCTCTGAAAAGAAGTATCTGCCAAAAGCACGGCTTCTTTTGCCGGCCAGAGCTGGACAGTCACACACGAGATGATGAACGGATTCTATTTCCTTTATGAGGTAACCCTAGCCGTGCTGCGTGATTACCTATCACACAGTATCCTGTCAGGTCGCCAACAGCTATGCGGATATCCCTTCGACTTAGTTCTATAAGATTGATAGATCTTTTTTTGTCGTGGGCTTGCCAATGATTTGGCTGTAGCGCATGTATCTAATCGACACCAGCGTTCATTAGCTTCCTCATTAGACTCGATGTCTATCTCCCTGTATGGGGTGCTGAGCGGTACACTAGCCTCGGAAAGGGCCCGCGATAAGTGAACCTATTCTGGCTAGTTCGTCCTCTTTTTCATTACCGGAGATATCCATGTGGCCCGGTACCCAGCACAGGGTCACCGTGCTGGCCGCTGAGATAACATCCAGTTGTTTTTTACTAGCTTGGATCTTAGTGATAATGACTCTAACGCCTTAATGGCCGCTTGGCTATCAACATAGATGCTGATTATTTGCCCGGAAATATCTTCCTCATTAATCATATACACAGCTTGTTTTATTGCGGCGATTTCGGCTTAGAAGACACTGCAATTGTCCTTAAGTCACAACGAGCTATGTATATTTCGAGACTCACAGTAGAAGCCGGCACCAGTACCGGCAATCATTTTGGATCCGTCGGTAAAGATGGCCAGTTCATTCTCGAAACAGACTCTTCCCTCATCCCATACCACCCTGCTAGGAATTCTAATAGAAAACTTTCTGTTGCAGTCTTGGGATGGGGATGATGTAGTCCGTTTCCGTCCAGAGTCTCAATGTATTCCATCGATTTAGAATTGAGGCATGACCGTAGGGTTTAGCTTTCCATAGACCGGCTTCCCTTAGGCTTAGTGCAGTTTTAGCTGCCGTGTTCCCGCATTATATGTCAAGTGGAAGAAGATTCAGTATTGTTTCCAGAGCTGATGTTGGTGTTGATCTCATCGATCCCGTCACCCCCAGACAGCCTACCCATTGAATCTTTGTAACGCTTTCAATTTGGTATTTCTTTTCGAGCATTTTCCACCAGACAATAGAATCTTGGATCAAAATGGGTCTTACTACCGCAGCGTATAGCCAGTGTACCACTTTAGGCTTAAAACCCAAAGATTTCCCGAAGGCTCTTCTATATGCGTATAGTGCAACATATGCCTTCTTGATTCGATTGTCAATATTAGCTTTCCAGTTTAATTTGGAATCCAGAGATATTTTGTAGTTACTTGAGGTATCAGCTCGATATCATTCATTCGAGGGTAATTGTATCCTGGTATCGATCTTCTCCTCGTAAATAGCACTAACTCGGTTTTCGCCGGATTCACTTACAGACCCCTGCCTTTGCGATGCAAGTAAGTACAGTTCTCGTAAGAAACACGTATTCGTACTACAAAATCTCGTGCATTTATTGCTCTCCGCGATACAAAAAAGAAAATACTGACTATAAATCTTTTGGACTCACTTGGATCGAATTTTACTGTCGGTGGTGATTTCAATGCGAAACACACACGTTTAAACCATTTGATGGACAGGCGCTAACAAAAAACCTTAGTGGTACGATTGTGACACCTGACAACTTTAAAATAAAGAGCGTGTCGTTGGTCGAACTTTGCTAAACAATAAAAAATCTTAAAAATAACAAGGCCCCTGGATATGATTTAATAACCGGACAGATCCTCAAGGAATTGCCAAAGAAAGCCCTGATCAAGCTTTTATTATACGTTCTAAGGCCTAGGTTATAATGGTTCCAAAACCGGGAAAGCCTCCAAATGACAAAAAATCATACAGGCCGATATCGCTCTTGCAGATAGTATCTAAGGTATTTGAAAAGCTTTTGTTTAAGCGCCTACAACCGGTCATTGTAGAAAGGCGTTTGATTCTTGACCATCAATTCGGCTTCAGAACAAAGCATTCCACAATTGATCAGGTTTTGAAGGCTTCAAGTTTAAATTAAGACAGGTTCTTCCGGAACAATTATATGAGATTTTTGAATCCTACCTTGCGAACAGACTATTCCGTGTTAAACACGGATCGGAATACTCTCAATTGCCGGAGTACTGCAAGGAAGTGTTCTAAGTCCGGTGTTCTAGTATTGTAATCAAATATTGAGCCCAATAAATTATTTAAAAAAATAGCCATTAAACTTTAACCATCCACTCTACAGCCCAGACTTGGCCCCGAGCGACTTTTTCCTCTTTTTCAATTTGAAAAAGGAGTTACGAGGCCGGAGATTTGCAGATAAGAACGAGAACAAGGCGGTCGTAGAAAGTCATTTTGAAGGCAAAGAAAAGGAATATTTTTTCGATTGTATTAAGGCACTGTATGCCTGATGTAAGAAATGCATTTCACTCGAGGGAGATTATATTGAGAAATAGAATTTTTTAACCGGATCTCTTCATTCACTTAATCCTTAGGCCGTGAACTTATCAAGCCCCTCGTAAATTAAACTTAAATATCTCATCCATTCGTACGAGGGCAAGGTGAAAAGTTCTCGGCCTGACAATGAAAGACTGCGATTTTCAGTTAAAAAATGATTTTATTTTTCAACATAATCTCCCTTGACTTCAACACACTTGGTCCAGCGTTTCTCCAATATCACTATTCCTTCTCGGAAGTGGGAGTCTGGAAGGCTGTGAAAATATTCATCTACGGCCCTCTCAACTTCTACATTGGATGCGAAGCGCTTCCCAGAAACAATTTGTTTCAAGTTTGGGAACAGGTGGAAGTCTGAGGGTGCCAAATCAGGTGAATAGGGGGGATGGCCGAGCAAATCCTACCCCAAATCCCGCAGTTTTCCCATCGCCAACGCACACTTGTGTACAGGTGCATTGTCCTGGTGAAAGAGGTTTTTTTCTTCTTCAAGCCAGGCATCTTCTCGCGAATTTTGGCATCCAGCTGGTCAAGAAGGTTGGAGAAATATTCGCCTGTAATTGTTCTGCCTTTCTCAAAGTAATCAATTAACAGGATCTCTTTCGCATCCCAAAACACACTGGCCATGACCTTTCCGGCAGATGCGAACGACTTCGCTTTCTTTGGCGCTGAACCACCCACTGCTTCGCCTGCTGTTTCATTTCTGGCGTATAGTGGTGGACCAATGTCTCATCCATGGTGACGAATCGCTGCACAAAATCGGTCGGATCCCTATTGAATCGGTCCAAAGATTGCCCGAAAATCGTTAGCGCATTTGCTTTTGATCGGCATTCAGCAAATGCGGCACCCATCTTGCGCAAAGCTTTCGCATCCCTAAGTTGTTGTGCAAGATGTTTCGCACCCTCTCTTCCGATATACACACAGCCTTAGCTATCTCACTTATCTTCACTCGCCTATCGTCCAACACGATATCATGCACATTTTCGATGGTTTCGGGTGTGGTTGCGGTTTTTGGCCGTCCTTCACGTGGGTCATCTTCGAGGGACGTGCGACCACGTTTAAATTCAGCTGCCCACTTTTTAACGGTTGACATGGAAGGATCGGAGTCCCCGTAAACTTTTGTCAACTTTGGATGAATTTCCTTAGGGGTTAACCCATCCAAAACGAAGAATTTTATCACCGCACGATATTCAAGTTTATCCATGTTAACGAAAAACACGCAAGACGTTTACTGCAACAATTCGTGTAAAGAAACTACTTGAGAGAACAAGTTGAAACTTGTCATACGAAGTAATGACAAGTGCATCCAGGCAGGAAACATAAATTTTTGCTGATTGGAACGCCATCTCTGCGTCAGGCCGAGAACTTTTCACCTTGCCCTCATAAGTTGCCTTAAAAAATATTAACTGAAAATAATACAAAAAGGAAGGAATTGTGCTACCTACTTTGGGAAATTCCACTAACAAGCGAAAGATGCACTTTGTCCATTATATTAATTTTCCGAGAAATATTATGCCATTTTGAAATATTATGAAAAACCATTTATCTCAAATGGTTGGCTTCGTGGCGTAGTGGTTAGTGTATCGGATCACTACGCAAGAGGTTCCAACTTCGAATCCCAGAAAACACCAAAAAGTTTTTTCACGATCCCACCTCTCCCGAACGTCTGACAAACATCCGAGAGTATTGTTGTCACGAAAAAGCTTCTCAAAAACAAATTGCCGTTCGGATACGGCACTAAAACTGTAGGTCCCTTCCATTCGTGTGAAAAATATAACGTACACAACGCGAGTGGTTGCGAGAAGCTAGGCCCTGGCACTTAAAGAGCTGTTGCGCCAAATATTTATCTCAAATCGCAGAAAAGAAAGCAAGAGTGGGTCAATACTTATGAACGGTAGTGCATGACTTCCAACTTTCCGCTGCCATAAACAGGCTCTAGGACGTTCCAAATTTTTTAACCGCGGGATATACAAAAATGTTCCCTTGATATTCTTTTATCAGAATTTATTTGACTTAAAGATGCTCTTCTAAATAATAAAAAAAAAAACAAATATTTTAGTCAATTTTTATTTTTTGCTACTTTATAATATTTAGAATGTTAAGGAAGACACTTTGTTGTTTATTCAGATGAAGCAGCTTCCAAGCCTTGTTCCAAGTCTTCAATCAAATCATCAACATCTTCTAATCCAACGGATATTCTAATAAGAGAATCGGTTATTCCCAACTTAGCCCTATCCGCAGCGGGCACAGAAGCGTGCGTCATCACAGATCTATAGAAATACACACAATTTATATATTTTTTTTTAAGTAAAATCTAAAATAACTTACGGCAATTCGGCTAAACTTTCATATCCTCCCAGACTTTCAGCCAAAGTGAACATATTCAAGGACTTTAACAACCTTCTCGATTGCTCTAATCCTCCCTTGATGTAGAAGGAAAACACCCCACTGTATCCATAGGTTTGTTTTAAGGCAATTTGATGTTGAGGATGCGAGGGCAGCGCTGGATGCAGGACCTTCTCGACGAATGGATGCGTTTCTAGAAATTTAGCAACCGCAATGGCATTTTTCTGATGTTGCTCCATACGAATAGCCAGTGTTTTCAAACTACGATTCACTTGGTAGCAATCGAAAGGCGCTGGAATTATTCCAGTAGCTGTTGGAAAATAAATAAAAATTTATATCATGGTAAAACTGTAGGCAAATACAATATTATACCGTTTTGTAAGAAAAGGAGACGCTCGTACAACTTATCGTCACTTAATGTTGCGGCTCCCATGATAACATCGCCGTGACCATTCATGTACTTGGTAAGGGAGTAGACAACCATGTCAGCTCCCAATTCCAAGGGCCTCTGGAAATACGACGTCAGGAATGTGTTATCAACAACAACAATGATGTCCTTTCGTTCATGGGCCAATTTAGAAGCAGCTTCAATGTCGACAACTTTGATCAAAGGATTTGTGGGGGTTTCAATCCACAGCAACTTAGTGTTGCTTTTAAAAGCTGCCGATACTGCGCTTAAATCTGTTGGGTCAACAAACGTTGTCTGTAAACCCAATCGTGAAGCCACTTGACTATAATTAAAAAATGTGTTAATGTTTGTAAATCAAACCTATGAATGGATTTATTTTTCATACCGAAGAAGCCGGTTGGTTCCTCCGTAGACATCGTCACTAATAACAATATGATCGCCGTTACTTAGCATTGTTAAAATTGCCGTTGTTGCTCCAAGACCCGAGGAAAATGCTAGCCCATATTTAGCATTATCCAAAGATGCAAGGCACTTCTCTAGAACATTTCTGGTAGGATTCCCACTACGAGAGTACTCATAGCCCTGTTCGAAAGAAAGAGAATAGGCATTTGTTAGTAAGTTAGTTTAATTTTAACGGAGATAAATTCTTTTCACTAACAGAAGTTCCCACACGGAAAAGGATGGAAGGAAGAGAAACGACCAACCACTACTCAAAAACATACAGGAATGTTACAATCCGTCTAAAACGCATCGTGCGATACCCTATCCCCCATCTTCCAACTCACCCCTAATAAAGTGAGTGTTGCGTTGCGAAATTTTGAAACAGATTCAATTTTATCTTTCTATACAGAGGATATTTCCGCGATTTAAAGAAATTTTATCACAAAACTGTTGTTGCAACTTTTTTTTTAAAGTGGGTTCCCAAAATTTGTAACCGAAGTTCAAGAATTCTGAGGAGATATTCACAATAAGACTTAACCATCACCGTAAATAGCTTTGAAAAAGAAATATATGTTTTTTTTTTAACTCCCTCAAAAAGGGGGTGTGGCCATGTTCTAGTGGCCCTAGACTTATCCAAAGTATTCGACACGGTAAGCCACGCCACATTGCTTCATTATATCCTAGTGTCGACTCTCCCAAACCACCTCAAACACTGGCTGTCGAACTACCATTTTAGCCGACAAACTTACGTGGAATTTAGAAACAAAATATCAAAATACATGAAGATGAAGCAAGGAGCCCCCCCAAGGTGAGGTCCTCTCCTCCATCCTGTTCAACCACTACCTATCCAAACTCCCCTGCCTCCTGATGGTGTTCACATAATTTCATATGCTGATGACTGCGATACCCACCGTTAAACAATCAAAACTTCTCGGAGTCACCTTCGACAATATGCTCACCTTCTCAGCCCACGCCGCCAACATCAGGAGCCGACTATACTCACGTAATAAAGTCATCAAATCACTTGCGGGCAACTCTTGGGAGAAGGATAAGCAGACGCTCCTGCAAAGCGATAAGTAGATCTGTCCGTCCTGGACTACGCGGCACCCATTTGTACGGCACAGTTAAGCGACACAAACTGGTGTAATCTCCAAACATTCCACAACGTAGCCATGCGAACCATTACCGGCTGCCGCCTGGTGTCAAATGAAGACCATCTTCACTCGAAAACAAAAAGGCTCTCAATCAAAAAGCACAACACCATGCTATCGAAACAATTCCTGCCGCCCTGCTACCTCCCACAGCATCCAAATAATACACTCACGACATTGGGAAACCTACCACGCAACATCCGCAAAATCTTCTCTACCTACAAGAGCAACATCGCACAATATCAACGAATCGATGACATTAACAATGCAAACTACAAAATTTCTATAAATCAACTGCAACAATCGCAGTCTCCACCGCACTGACCAACTACATCGCAAACGTCAT
Source organism: Pocota personata (assembly GCA_963082735.1). Taxonomy (NCBI): domain Eukaryota; kingdom Metazoa; phylum Arthropoda; class Insecta; order Diptera; family Syrphidae; genus Pocota; species Pocota personata. The sequence goes on from OY720430.1 coordinate 54,645,527, forward strand.
CCTTGGTGGTATAGTAAATCAATAACGCCAGTTGCCACGTCGAACCAGAACAACTTTGGCTCAACTTCGCTCGGGCTAGTGCTGAAAACTCAACACGTACCAGGCAAGTGGCGAACATCTGCCCAGACTGCAACAATGGCTCCCACGATGTACAACACCTTTTCAACTGCCCGCCAAAATCAACAACATTGCGCCTTGAAGCGCTTTGAAGCCGCCCAATCGACGTGGCTCTATTCTGGAAACTTCGGAACAAACCTCCCGCAAATAATCGTATATGTATATATGTAAGCAGCTGCTACAACAACTGACTCAGCAACCCTCAAACCTAGCCTAACGCCTCAGTAACTCAGTGGTATCTCCTATTTCTAAAGAGGGATAGAAAGTTCCCTAACTTAAAACAAACGGATCTGATGTTCTGAGGGACTGTTAATGTTAGGTATAATTGTCAACCACGATCTACGGTTTTACGGATGCTGCAAAAGATGTTGCCAGATGCATTGGATTCCTTGCTTTTCGTTTCAAATTACAAATGATTGCTTTTAAATTTTATATTCGTCCTAGAATGTAATATAGCTCACACCTTTGGGCGGAATCTTGTGCTTGAGCCTACTAAGTAGTGTCTAGCTGACGCTTATAACTCTTTCCAAATTTGTCATCTCGAACATGGATTTATAAGCCTACTCTACCGATACCTCCGCCATGTTTGTTCTGATGAAATTCATAAATGTGAATCATTTTCGGCAGTGCATAGTGCATCCAACAAGAGGTGTCACTTTAAATTTTGCGCAATTGTTGAAGTGTCAAGATACAACAATCATTGCGATGACTTTTGATAAGTAAAAACTAGGAGGTTATTAAATATGGATGAATACACACTCGCACAACGTGTTGAAATAGTGAAAATTCACTACAAAAACGGTGAAAATATAGCGGAATCGTTTCGTAAAGTTCTCACTGCTTTTGGTCATCATCAAGCATCATCTCGAACAGTTGTAGTGAATTTAATCGATAAATTTGAACGCCATGGACAGGTTAGTGATGTGAACACTCCAACTCGTGTTCGTCCGGCAAGGTCAGCTGAAAATATTGCTGCCGTAGCTGAGAGTGTGACTGAAAACCCAGGTGTGTCCATTTTGACCACTTTGCACCCCATTTTGCATAAAGATCTTGGCCTACATGCTTATAAGGTCTAATTGACATAAGAATTGAAGCCAACAGACCACACATAACGCCGTACTTTCGCTGATTGGGTGCTGGAAATGAATGAACAAGATCATGACTTTTTACACAAAATTATTCTGAGTGATCTGAGTGTCTGGGTACGTAAACAAACAAAACTGTCGCATCTGGGGCTCCGAAAACCCAAGAGAAATAGTGGGACAACCTCTCCATCCTGACGGTGTCATTGGACCATTTTTTGTTTTCGAAAATCATGCTGGTGCGACCCTTTTAGTGAATTGATTGCGTCACCGAACGATGTTGACTGATTTTTTTTGGCCTGAAATTTATGCTATGGACGTGGTCGATGTTAATTTTCAGCAGCACGGTGCCACATGCAACTGGTGAAACAATGGCTCTATTGCGTGACAAATTTCCTGGACGTGTGATTCCTCGAAATGCGGAGTTCAATTGGCCGCCAAGATCGTGCGATTTAACACCATTAGACTTTTTCCTTTGGGGCTATGTTAAAGATAAAGTCTACGCCAAACCTTCACCAAAGATTCATGCACTAAAAGAAAATATCAGAGCTGTTATTCGTGAAATACAACCGCAATTATGCGAAAACGTGATGGAAAATTTCATCAAAAGAATGACTATTTGTAGGCATAGCCGAGGCGGACATTTGGCAGATATTATATGATACGTTTAATGCAGGGAGAGAATAATGCACTACAATGGAAAATATTTCAAATATTAAGTATGCTATCAGTAGGAGCATACACAAATCTTGAAAAAGTCTGAAAATTAGCGTATTCGAGTACTAATATCAGCAACAAGCCATAAATACATACGAATATAACAAACCATAATATAATATCAGCGACTAAAATCTGGTTCTCACTAGACTTTTGTCTAACCGAGGCAGGTTATTATAACCAATAAAGACCGTGGCATGATTTTATATAGATATTTACTTTATCGGATATATATCTTCCTGAAATACAAATAGTCATCAAAATTGTCGATTGCGAGCGACAATTTTTAGCAAAACAAAACATTTCAAGTACATGAACAAGCTATTATAAAAACAACAAATCATAAACAAATTAGAGTACTTCGCCGCACCTTTTATCATTCGAATTTTGTGTTCACAGCAGTTTATTCTTTGTTTGATATCATTGCTATCATTTCGGTGTTATAAAAAATTCTATATATAAACACATCACCTATTTATACATAGAGAGATACATATGTATCAACAGATTACTTTCTAAGTGTAGATTAAATTAATTCAAACATATCAAACAATATTTTTGACGATTAGAGGACAAAATACAAATGGATGACTTGTGTGATAAATGAAGATTGACTAAGCATGCAAGCTGTGCTGGCTTTCATCATTCATTCATCATCAACTGAATATCAAGAGGTCAGGCGGTTCTTTTGACATCATTGATCCCACTTTAAGCATTCATCAAAATAACTAAGATAGGATGTTCTTATTATTTGCTTATTATTATTTGGTTTGCAATCAAAATAGAATTCCTATCAAACAATAAACTAATCAAGTGTAATTTGGGACCAATAGCTTTGACGTCGACGATAACGTTGGACTCCAGCGGAGAACTTATCTGTTGTTTCGAACTGATGAAAATAGTCAGCCGTTGTCATCACGAAGAAAATTGAAAATATGATTCAATGCCAAATACTCCCTAAAAAACCAATCAAATATAATGAAACTTTTATCCAGCGAAAGAGGTGTGATCTGTTTGGATAAATACAGGTCCGCTGAGAGCGAGTTTTTGCACCTAATTTCGAACAAAAATATTTACGACGATGCGGGAATTTTGCGCGTTAATAACTTTGTAATTAGTGCAAGTAGAAATCATTTTGTGACATCAGCATAAGTTATAAAGGATGGACCACCTGTTGGTTTCTTTTAAAATTGCTATAAAGTTTCAAAGTTTTTTACTTTATTGAAGAGAGTACACTTTTCGATTATTTATGGAAAATAATTTCATTTAAATGACATCCATTCTGTCAACCCAATTTTGCAGTATATTTTCGATGGTTCGGGGCTCTATTTCATGAATAGCTCGATTAATATTGTGCTTAAGTGCCTGAATCGAATCACCAAAACGAGTGATGACACGATTATTGAACTTAGTGCGAACAAGATCGATTGTTGGACGGCTTGTATGCCATACAATAGCGCCGTCTTGTTGGACCCAGAGATCGTCCAAAGTCATTTCTTCAGTTTCTGGCCAACAAAAAATAAAAAAAAAATTCATTGGTATGCCTCTGTAGTGCTCTCCGTTGACCGTAACATTGTTGCAATCTTCATCTTCGAAGAAAAATGGGCCAATATTACCACAAACCATACTTTCGGCAACATCAGTAATATTCTCGGCTGAGCGCACAGAACAAACATGAAGATAACTTGTGCTATCAATTAGCATGCCAATCTCTCTAACTTTCTTCACGATTGGTGCATTATTTCGACCGAAATTTATTTTTAAAATTTGTACTGCCTCAGCAACACAGCACTCACTTTGGAAATGAATTTTCATTATATTCCCCTACGTTGTTCAAGCGTAAATCGATTCATTTCGTACCGCGGAGATACATATAATACTGTGTTTCTGTGCGCGAAAAAGCTGTCAGTGTCAAAATAACATGTAATTTCAAAAGAAATGAAAGAAGATGAACAAATGCGTTAGAAAACAACTTATCTGGCCCGGCTCTATATTACAATTCCCTCTTCTTCAAGAGATCGCTAGAACTGGGTCATGTTCCCTCAGAAGCTTTCATGTATCTTGATAGCCTTGGTTAGATTCAGGATAAGCACAACATTCCTGTGGTCTATCATGCGTATCGCAGGCAACGGACCGTACGTCTTCTGATGCTGTTTGTCTCTGAAGAAGATGGCAAAGTTTAGGTTAATGTAGAGAAATACTTCTGGCTTAACTGGGGTGTTGAACTTGACATGACTCGGTTATGATTTTGGGTCTTTCGCTTTACTGTAGATAGTTGTTCTTTTATGTTTTTATTTATAGGTAGGACATTATACATAGTAGTCATATAAAGGGTGTCCCAAAATTAACGCAAGATTAGAATTTTGCGCCATTTGCGGTGAAGTGTTTCCAACGAAAAAAAAGGCAGCGTGACAGCTGACAGTTCAGGGTTATTAAAGATAGAGTGCTACACGAAAGAACAACGTGTTTTTATTGTTGAGCAATATGTTAAAAATAATGAAGGTTTGGCAGCTACAGTTCGCAATTTTCGTACAAAATATTGTCGAAATATTGATTTAACTTCATTAACTATGGAAGAGATTCAATAATTCAGGGAGACTGGATCAATTAATGATCTTAGACAATCTGGCCAACAAGTCGTTCGTGAGAGTGTTGTTGAGAGTCAAGGAACATTCATTCGGAACCGTGGTCAAGAATTGGACATTTCGACAAGCTCTGTACAGCGTATCCTCACGAATGATTAGCATCTTCTAGCATACAAAGTGCAATTGATTCAAGAACTGAAGCCTACTGACCACGCACAGTGAAAAGGGTTCGTTGAATGGATTATGGAACAACAAGTGGGTGCTGATTTTTTATTCATCAAATGTTCGAAAGCGTCTTCTGGAAGTGGGCCGCAAGGCCAGAAGACCTTTGAAAAAACAACTTCTTACCGAGACTATGATGAAGAGAAGACTTCAGACTAGTCAGCAGAAGACTGGAAACAAGTAATCTTTCCAGATGAGAGCCACTTTGAAGTTCAGGACTACCGGGTAAGTGTTGTAAGAAGATATGACAACGAAAAGCTCCAACCTGGTCACATTATGCAAACCCCTAAACACCCCCCGAAAGTAATGATTTGGGGTTGTTTCACCTCCACGGGTCCCGGAAGCATGAACCCAATCGAAAGAATGATGGACAGCATCAAATACGCAGATGTCTTGAGCCATATGCTCTTGCCCACCATGCAAAGACAATGTCCGACTAGAAACGCAGTTTTCCAACAAGATATTGCTCCATACCACACTTCGAAAAAAATGAACAATTCTCTGTAGAAAGAAGACATTAAGGTGCTGGAATAGCCGAGCACTCCCCTGACCTCAACCCAATAGAAAATCTTTGGGCCATTATAATAGCGAGGCTCAGGAAACGAGATTGTACCACAAAAAATAAGCTATTATTGCAGTGTGGTTTCACGATGAACAAATCAAAAAAAAAATATGTGAATCCTTGATTCTTTCCATGCTAAATAGAATAAAAGAGCTTATTGGTGCTAAAGGCAAAAATTATAACGTTTTGCAAATAAATCAAAATATCATCAACAATTTGCCTGCTCCAATTAATTTGCACAGCAATGTATATAGTATATACAAAAAATCTTGTATACAACAACAGTTAAGTAATTTATTAAAATTCGATTGCCTGGTGCCATTTTTTGTTAGTAAATTATCATTTCTTTAACATTTATTTATTATTTTTGATGATTGTCTGATTTATTATGTAAATAAAATATACAAATGGATGACTTGTGTGAAATGAAGATTGACTAAGCATGCAAGCTGATGGCTTTCATCATTCATTCATCATCAACTGAATATCAAGAGGTATGCGGTGAAATCGTTGAACCCACTTAAAGCATTCATCATAATAACTTAATATAGGATGTGCTTATTATTTGGTTTACAATAAAAATAGAATTCCTATCAAACAATAGACTAATCAATTGTAATGTGGGACCACTAGCTTTGACGTCGACGATAACGTTGGACTCCAGCGGAGAACTTATCTCTTGTTTAGAACTGACGAAAATACTCAACCGTTGTCATCACGAAAATATTGAAAAATTTAAAATACGATTCAATGTAAAATACTCCCTAAAAATCAGTCAATCATAAAGAGAATATCAAGCGAGAGAGATGTGATAAGAAAGTTTTTATTTTTCCAAATCACTTCTGTAGTATGTAACGCTTGCTGAACAATGGTAAATAGTTGGTGAACAGCGGATTCCATGAAACAAAGAAATTCAATCAAATTCGAATACTTCAAATCTCGGACCACCTAGATCAAAGGGGAGGTGTCCATCACGATTCTATTCGAGAAGTAAATACTCGCCGAAAGTTCTTCTTCTTTAATTTAATTCATTTGGACAATGCACAGAAGATTTATTATCACTGCTTGTCCCTCTATGTGGCCATAGTTTCTGCTGAAATTGTTGTCATGCCATTTTTTCGGTATGTGTGTCTGTCTACAGACAATGTTGTCATCAACAAGTTCCATTTTTACTTGCTCATAAAGAGCAAATATTGGTTTCGTGTGCAATTTGCAATCTTTCCGATCATAACTGCTTACAGATCAGAAGCTAAAGTTAATACGTAAACATACCACCAGTTGAACGACATAGCAATAGAACAAGGTTTCATTTTACAAGCTGCAAACGGACAAAAAGAAGTGTGGGGTTTTTATAGAGATTCTCTTATGGCCTGGGAATGGATATTTTCAGAGGCTTTATGATAGATAGATAGACTTTCGTGAACTGAAAGCTGTACCAGGATATCAATAATTTTATTCAGGTGATGTTACACTGCCTGTTATTAGTATTTATGTATTGCGGAGGCATTGCTCATTCTTACTTTTAGCAGTTTTAACATTTACGACTCAACAGTACTATGCATCTTGTCTTGGCAACAATCGTGTGCATACACGTACCCTTAGTAGCTTTATGCAAATACAAAAAACTTGCTACAAAATCCTTGACCAAACATGATTACGTTCAGCGATAAGAAATGAACAAATACACAAATATTTGCTCGAACCAAAAATATGTGATCTGTTGTTACCGGTGAATTTCATGTATTCTTGTTTTTTTTTTAATCCTTATACGACCCTCAGAAATAAAGTGCGCGACTGAAATTCAAGCGAAATTGTTAAAATTTTTTTCTTTTTTGAAAAATTTGTTATAACTCAAGAATAATAAAATACAAGGTTAGGCATTGCACATGTCCGCCATGTTTTTTTTTTGACAGCTGTGTGACGTCACATGGGACAGCAAAAACAAGCAGCTGTCAAATCTGAATGTAAAGCAAAAACGAATTATTTAAATCATATCCACACAATAAACAATTTTTAAAAATTCGTTAATTAGCAAAGTATCATTCTACCTACGCATTTAATGACTCATGTCTTACACAACAAAATAGTTAAAACCGTTTTCGAGAAATTATTTTCATTAAAAAATCGGCTATTAGTTAAAATACCGTTAGTTTTAGTGTTAGATTAAAAATTTCGATTTCTCCTCGAATTGTGGTCCCGCAGACCCCAGATATAAAATTGGAATAAAATTCCAGAATTGTCAGACCCACTTGTTTGAGTTCCTTTATAAATTCCAAGTAATACCAGAATTGATCAGACTGATACTTATACAATACCAATACCTTTCATTGTATATGTATTACTGTTCTTAATCAGCTACAACCCGTACAGCAAGAGGCAAGATATCTAATTGTGATGTTGGAGAATTGATCAGAGAAGAAAACATACTGGGATAGCTCAGTTAGTAGAGGATCGTTTCCTGCCTTTGCATTAAAGATTTTCTTTGTGCAATTTTACAACAGTGTTTCATTCTTTATATACTCATCCTTTCTTAAAATTTCTGCGTTCTTAGACAACTAGACGCAGCTATTTTGAGTATTTTGCAGAGAATAATAAAGTGTATAACATTTTTCGTAAAATAAAAAATTCTTTCCTTTTCAGGGTTCCGTATACAGACCATGGAATCCTATTGCTCTCGCTAGGACGTCCATCCGTCTATCACCACCTTCTATCTCATCTATCTACAGTAACGGATTTATAAATCGGGACAGGGTAAAAAAATTCTTTAACTTCAATTATCTTGAGAACTAGCAGATATTTTTTAGGATTTTGCATAAAAAGGCTTTGATGACGTGATTCTAGTTCACTTTGTAATAGTTCATTGAAAAAAAGGTAGCTTGAGTGAAAGTGGTAATAATTTTATTAATATGGAAAATAAAAAGAAAATGAATGAAAAAACAAAATTCGAAATAATGATTTTAAAAAATGAAAAATTAAGTGTTCTTGATATAGCTCGAAAAGTGGGATTCAGCAAGTCGTCAGTGGCTGAACTCATCAAAAAATTCGAGGCAACGGGCTTATTGTAAAGAAAAAAGAGGACCGGTCGCTGAAGAAAGACCACCAGCGCTGAAGATCGGCTTTTAAAATAAGTCTGCGTGATCGATTCAAAACTGCTAAAGATTTAAGGACAGACTTTGTAGAGGCTGGGGGATCAGAGATGAGCTCACGGACTGTAAGAAGCTGGCTTGAACGCAAGAAGACCTGCCAAAAAACCATTTCTAAATAAACGAATGCGCCTAAAACGTCTCCAGTGGGCCAAAGATCATGAAAACTGGACAATAACGGACCAAGTTCAACATATTCGGCTCTGAAGGAATACAGTACGTGAGGCGAAGAACTCGAGAAAGATTCAATGATGAGTGCGTGATAACAACCATGAAACAAGGAGGCTCAAGGATGATTTGGGGGTGCTTTTCCTATTACGGCGTTGGACGGCTGGCTCTAATAAATGGAAGGGTGAACGGAAGACAATCTTTAGAAGAACACTTATCATACTCAGATAACCTGATTTTCCAACACGATTCTACGCCTTGTCACCGGGCGAAATTGGTAAGTGCCATTTTGTTTACCTTCCTCAAAATATTAGCAAAACGTTCGTAAAGTTTTGTTATTGTAAATGCATTTTTTTCATTCCAGGTCAAAAATGTTCTAACCGAGAATAGTATTGCAACATTGGAGTGGCCTGGAAACAGTCCTGACCTGAATCCGATTGAGAACCTTTGGTCCATAATTAAGGCTCAGGTAGCGAAGAAGAAGCCATGGACAATAACCGAGTTGGACAAATTCATTGAAAAAGTGTTTTATGAGAAAATCGCACTGGATACTCTACAAAGCCTGATTACATCAATGCCCGACCGGATAAAAACCGTAATAAAAAAAAGGACTACAAAGTATTAACATCTTCAGTTCTCGGAAGTTTGAAAAGCCTGTTTCCTGTAATAAAAATCATAAACTTGAATAGCAATAAAAACTATCATTATACTTACACATTTACTCACTTGTTTTTTTTTTTCAATGAAACTTAAAACAATTTGAAAATGTTTGTTTTCGAAAATTGGTTTTTGTTTTTCCGCCTCTGAAATGTATTTCAACAAATTAACGTTGGGTAAAGATGGATCTTGATTATCTTTAAAACCTCCAAAATTATTCTACTAAATTAGTTTTTTCCCTGTGTCCGGATTTTATGTCCGTTACTGTATACATACATATGTTCCCAGTTCATTTTATATGATTATTATTCTACTAAAGAGTTTTTTTCTTCGATGTTAGATTTTGTTTTTCCTTCGAGCACTGAGGGCGGCCTCAAACTTGTGGCCTGCAATGTACAGTGGGTAACAGCTTATTTGATCCACTGCCTTTTTTTAATATAAAATCTCTCTCACTTGCACACTAAAAACGCTGTCTACAACATTTTGATACCAGTGTGCAGATGTATGTTCAACGAAGATAATTCGTAAAACAAAACACACAAAAATATACTTCCATACGAAAAAAGAAATGCACAGCACAAATACATGTTACAGCTTATTTGAACTAGACACTTTTATGCTCCTTGGCGCTAGATCCACGTGACATATAACGGTGTTTTCCTTTTCTACATCTTTCGTATTATGTTCGCTATTAGTCTGACCTCATTTGTAGTCTGATTTCGCAAGTTCAAGCATCCACATGTGCCTTATTTAAAAATAGGTCCGCGCACAACAATAGAGCAACGCGAATTGGTTATAAACCATTTCAAATATCGGATTTCACTATGCACTGGCTCTTGAAGTGCATAGTGAAATTGGGAAGTCGTGCAGTGCCCAAACCATCCGACGTATTAATCAAGATCATGACTTTAATGGCCGAGTTGCTCGTAAGAAGCCGTTTATCAACAAGAAAAACCAGAAGAGCCGACTTGCCTTTGCACGTTTCCAAGGACTAAAAACTTCTGGAACACAGTTATTTTTACGGACGAGTTCAAATTTATCATTTTTGGCTCTGACGGGATAACTTTCGTTTGGCGAAAGTCAAATACTGAGCTGAATAAAGAAAATCTTAAAGCGACTGTGAAACATGACGGTGGCAGTGTTATGGTTTGGGCCTGTATGTCTGCAGCCGGCACAGGAAATTTGGAGTTCATAGACACCATAATAGACAAAACCATGTACCTGAACATATTGGGAAAAAAATTTGCTTCAAAGTGCCGAAAGGTTGGCTATAAGGGAATAATTCCAGTACTATCAAGACAACGACCCGAAGCACAAGTCAGGTACAGTGCAGTCCTGGCCGATCTGGAACTGCCCTCACTTGATGACACCACCTGCACAGTCACCTGAGCTCAACGTCAATCGAAAATCTATGGGCTTTGTTGGACAACAACGTCCGTAAACACAACATTTCCAACAAAGACGACTTGAAAAAGGCTCTATTGGAGGTGTGGCTGAAAATCACACAAGAAACTACGCAAAAGCTGGTCGACTCAATGCCAAACAGGCTCAAGGCGGTTATAAACCAAAAGGGCTACCACACTGAATGTTAGAAGTAATTAAATAAGCGATATTCTATAGTATTTTGAAATTTGAAGACAGCTGAATCAAATAGCTGTAACATGGAATTGACCAATATTTTTAATTCACATATTGTTAAACATTAATTGTTTTGTTATTCTTTCTAGATATTACGTTATAGTGACTTGAAATTAAAAACTGGCACTGGATCAAATAAGCTGTTACTCACTGTATATAGAAAAATCGATGATACCAAAAATGTAGTTCATTCTAAGACCAGGAGCAGCCACAAGCTGTGCTGGAAGCCAAAGGGCACCATAATAAATATTAACTTTTGTATATAAAAGATGTAATCGCTTTTTTATAATGAATTTCAAGTTTTTTTTGGCATTGAAAAGCCTGTTTTTGTTTCGTTTTGTAAGCCTTAACACAAACCAAATAATTTTAGAAAACTGAATTTAAAAATTCACTCTAGTTTCTGTCCAACTTTTTTTTTTGCTCACTGTACATACTTATATTTAAAACATCATGTAAACAGTTACAAAGGCAAAAGAAAAAATCATGAGATCAGTAAATTCAAAAAAAAAAAAAAAAAAACCCCACATTCCGATAACAAGAGGCTGAGCATGCGACGCTGTTCAATAACAAATTATAGAGATTTATTCTTCTCTAGAGTACTTAGAACTCAATTAGCTAAACCTGCTGTCATATCAGTCAACATTGCAGAGTTGTACAGCCCCAACCTTGGCAAAAAAGAGTTTTGGAGATGCCACACGTGCCACTGATGACGTACAATCACAGCCACATACACTAAAATCTTTTGTTGTTCGTTTTATTGAATTATTAGAAATGTAGAGGTATTTCTTTGTTCATATCGCGTTAACATTTTATCGATCTTCGCCATAAAAGCTTTCACTATTCATTTTGATAAAAACATTGTCAACTTGTAACGTGCCACATTCAATCTCGTTGCCAATTGCATCATGTATACAATTCTTCACAAAAAATACCCCGATAGATGATGGGGCATTTTTAGGAACGGGAAAAAACGTGAGTTTACTTCTCTTGCCGGTAATAGCCTGCATGTATGCAAAAATTGGCCGATTTGCACGTTACAAATAGATATGGCTAAATATAATATTAAAAATAATTACTCTGTGTTCGGCAGGGCCGTCTTGCTTGAACGTTGTGCTTGTCACTATGGGCGGAATAACACACATGCTGGTCCATTGCTCTGGTTCTTGTCCAACGTGAATTGCTTTAGTAGCGAAGCCCTTTGGTTGAGTTTTGAATGCCATATTGCCTTTTTAATGTTGCCCACACGAAGACACTGCTCCTTCACGAACCAACCGCTGAAATTCAACTGCCAAAACATCGCTAATCACGACAATATATATGGCGAATACACATGAATCATGAACACATATCAAAGTAGCAATATACGCGGGTGTTCGGCGATGACGACGAACTATGGATACTGTTGGTGGGACAATTCTCCATCTCCATGGTGTGTAGTTTGTTTCAAATAGAAGTGAAGTAGTGTTGATAGAACTTCTACTAATTTTTTTGTTGCAATTTAAAGTTTTACGCGTTTTGTTGCTTTGTGCAGAGCAAGTGCAATTCGTTCCATACGCACGTTTGGCACACTTGCATAGCACTGACCGGCACAGGCACCGGCGCAGTGCTACAGTCTGTGCATGTATTGAATTGGAATAAACAATTGAACTTAGTAGGGGCTAGTTTCATGTGTACCGGGAATTAGAATATTGGGGTTGATATTTGCAAAAAGAAAGTGTGAACAATACATTAAATTGTTTGCATTAGAAATATATGTATGAATAATTAATTTAATTAAAACATAGTTCAACATAGTTAAACAAAAAATTAAACTTGGATACCTAACTTTTTACAAGTTAAGAAAACATTTAACTGTCACTTTACTATCCATCACACCAAAATCCGACATTCACCACACTTTAGAGACCTGCCGTCAGGGATGCCAATTTAGGCCTATTGGAGTTAATTTTTTAACCTATTTCAGTTAATTTAGCCCCCAAAATTTGGAATTTTCCCACAAGGGAAATTTAGCCCTTTCCAGGTATTTTCAGCCAGCATTCAACCATGAAGTTTTAAGTAATAGAAAATGTAAGGAGCAGAAATAAGTTCCATTTGTTTTAGTTGATTTTATATCGTTTGGAGTTCATTCTATTTTAAAGAAACGATTTGGCCAACACACTTTTGCCTCCAGAAAGGTATAATGCTTATATAACATAAAATTTGATTGTAAATTAATTCAAATATGTAAACAGAATTAATCGGTTTTTTGTACGATTATACCAGTTTCTGAAACATAATAACTTAAAAATAAAAATAACTCCAAAACTACAGTTGTTAAAAGAATTGTATTCACAGGGAAGAATGTCAATTGATTATAAGTTACTAACGACGCTTTGCCGACAAAGTATGACATAATGCCGAATGAGTCAAAAATTCGCACTTAAAAAGTGTTGTAACTGGAAAAGTAGAACTAACGAAAATATTGTGTTGAAATATTTGAAATCAGCGTAAAATTATAAATTGGAAATGGTTAACAACTTTCAGAAGGCAAAGAAAAAATGTTTTTTTTTTTTGTAGCCCGGTGAAAGAAGTTGAATTGAAATTTGTCTCAAACGAAATAACATTATGTTGTAAACGTTTTGTAAATGACATCTATTGGACTTATTTATTTTGAAAATGCCATCTACAGTGAAAACTCTCCTTGAGGTCACCTATCTTACACGGACAAATTTCCTGGAACTAATTCATTTCCCATATGTTTCAAGTAAAATACATTCTCAAAAGGGGACACGGACGGTAAAATCTAATAAATGGACAATAATTGGCCGATATGTTTTTATTTACATCAAAAGCCTTCAGCAAGTGACTCGTAGCTCTAATAAATGAACTAAATGAAGTTAAAGTACGAATAAGAATGGTAGTTTCTCATTTCTATATTTACTTCATTTCCGTTACGAACCTATTTCTTGTTTTATTTTTTCAAAATATGGTTTATTATATTTATTTGATTCCCTCCTTTTATCAGACATTTCCAATGACCACTTATGAAAGTTTTCAACCTACACAGTTTTACTTTCTATTTTATTTTGCAATTATTTTAATATGAAATAGCAACAAAAAACGGACACCACACAATACAATGCGCCGTTTATTTTCTTTAGACGAATTAAAAGGAGAATCAGAGAGCTGCAACGTGTGTTTTTGACAACTAATTTCCTTCTCAGCTGAGAATTCGTGTTCCACTTAACAAATATTCTTTTAAGAGGAATCTCTAAGGGATACGTAAGTAAAACATGCCTTATATCTTCATTTTGTTAAGCTCAGTACCCAACTACATGCACCTGTCCACAAAAGGTTGTGCTTCTAATGCGCCAACCTCTAAAACCATCGAAGTCTATGTTTTTGTGAAGTTTATTTGGTTTGGAAACAAGAAAAAGGCAAAATTAATTTCATAGCGATCGGTTAAGTTGTTTTAAAGTTAATATAGTATAATATTGTAGCATAATAATAACTACGCTCCTATGTCTATGCAGCAATTTCTGAAGTGACTTTCCATTCTGGCAGAATTTTGGTTCGAACTGTCCTTTCATTCGAGGTTCGTGTCTGGGACGAAGTCTCCACATGTCAACGAAAGAGACGAATAATATCAGAGATAAAAGGGAATTATAACTGCAAGAATTATTTCGCTTGTTCCAGTGGTCGAAGAATTTGCTAGAAGTTTCTGGCTATCAGAAACTTCTGCTATATAAGGACAGATGGCGGTCAAAAAAAGACACAGTTGGTTTTAGAACCGTGGCGAAGAGATTGGAAAAGTGATAATGGGCGAAGTTGTAATTTGGTGATAAATTGAAAGTTGAGAGTAAACAAGAAAAAGTAATTAGTTTGGATTTGTGAATTAAGTAATTGAAAGGAGATAAAGTGATTTGAGAGGAAAGAGACCTTGTAAGAAAAGAATTTGCGAAGAATAGTGTAGTGTGAACTTGAATTTTTCTATAGACTAGAAAATAAAGAAATAAATCTCACAGAATATCGTTTTATCTACTCGAGCCGTAGCTTGCATATAACAATATAATAATTAATCATAGCAAACAGTAGAGCGCATGACTGCCTCATCTGTTTTCATGTCATAAACTGATGCAATAGAGATACTCGTAACAAAGAATTATGGATTATCCATAATTTTAAAATGGGAGGCCAAAAATGTAACATTTATATAGTTCTTTCGCATTCGCACAATTTTGCGGAATGTAGTTGCAGAAACATGTACAAAATCCAGCATATTTGAAAAAGTGAACAAAATGGTATAATTTATCACCAGGGTGAAAAATAGATGTAGACTTTCAAGTTCTCATCACTTTTTTCACTATCACTGCATACAGATAGCTGCTCATAATCTGTGATTTTGCAACTCAATACTACGAAGACTTTTAGCATTACATATTTCTACCATTTGTTCCTGTTTTTTCTTATACATATAAAGTACCCTAACATTTAAAATGATATAATTAAGCAATATAGCTTCCTCGCCAAATAACTTTTATTTTCGTGTTTTTTTTGACAATTTTACATCAAAAAAAAAAAAATCTATCTTTGGCGGTGCTGCCGCCCTTTTTGTAAATTCCACATATATTATTTATCGATTATTTTTTCTTTGCATACTACAAAAAACGGAAATAAGCTTGCCAAAAAACACATCCACACTTCATTGTTTGTGAGTGCAAGTGTTTTCCATTTATAATGGAAATCGAAAAACACGGACATCTACTTAAAATTTAGATTACGTTTTACATTACTTATTTGAATTCAGCGTTGTATGCCTCCTTTCTGGAGGCAAAAAGTGTGTTAACCAAATCGTTACTATTAACTCTCCAAACGACACCAAGTTAACCAAAATAAGTTAATAAAATTTATTTCTGTCCTTTACATATTTCTCTCTGCCTATTATTTACTATTTTGAGACTGAAATTTCATAAAAGGGTGTTAAATTCTGATTTTCGGAGGTTAGATCAACTGGAATAGGACTAAATTTAGCTCCAAGAGGACAAATGGGCAATCCTGCAGCGGACTGTGGTGTTAGGTATCTCTTTATATGTAGTTCCCTGATATAGGGGTTATTACAGCTGTAAAAAGTGCAATGTTCGCTGAAGTAGTTGCATGCAACTAAAATTCCATTCACTGAACTCAGTCATCAATAATGTGCCTGCCCTAGTATGGGTGTTTATAATTTTTGTGCAAAAAGTCAAACAGCTGATCGAAGTGACAAATCTCGTAGTCGTTTATTCTGTGCGCACCAACAATTTCGTTTTAGTTCGTCCGGTCTAAGAAATTTTTAAATTTTATCAAAAGCTTATAAGAAAAGAAAAATCCTTAGTAATCCGCATAATACATTCACTAAAAAATATCCGTATTCAAGTGAGTAGATTGGAAAATATTCGATTTGTAGAATTTAATGGCAGTCGGTTATGGTTCTGCTTTGGGGTGCGTTTTATCGCAAGCAAGCAACTCTTGGATAAGTCCCCTTTGGTCAAGTGCGTTTTAATTTGTTTAAACAGCTTACTTTTACAGTTTAGAACTACAATATATTTCCCTTCCCTATAGGGTTAACGCTTAATTCGGCGTGTTAATTGTTTATGAATGGGTTAATGCTATTTTTCTACGTAAAATAACAAAGAAAACTAAATTGTCCAAAAATAAACGAATTTTGCAAGAGATACGTAGATAAATTAAATCAAATTTGTTGTTGTAGTTAATTAGCAATCATTTCTATGCGGGGAGAGGCAATCAGAAGTTCTTAGCTTCTGACTGCGTCTGTCGAAGAAACTTCCGGATGTTGACGTCTTTTTGTTTGAATCGAAAAGCATCTGTGCCAAAACTGAGGCAGATTTATTTGTTTTCTTTGCCTTTTGACGAAAAAGTTGTAAGTTTTCTCTTTTTTTTCAGCAATTATTGTACATGTGTACATATGTATGTACATTTTTACTTTTCATTGTAGGCACCTCAAAATTATTTACCTGACTGTAATATTTCATTTTTTTTTTTCGACTAACTATTTGGGAGATTGTGTTTGAATACAGCTGTATTGTCCAAGCACTTGACCTTGTAAAACTGTATAATCTTGTTACGACGACCGTTATTCATTTAGCATAGTCGAGAAATTTGGTTATTTTTTTCGTAGAATATTTGTGCTAAACAAGCGAAATATTTGTCCAAGCAATCGCTTTAGAGGGTTGTGATGTTATTGCCTATGCGGACGACGTTGCTATAGTAGTCTCTGGTAAACACATTATTTCCTTAAAATAACTCTGACAAAACATTATGGTCTAGGAGTGAATCCCCACAAAACCGAACTTGTCCTCTTCTCAACCTATTGACCCTCCATCCCTTAATGGTACAAGCTTAACTTTCTCCAACGGAGTAAAATATCTGGGTCTTGTTTTGGATAAAAAACTAAGCTGGAAACCTAACATACAAGAAAGAGTAACAAAAGCCACTGTCGCATTCTTCTGTTGCAAAAAAGCCATTAGGAACAAATGGGGATTACAACCCAGATTAACTCACTGGCTCTATATTTCGGTTATTAGACCGATCCTTATGTACGAGGTAGTTGTCTGGTGGATTGCCTTGGACAAGGCGATAAACCAGAGAAAATTAAGCAAAGTCCAAGGATCAGCTTGTCTGTTCATTAGCGGAGCACTACGAACGACACCTTCTGTAGCAATGGACACTCTATTTCATTTGACACCCCTCGACATTTTTGGTAGGCAAATGGCAGCCAGCTCAGCTATTCGCCTTAAAGCTACTTTACAGAGGTCCAGCAAAGTATATGTCCACGCCTCCGTCTTAAACAAGTTTAATATCGTCCCTGAAGACATTGACTACACCATACCCAAGCTAAATTTTGACAAAAACTTACAAGTTACCATCCCTTCCAGAGCGCACCCTTACCGTTACCACTTAGGCAGGAAGAACTTGAAATGGCCTTTAGGATTTACAACAGCTGATAACTGGAAAGTAACTAAACTTACTAAAGGTGCTCAACTATCAGTTGTCATCACTACCGATAATTATCGATAGCATTCAGGAGGTTTTAATAAAATATAGTTAAACTAACAGAAAATAGTCTTAGCCGTCTGTCAATTGGTTTTAAACTTGTCACTTAAGTGCCTGTCATATCATTTACTGAACTCAAAATTGACATTTTAATCTGAAATTTGTACAACCCACTCAAATAGAAGGCATGATGTTTGGATTAAAATTCAGTTCACTAACTGATAACAAAAAAAGTCCACGACTGGGTGCACGACTGGGACGCGAGATCGAAAATTTTCAGTAAACTAATAAACGCAAGTAAAAATAATAATAACTATTAGGTTGTACCATATGAAATGTCCAATATTTACTTAGTCTGTAATAGGTAAGGTAAAAGAATTCGACAAGTGGGTGCCCTATGAACGAGTTCTAAAAACTACGGCGCCTAGAAATCTATGCATCGCATAGCTTAAGACATCAAAATGAAACGTTTTTGCACCAGATAATCACCTGTGATGAAAAATGGATTCTATATGACAACCGTAAAAGACCTGACCAATGGTTGGGTGCAGACGAAAAACCAAAACACGCCCCAATACCGGTCTTCACCCAGATAAGGTTATGGTGACAATCTGGTGGACATCGAAAGAACCAATCCGCTTTTGATTTCTTCAACCAGGGAAAACGATAAGTGCCATAAAATCCGATCCTATTTCATAACAATGCTAGACCCCATACCTCGCGTGAAGGTGCAAAAACTATTCAGTAGATATTTCCCCAGCGAACTATCATCTTTTTTCGCATTCTGAAGTCATTTTGCCGACAGAAAGTATCTCGAAACCAAGCAGAGGTCTTAAAAGCCTTCGACGATTTTATAGTCAAAAAGTCAGGACTTCTACAAAAAAAAAAAGGAATATTTGACCTTCACAATGGAAGAGAGTTAAAGATCCTATTTTGATTAAATACAAATTTCTAAAAAAAATAATATTGGCTTCTAATGTATGTATACATGTTGTACAACCTAATAGTTCAAGGAGACGGCTAGTATCTAGAATATTGTAGAGGGACAAATGCCCATGAAAACTCGCTCAAAATAAATGACAGCTCACTCTTCTGCTCGTGTCTGTGAATACGTATGAACCCCTCCGAAAGCTGCCGTCAATGGCAAAGGCAACAACAGTTTGATAAGAGTTGCATTCCCGCCTAAAAATATGCAAAAATAAATCAGGTGAACAATTATAGATGAAAAACAGACTTTTCCAGTTGTACTGAAAACTCAAAATAAATTGAATTGAAATGGATTGCAGACCATTTATTATTAAGACCCTTATGAAAGCAATCTCTGGTTAAGTCATCCTTATCGTCTGTGGGGGTGTGGGCGTATATTAGGCTGATGTTTTCGAATTTTGCCTTAATGCGTTCGCTCACATGCCTAAAGCTTAAGACTTCTTGCCTAAGTCTGCCTCTGATGACAAATTCGCATCCAAATAATCGCTGCTTCTGCCCCCTTTAACAGTCACAGTTTTTCATCCGCTTTTTGCCCGGTCCATACCACAGCATTTCTGAGATGGCAGTGATATCTGCTTTATAGCAGTCTAGGGCTTCCGCTAATTTCTCGCCTCCACGTGGTCTGTTAAGGGTCCGAACATTCCATGCGCAGATCTGAAGATAGTTAACCTTATTTCGTTTGCGAGGTTCATCAACAGTAAAATCTTACTCATCAGAGGCTTGCGGTTGCTTCGTAACCAGCTTATTTTTCCATGGTAGGGCGTCGGTGTAACTCACAACTTGGAGCACCAAATCCTTCGTTAAAACCTCTAGGACAAGGGGCCGATTATTCCGATGCGAGTAACCCATTACGGTTATATGAGCGCTACCGTTGCCCCATTAAGGGTTCATCTGCCATTATTTCTTGTTTAACGCCCTGAAGAAATCTTGAAAATCCTTATTGACATGAGCTTCGCATACGTCGAAGTAGCTTATAAAAGGTATCCGCTAAACTGACTGTTGACGCCACTGCTGATTCCATTGAGAGATATCTTCTGCCGCACGTCCTCCTTCTGAGGAAATCTTGTTAGACTTCTGAGACGCAAATTTCAACCAATCAGGTTAACAAGAGATGTCTCGTCCGTTTCCTGTGCTTGCGCAGGTCCGAGTGTTCAACTAAAAGTGTACAGTCAGACTCGACATACGCTCATCGTTAGTTCACTATTAGATAGCTATCCAGCATTCACCGCCTGCACAATGTGTACATAATTAGCTTTCCAGTTTTTCTGCGCATACTTATTTATGAATATGTACATATATTGAAATATATTTTTTTATTACATACATTTTAATAAAACCCCGCCATTTTTTACTTGTTTTAGGTGTAATACATTTGAATACTAGATTCCTTCGGCAAAGGATTACCCACGTAAGACACCATACCTTTCCAGTTTGTTGGTTCTTCAAAAATGCCCGTGAAAGATGATATAGTACCTCCGCCCCCGGCGAATTCGAAACAAATTGGTGTTACTAAAACACTACTCTATAATGGGTCGAAATTTCAAGGATTTCAAAAGTCACAGGGAAATTCTTATGACGTGGAAGTCGTTCTACAGGTAAATTATGTACATATGTATACTGAAAATTAGTTTTGTCTTTTATGCTAGATCGTCCTATGTGTATGAAACCAAGGTGTTAAGGCTTGCATCTATCATGCATTGTTTGATTAATTTTGTAATACTTTCAGCATGTAGATATGGAGAATTCCTTTTTGTGTGGTTACCTCAAAATTAACGGTCTTACGTTCGAATTTCCCACTTTAACCACATTTTTCGATGGAGAAATAATATCGAAAAAATACCCTTTTCTGACGAGAAAGTGGGAGGCTAATGCAGATGTCGACAGAGGTCATTGGGTGAGTTCATACATTTAATTTAAATTTTTACCAACTTTTACATTTTTTCTTCTGATCTTTTAGGGGAAATTTAAAGCTTTTGCCGACTACAAGGATACCTTTTATTCAGATAATTTTGACTATGAAACTTTGGAAAAGAGCGACTATGTGTTTATGCGATGGAAGGAACATTTTCTGGTGAGATACGGATGTAAAATACTGCTCTCAATTCAAAAAAAAAAAAATATTTTTCACCCTGAACACATGGTGGAGAGGCAAAGCTCCATGAAAAGTAAATGCGTTCGGATTGTTAGACTCTAGCTTGTGCACTTTCTTGGTGATCGGCCGAAGTATGTATATCACGTGACTATTTTTCGACCAAACAGATCAATTGTGTTAGCTAGTGTCTAACAATCTAAAGGCGCCCTAATTCACGCAGCACCAGTTTGCCTGTGCGCTATGTTTTGAGCCTCAGGCGTAGTTAATATGAGGGGTTTACACCGCAAGGGTATAAATAAATTAATAAATATTTTTTTGCGCTAATAGCCCAGTTCCGCAAGGGTATAAATAATTAATTAAATATGTTGGCGCTAACACCCAGTTCCTCTCGGTCTTGTAAATAGATCTGGGGTCGGTAACCGCATTCATGAAAGGATGACTCGTCACGATCTACCAACAATATAAAACAAATTACGTGACCACTCATCCCTTCACAAATTTTTCTGATTTTCTGCTCTAATCACAGCGTTCATAAAGTTTGCAGTTAGACCCCTAATTTTTTATTTTTATTTTTTGAACTAAGTTGGGTAATTTTGTTTGTTTTTTTTTTTTTATAGGTACCTGATCACACAATCAAAGACATAAACGGTGCGTCATTTGCCGGTTTTTATTATATATGTTTCACAAAGTCTAAAGGTAAAATGGAAGGCTACTACTATCACAAGTCATCGGAGCTGTATCAATCCATCGAATTGAACCATGTGCCCGAGAGTTGCATTCAAATTTACGAGTTCAGATAAATTTCAACTCCGATTAAGTTCACATTGCGTTGTAGCTTAAATTTATTGGTTAATTAGTCATTTAAAATGGGCGACGACGATAATAACATTCAAGCAAATCTATATACAGATTAACAATTTGTATTGTTATACGCAACGAGCAAGAGATGCTCCTCGCCAATTGTTTACTTGTAAATACGATACCAAACAATTTATAAAAATAAAGAACATATTTTGCATTACAATTCTGTTTTTTTTTTTTTTTTTTTTAGTTTATTACTAAATGATGTAACTGATTCATAAATCTGAGTTGACCCTGATTATATCGAATTGGGGAAAGATTTGTCGACGGCGGAGGTCTATAGACCTATTAGCCTAACGTTCTTCCTACTAAAATCAATGGAGAGAATCTGTAATCAGAACACGGATTACAATTCCGCGGCTGTTGTCCTAATCAACACGCATACCTCAAAGGAAATTCAGTTGAGACGGCACTACACTAGGTTGTATCCACAATAGAAGATGCAATCGAAATGAAGGAATCAGTCGCAGGCGTTTTTCTAGATATCGAAGGGGCATTTAACAATGTGAAAACTCAAAAAATTGTGGAGGCACTCTCGATATACTGTAAAAACCAAATAATAAACAATTGGCTAGAACACATGCTTTCCAACCGCATTATAACAACTTCACTGAGAGACGAAACAAGAAGGGCAACACCATAGGGGGGATAATATCTCCTTTTTCTGTGGGTGCTCACAATGGACAACCTTTTAAAAGCATTAGATGGAACTTGTGCAAAATACGTGATAAGAGGAAAGCACCTGAACATCATAGGAGAGCTTATGCAAAACACCCTACGAATCATAACGAAATGGGTGGAGGAGAGTGGATTAGAAATAAATCCAAATAAAACGGAACTGTTTCTCTTTACAAAGAAAACCAAAACTAGTGACTTTCACATTCCACAACTTGGAGGATCATCACTGCAACTCCGTGACAACGCAAATTAGCTGGGCATAATATTGGACAGGAAACCGACCGAGGAAGAACCTGGAAGAAAGAGTTACCAAAGCCAGGTCCACTGGATAAGAATGCGTAATAAAACCTATCATCTTATACGGAGTTTATGTATGGTGGCCAGTGACAAATAAAAAGTACGCAAGAGACTTGCTAACAAAGGCGCAACGTATGGTCTGCTTGGGTATCACAGGAGCACAATTCTCAACACCAACCGCGGCAATGGAATCGATCTTAAACATACTACCAGTACACCTAGAAGCGAAGAGGATTGCCGGTCTTTCAGCCTTAAGGCTTAGAACTACCGGATTTCAACGAAAGCGCAAACACGGGACATCGAAAAATCATCAAAATGATAAGGGAAATGACACCACTCATCGATTGTCCCAGTGTTGTGTTTTTGAAAAATCTTATACGTTCCTCAACAACTTCGAAACAATTTTCCCCACAAGAGAATCTTTGACGTATGAAAAAAAGATAAGAAACTCCAATGGGTTATCGGTGTATACAGACGGCTCTAACATATCAGGCTAATCAGGGGCTGGCATCTTTTGTGCTAACCCACCGATTGAATTTGCTATTCACCTAGAACCATTTGTATCAGTGTTCCAAGCAGAAGTCTTTGCAATTATTAAAGCAACTGAAATACTCACAGAAGACACCAGTGAAGAGAGGATAATCGACATCTGCTCGGACAGAAAAGCAGCAAGTAGCGCGATCAGAAACCCCATGTCGAAATCACGACTAGTAAGGGAGTGTAAAATTAAATTGGACTTACTTGCCAGGCGCAATAGAGTCCATATTACATGGGTACCGGGGCATGAAGGTGTACCAGGAAACGAAAAGGCAGATGAACTGGCAAGGAAAAGAGCGAGTAACACAGAACTGAATCCTGAAAAGACAATATGGGTCCCTCTGACAACTATCAAAACGATAATCAATGGGAAGATACGACAGGAGTTCAATAACTACCAGATGAAGCTAGACACGTGTAAAGTGTAATAGAACCGAGTAACAACACAGCAAAAAGAGCTTTCAACTCAAGCAGAACACAGTTGAGATTGATGGTGGGACTTTTAATAGGGAACATCAATCTCAATAAACATTCGTTTAAACTCGGGCTAGCTGATACAAAAATCTGAAGAGGATTTCCCGGTCACTATATGACATAATCTCCTTTTTGATACCCCCACGATCCCAATACCTACATCCTCTCTTATCACTTAATTCCCATATTACATTACTTTTCCTACAGCTCGACAGACGATGGGTACACAACGGGCCCAGTGGAGGCCTAAGTGAAGAACATAAGCTCACCCTCTTAAACCAACCAACCAACCAAGACATGAAGACTTTGACTTTGTCTACATTTTGTCCATACATCACATACGTTTCTTTGAAAAAAAACATATATTGCTTTTTCAAAGCTTTTTACGGTGATGTGAACATCTCATCAAAATCCGTGAATTTGGGTTACAAATTTAATGAGATACGCCCACTTTTTGCTAAGAAAATTTGTAACAGCTTTGTGATAAAATTTCTTTAAAACCGCGGAAATATTCTCTGTATAGAAAGATATCATTGCATCTTTTTCAAAATTTCGCAACGCCATTGTCACTTTATTAGGGGTGAGTTAGAAGATGGAGGATAGGGTATCATACGATCCGTTCTAGATGGGTTGTAACTTTCCCTTATATTTATTTTCTTTTTCCTTTCATTACTGTACACACAAGAAGAATTTACATATGAGTGGTTTGACAGTTTACCCACAGAAATTTTTTGAGTAAAAGTGCGTAAGTTTCACATGTTTCAGAAGTGTTCATAGCTGGCGAATGGACGAATAGTCGTCATTTTTGACATGTCATTCACAACCATTTTTTGTTCATGGTCGCAGCAATTTACGAATTTCTGTTGAAATTCGTTTTGTGGTTTGTAAACAATAATGGTGTACAATGGGAGGAGTCAACAAATATTTAAAAAGAAAAATAAACCTTCTACTCAACAAACTCAACCATAATTGGTATTAAAAGTATTTTATGAGGTCTGACTAATCAAAACAAATTAATTCTGACGTTTAACTCGAGCGAAGATTTTATTCGCGAGAAAGTAGAATGTTGACAGTTCGCTTATTCACGGAAAAATAAACGAATTGCTAATTTCTTAGAAGGAATTTTTTTAAATTTAGTTTTTATTGTATTAAAAAAAATAAATTGAACTCAATTCTATTTTAAATGTGATTAACAATCAAGGTATATGAAAAGAAGGTAATATATTCGGCGCAAAATTTTTAGTCACGTTCTGCGCATCTGTCATCTTTTCGCAATATGGCTGACAGCTGTGACCCATAAAGAGACGGTAAAGGAAATATTTTGCTTCAAATTTTGTTTATTTCGTTAAAAGTATAAGTTGTGCAATAAAAGTGTTAAAAATGCGTTGTGCTATTTATGGTTGTTCTGTGAACAATAAAAAAAAAACTTTCGTTCCGAAAACAAAAAATTTGCAAGCAATGGATTTTTTTGTGCCGCCGAAAAGACAAAATAAATACCAAAACAGCGCGAATTTGCTGCAAACATTTTGAAGAAAGTGATTTTGTGCCAGTTAATCCTTGTGATCTCGGGGGAACAAGTCAAGGTTTGTTATGTGAACTCCAAATCACGGTTACAAATTCCTTTTTCCCGAATCAAACCGATCCATAGAAGCAAATTTATGTATTTGCCACATTGTGCCACATTTTATAAAATTAATTCGGAACAATGTTGTTGATCATGACGGTTTTATTTTGGACGGACAAATTATCTCTAAAGGAATTATTCAAGAGCTGATTTCGAAAACTAATGATAAATCTGATTTAAGTATTGCTTATAAAATATCACTAACACATTTGAATGTTAAAGGTGCAGAGCGTCAGAAAATAAAGCTGGCAACAAAACTGTTTTCACACACCATCTCTAAAGCTATTATGCGCGCTGGAGCTTTGGGTGAGCTAAGTTTCGAAGGTTGGCTTGAGTGTTCTTGAGTGTTTTAGAGATTTTATTTGGAATGATTAGATCTAAAGGTGGTCTATATGATCATCCAAATCGCCTGGAATTTATGTATCGACTTCGTTCGTACATTCTTGAACGAAATGAAGGAAGTTTATCACTGAATGGTACATTTTAATATTTAACAAAGCAATATGTCCTTATAATATAACACGATAGTATTTGTCTTTTTTACAGATAATACACATTAGTAAATAATACATCCGATTTAGAATGCACTCTTAATTTGAGTAACATTCTATTCAGAACACTAAATCCTGATGTAATTATTGCTGAAGACCCGGCGGATGGATTTGAATCTCTACAGTATGACATTCTGGAGCATTTGGCAGGTTATATTTGCCACAGGATCAAGAACCCAGAATTAGCTGTTCAAAATGCTCAGCAATAATCTCCATTCATATGGACCAATGGACTGTATTATAAATATTATTATAAATAAAAAAAAATTCATTAAGAATGAAAAAAATAAATTGCAATAGTGTTCAAGAAGTGAAGATCGCCTTTTACTTATATACTAAACACCTCCAATATTGAATTTGTTTCTACCTGGTAGATATCCCCATACTGCATTCAAACTCAGTGGTAATAAAAACGAACAGCATATGCAAACAAAAAAAAAAGGTCACAACAAGCCGCCATCTTTAATTTATTCTCTGTTTACTTTTTTGACATATGCGCAATATATTACCTGTAATATCTGTATCGTGATTAACAATAGTTTGGTCGCAGGTCGCGTTCCTTTACTCTCGTTGCCTCTCTCTTTTACGAATTTGTTGGGTTAGCGAACGGAGTTCGACTAGAATCCGTAGAAATTCGTACGAATAAGAGAACTTACGGTTTCAGCTTGCGACTCAGACTCCAACTCAGATAAAGTGCAGTCTGTTTCTTGCATTAGTGACTGGAACGCACGGAATGTGAACATACTGCGACGTCACAGTTCACATGGAACATGCTTTGTACAATTTGCTTGTACTTCGAACGCTGTTTTAAAGTTTGTCGTGTTTTGCACCTCAACGTGCTGGTTTTATATTTCTTGTATTTCCTAAATTAAATTAGAAAGAACTTTAAATATTCTGAAGATGCTTTGTCCAGAAATATGGACATTTCCTACCAGTCAAAAGAACACTTCTTATCAAATTGGGAATTACGATAAAAATGGAATTCAGGCCGTGAACAAAGTTGTCAGATCCTGTGCGTTCAACGAAATGGTAAGCATGTACCTACAATTTATATTCTTCTATTTATTGTTATGGTTAAAACAATATAGCAATTCTACTAGCAAAACGAACAAATGCAGCAATCATATACCAGCGAAGATACATGCAATCTTCCCTCCTTGTCAAATCTATAAATACATTCTATATCTGACATCAAAATAATACTCATAATGCGTCTTTTCCCAAAGTATGTTTTATAGATCTTAAGATTCTACACTATGTAGGTATATCTCTCGCATAATATATGTATTTGTTTGGACATCAGTTTCTAATTTGTTCTCTTAATGTTACTACCTATATTTTATATCTACTTTCCACTTAGGTATCTCTAATTTTACCAGATTGCGAAACCATACCTTTGCCAATAAAGCAGCTGATTGACTCTGGTGATTTTTATTTGATTCGAAATCTTAAACTTTCGGATCTAGTGCGTAAGGACTTTGTGGAGGCTTTCATTAAAAGGGGTAAGTAAAATGCGTAATATATACCTTTTAGGAGAACAAAAAAAAAAATGCGTATTTGTTTTGTATTCAAGGTATATTCACCGGCATCTCATCTGCAGCTGGGGTATTCAATAGTTGCGAGAATGTATTTGCAGTAACACCAGATGGTAAACTGTTTCTTTCGATCAGCAAAGATCTTTATCAAGTTCTTGGTTTAGAAGGTCGTCCTGCCAGATTACCAAATAGGAATAAGGAACAATTTGGTGAGTTTTATAGCAAAAAAAAAGCAAAATGTTTGTCTTTCGAGAGCATAAAGCCGAATTGTCTGAAGGGGTGTGGTTCATTTCTATGTGTACTTATACGAACAGGTGATGTTTATTTTTTATTTTTTTTTGCATAATCTCCAGATGCTTTTAGATGCCTGTTGATTCCAAAGTTTACTCGTCCAAGTGATGGGCCTAGTGAAACGCTCAAATGTCGCATTTCTATGGATCATTTGAGGTCTTCGGAATATCTTCCCTGATAGTGTTTATAGTATAGGCATAGATTTGCCTGATGGAGATTGGATGTTAGTGCAGGATCTTATATTAAGCGAACTGCTCGCCCCTGCATGCTGTCGAACAGACGCAGAGAACACCCCAAACGTGAGAACAATACTCAAGTTCTGGTCTAACTTCAGCTTCATACAGAAGAAGGAGCTGTTACGCTGTCAAGTATCTCTGTTGTGAATTGTTGGATATCTGGTCGTGCCATGTTACACCAGAGTTGATTGTGACACCAAAAGGATTCATGGTTTCTTTGGGATGGATAATTTCGTCGTTCATTTGACGCTGTGAAAGAGTAGACAAGTTCTTTCTGCAAAAGGCGGTTAATTGGGATTTCTTCGTATTGAAGTCGATTAAGTTTACTTTTCCCCACTGCCATATTTTCTGCTTACAGCTCGATCCTTTGCTAGTTGCCTCCAGTTTTGTACGCCGTGTTGGTTGAGGTGCCCTTCCAACTGCCCACGCCATATTAGGTAAGGTCTTCCTCTACCGCGTTGTCTCTCTTGAGTGGATTCAAAGAGATTCTCCAGGCTGGTGCGTTGGTGTTCATACGCTGTATATGTTCTAGCCATCTTGGCCGCTCAATTCGGACTTTTTTTTACCCTCCTCCACACTCCTTCTAAACAGGACCGAAGACCACACCGAGAATTTTTCCTAGATTGTTTTCATCCACTTTTGACAGTATCATCATTTCTGCGCCATATAGCAGGGCTGGTATGATAAGGTCTTTTACAAAGTCTCCTTAGTTGCCTTAGCCCATAGAAACAGCGATTGGCAAGACTAATTCTTCGTTTGATCTCCGCACTGATGTTATTGCCAAAGTTCACTGTAGAGTCTAGGTAGACAAAGTTCTTTACCACCTGAAAACTATATCTGATCTTAAGTGTCTCAACTTGTAGGACAATTTTATTCAAGTATGATGATGATGATATCGCATGTTAGCGCGTCACTCTAAGACCTTTTCTGACATCAAACGGTGCGGTAGTGTTCTTACCGCACAGTCGGATGAGTTTGGCAGGAATGCCAAAACCAGATATGGCTCTGTACAACTCATAGGCAACTTTAAAATCGATGAACATGTGGTGGGTATTGATTTGGAATTTCTGGGTTTTTTTCTAAGATCTGCAGTAATATGAATATTTGATCCGATGGTGAACTTTCTCGGCCTAAAACCGCACTGATAAGGACCTATCAGATTGTTGACGATCGGTTTTAAGCGCTCACATAATATGGCAGGCAAAATCTTGTATGCGAAGTTGAGGAGACTTATGCCTCTGTAGTTGGCGCAGTGCAAAGGGTCTCCCTTCTTCAGGATCAGCCAAACGATGCTGAGATTCCATTCATCGGGTATGCTTTCATCCGACCAGATTTGACAGATAAGTTGGTGCATGCTCCTTACCAAGTCATCTCCTCTAGCATTGAAAAGTTCCGCGGCTAGGCCATCGGCTTCCGCAGCTTTGTTGGACTTAAGATTGAATATGGCTATCTTCACTTCATCCTGATTGGGTTGACGGGATTTTTATCTGTCATCGTGAATATTGAATGGCCTATTCTGCCTGACAGCGGAATGTTGGTCTTCTTCGCCGTTTGGGAGTGTGCAGAGATGACAGTAGCATATCTATCGACTCGACTGGACACTGGAAAAGTCTGTTTGCCATCCCTAGTTGTTTGCCTCACTTATTTTTTATATGGGATGCAGCTCTTTTCAAATTGTTGTTGCCTTTGGCGGTGATACCTTTTGGAGAAGATGTAGCGCTTTCCAGATTTTTGCCTTTTGTTGTCATTTATTTTGTGCCGGTTTTCGGGGTCAGGACATTGCAAGTCTTTTGCCTCTTTATAATTTGTCTCTGCTTGGGTTGATCTGCAGTTCTGTCAGGATTGCCTCTGTTACTAAACAATTGCTCAATCAATGTTTTGCCCAGTCAGTAGTTTCACGATCAATCACCAACCAGCTCACCAACAAAAAAAGGTTGTCATAGTAAAATAAAAATCACCAAAAACCAGTCCCAACAGTAATTTATTTGTTTGAATTATGCTGGCTTTACATGTCTCTGCATCTTCAGCCTGGTACTAAATAAGGACAAAGCATACAAATAATTCACTCGTTGAATAGGGATGAAAGAGCAGCCAACTTCAAAAGTGACGAACAACGATTCCTAATTTGAGAGTAATTGTATGAGAGAGAGAGCATTATACCAAATCAAAACAAAATGTTCTCTGTTTTTTGCTATAGGCTGGCTTTTAATTTAAAATAAAATAAAAAGTATTAAAGAATTCAATGACATTTGTTTACTGTTTTAAAGTTTCGGCCTATGCTGTTATGTATGGAATATATTATCGGTTAAATGGCCACCACTGGAGATTTGGCAAATTTCGATTCTTGTGAGGTAATTTTCGATGACTTTTCAGATGACTTCTCGTATTTCTGGCTATATTGCGGCGATAACTACATGGATGTTGGTTTGTAAGTGCTCCAAAGTTTAGTGATTATCTGCATAGATAAGATCTTTAGCATAGTCCCACAAACTAAATCCAATTAGGTCAGATCACACGATCTTGGAGGCCAATTGATGTGCTTAAATCTCGAAATTAAACGGCCGGGACCTTTTCATGTAATAGAGTCAAATTTGCCTGAGGTGTGTGGCACGTAGCCCCTTCCTGTTGGAACCACATGTCGCTCACATCAATATCATGCATCTCAGGCCATAAAAAGTTGGTTATTATTTGACCATAGCGCAGAGAATTCACCGGAACAGAGGTGCCTTCGTCGTTTTCAAAAAAAAAAAAAAAAATACCGCCGGTTCACAGCGCGCACCAAACTGTCACCAGTGGTTGGATTCTCAGAATCCCAAATCTCGCCGCTGAATGAGAAATGGACCTCATCGCTTTGTTCAAAAAATCGGCGTCAATTTGTTGATTTTCCAGCCAATCGGCGTATGTTCTGCGCATTCTATGCGTTCTATGATTAAACAATCCATATTGTAAAATGGCAAGACAAGAACTAACTACCTGTCACTATGGATGACAGATGCCATATGGCAGTGATGTGAAATTCCAACCTCTAAATGAATAACGCTTTAGAAAAATATCACAAAAAACTTCGTATTTCTCATCTGTCAATTCCGTGCCGAATGGATGGATATCGACTAGAACAATTTTTCGTTATTTTATAGCATATCCATAATTTCGAAGTGAGAGACCAAGAGAGTGAGAGAATTGATGAAATTTGTGTATCACTCATTCTTCAGACCATTTATATAGCTCTTTCGCATTGGCACGGACTGCAGTTGCGGAGACAGTCTTAAGATATTTTTCGTTGTTATACTTACTTGATGGTATACAGTCAACTGTTAAACGCTAAATTTATATGCGGTGAATAGTGCGCATGTCGTCTTGAAAATGATTGAAGCGTCATACAATTCTCTAGTATATATTTCCCACCTGACAGTAAATCTTATTTTTGCAATAAAAGTGCTAACACTCATATCGACTAAACTTCCTGCTTTGAAAGAAGAAGTATAACGGATAATATTTTTCAGATTCTGTTTGGTGGTGAAAAATCAACAACAAAAAACTGCTCACATGCCGAAATACAGGCAACCGCCTCCGCTAGAGGACTTGGCACTGAAAGCCTCGGTAACATGGCTAAATAATTTTGGAAGGAGATATATGAGAAATCTTCGAATTGTTTCCAGACATGATGCTAACAGGGCTACAGAAATTTTAAAGATCTGCCTTGAAACGGCACACGACGTTTTCGAATACAATGTACCCCACTATCTATTTGATCGTCTGGGCAAAGAGATATTCAGAACGATTCCACAACTTATAGACGACGTCAAAGGCTGCCTACGTGCATCATCATCCATCAGTGAATACCTGAGTCAAGTGAATGTCGCTGTTGGACTGGCAGGAGTTGTAATTTCGCCATATTTGCGCTACTTGGACTTTTTGCAAGTTCCGAAAATGATGCGGCACATGTTTTACACGAAACTCAGTAGTTTGCTAGGCTTAGAATATCTTAATTTGAGCTCACTTTCGGGCGGATGGAAGACCTCCGAAATGGAACCGATTGTTATAAATGGGTTGTCGTGTATGCGAAACCTGAGAACACTGGTGTTGAACTACGATTGCACGGATACGATATTGGAGCTTTTAGAAACGGCTTGTCCATTTCTGCACACACTAGACATCTGTTCCTCGAAGTCCATTACAAATAACAGTATCAAATATCTTAACAAATTGAAGAAATTGCGTGTGCTACACCTGTATAGGACCTCGATAACGCTTGACGGTTACACCAGACTGATGATTGAAATGCCATTCTTGCAGGACATTGGCAGATTCGATGATATTGGCCGTTGCTTGGAATATGTTGATATGACGTATGAAGGTTACGATGCCCAGGACCGACCTAAGCTACAACTGAGAGTTTTTTCGAGTCGCTACGTCATAACAAAGCATTTGCAGATTCTAGCTGATCTCTGCCCAGAAATAACAACAGTTCTACTCTTCCATAATCCTCTGTTGAACGACCTGATGGCATTGATTGCAATAAACAAGCTGTCTGTACTGAAGCTTCTGTCTTGTGATTTCTTCGGTGATCAAGTGCGTGACGTACTACAGGTAAAAGGTTGCAATCTTACGCATTTGCACTTTGAGCACGTGGACCAGTTGGACATGAATGCTCTAATGTACATCAGTCAATACTGTCCAGATCTAAAGATTCTAACTTTCTACAACTGCGAACTGATTGAAAGCACCTCCTTGTATACTAAAAAGCTCGAAATACCACCATTTATGAATTTGGAAAAATTGACAATTGCTGCCGCTTGCTTCGACCAGCACATGGAGTTTCTTATGTCTAATTGTTTGAAAATTAAAACCATTCACATTGGTACAATGGCACCGACCAGTGACGCGCTATTCGATAAAATTCTGTCCAAGAATCCAATGCAAAACCTTGAATCACTAAATGTTGTCTTTTCAAATGGGCTCTCCATACGCATGGCGTACAAGTTGGTGGAGGTGTGTCCTAATCTAAGCCTCCTGGGCGAACTTGGCAGTTGGTCATTAATTAACGAGTTTGAATTGGAGTGCTTCAAAATGTTTATCTCAACGAAGAACCTTGACTTGGATATACACACCTTTACGAGATTTAGCGGAGAGCCGCATGACTCTACTGTGTGATAAGATTTTCCATGATTGATCTATGTAGTAGTTTATTGATGGTTGTGTGTGTGTTAAGATTTTGAAAAAAAATAATAATAAATATGTAAAACAAAAATAGTGTGAACTGTCCTTGAATTAATTTGTGTAAGTAGATAGTTGGCGAACGTGAGTCGTAATTAACCCTTACTGGTTTAAAATGTTTAACATCACCGCAAAGGCAGTGTGAGAACTGTGTTGCGCTTACCAGTGACTGACGGTAGCACTAAAGGCTTTACTTCTGATGGTCGTAAAGTCGAAAGCAGACTTAGGCTGCAAACAGCAAGCCTCCCGACCAGTAGGAACTCTATGGGATGGAGACTCTTTAGGTCAGAATGTTAGTGTTCTAGCTAAGGGGCTTTTTTTCTCAAAGACTTCATGGGTATCTGAAAATAAACCATGGGTGGATATATTCACCTGAAAGACGGTACCACCCACTTCGTTTACCGGTGAAGTTTTGGTTCCAAATGGGGAAAGTCTTGTGGAAACTTCAAGGTCCACCACTTCTAGAAAACTAATGACAATATAAACGTATTGAGAATGGAAAGCGCACAAAAAATAAAAGTATGTGCGAAAAAGTACTACAAAAGAAATAAAACAGAGTATAGGGGAGCAAATATAGTGGGGGAGTCAGGATTACCACCTATGCAGATGATAAAGCTCTGCTGGCGACGGGTAAATTCCTCCCGACTATTAGCAAAAAAAGATGGAACTGTAAAGAAAACTAATTTGGTGTTATTCATTAGCAAATGGAAAATATCGCACTTCTCTGTACCTGTGGGACTTGTACTTGACACAAAGTTAAACCGAAGACAAAACATAAATAAAAAATGGTAGCCTTCTATGCGTGCAGTAGAATGTTCGTAAACTGGGGACCAAAACCTAAGACTATTCTATGGATGTACACTGCAATTGTAAGACCCATACTAACATACGGCAGCCTGGTATGGTGGCAAGTGGCCAGTAAAACCACCAATCTTATGGCCATCACAAAGATACAAAAGGCTGGCATGCATTACCACAAATAGTGGAATTAGAACCACACCAACAGCGAGATTTGAGGCTATATGTAAACCCGAAAGTAGAGTGCAGTAGGGCACGCTCATATACATTTATATCTAGGTAACATAGTGAACACGCACGTGACTGAACTTTCCAAGACCATTTCTTAGCCTATTCTTGAGTGTAGAGATCAGGTACTAAATATTCAATCCGTATCCATCTAAACGGAAGGCACCAAAATGGACAAGGTGTAGGATTGGGTATCTTCACTGAGGCGTTGGAACTAACCAAGTCATTCAGTCTTCCCGATTGCAATGAAGGCAATATCATGTAATGGGCCGCGTTCAACATTCCAAATTCATTAGCAACGTCAGGCTGTAGTCGAAGTCAGAAGGCTCTGTCGAACGTATATGGAATATAGCAGCCAGTGGCTATACTATTGCCTATTCCATAGAACCCTTTCAATACTATGAGTCAAGCTATACGATAGTTATAAACTTTACAAGGAACGTCTTAATAAATGTGTGGATATGCTATTCTTATGCTACGAATATTGACGTCAATTAGTCTACGTATGAACATTTTTGAGGTCGGCTGAATCCAATTCGAAAATCTTAATTTAAGAACTATCATTTAACAGCAATAAACCATATAAACTTGGGCCGACCTATCAAACATCACAAGACAAGCCTTGATTTTAAAAACAGTAAACCTGATCTTCAGTGCCCTTCCATTACGTGTCCTCTGTTAGTTTAAAGCTTAACTAATGGCCATCTGATTTGCACAGCAAATTGACATGCAACATCGTCAACAGTGATTCGAAATCGTCGGCATAGCGGAAAAAAAAGGCTTCTGAGCTAAACATATTCAGAGAACGGATTTGAAAAATGAGCTCGGACTCAAGGCCTTAAAGTTCCAAAAAGTGCACGATCTCATACCTGAACAAAAAAAAAGTTAGAGTGGAAAAAGCAAACAAGTTGATCCGCTTGCACGCAAGTGGCCAATTGCCAAACATCGTCTTCTCTGATGAAGCACCATTTCCAATTGAGCAACTTGTCAACAAGCAAAATGATTGAGTTTACCTGCCAGAGAGGTTATGCGATCATTTCGACAAAAGAATGACCACCATTTTTGGACCGTGGAGTTAAGATAAACACGATGGTTTATCGTGAAACTGTTTTGGAAGCTGTATTGAAGCCATGGGCACGCAAATATTTCACACAAAGCCCGAGCAAATCAAGAATGGCTGCGACAAAACGTTCCGCACTTCATTTTCTTGACACAATGGCTATCGAATTCTCCCGATGCGAATCCATTAGACTTTTCTGTCGGGAGCATTTTGAAGGCCAAGTTCGGCACTAAAAAATACCAAACGACGGCCGTGGTGTAGTGGTAACATCATCGCTTGTCACGCTACAATTTCACGGTTCGAATCCTGATGTCAATAATCATCTATTTATTTCACATAAAATAAATAAAAAAGTCGATCAATTGCGAAAGCTTATGTCAACTCTACTGCGAAGGCATAACACTGGCAGTAGGGCGGTCATATGGTCAAAATGCAACTTGATCGTGATGATGAGATCAGGAGGACGGAAAAAAATACTGTGAATCATAAGCAACGACAAAAGCAAAAACAAACAAGCTCCCCAATTATCTGGACAGCCACCCTTGAAGTTCATTGAAACTTAATACCAGCTGAGTTTCAAACCAACTACACCAATCTGTCTTTCTCTCTCTCTCTTCCCTTTTCCTCAAAACACCCGTGTCCTAAAATTAGTATAAGGGTATTCATAACCCCTTTCACACGTGCAGATTATATATAAAAAAAAAAGTTAGCGCTTCGCCGGGAATGGAATCGCATTCCACAGACACATTTGTGTGCGATAAACTGACCGTCTCAACGAAATTGTTTGTGTCAAAGGTGGCCATATCGGAAATATTAATTAAATCCTTGAATTTGAATAAATTTCCAACATTTTTTTCTTTGGATTCAATAAAAAATATTCACAATTAAAAAAAATACAGCTATTTGAATTAGTAACAGTTCATGTCAGCCACCCTGTAGTACCTATATACACACATAAAAAATATATCGTTTGATTTTGTTAACCAATAACAGTACTAATAAATTGTCAAAAATAAGAAAATTTATTGTTCTTGCTTTCTTTGTTCATATCTTTTTCCAAACATTCAATAAACAGATGAAAATTAGGTAGAAATGGTTATAAACTACTGTGGAGTACTCAACAAAAACTTCATTTCATTACAAAAAGGATAATCGTAGTTATTAACAATTTTTCAATAATGTTGATATGATGCGGTTTTTATGACCGCAGGTGTATAGGTATATGAGAACATCAGAGGCGTTTGCGAACAAATGAATAAAAAGATACACTACCCCCCATAAAATTTCGACTTAAATCATAATGCAGCGGTAATATTTCGGACTTCAAAAAACAAATATGGGAAAAGCCGAAGAGGCAACACAGCAAGAGCAACAACAGAACGTAGGTCCATTTTACGCGAAGCTTCAAATTCTGGTGCGTCCGCTTGTAAAATAAACGAGAATGTTGGAACTTCAGCCAGTGTCCGTCCGTACATAGTGATTGAACAGTGTCCACATCTCTGACAGCAAAAATTGAAGAAAAAGCCACATTTAGATTGGAATTTTGCCACGTCGTCATACTGCTGTTGGTTCCGTCATGGTATGTGCTGCAATTTAATTTCATTGCGCAATAGATCTGGTTGTCTTGAAAGTATACGCAGAAGGAAGACAATTTGAGAATAGAAAAGGTCTTATTAAAGCCATTGAAGACGCTTTTGAGGAAATTCCATTAAATTATTTAAAAAAACCCATTAAACCCATTAAAAAAAAGAAAAAAATTATCTAAAAGACGAGCTAGAGCTTGGCAAAATCTGGGATCAAGAATAGAGGTACCAACCCAAAGCCGCTACTGACCGTAAAACATATCGAAAAACGGGGCAACCCAGAACTTGAACTGTCATTCGAGCAACATTATAAATATTTACGAATAAATCATCTTTTTCGTGAATAATTATTAGAAGAAAGACTGGACAAAACATGATGAAACAACGCACAGTGAAACATTCAGCACAAATTTATGTTTATAGCTGACTTTCAGCCAAAGGATTCGGAAAGCTAACAGTATTCACAACGAACCTCGATGTTCAATTCATGATCAGACTATATCAAAAGGATTTGTTGAAGTCTGCCAATTGCGATTTGATCTTGCTAGAAGATAGCGATCTAAAACATCGCACACGTTGGAAACATGAAAATAGTATACCAACGATTGGCTGTCGCGGAGTCTTGATATGAATCCAATAGAAAATGTATGGTCACTAATAAAACAAAAGGACCAAAAATATCTACAACAAGGAAACTTACTTACAGCCGTTGGAAGCGATTTGGAGCGGGTTAAGTACAGAATATGCGCAAAAATGTTGTGAAAGTTGCACTAAAAGATGACAGGCAATATACGTAATCGTTAATAACGGAGACTGGACTCCTTATTAATATAATTGCGCAATTTGTTTTAATATATATATAAAAAAATTAGTAAATCAAATTCTGACATTTTCCAGTTTTTTTTTTATGGCACGTTTCTCTGGATGATATTTTTTTTATCAATAAGTAGGGAAATGTTCCTCCTCGATGCAAAGCAGAATTGGGATGATGAAGGTCTTACACAAAGTATCCTTTGATGTTTGCGGGAGTGCTCTATTACTAAATTGCCTTCTTCCCCAAATGCACGCCGATTGGTTCTTCGTTGTGTTTTTCGTTTAATATCTGCGTTGGTGTTTAGTATCGGCTTAGTATAAACTCACCTCTAGTCCAAGTAGCAAATTTTTCTCTTTTTTTTTTTATAATTTGCACGTGTGAAAGGGGTTATGAATACGCTTATACTAATTTTAGGACACGGGCGTTTTGAGGAAAGGGGAAGAGACAGAGAGAAAGACAGATTGGTGTAGTTGGTTTGAAACTCAGCTGGTATTAAGTTTCAGTGAACTCAAAGGGTGGCTGTCCAGATAACTGGGGAGCTTGTTTGTTTTTGCTTTTGTCGTTACTCATGATTCACAGTATTTTTTTCCGTCGTCCTGATGTCATCATCACGATCAAGTTGCATTTTAGCCATATGACCGCCCTACTGCCAGTGTTATACCTTCACAGTAGAGTTGACATAAGCTTTCGCAATTGATCGACTTTTTATTTATTTCATGCGAAATAAATAGATGATTATTGACATCAGGATTCGAACCGTGAAATTGTAGCGTGACAAGCGATGATGTTACCACTACACCACGGCCACCCTCTCTCTCTCTCTATCTATCTACCTCTCTTATCGATGTCGACTGTTGAAAGCGACAGGTTAGGTCGTTTCTACACACAAACCTCTAAAGATCGCAGAAAATAGAAATGTGTCACTCTCACTTCACTTTTCAGATGATATGACTATGAAAATAGAGGTAAACTGACTGTAATATGTGAAGATGAGGAAGAAAACCTGGAACACGGAAAATTGCGGGTTAGATTCTTGGGGTCATTACTAGTATCATAGTGAAAGCACCTCGCGATGTATGTACGTAGTGTGGTCCATGTATTCTTAGCCTAACAGAAGGAAAGCTTGAGAAAAAAACATTTATATTTCTTTTCAATTACGAGTAGTCTGCGTCTTTCAACACGTCACATCTTTACGATTAAAATGGTCAACAACAGAGTTAAATATTTTTCCTCTGAAGTCTGATTTTAATTTTGAAGAAAATAAAAAAAGTAGACGCCGGGTGCTGATCAGGACTGTGCTCGAATAGTAGTCTTAGATATCGCAGCATTGTTGTGTAATAGGCGGACACCTCGGCTGAATTTTCCTCATCAGTTATTATGGATTTGTTTGCCTTAGTTGCTGCAGTAAATCCGAGCAATAGGACTGGTTAATGACTACATCGTTTACTGAAGTCGACTCAGAGAACTCCCTCACAGTCCCAAGGAACTGTAGCTCAGATCTTTTTGGCAGTTTGGGTTACATTTGCTTTTTGGAGTTGAATGTATTCTATCGAATCCCATTTGGACGGCTGTTACAGTTTCCTCTCCAGTAACAATCTATTAAATAACTGTCTTCTGATCTTCACTAGAAAGCTCCAAAAATTGTTCACAATCTTGAAGACATCGCTGAACTGCACTGTGAAGTCTGGGCACTCATCTTGCACTTATTTTAATCATTCATAAATGCTCATGACGGATACGATGGACCTATGTTTTCGAAATGCCAGTTTTTGCAGCTACTTATTTTGCTTTTAATAAGCGGTCGTTCAAAATAATTTGTTCCACAATTTGTCCGGGAGTAGTCACCATTATAGGGCCTACTTTACATGGGTCGTCTTCTAATGTCTCTCAACCCCAGCAAAACAGCCTGGACCAGTTCTTAATTGTTGCAAATGACGGACAATAGTCACATAAACAGTAAAAAAAATTATATTACTCGGTAGATTCAATTGCACTGCAGAAGTTTCTCCAGGCATTTCTTTTGGCATAGGTTGTTCTATTTTTAAATCTACATTTACTTGCCCTATATCCGCATAGTCTAGGGAATCTTTAGATCTTTTTGTAATATTGTAAAGCCTGCTTGCGTTTTGTCGTAGGGTTGGCAGCTTATTTGACCACCATACGGGATTGTGCTTTTTTTGGTCTCTTGTCAGGGGGCATGACCCTTCGAAGTCTTTTTGGAAAGCCGAAGAAAGACGAGTTACTTCTGATTCAATCGAATAAGTATGGCAAGGATGCTATAGCTTCCCAGTCAGTTCTCTTGGGATTACGGTCGACGGTTCTACTTTCTCTTTAATGCTTAAACAGATTAATCTGTGGTCTCTCGATTCCCTGATTTATAGTGATTTGGAGTTTAGTCTCAAAGACACAAAATTATATATCGTGATGATTTGTGTGACTCACAGAATTGGGTAATGATACTAGATCTAATGCACCTTGAGTCAAAATCGATGATGCAACATTCGTCAGACACTTCTATTGCGGATGTCATCTGTCGTAAGCAACCGGCGAGACGACGCTTTTTGCACACACATTCCACGATAAATAGACGTGTTCGGATTGTGCAAAAAAGTCTCGACTCACCTGTCGATTGCGATGGACGACGTCGGCGATAGAGGTAATACATAGCATACTCCCCACAAGAGCGATGCCAAACCTCTCGTAACCAACTATCCACTGCTGACACAATATCATTCGGGTGGACCATTTGGCCAAACCGGTTCTAGCAAATGTCACCACATTGTCTACAATTCGGAATTTGATGAAGTTGTTGGAATTATACTGCCCAATCCTGCCATTAAATTTTTTTTTTCCTATTTCTTTCTAGAGATTACAATTGACCTGAAGAGCAAAGACTTGCATGAGCAGTCAAAATTCTACAACCGGATTAAAAGTGCACTCTCAAATCCAGAAATTGATCCAATTGATTTTCGACTATATTGGGATTCAAGTGACGCAACAGTTTGTCCATCATCCGTAGCGAAGTTCTTCAACGATTGTGGATATAAGGTGGAACAGCACAGCATACAAATGCTTTCGACGAGCACGAGAGACCTAAGGATACCAAATCAACTATTTGCTGGCCAGCAAATCGATGCTGATTTCGCACATGCGATGGCAGAATACTTCGCAACTATTATGCTGGCATGTGATACAAATGCTAGCCAAGAAGTAACCACTTACAGCCCTGCCTCTGATTTAAACCTACAAAATGAACATCCAACACAAGCTTTGATCTTGCATTGCAAGGGACTCTTAACTGATAATTTCATTACAGAACTGATAAAAGTATCAAGGTATTTGGTTCAAAATTTTGTTTGAATTCGATTTTATTTTTTTTAAAAAATTGTTTTTAGACTATCGGTCGACTGTCAATCAGTTATAATCAGTGTCAACACTTATGAGAAGGCCCCAGTTACGAAAAACAACGGATATACAGTCACTTTACTTAACAATAAAAAATACTTTTTGTTTAAAACATAAATAAAAGGTGCAAAACCATAAAACTTAAATACTTAAATTACAAAGCAATAAGAAGATTTTGTGCAGTTTGCTGACTTGAGGAACTTTGCCCTTCTGTAGAGGTATCATTTTCCGCAGCAGTAGCAGTCAAACTTGTTTCTGGTTGTGTCTGTAAACT
Organism: Pocota personata; assembly: GCA_963082735.1. Taxonomy (NCBI): domain Eukaryota; kingdom Metazoa; phylum Arthropoda; class Insecta; order Diptera; family Syrphidae; genus Pocota; species Pocota personata. Next base: position 54,686,989 of record OY720430.1, read on the forward strand.
GACCAATGTGCCAGAGGATACACCAGCAGATGTTGAAGCAACTACTTCTTGATTTTCAGAGGCAGAGTCTTAAAATAAATTTTATTAAAACACAAACTATAACTTATAGCATTAGCTTACTCGAATCGAGCACTGCATGATTCCTCTCCAACCGCTTTGTATAGCCATACATTCCTAGATAAAAAATTAATGGTATGACACCAAACAACGTACTACCAACAATGAACAGAGTCAGGTTAAACTCTCGGCGACAACATTTCAAATCCTTGGACCAGATCGAGCGAGTTCGATTCATCTGAAAGCAATGGCTTGTGAAATATAAATTAGCGATATGTAAACATTTCATACACATACCGCATCTTGAATATCAAAACATATTTCGCCTTTCTTTTCTTCGTCCATTTTTCTATAAAATTCATTCAAATCGACATAATTTCCCATGCAGTTCATGCATGTTACATCTTTTGGAGAATTGTTTATGCAATTATCGAATTCAGTTTTCAATGAATTGAATACTAAAGTGGAATTACTCAGAGTCTCGTTGTTCTCAAAACAATCTGTAATGAAGAAATATGTTAAGCTTACGATGGACAATTATAGAACTATTCATAAGTTTTACGTTTGTTTAAATCTTAAGAAAAGCCTAGCTACCAGAGTCAACATAATTGAATATTTAGGTTATAGAAATAGTTTTTGTCATATAAATACTGTTATTAGCAATATTCCCCGTGGCTTCCGCAAGAAGTACATCCCTGGATGGAAAGAAGAAAGCAAACGACTGTATGGAAACTTTGAAGTATCTGTAGACCACAAAATTGGAAATGAACTTCTGAGATCCCTAGACTAGACCCGCAAAAAGAAGTGGTCTTGAACAATAGCCTTAACTTGACCCACTTTAGCATAAAAGCATGGAGTCTGCTACGTAAACTTGGAGGAAGCAGTTCTTTTAACACCACTACTTCATGCATAAATCCAAACAAAGTGGCTAATCGTGTTGTAGACGCCTATAATCACTATAAAACGTAAGGTACTTATTTCTTTAGTCCACCAGGGAACAATTTTTCTAAGAGTTTTGCTTTTGGACTGGGGGATAGCTTCATTCGCTGCAACTCTAATAAATTTGTGTATAATGGTAGCTTCTTTGTTTATGTTAGAAGAGATTTGTCTTCGCGAAAGTTCGTTGGAGGCTACAGTTTTAAATATGTCAAAGTTTGCCTTTTCTAGTAGGGATCTACGTTGGTATTTGGTGTGGTTAACGAGGCTGCTAAGTAATGATGAGGAAGTGGTCATTGCCACGAAGGTAGTCGGACACCGTCCATGTGGAGTTCGGAATGAGATATTGTGTAATGAGAGTTAGGTCAACATGGGTGAACGTCTTGTGCGTAGAGAAGTAGAAGCCGACCATCATTTAAAATTGCTAGGCCTGAGTTTGCAATAATGTATTCAACTAGCTAACCGCATTTATTGCAAGTGTTCGAGCAACCCCCAGAAGGGGCTCCATGAGTTAAAATCGCCTGTTAGGAGAATTGGAGTTCTTACGAGTATGTCGTTCAAAATGAAATCGAGGTCGTTGCATTTGAAACGTTGATCGGGAGGAATATATGTAGGGACTAACAAAAGTTCGCTTAGTTGATTGAATAATAAAACACAAAAATAATTTTAACTTTAGATATTTAATCTTCATCTTTTTTTTAATTTCTCCACATAATTCCCATTTATTTCAATACATTTCTTCAGCCGATAGATCCATCTTTCAAAATCCTCTTTTTGGAGCTTTTCGGTTTCGATGTGAAGATTTTACTCCTCAAATCTATTTTTATTTTCGGAAACAGCCAAAAGTCACACGGCGCTAGATCCGAAGAATAAGGTGCTGGGCGGATTTCATTGATGCCCGAGAGCGCAAGAAAGTTCTTGGGTTTTTCAGCAGTGTACGCATGCGTATTGTCGTGGTGCAAAAAGTAACGGCGCAGCTCCTCTTTTGGTCGGTGTCCTAGTAATTTTTGGAAAACTTGTGTTTTAATATACCAATTAGCAGTGACTGTCTGACCGGTTTTAAGCGGGATGACGGCGACCATTTTCGCCCTGGTGAAGTACATCGACATCATAACTTTAGTTTCTGACTTTTGTTGCTTGGCCTTTACTGGAGGATTTGCACCTTCTGACTGCTGTTTGATTTCCGGGTCGTACTTGTAAAACCAAGATTCATCACCTGTAACGATCTTATTGAACCAGCTTGACTCTCCATTTTCAAACTTATCCAGGAAATATTGAGCAAAACGAACACGAGCCTCTTTTTGCTCTCCATTCGAAATTGTTGGAACCCATCGAGCTGAGTTCTTCGAATATTTCAGGTGATAATTTAAAATTCGTGACACAGCCATGGCATTCAAGCCCAGTTCATCCGCTATCACCTCCTGTGTCATCCTGGCATCTTCGTCAATTTTAGCCTCCACCAGACCCACATTAGTATCGTGGGTCGAGAATTTGGGACGACCTTCACGAGATTCGTCCTCCACAGAAAAATGGCCAGTCTGGAATCTTCGAAACCACTTTGAAATACTAACAAGAGATGGTGCACTTATTCCGTATGCATTTTGGCATTCGTGCAGAATTTTGACTGGCGTGAATTGACGTCGAAATCCGAAGAGAATGGCAAAACGAATTTCTTCCTCTGTTGGCGATGGAACTTCAACCGAGCTTACGTCACTAATTTTTCTCTTTCTCGTCTCCATTTTTACCTATTGTTCTGAAATTTGGAAATAAATTTTGCTAAATTATAAGCTACAGAAATGCATCTTTTTTTTTCAAAAACTACTAAATTGACACCAACTAAGCGAACTTTTATTAGTGCCTACGTATATCATTTCAAAGGTAGAAGTTGGGCAAATGCTACCATTTACCTTGTCCACTTCCTGGAAAGTAGCTGCTATCGGATCCACTTTCTACTGTGAATCTTCTATCAAAAAGATGTTGTCATCCTCGACTGAATTCTCTGGATTTATGCCTGCTGTCACAAGTGTATATTTATTGTTAGTCATTCGGGGGATTTTAAGAAATATTTTATTTTATTCATTTGCGGGAACATACTGGGGTTGTTGGCTTTTACCGCTCGAATTTTATTGTTCCAACGAAAATTTACTGTCAGCCTGTAATTCTCTTTTATGAATATTTGGAGGTTTTTAATCAACGACTTCAGCGTCCTAACCTCCGAGTTCTGTCTGTCAGTAAACAGTCTATACAAGGTTTTTAGTCTCGTCAGCAGTCTACTTTTGTGTTGGTATACTGCGTCATTTGTTGCGTTGCAGAATATGTCCACATTGTTCCATAGTTCGTTTAATGGTCTCGTCCATTTGTTGTAGGTACCAGTCAATCTCCTCGTTTGACAGATTCCTATTGGACGGTGAGTAGAGCGAGTTGTAAGAGAGTGCTCTTGTCAAAGTTATGGAGAAGCGAGTCCAACATGTCCTACTATAATTGTAGGAGACGTAGGATGAATCGAAACATCGATTGCCAGGCACTGCTTCAAAAGATCTGCCCAAACGCCATGTTGTTATGTTTAGCGACATCGAACATCGGTTCAAAGTCATCACCTATGATGGCTAGGATATGTACATCGACGATGCGGTATGTGAAGACCCCAAAATTGGAGGCGGTTAGCTCAAGATCCAGTTGTCTGAAGAGACAGTTGAACGAAAGAAACCATTTCAATTCGGGGAATCCCCTCAATTATGTCAAAATGCAACGACGTAAATCGAGGAAAAGAAAACATAAAGAGGTGACTGCACCTCGTTAAAGTAAAACCAAGAGAACCTGCTGGGAATAAGCTCTAGTAGCTATGATAAACCAAATCAAAGGGTAGATCATTTGTAATAAGTTTGACCGGTTGCTTACCATAGCAAAATCCTTTGTTCCACACTTCAACGAGTAGTTTCTGCATGTTGTACACAATATTTCGACGGTTCTTATTTATATATAAATCTGAACAATTTTTAATTAAATTGTCATATCCTTCTTCCATATTCTCGTACAGATCAAAGCAGTGAGTGCATGACATTGCAGGCGTTGAGTTATCAATTGTACATTGAACGAAATTAGCTTGGCAGGCTGCTAAATGCCGTAGAGTTTTATTGCAAAACTTGTGATGCTGTAATTGTGAAAATGTATTTTAATGTGGACAAATAAGTGGAAAAGTGTATTTACATCCGGTGGTTCAGGTGCATTCCCTGCGAAACACGTTACACATCCAAGCATGAGTAGTAGAAAATATTCTAGGTAAAATGCCATATTGTTCGATTTACGGTTGAGAGTGGTCCTCGGTCTAAAAATGATGCACTGCAATTATGAAAACCTAAAAACCCAATATTCTTGAAGTCAGGCAGATCTAAGCAACTTTTGAATCTCTTATCTTGCTTTTGTGTCATATAAACAAAAACTGTCATCGCTGTCAATTTTATCAATTTGTCAGCTCCGTCGTGTTCCACACAGCATTGCCATAAGTGTATTTCTTTATTGAGGGAATAGAACGAACAGAATATCTTAAAGAATATTCGGAATCGAATTAATAAAGCAACAGAAAACCATACAATTTTATATAATTCTAAAGTAACTTAACTCATTAAATTAAAAGATGTCTTTAACAATTTTACACATCCATTCCGGCAGCAACAAAAAATCATGTTTATTCTGCCTTTCTTCTCCAAATAAAATGAATGCATTCATTCATTCAAGATCAAATTCAAGTTGTGGTCAATGGTGTGGTTCCGACACCTTTACTGTAAATACTGAAGCGCCACAAGGATCTATACTTTTACCAACTTTGTTATTACTCCATATCAACGACCTACTAGAGTCAACAGACAATAAAACCTTCACTGACGATAGCACCATAATTCTTCTTCTTCTCCTTACGGCGAAATTATGATCCAGAGTAGAAGTATCATAACCCTCCCACTTTACTGCATCCCTACTGGTCCGCCTGTGGGGTTTGCCACATAGTACCATAATTCTATGCCCGTGAATGCAAATACGGGCAAATGTCGACTTCAATACGAAGAAAACCCAATTCACCGGCTTTTCCAGAAAGACTCGTCTACTATTCCACAGCTTAAAATGAGCTCTCAAATTATCCATCCCAAGGAAACTATGCATCTCCTTGGCGTTACAGTCTGGGATTTGATTTTGTACGACTTTTGTCGAATTGTCAAGAAGGAACGCTCCGAATTCGAATACATCATGGATTGTCTTCACGATATCTTCGCTGCTATTTTTGCTCAATAAATCATTCAATATACTAAAACTGTTGCTTAACTGCTAAAAGGGTGTATTGCAGTTTAACTTCATCTTTTGCCAGTCACCTCAGGAGTAACCGGACTGGGCTATGTGACTGAGGCGATTTGTTGGAAAATTTTACTCGTCAAATTTCATTATTGCTGGATCTCCATTAACTTTTTTTGTTTTCCACGTTTACTTTTTTTTTTAAAGAAATTTAAAATAAAATACATACTACATTCTAGAGTCAGACGGCGCTATTTTTATTTTCGTATTTTTATTACTTGGAGGTGGGAAGTATAAAGACTCATGAAGAGTGAAATATTTGTTGTTGGAGAAATTCACAATGAAGAAAACATCAGTGCT